>VXBP01010234.1:62359-713095 GCA_013400115.1 Rhinopomastus cyanomelas
CTTAAGTCAAGATAGATCACATCCACGGCTCTGCCCTCATCCATCCACCTGGTTACACCCTCATAAAAGGCTATCAGGTTGGTCAAGCATGACTTTCCCTTTGTGAAGCCGTGCTGACTGTCCCTAATGACCCTCCTGTCCTTGATGTGCCTGGAGACAGCCTCTAGAACAAATTGTTCCATCACCTTTCCTGGGATGGAGGTGAGGCTGACTGGTCTATAGTTACCCGGGTCTTCCTTCTTTCCCTTTTTAAAGATTGGGGTAACATTTGCTGTCCTCCAGTCCCTAGGCACCTCTCCTGTTCCCCAGGACCTAGCAAGGACGATGGAGAATGGCTTAGCAATGACTTCCGCCATGTCCCTTAGTACACGCGGGTGCATCCCATCTGGGCCCATGGATTTGTGCACATCCAGTTTACTCAACTTATCCCTAACTCAGTCCTCATCAACCAAGGCAGGCTCGTCTCTTGCCTCAACTTCCTCTGGAGTCACAGCAGTCTGGGGCTTAACATCAAGACTTCTCCCAGAATTACAGACAGGGTAAATATGCACCTGGAAAATATTGTTATAGACAGAAATAACTTTTTGGAGATGCCACAAATTATTTCAGCTTAAGCTGCATTTCTTTTCCTGTGCCTTCTTATGCAGATAGTAGCAGTGCATAACACAGAGGATGTGACTTTGACTGGACTGCAGGTTAAGTGAGAGACTAACCAAAGTACAGGAGAAAGAACATAGCTTGCAAACCTTATGGCAAAGACTGGGGTGATTTTTGGGAGGTGTGTGTTCACCCAGCACAGTGAGACCTTTTTCAAATTAAATTTTGGCTTAGCGACATTGCCAGGAAAAAAAAAAAAGTAAATAATAATTTGTATTTTGTGGCTGATCTCTCTAAGTCCTGCCGGTAGCAGAGGCACAAATAGCCTCTGGGAAATGACCACTTTGTCCCTTTCAAATTGCTTTTGACCCTAGGTCAAGCATAAGGTCCTGAATCTTATCTTTTGGGCCCCCTGAAGGAGCCAGTGGTGCTGAGCCCAGCTTCTGGCCCTTCTGGCAAGGGAAGAGGTAGCAGCTTGCTAAACCACCTAAGGAGGAGGGAGGAAAAGGGGAGGGGAGGTGCTGTGTATACATTGGTATACGCATGATGTGTATGCATGTCTACATACCAAAAACAAATTGGTCTCCCCTCGGGTGTTGCTCTGTGGCCTTCATATAAAAGTAGTCATTTAATATTTTCCTCTCTGTGGAAAATCTTAAGACTTGTTTTATAAGCATGTATTTTAAATTTATCAAGTAAATATATAAATAACTGGAGCAGATACATTATTAATGCAGAACACTTATTGTGTAAGTCACTGAAAGTCACAGATGTGTCATAAAAATAGATGGCAATCAATAATCTCAGGAAAATGTTGTTTGTTTCTTGCAAAGCTGCAGCTATAAACTCCCCTTCCTGCCAGTCGGAGTGTTATTGCTAAAGCCCAGCATAGGTAGTTCACAACAGGCAGTATCATTCACAGCTTTAAAGAAATTGACTTCAGGAAGCAGATTTTCAAGAAGATGCAGCACTGTCTTATGTTGCACGATAGGGCTGTTTAGAACAAACCAGAAAAAGCTGACAAAGCTCCGAAAAGAAAGTCATCTTTGGAAGTGAATATTGCCTCAACATAATGTATGTACCTCTTTTGGCTACTATTTTAATTATTTTTCTCATTTAAGTATAGGTAACGTAGAATGGAAAGGGGATTTCCTGGAGGTTTCTTATTGCTGTAGAGCTAGAACTTGTCAACGCAGGCTTGCAAGCCAAGAGGTGTGCATTGTATTCAAGTTATTGTATGACTGCATCATTTGATAACCTGAAGAACGTTCAGAAAGCCCATCTACATGAAAGTCACTTCCCTTTCATTATGAAGAACAGTTATTAAAATAATTTCCTTTAGCTAAAAGGAGTCAGTGATAAAGAGCTGGACTTATTTCTTTCATGTGCTCATGGACTCATCTGCTGATTTGACAGTCTCCACCTTCCTGTTGTTGTCCCATTTTCCTCATCCCCAGTACCCCAGTCCAGTTACTGTGTTGATAGAACAGCTGTAGGTACATTAACTGCATATGGTGTTGAGCATATTTGCTTTGATTTGTTCCTCAATAATTTTCTTCTTTTGAGTCAGCATGTCTGGTACTGGCTTCTTGTTCAAGAAAGGGGAGCTTGGATTTGTGTGTACTAGAACTCATGGAAAACAGGCATGCAGGCAACCCCATGGAGAAGCTGCAGCCACAGCAGTTATGGGATGCTGAGTTAGGGTATTGATTCGGTCAGATTTCAGCCGTATTTGCTGCCTCTGCCAGCCTTACAAGCTGAAGAAGGAATTTGCTATGTCCACTGCCCTCGTTCTGCAGTACATAGTCCGTGGTGTAAGTGCACAGACCTCAAGAGTGTGCCCAGGCAGGACTTAAGGGTTTAACCCAGACTAATTTTATGCCTAATAAGAGATATTGGGATGCAGCTGCCACCTTGTATTCATAGGTGTACAGTTCCTGTAGCTTATGAATCAAGCTGTATGAAAATGAAAAAATCCCTGTTGTAATGTGCTTTTGGCATCTTATTTCTTTTCACAGATTCCTTATTACATTTTGACAGGTGTCTGACACAAGAAGCTGTCAATACTGTGATTTAACCTTGGTGTGCCACCTCCAATTTCAGTGCCTAGGACTGTGAAACAATAGGTCTGATCTGAGATGTTGAAACTTCAACGGAGGTGCATTTAATTCTTATTTTTCAGAGATGCGTCATGTAGGAGAATTTTTTCCTGATGCTCAGGATAGAACCCAAATTTGTTCGTATTTTCTTGATTTGTAGCTTATCTTTTATGAGAAATTTTTTTTCAAAAAAGCCAGCTCAGACGAGCCTGTCACATTGGTAGGAATTCAGTAAAAGAGATAGTTGTATTGTTACTTCCCTATGTAATGGCAATTGAATATATTCTAAATATCTGAGCTGTTAATACCAGAGCAGTGTTAGAAGATGTTACACAAATAAACGTGAAGCAATGCAGATGAGTATTTTAATTATTCTACGACTGTGCAATCCCTCAGAAACCTGCAGTGAGTCGACAAAAGCGCTTTTGCTTTATTTTGTCCAAAATTTGCAATTAACAACGTACATGCTTGTTGGTCTGTTTACCACATGCTGGGGAGCGTGGTAGTTCCCCGCTCCTTGTCTGTCTTGCCCTAAGATACCTTGCAGTACTCTTCATCTCCTGTGCAACATCAGACGTGATGTTTAGGAAGGACTCAGCAGCATATTGTTGCACCCCAAATCAGGAGCAGGACCATACATTTAGTAGCCACAAAAGCGAGGTCCTGAGGCTTCTGTGTAGCAGAAACCTGGTGGCACAAGACTGAGTCCAAATCCAGCAAGTGTCTGGCTCAGATTTCCAGCCCAACTTCCAACATAATTTCCTACAAAGTGCAAGGCCTTCTGTGCTGACAAAGGAGCACCTCATAGAAGTCATTAGTGTTCCTGGAAATGTGATACCTGCCAAGCCGAAGCCTCGCACTTCAAAAATATGTTGCCCTGTGTCAACTCTAAAAGTATCAAAGATGATGTTGTTGTCACCTGACAGGGCTGGTAGGTGTTGTAGAAGGAGCTGTCATCTGGGCTTCATTGATCACACTAAGCAGCTTCTTTACTTTCAATTACTCATGGGTGTCAGGAGGAGAAAGGGAACGCTAGAGAGGTATTATATGTAGTGGCACTTCAAAGGTGATTGCTCTTTCTTCATATCAATCATGTAAAGGAAATTCTCCTAGTGCACTTGATAATCCTATTTTCCTTTGAAGAAAAGAAACAGTCTTGATTCCAAGCTAGCCATAGAATTAAGTGTCATTACGCATTTTTGAACTCATTAGTGTGTATTTAGTATGCCCAAGATGTAATAGATTTGAAAAGCAATATCTCCAGCGATGATATGAAGTGGATAACATTTTTTTCCAAAACAGATTGCACATCAATTCATCAGTCTTTTTTCCACCAGATTCTTGTGTACAAATGCTTCACAGTTTTTAGGTTGTGTCACTCATGAGGGGTCAAAATTAATTTACAGAAATGCCATAAAGACAAAATACAGCAAATAGCTAACATTTTTCATGGTACCTGCGTATTTAGATTAAATTGAAGATCCACCATAGAGTCAATCTATACAGAGACTTTTGTTTGCTTTGAAATCAATAGATTTTGTAAGTGTGGGGTGGAGCAAGATTTGAGAGAAGGGATTTATTGCCAGCCCCTCAAAATACATTATGCCTGTTGTCCTGCCATTCTTTAGACAGTCTGTTTATTGAGCATAAGACACCTGAGTTAGAACATTCAGGTGATGTATGTGGTAGAGATTGGAAAAAAATCCAGTTTGTTGGATTAGCTGCAGAGACTGTGGTGCTTCCAATAGACCTCCTCTTTTCTCCAACTCCAAAGTTCCAACTTTTCTGCCCTCTTAATTTCCTTTATTGTATGACTGTTTCCCAATGTCTTTTACAAATCTCAGGAAGTATGAGTCCCTTGGGCTTTGTAGAGAACAACAATGACTGTGTAAGTGAGCCCATCTGATTTCCCCTTGGGCTTGATTATGTGTCTCACAGAGCAGAAGCTTCCCAAGGGTTCCAGAAGTCTGATTTTAAAAAAACCCACAGACAAATGAGAGAGCTTCAAAGAAATCATACCACGCCTTCTCACCCCCCACCTTGCTTCCACCCTAGGCACACTGAGTCAGCACTGTTCTGAGATGGAAAAGGAATTACTTGCTTTGAGAGATTGTATTTGTTGTTGGTTCCTTCTCAGATGCTGTGAGGTTTGAGTCAGAATCTGCTGGGAAACGTTTTTTTTCTTATTGTTGTCTCAATATGTTAGTAGCTGATGGAAAATACAACTGTCTGCTCAGCAACATGAGCAGGATCTCCAAGATCATTACACTTCCTGGGATACCTCATCTGTTGTAATCCTCTATCTGATTTACATAATTAACCTGTCTGTAGAGAGGTGCCACCTGCCTGATCCTTCACTTCCAAAGTGTGATTGCTCCTTTGCAAGCAGGGTATTGGTGTGTTGGGCTGACAACTAAGGATGCTGAGGCACAGAGATTGCATGGTTTCCCCAGTGTCATAATAAGGAATTGGAAAGTCTGTGAATAGCACAGAGTCTCCATCCCTTGCTCTAAGTGCTAGATGGAAAGACCTAAATAAAGGACAATGTATGGAGAAAAATAATTTGAGCCGACATTCTTGACAGCTTTTGGTTGCAACACGTTGAATGGTTATAACACGAGCACATCACACCAGTTAGGCAGAAGTGTGAGTGTGAGAACGCTGCAAATGTTCTCAGCGTATCACAATTATAGCCACTGTGGTGCTAAACAACGCTGTGAAAACGCAGGGTTGCATAACCTGCAAGTTCTCACAGCTTCCCTGTGGTGGGGTAGAATTTGGGTAAAAATAGGACAGCATAGGACAAGGTGAAGGGATTTGGATCACTTCTCTCCTTGGCAAGCTTCTGTTCTGCTTTGGTCAACTAATGATAGTCAGAAGGGCAGCTCAAACCTTAACCTCTCTCTGTTGTGTCCTTTGAATGTCTAAACTTCCATTGTTTTTCAGACTGTTTCGACTGCCTGTAATTGCCCCTTCCTGCAGGACAGGGGGATAAGAATCTGCAACCAGTTAAGTAGTGGCTGCGGTAGCAAAGGCTCATTTTCTGTCCCTGTGAGCTGCTGCTAGCAGTGGCTGATGTAGATGCTTTCTGAGTCCTTTCAAATGCTTCTGCCTTTCTCTGCTTTGAGAAAACCATCATTTTTTCCATGGTTTGATAAACACTGAATGAGGCCACTGGGGCTCTGTTGACAAGGAACTGAAGATGTTTAGGGTTTTTAGGAGAGACTATTCTGCCATTCTGCAGCAGATCACTGCTCCCTCAGCTTCCTATGCAGGAAAGAGAGAAAGACACTGAAGATCCTAGAACAGATTTCTTTGTCCCACTGGCATATCCCATATTAGCAGATCCCTCTGTTACTCAAAGTGGTCATTCCTGGGCACATGAATGTTAGGGAAGAAGTCAGACTCTTGTCAAGATGCAAACATCTAGAGGACTACTCTAGACCTGACATTAAGGAGTTTTTTGTTAGTGACTTTCAAGTATGTTTAAAAAGCTTAAATCATACCTGCAATCTTTAAACTACTAGAGATATCTGGAAATTAATCATAAATATATAAAAATAAGAGAAATAAAACTACCTATCTGAAGAAAATGTGGTTCTCATAGTCAGGATAATAAAAACTTCTATCTTGCTCTTGAGCTCTTGTTTAAATACTTTGTGGGCAGCAAGCCCACATAGGGGTCCTTCCTTCTGCAGCAGTCTAGAGATACCTGATAAGCAAGTGTGAAGGGGTAAGCAAATACCTTTGTGAGCTGTGTTGGAGTCATTGCCAAAATATGTAAGAAAATACCTGTCTCAACTCGGGTGGAATTTTAAAGAGAGCAGTTACTTCCTAATTGCTGGGGGGGGGGGGGGATGAAGAAGTAATGTGAAGTATTGATATTGCTTAGAATGATGGGGAACATGTGGGTTAGAATTAGGTTTTTTGCTTGCAGTTTGTTGCACGTTGATATCCTCATACTTTTGAGACAGGCATTGAAAAGTAAATTTATTTTCACCTGTGCTAGTGCTGAAGACTCTGACTGCTTGCCCTCTCACCAAAAGATGAACAATTCCTTAAAAAACCTAATTATGTGCCTTACTTTAAAAACATATTGGGTTTATCTTTTCTTTGGCTGTCCCCTCCCCTCCTCCCTACTAAAATAACAAATTACCACTGCTTTGGGACAACTGTTTTCAGAATAGTTATGCTCCCTACCTTTGCTGTTAAAGGAATACTTTCTCTGGAGCTGTGACTATAGTAGTTTGTGTTTTAGAGTTAACAAGAAATCACATTTAAATATCAGAGTAGCTTTTTCTCCCTCGAATTTGCATTTGGGAATTAACCCAGATTGTATTATCAACATACTATATCATTAAAATAATGACACTAAATGATAGTTTACAATGTTCAGTACACACTGAAGTGGAAAAATATAATTAGCACATCTCTGCAGCAACTCTTTATTAGTTGGTATAACACCAGCGTACATTCTGGTAAGGACCCTAAATCACAGACTGTGTCACTACAGTCCTGCTGCTGGTAGATAGTTGCAGCCCTTAGATGAGAATTACCAAGTTTTCTGTGCCACTTGCTTTTGCCACCCTCATGATCAGGAATTATATTTGCTGTGACTCGTTGATGACTGGCAAATGTTGCAGAATTCAGGGGTAGTCACAGATATTATTTAAGAACTGCAGTAGCAACAATATTCAGCACTTTCCCATGTCTCCCCCTTTTTATCTTTTCACCTTTGAATTAGTGCTTATTTAAAAGAAACAACAGCGGGGGGACAGCGGCTGGGACAGAACAATTGACAGATGACAGCAAACATGAAGAATGGAGTATAGGAAAAGGTTCTGGACAGATAGAAAAGGATGAAAAGGAATGGAAGCAGAAAGGAAGAGACAGGATGTTGTTCTCAAAAATGAAATGAAGTAAGGCCTTCTGCCCCCATCAGCCTCATGGTGCCCCTGAGCTGCCAGCCTTGTGTTGTTGTTTTGCAGAGCTTATTTGTGTGACAGGATTCACAAGTTCAGGTCTGACCCTGGTCCTACAGGAAGAAGCAGATTTCCTAGTGAGCTGTGTAGGACCAATGCTTGCCTGGTCCTGGCAGATAAAGAAACTACATTTTAAAAGACTCCATCAATTTGCAGCTCGCTTTCGTGCACAGAATTGACACTTTGCACTCCTAGTATCAGTAACAACTTGCCACCAAAACAGAAGGAAATTACTTGCAAAAATATTGTCTCCCTTATCTCACGCGGTTGTCACAATGAAGTGAGGTGCCTAGGCTTAAAATTACCTATAGGTGTAAATTTGTACTGTTGCTGAGAAGGTACTACAATGAAGGTAGCCAGCTTGTGGACCCTACTGGACTCTTTCCTTGAGGAGGAGAAGCTGTTGGTACATTCTGGTGTTCCTTTGTGTTTTATGACGTCTTTCCCAGACACATTAGCCAGCACATAAGCAGACTTCTTTTGTTTATGAGGTCAAGCTTCTTTCTTGGTTGCTGCTTTGCTCAAAGGTACCATTTCAAATCTTATGGGGCAACTTTTCCATTCCTGTGCTTATTGTGTAACTTTTGGGGTGTTCTATTCTAACACTTCAAGGTTTAAGATGCTTCTATTATCTTTCTGTTTTCTAAATACATGCACACACCCCTCTTGCCAGAGGGCCAGCAAAATGCTCAGAAGGCTGGAGCTGGGGTTGTTCAGCCTTGAAAACGAGAAGACTCCAGGAGGGACATTGTAGCAACCTTCCAATACCTGAAAGGGCCTCTAAGAAGGCTGAGGAGGAACAAGGGCAGGGAGTGACAGAAGGAATCATGGTTTTAAGCTGGAAAAGGGTAGAGTTAGGTTAGACAAAGGAAAAGGTTCTTTAATATGAGGATGGTGGATCACTGGAACAAGTCGCCTAGAGAGGCACCTAGACAGACTCTGCAGACATTCAAGGTCGGGGTGACATTCAAGGTCTAAGCAATCTGTTCTAGTTAGAGATGTCCTTGCTTGTTGTAGGGAGTCGGGCTTTTGGAGGTCTCTTCCAACCCAATAGAGTCTATGATTCTATAAAATCTGGATAGGGTAGTCCTTAAATAACCTTTCCTGAGGTGTAATTTCAGTTATTCTACTTTCTAGCTGCTTCTCACATTTAGTCCAAATGAAATGAAGCTGCTGAATGCCTCTGCTTCAAGCAGATCTCGCCTGCCGCAGTAGCTAGTTCCTGGGTTTGTTGTGCAAAGGCAGGCATTTTCCTTCTAGCAACATATCAGATGAGAAGCAGGAAATCCATTAAAGTAAAAAGGAATATAAAAATGCTAATTTCAGAGTGTACTACATAAAAAGAATCCTCCAAATGGTTCTGCTTTTGTAATGAATCCAGTTAAAAAAAACCCAGGATGATACACTGGTTAGTTGAACATTATTTCTGTTGTTGAGAAGCCTGCCTAGGTCATCTTAGCATAGAGTTTAGGATACAAGCCCATGTTGGTTCAGATATTGCACAACTATACTCTGCTTTTCCTTTATGCGTGTGCAAACCAGTCCAAAACTCCAGTTTTTACATCTGTGCTGACAATTTAGATGTTTTCAAACAATACAGAACGAGGTGAGACAGGGTGCAAAAACTGACTGGTCCTGTAATTACATGTATAGATGCCACAGCAAATTAGTCCTGGTGTTCCCCTATCCTCAAGCTGTTTTCTTCTATCTCCTAGAAACCACTGAACTGGAAATTTGTTCCTTTCATGTTTCTGGTATCAAAATGATAGCATAGTTACAAGACCTGTTTCAACCATGGTTTGGCTTTTCTGATTTAGCTGAGGTTATTTTCATGCCTCATTAGGAGAGCACAGGAAAGAAAGGATCCTAAAACCAAGCCTAAACACTTATATTCAAATCAATACTGGCTCTTCAGGTTCGCAGTAAATACATTGTTCCTAATAAAATGACCCTGAACCTTCAGAACTGAGCTGGAATTGTACAGCCTCATTTTCTGTATATAATAATGGACCAGGAACACAAATACATTACTCAAGTCTCTTTCTGTAGCTTGATCACATCAGACAGTCTTTCTTATTTTCTCTTTTGCATTGCAGAAAACTAATTTGAAATATAATTATGTTGCTGCTGGGTATCAGCATGGCTGTTTGTCTGCCTGTGAGCACGGTGATCACCATTTGCCAGGTGACATTGTGCAGTATTATCTCCTCATCTATCACAGTCTCTTCCACTGTCATACTTGCACAATCCCAGCAGCTGTGGCGAGCCTACATGGGTAACAACAGTTGTGGGTTGATGCTTGTTTGTTTTTGCTTTGTTTCTTTACATCCCAGGTCAGCAACGATTGCACAATTCTACCTTAATACATTAAAAAAAAACAAAACATTAAGGCTTGTAATCAACCTGCGGTTTTATCAGCAAGGAAATAGAAGGGTTTTTTTTCAACATTGCTTTTAATATTTTATAGAAAGGATTTTTTTAAAAGGTCAGTTGAAAATGAAAGCTGATTTGGTTTTGTTTCCCATTAGAAAAAAACAATGGCCTTGACAGAGGCAGAGTGTTTTAATGAGAACAGTTCAGAGAGGGTGCCTGCTTTTCCACAGTGTGTTGTCTAGGGGTTTGATCCCATTTTGGTCTGTGGAAACATCACTCTTTTGGCACGCGAAAAAAGAGAGTTTTTTGGTTTTGAAAGAGTGCAACTTTATGAGACCTGTCTATGCCTTGTCCTCAAACCAGGACACCTTTCTCATCTTACTCTCTTACACTTTAGCCTTGATGTTTTTGGGCTTTTTCTGAATACAGTGTTCCATGACTGGGATCTTGCATGAGGAGCACCTGCAGCACCGGCTCTGTGGTTCACAAGGAAGCAGCTGAATGGTGCTGTGCGTGGAGTGCTGCTAGCAGGGAAGAGAACTTTTAATCTGGAGGGTTTCACTGCCTGGAATATATTAACATATGGAGCTCCCCTCTGCAGTTTCCAGGGTTTCTTGAGAAAAACAGGAGACATTTTCACTTGAAATGCCATTTGTTGTGTGTGTATGCTTCTGTTTGAAGAGAGGCTTTCTGGCGGATTCTTGTAAGTAATTGGCACTGGGTTTAGGATCTCTAAATAAAGGCAACTCTTTCTTCTCCTCCTCAGGAGATGAAAGCGGTGCTTAAAAGCTGTGTCTCTGAAAATTAGTTTCTGCTGTTGATGGGTCACTTGATGTGGTTAGCCTGTGGTTAGAACCAAGCCTGTTCTACAGACTGAAATCATACAATTTTTAAAAAACACGTTAATGTGTGTACAATTTTGCAGTTAGAAGGACTTGAGGAAGGAATGGACCAAAAACTTTGATAAAATAATGGTGAAGTCTCAGGAGTGCCAATCTGTAGTTTATCTGCTGTACTTGGCAAAATGATAATGGTTGTCTTGGCAGCTCTGTGTGCACAATGTGCCTAGTGATGAGATCTCAACTGGGCCTCGATACTACAAGTGTCCTTTGTAGCTAGTTACTTCAAATTATGATCATTGTTCAATGGAATATGGAACATATTTCCTTTGAATTCTGTTTCTCCTTAGCATCTGCTATTGTCTACAACTCATCCATTATAGGAGCCATTCACTGTGACTTTTTCAAAGAGTACAGCTTCCCCATCACGATGATTTCAACATGTTCTTGTGTCAGAAACACATAAAAAACATCTGAAAGAGACTGAAAGGTTGTCTAATCTGTTCCTTGCCCCAGTGCAGACCCACCTATGCATTTGTCACCAGTGCAAGATCCTACAGCTCTTCAGACACACCTATCCCAGAGCCTTATTTGGCATCCCCCAACAGAAAGATTTCTTTTCTCCAGTGATCCCTTTATGCTACAGCTTGAGGTCGGTATGTCTCCTGGCCATCAGACAAAGGGAGAACAGTGTCTCCGCTTTGCAACTGGTAAGTATATATATGTCAAGGATGTTATGTTGCTGTGTTTTCTTCTTTAGGTTCCTGTAGCCTGTTACCAGTCATAGCATTTAGGATTTTCATCTAAAGCCTCCAGCACCTTCCTTAGGCAGAAGGTATTTTAAAGGACTCAGTGGTCACTGATGTGTGACTGCTCATCATAAATGAACATCATCATCAATATAGATGTTGTAGATGCTGATAAAAACCTGATAAAAAGAAGAAAAATCCCTTTATGCTTGACTTTATTTATTGCATCCTCCCCATAAAAGATTTAAACGCTCATTTCTAGACATTCTTTTATATAGCATGAAAGAAGTAGCTGCCCTCATTGCAGTTTCTTTGCCAAGGGAGATTAAAGATGTCCAACTTATATTTAATATGGCAATAAGGTCTTTCCACACTTGTTATGTCCTTCTGTGGACAGTTGATTCGTGTTGTTTGCTCCAGCTGTGCCAAGCTCCTCTGCCACCACTGGCAGATGTCAATTAGGAGACCCATTTCACTTTCATTAGTGTGTGTCTTCCACTTTTTTGCACGTGGGATAGCACACTTACTGCTGTAATGCCACTGGAAAGCTTTCCTACCGCAAAAAAACAGGAACAGCAGCCTACTGTATGCAACACTCGGGAGCTTCTGCTGCTCTAGTAACTGAGTAATTTAAGATTTGACTTTCACCACATCATCTGCTGTATCACTGCTTAGTAATAGTGTCAGTGTGGGCTTTGTTTTCTTGGCCCAGAGTGCAGAGTGGATTGCTGGGGTTTGGGGCTGGTTTGTTGCGGGGCAGGTCAGTTTTGAGGTTGTTGGGTTTTTCGATGGGAATGGTGCAAACAGGGAATAATGTGCTGTCCTTGCTGTTCTTGCCTACAACAGAGTAATTTCAATATGCTATTCTTTGTTTGGCAGAACGAGAGGAGATGACGCTCATAAAACATATCTCTGCATTAGTCCTGAGCCCTTCTCCCACGTCCCTGGCACCAATAAGTTTTATTGTTATTTTTAATATCTCCTGGCAGCCTACTCAGAATGTTGAGAAAATTACAAGGATTCCAGTCTGAGCACAGACAGCAGACTGTGCTGCTCACAGAGAGGGGTGGACTCTATTCTGCGTGATCTCAGAAGCAAGACGTGTAGACCACAACAGGTGACCAACATTCCTACCTGAAGTGACCAGCCAGCCGGCTGTCTAAACCTGTGTTTACAGCATCTTTACACTTTGTAGTTATCAATTTAAGGTGTTCTTAGAGACTCTAGGACTTCCACATACAGAATCCAAAGCACTCAAAGCAAAATCCGAAGCTTTTATTGTCACTTACTTCTCTAGATGCGGATATGATGAATCTGACAGTAAATGCAGTGCTCCCGAGTTGCTGTGTAAATAGAGGGTGTAAGCAAAGCGATTGTGTCGTCTTTAGAACCTTTTTTCCCCCCATTTAGGATCTTCAGGGTTATTTCAGTTAGGAGGTAAGAGTGGCTGAGGGAGCTGGAGGTATTCAATCTGAAGAGGAGGCTGAGAGGAGACCTTATTGCTGTCTGCAAGGAGGTTGTAGAGAAGTGGGTGTTGATCTTGTCTCACAAATAATGAGTGACGGGACAAGAGGAAAGGCTTCAAGTTGCACTAGGAGAAGTTTAGACTGGACATTAGGAAAAACTTCTTTATTGAAGAGTTTGTCAGGCTCTGGATCAGGCTGCCCAGGGAGGCGATTGAATTGCCATCCCTGGATATGCTTAAATGTAGTGTGGAGCTGGAGCTTAGGGACATGGATTAGTGGTGGACTTACTACAGTTAGGTTAATGGTTAGACTCTACTTCTTAAATGTCTTTTCTGACCTAAATGATATTATGATTCTATGATTGGTGCTAGATTCAGTGGATCCTTTGATCCACTGCAGATTACTTAGAGAAAAAGACAATGTATAAACCCTGCACTGAAGGAATCAGCAAGAAATATGCTGGCCATTGTACCATGACCCCAATTTTTTTCTTTTGGTTCAGGATCACTGAAGCTTGGTTGGGGTGTGCCTTCCTATCTGTTTCTGATCCACTTCTTTCTCTCTCTCTCTGATGTGTGAACACAAACTTAAGTAGCTTTTATTTGGTGGAGGCATAGATGTGATTGAGGGCTCAAATCTACTACCTTTTTTTTCTCTCCAAGTCTGTAAGTGAACTCAGTGATCCTTTCCAGCTATCCCAAATGAAGGGCAGCTATTATGGTCATCAGTCTCAGCAAGGTTCCCCACAATGCGCCGTAACATTAATAGGTTGTACTTCTCAGTTATTTTCAGTATCACTGACGCAGTGCCGGGTTAATATATTAATTTTATGGGAGCCCAGAGGGAAATGAGATAGGGGATGAGAAAAGCTTCTGCAAATACGACAAGATGTTGATTCCCACTAGTAAACCTCTTTTGGGTAATAGCATTAGAGACTGTAATATCCTCCCTGCTGAAATAAAACAGTTTTCCTGTTTTCATCTGATGTGGTTTGTACAGACGATGTAGGTAGGAGAGCTGTGCTGACCGGCACCAGCTTGTAGGTCAGAGAATGGAGAGTCTGTTCTGCTCAAAACGTAGGGTCCTCTTTTTTGCCAGTAAGAGAGCTAGGAGATACAGTACTGTGTGAAAAACAGCAGAGATACAATGAAGTTCTAAGAGCTCAGCAGATACTGTCACTTTGTAATGCAGCCTTGCAGACAAGCAATCGAGTATCAGCAAATGAACAGTCAGATGTTTACTGCACAGTGCCAGCTCCCTGGAAAATATGATAATATGATCAATGGTTTCAGTTTTAGAAATTTAATTCTGTGTGTCATTTCAAAGGAAATAATGGAGGAACCAAGAGGGGTCCTTTACTTTTCTAACACTTAACTGGAGAGAAACTAGTGCTTGGGGAAAGATGATTCCCTGTCTCAGAGGAAGAGTTTGGCAACATTTTGCCTACTCATACACCTTCTCAGAAAATATGGATATTCCCGTTCTGCAGTGATGTTGGGCATTTCTCTGTAGATATTCAGTCTTTTCTGGTTCATTGAAGCCCTCTAGGCACTTGTGTTGGCTTTTCCCATAGCCAGAACTGCAAGAGGCAAGCTTGAGAAGGTCTCTGATCCTCAGTCCTGTTTCCCCTAGCCTCTCTTTGCACTCTGAATCCTAAATTGCATGCTTCTTGTCTGCTCATGAATGGAATAATACATGGTGCACACATCCCATCCCATGTCTTTTAACATCCCAAATTTTTCTGCAAATCATGCAGCCAGGTGGCCTCAACAGCTCTCAAGAGACTGCAGCTGCTGAGCATCCCCCAACTTTCTCTGTACGATGTTATTTCCAGTTCTCCTCCTACCTGCCAATTTCTGTTCCTAGCTAAGATTTATCAGACCCCATTGCTCACGGTCAAAACATTTGGGGATGGGAAAAGCAGAGTAGAGAGGCTGGTGCCCAGAACAAGGGACAGAGAGCAGGTTTGCTATTTGGGCTTCCTTCCCTTAAGAAATGAGGAAACTACTGATTCTCCAGAGCAGGCACTTAGCAGTTAGATCACATTAAAAAATTCACGTATGACTTACAGTCTAAAGGAGAGACCTTATTCGTTTTCTTTCCTACAGGGCAAAAGAAGCAAACTCAATATTTTGAGGAAAGGATGCAATTCTTGCAAGATGCAAGTTTTAATTCCTATTTATCTTGTTAAATACTCAATACTGTAGGCAGTGTTCAAATCTTCCACAGAACTTTTTTGAGGAAAAAGTTTCATGTATTAGTAAGTACATAATTTTCAGATACCTGTTAAAGTTTTCCCAGTTGTGTTTGTTCAAAGGTGGATGAGAGAGTAAGGATTCTTCTGTTGGAAGTAGTTTGTTCCTTAAAAATTTCTTCCTTAACATACATTTGCAGTATGTTAAGAACCTCGAGTGTTTCTTCACATTGTGAGTAATTTAAAGGGAATCCATGTTTGTAATCATGTAGAAAATGGTCTTGGATTCTGTTGTTCTGCAGCTTAAGAGTATTTAACGTCAGTGCTTGGAAAGTAAATGTTTCAATGGCCAGATCATTATAAAAATGCCTTTGGTCTGCCTTGAAAGTCAAGGTATGTAATGCATTCTTAAGTTTAAAAAGTGATGTCAGTTGATTTCAACGAAAATACGGAGGTAACAAAGTAGCTCTGAATTAGAGCTTGCTTTCCAACTGGGTGGAAAAAATGTTGTTAGTTAAGGAACTCTTCTTTCCGTGGTAAAAGAAACTGAAATATTACTGTATTTACTCTCCCTTTAGCTACCTTTTATGGAAAGAGACTGTTTTGCATTATAATGTATGATTACATTTATAACTTGTTCCCCATTGGCACTAGTATGGAGAAACCTCCAGAAGGAACCCAGCAGAAATAGCTTATGGGCTGTGATTTTCTATGCTTGTCTTTTGTGTAAAGAAATGTAGATTTTGGGGATAATTCAGATATTGAAGAAGATCTTCTATTAGAATATGCTGCTGCAGGTTGCCTAGTGTCTGCAGTTTCTCTCTGCTAAGGATTCAGCCCTTTATGTCCATTGGAAAAAAAATTCTGACTTTTGTGATACATTAAGGATGCCTTGACAGGGCGGGGGAAGTAATAAAACAAAAAGGTAAAATGATCAGTTTTTGCTGTCCATCCCTGAGATGTCTAAGTTTGCTCCTCTGTCAGCAGCAGCTATGCTGCAACTTATTTTCCTTGGTGAATATCACTGCAGCTTGTTTACAATAGGGCTGAAATCAGCAGCGTGATGTTATGGAGAGCGTGCTGGAAAGCTTTGCTGTGTATGTTTGAAATGCATGGTAGATATTACCATTTAGGATGGAAAGGAAATGACAGAATAGAGCAAGGCAACTATGGCACATTAGTCATAGTTACACTCCTTCATTACTGCTTCAAATTGAAAAATGCCAGCCACTGCACAGCTCACTGAAGTAAGTTCAGAGAGAACTGCACACATTCAAAGGTCAGAAAAAAGAAAATTATTAACCAGATTGTTTTACTGCCTCCACATAATGATTTATTTTTTCTTTGTCTTACTTTTGAAGTTTAAAAGATAGAGGGATTGTGCTAGGGAATGAAATTTTAGAAATTAAATTTACTTGCAATGCAACAGCCTTTTTTTATTTGAGTGGAAAGCTTGTCAAGCAGGGCTATATTTATAGGCATCCGTTGGGAACTGTGCCTCACAAGGTGAGATTTGAGAGGCTTTGGAGGCTGATTTCTGGATATGAGGCAGGATAATTTAGCAGGATAGTGGGAGTATTTGCCTCTTCTGACTGCCTAATTCAATTTACCATTTTATAAATTAGCTATAAAGCACTTTCATTTTATGTTTCAGATGATTTCTACGTTGTGGGATGTTATTATTTTTGCACACTTGAAACCTTCCTAATTCTTTCTATTCTAACAAATGACATGTTACAAAAATCCACTATCCAAAAATTGTTCTGACTTCTTGGACTCTGTGAGTGTCGGGGCTTTTTGTTGGTGGGGGTTTTGTGTGTGTGTGTTCATATTATATTGTGTCACTGCATCTACTTAGAAATCTAAAACCTATATGTGACAGTGCTAAGAATATTGATGAGCTAAACACCCATTTGTTGTGTAAGTTTTTTACATCAGGTTATTCTGATGCAAATGCTTTTGCTTGTATGAAATACAGTCTTACCTGAAATTTGTCATATATCAATGGATTTCTGCTTTTGCATACAAGCCCAAACAAATATAAAGTAGATGTAAAATTGTCTTTTCTCTTTCTGGTTGAAAGTCTTTGTAATAATCATCACTGTGGTGTGCTCTTCACTTTCACTGTTCTGATGGATGCAGAAATGGAGGATTAAAACATTGACAATATCCCTGTGGAATTCTGATATAGAATAAAATAGCATTAATTGTTATTTCAAGAAAAATAACATAAATAACAAATGGCTTAGGCTTTGGGAGATGTTCCTGTTCCAAACCAGTCAGATATATCTTTACCAGGCACTTGTTATTCATCTAAGTGTGGTGGATTTTTAGGTGAATGATGCTTATGGTATTTTTTCAAAGTGAAGATAATTGATCAGCCTTCACTATTTGAAAGCTACCAGAGGGGTATAGCTCAACTGTGGTGCTGGTTTGAGGGTTAGAGGCGGAACCCTCCAGAACAGATTGTTAGATTCCCCTCCCACCAATACAGGAAGGCAATATAAACGAATTTAAAAACTAGAATAAATTGTAAAATTTATTCAAAACAAAATAAATGTAAAAAAAAAAAAAACCCCTTCATGAGAAAGAAAAGGCAAATTTAGGGAGATGGTGTAAGGGAAGAAGTACGTACAAAAGGCAATTGGATGTAGTTCTGGCCTCCAGTCGTTAGAGGGTCTCGCCACAGGGCGGCCACAATGGGCTGCTGCACCTGGCTGCTTCCGCATCTACACCACACCAGAGGAGGGGCAAGGAAGGGAAAATGGCGTGGGCTAGTTGTGTGCCTTTCCCCATGTGTACCTAGTGTTCGGTGATCAGGACCGCGCTGGTACTCTGCAGGCCAGCAGAAGTGAGACAGAACGCATAACCAGCCCCCCACAGCCACGCAACCAAACCCCCTCTTCACCCTCGCGAAAATGGACACACACTTAGAACTGGTTTAAGGCAAAAGTGCAAGTGTGGAACCCCCTCCCGATCTGCCACCAGCAGTTGATAAAAGCTTAAATAGCACGACAGAGAGAGTAAAGGATATCTCGCCAGAGAAGACAGATGGGGCCAACCAGGCTCAGAGAGCATGGCTGTGCATCCTCACTCCTCCTCAGCTGGCCAGGAACTTCCCGTAGCCACCTGCCCCCTTCTAAAGAGTCCCTTTGGTACTAGAGTCCTTCAGGTACTCTACCCCAAACTTCTGTTCCCACTGCAGGACAGAGAGGGGTGTGTTTTGCTAGATACATCAGTTCTGGGTCCTGAAACCTGATCATCACTCTCAGCTGTGCCCTGGATTTTTCAGCCAGAACCTCTTAGATCTGATTGCAAGGCCAAAACTTTATCTGGCACTGAAAAGCTGCATGGGCTGTGCACCTTCTTTATGGAGAATAGTTTGTTTAAGGGTAATGTTATTGTCAGAAAATCCTGTTCTTTGTTTGTCTTACCCAGTTTTTTTTAATGATAAGATGAAAAAGTGGGAGAAAAAGCACCTAGCATGATACAATGTATTGGCAGTATGAATTGAGTGGCAGTGTTCTTTTTATGTAATGCAGCTAGTCACTGATGCGATTGGAGTGCACAAATGCAGTATCGTCTTTGCAAGTGTTTTCTAGCAGAATACAAAGTAAAAGCCAGTTGTCTTTACAAAGTAGAAATACAGAATGAAAATTTTTCATAGCATTTCTTTAGCTAATTTTCATTTAAAAATATACTTCATGTTAGAAGAGGTTGTAGAGGACCAGGTAGTTTCAAAACCCTGGGAAGACTGAAATAAGATCAGGAAGCAAGGATGTATTTAATGTCTTCAGTTAAGAACATGAGTCCTATGAATTTTGTAACAACATGCTCTCATTTTTGAGATGAATTTAATTCCTCATGTAATTTATTCAGCACTGAAATTTAATCAGAACACAGGTTGTAGATTCTTATTGTGTAAATTTGTAAAAATAACAAGTAATTGTGTGCTGCATAGTAAAAGGATGGTATTTTGGAGGATCAATAATGAAGGATTCAGTGATCCTTAGTTAATCTCTGAATATTGATTCTGTGATCTAAATTCATTTTAAGTTCATTTTTCTCATGCTGTACTGGAGTGCTGTCCTCTGAAATCTTGGTTGTACTCCTCATTTATTATAGCAATCTGTATTCTGCATTAAAGATATGTCAAATGAATCAAGCCATTTAAGTGACATTTGATTGCTGAGGTAGTTGCTTGGCTTGAGGTGGTTATTATTTCCTTCTAATCATAGTAATGAATTTGCTATGAAGCTTCATCCTTTTATGGTTCAAACACGGTATAGAGCTTCCAAGAGTTATGTTGCAATTTCTTGTTGCCAGTGCCTGTCAAGCATAAATAATTGTGACTGTCTTGATTTTTCTTTACACATCTAGATAGGTTGCCCAGTGGAGCAGAGAATACCAATTTAACACTATTTAGGACAGTATTGTGAAGTATGTCTTGAGCTATGAATTATCACTCAAGAGATGCCAGTGGGAAGCCAAGTTCAAAAATAGTGTTCATATGAATGTGAATTTCTTAAATGCAGCTTCTGTGTATCGATCAGTTGGGTACAAAATGAAAAGGTTGTGTTTCTTTGTGGCCTTTTAACAGAGCAGAGATTTTTCCACCTGTTAGAGTTCCTTCTAAAGGCTGCCTGAAAGCAGTTAAATAAGATTGGGAAAAGATTAGAGAAAAGCAAAGTATTGGATCCCGAAAAGTGGAATAATTAAATTGAGTTTTACAACAGGAAAAATACTGGCTAAGATGAGAGCCAAAATGGGTTATGATTTGGGATACCTGAAAGAAGAAAGGTTGAGCACTGACTTCCACAAAACTTTGCACAGCTCTTTAAAACATGTAGATTTTTTGCGTGTCTTGAAATGAGCCATGGGGGTTATACATATGCTTCTCAAAATACCATTCATGGTCATAGCTTTGACTCACAAAGCTGCTATGGTGAAGTATGTGGAATCCAGTAGCTTTAATTCATAACAATGAGTTACCAGTTATCATAAGGTGAGTACATGAATTATATTTAAGCAATTAATAACAATCTCACCAAACCCCCAAAGATTTTGCTTTTGATGTCTTTATGATACTATATAATTGGATTTCATCAGTTTGTAAGGCTCTGAGGCATTAGGGCGGTAGCAAGTATCTTGTGGAAGTAAATAAAAGACCCGCTTCTTCATCCTTACTACTTGCAGTGTGTCTACATCTTTACTACAGTTGTGGAAAAAGAAGGGCAGCAAACATGGCTGCAGGTGTAGCAGTAAGGCTGGAGGTGACAGTTGCGGCCATGGTACACGCACAGGCTTCTCCTGATTCAGCACTGGCACTAAATGGATATGGTTTTTCTCGCCATTTGAGCGGATTTTAGTAAAAGCACATGAGAATTCTTTTCCATGCGTGTTCAAAATCATCAAACCTTTCCTTATGAGCAGTATCTGTGATAGGAATTTTGAACTGACTGGTAACCTCAAGGCTAACTGACTGGTGAACACGAAGCTTTTACCTGTGGAGTACAGTTAGAGGCCTGTGTCTAGGTGTATTCCTCAAGGGTCAGTACTGGATCCTGTCCTACTCAATGATCTGGATGAGTGGACTTGTACACTCAGCAAGTTTGCTGATGACATGAAGCTGGGAGGAGTGGCTGACACACTGAAGGGCTGTGTTCTATCCAGCATGAACTGGATAGGCTGTAGAGTTGGCCAGAGAGAAATGTGAAGAGTTTCAACAACAAGTGCAGAGTGCTGTATCTGAGGAAGAAAAACTCCAGAAGATTGTGGACTGACCTGCTGGAGAGCAGCTCTGGAAAAAAGGACCTACGGGTGCTGGTGGGCTACAGGCTGATCGTGAGCCAGCACTGTGTCCTTGTAGCCAAGAAGGCAAATGGTCTTTTGGGGTGCATTAAGAAAATTATGGCAAATAGATTCAGAGAGGTTCTCCTCCCCCTCTACTTTTCCCTGGTTAAGCCACATCTGGAATACTGTTCCCCAGTTCTCGAGGGAAAGGATGCTACTGGAGAGAGTCCATAGATGTTACGATGATCTTCCTTTATGAGAAGAGGCTGTAAGAATGCTGAGGGTGGTGACACAGGATATTCAGTGTGAATGTAAGTTAAAGCTTTTTTACAGTGATGGTAACAGAGCCCTGCAACAGGCTGTCCAGAGAGATTGGGGGGGGTCTCAGACTATGGAGACTTAAAATCCATCAGGACATGTTCCTGCATGATCTGCCTTAGGAGAACCTGCTCTGGCAGGGGGGAGGGACTAGATATTCTCCAGATGTCCCTTCCAATCCCTACCATTCTGTGGTTCTACTTCTAGGAATATACCAATGACAGCTCTTTAAAAATTGGCCTCTGTAGTGTACAGACAAAAGTTTATTTAAAAAGCTCATTTAAAAGCTTATTTAGTCAGTTGAAATGGGCAACTACCTGCACCCAGAATGGCTGGATTTTTTTTTCTTAGAAACATTACATGCACAGAATTTACCAGCCTAGTTTATGTTGCTGCTATTACAGTTAGTGAAGTGTTAGATACATATGAAGTAATTGATCATTTAGATAAACTTCTGAAATGTTGAAAGTACTATTAAAAACAGCTTGTCTCCTTTGTATTGTACATGTTATGCACAGTTGTGTTAATCGTATTGCACTGTCTTGCTTTGGGAAAATATAGGCATCTAAGGTGTTGTTTGCTATAAGCATATAACTTACATTCCCGTGACATTATCTGCTTGATCATGTAAAGTCACAAGATTTCAAGAAATATTTAAGCGTCCCCTGCCCCTACAATTGTCTAGACTGACTCTATCAGTTGTTTATCTGTTCCTTGGGGCCTGGAACTATGTGTTTTACTTGAAAAAGCTGTGTAGGATCTGACCTGAAACCTGAGCAATTAATTGAAAACATTTCCATTGACTTTGGAGACCTCTCAGAAAATATTGAGCATAATGGGAAATACTCAAATTTGCAAAAGTAAACCCAACTCCTAAAACCAAACCCACAGAAAGGTCAGTCCTGAATATCAGAATGCAACAGCAGTTAGGAGACCTGTACTTCTGTATGTGTGCAGGGAAAGAAGGTGTGGTAAGAGAAATAAAATGATCTGGTGCAGTTAGGAAACCACAGTTGTCAAATACTTTACTTTTCATTGACCTTGCCCAGTAGACATCTGCCACGCTTTGCTTGTTTAGCCTGACTAAAGAAAGCCTTGGAATTATATTTGGCAATGTATTTCCATGTATGTCTAAATTATAATTAAATGGTAGGAAAAAATAGTCATTACTTTTTGGCCCACTTCCCATTTCTTGTGTAGTGATTCCCTAGCTCTTTGAAGCCAGCCTTGAGACTAAATGTTCCTACTAGGGAAATATAATAAGCTATAGATGATTATTGCTGAAAGAGATTCACAAAAAGTGAAATTAAATTTCAATGAGATTTGTTCTTGAAATTCAGCCTCTTAGCCTCTAAGTTCAAGTCTGTGTCATGTTTTACATTTTCACCAAGTTGTTTTATAAAGGGGAATAATGTAAGATGTTTAGGTAACTGTTGTCTCATCTTGAGAAAATCTGTCTGTGAGAGAAAATGTGATGTTTTATGTTCTTGACTTGAAAAACATCCTGTTTACTACTAGTTTTGGATCTTAACACAACCAGAACCACTGTCATGCCAAGGAGAACTGAAATGAAATTAATTGCCTTTCAGATCACATCTGGGTTTGAAGAGATGGAGGTCGCACTCTGGCTTTAAGTGCTGTACAGACCTCTTAAGACTCTGTCAGTCTCACCAAGTAGAAATACTTGTAAATTCTTTGAATATACTCAAATCCATTACTACAATAACTCACTTTTTTTCATTCCTAAAACCAAACATCCTTCAACACCCCCTGAAGTCACAGATGATTGAGCCTAGAGTGTATTTACGCAGTCACCAGAGGCAATTTAGTGCTGGCTTGAAGAGGAATGGGGAACAAGACATGTTCAGGGACACCTGCCTGTCAGTGAGTACATTATGCAGGGATATCTCTCTGTTCTGCTCTACTCATTGCAAACTCAGTGTTTGAAACCTAAATGTTCCCAGCAGGTGCTAATGTTGCACTTTTTTGGGTTTTTTACTCCCAGCAACTCTTTTGCAGCCTGGCATGGCTGTGCATGTGCTGCATTTGAGTGTACTTCTTCAGCTTTCTTTTCTGGCTAATACAGGATTCTAAAAATGTGGACAACAGAAGACCAAGCAGGCAGTCCTAAAATCCCTCAGGCTTACTGTGTGACATGTGCATCCTGTGACCAATGTTTGTAGCCATTTTTATTATTTCATCTCCTGTCTGAATACTAAGATAGGATTTACTACTGAAGTTCCAAATTATGTTTGTGATTTTTGCTCTCCCACCTTTTAGGAGCCACTTTTGGATGGGCATCTTTTACCAGGCACATAGGAACATCAGTAGAATAGATACAACCAGAGAACACGTCAGCTATTTAGCACAAAATACACATGTATAAGAGCTAGAACAAACACGTTGCACAGAAACACACTGTTGTGCAACATGTGTACTTATATGTATATGTGCATAAACACAACGTGATGCAGGTAGCATTAGTAGGCTCAGCACCATCAAGGAGTCACCAAAATGTTTCTGGTGGCTGGGTAGGAAGGAAGACAACTGTTGCCCTCTGTTGTCTCTTGAAAACATCTGATCTTCAGTCTTACTGAGTAGCTGCCTTCTGCTATGGTTTTATATATTGTCATGCCAGTATTTTTCAGTTGAGTAGCTAATGACTAGCAACTCAGCAATTGCACCTTGGTCTTTTTACTCGTGTTCTTTTGCAGGGATTTAGCCCACAGTCTGTATCCCAGCTCAGCAATGGTTTTCTCGCTAAAGCTGGACCAAAATCACCCCATGGTATTGTATCAAACTCTTCCTTGGACTGCATGTATTGGAAGACTGGTCCTAGGCTACATCTTTGTTGGAAATAAGTATCAAGGCAGTTAGCTAGCTGTCTGGCTGTGCCTTGTGCTCCTCCTGTGCTGGGCAGAGCACCTTTTGCATCACATAGCTAAAATACCTGGCATTATCTGAGTTTTTGTTCTCTAGTGTTTGGTTCCTAACTCTGGAGTAATCAAAGCTAACTGCAAATGAGACAGCCTGTAAGTGTTGAGAAGGTGCAGATGTGATACTGGAGAAGGCTGTACAGCTTCCAGGCAGTGCAGGAGGGTGCACAAAGCTGGGTTGAGAGTGGAATTAGAAAAGATTAAGCATAAACGGCAGCTTTGCCTCTGGTCAACCTGTCTAGCTTCTCAGTTCCTGTCTTTGTGAAACGGTTTTACTAATATATATTACAGAGTAGGCAGTGAGGATTATGTGATTAGTGTTTCACGTGGTATTCTGTGAATGCAAAGTGCCATCTATCTTCTAGGTGAAACTGTTAGGAGCAATACATAAACATGAACAGTACAGATGCTGTTACAAATTTTATATTAGTGTTGTTTTAACATTTCAGTGCAAAAAAGGAATAAGTCTGACTGCATACAGATTTGTCTTCTGACCACAGTATTTTAAAAGCACAGATCTTCTTACCGTGACATGCTGCAAATTGTTTAAAAATAGGGTTCAAATCATGTAATATCTGACTTGATTACCTTTTCCAGTCTTTCCATTAAGTTTGATTTTTTGTTTTAAAATGTAAAAACTACCCCTCAGTGTAAATATTGTGACATTTGACTACGGGCAAGTGTCATCTATTGTCTGTTCACGGCAAAAACAAGTGGCAAACTTCTAGAGTTTCCATTAAAAGGAAATTTTAATTTTACAACCTTTAAAACATTTAAATACTTGTGACACCAGAACTGTCCTGTCGCCCTGTGACTGACAGTTGTGTCTGCACATATCAGTAGAGCAGGTCCATAAGGATTTCTTTCCAAGAGACAGGTGGGCTGCTCTCAGTGTCGCTCAGGGTGAAAGTCAGCCAGCTGGGAGCAGGTTCTTACTTATGTGCTGGCCATCAGATGCTTTGAAGCCATGAAGAGTGATTGGGTAACTTTGTTGGGTAACAAAGCTGCCTTTGTACCAGAGGGAAAGATATTCAATAAACAAGTAACTGCTGCTTTTTGTGTACTAAGAATTAGGGAACTAGAAGCTTATTCCGCATTTATTGAGATGTATTTCCTGGGTGTTATGGATACCACCAATAGGTAATTCTACTCCTGCATACTTTCACAAAGTTTTATTTGTTCGCAAATATTCTAGTCACTCTGTAGGCAGATTCCCTTATACTTAAGAAGTTAATTCTGCTGTTTGCATGCAAGAACAGAAACCGTCAGAGTAATATCAATAGGCTTGAAAATTCATAATCAATGTGGATATTATCACTGCTCATTACTAATCGAGTTTCTAATTGTCTTTTCTGGTTAGAGGATTTGATTTTAAGATACTCCTTCTTTTCCATCTAGGGGCTCACGTGTCTAGAAGAGTGTTTGACAGGAATTTTTTATTTCTTTTTTTTTGTGCTAAGGAAGGGTATAGTGGCAAGGAGATGCACACTAGAGATGTCAGTTCATAGCATCCTGAACCTGGAATTGCTAATGAAGTCTCTTCTGTGCCTCACAGATGATATGCCAGTGCATTTCAGCTTCAAGAGGATAGAAGTACAAAGCCGTCAAGGGTACCTTCCTTATCACATAAGAAGAGAGAGGTTAAAAATACAAAAGAATGAGACTATAATTCTGAATGAGAGTGTTCTATTATGCATAAAGTATTTTGTTTCTGTAGAGAATGGTATTATGATATTCAGATTTTATTCCTTTTTGTTGCCATTGTGTTAAGCCGCTGCTGTTCCACATTAGAGGGGGCTTCTTCATTCCCATTGCAAAACAATCCCAATTTGTTTTGTTAGGGAGTGGTAAGACAAGGAAACTTGTGCTTTCTTGGACTTTTGGTTAGTTTCAAAAGTAATGCATTCTTTCTTGCTGAGTCACTAGAAAATGTGGTTGGATATAAGAAATAAATACCAGAATTTAAGTACAAAATTAGCATTAAGAGA
Organism: Rhinopomastus cyanomelas; assembly: GCA_013400115.1. Lineage (NCBI taxonomy): Eukaryota > Metazoa > Chordata > Aves > Bucerotiformes > Rhinopomastidae > Rhinopomastus > Rhinopomastus cyanomelas. The sequence goes on from VXBP01010234.1 coordinate 88,694, forward strand.
TACATAAAGAATTAAAAAAATCATTAAAAGTGCTGATGTGTTATGCATTTATAGCACTCTTCATGTGCTCTTATGCCGTTCTGAATTTTGATTGTGACACTTCAGGAATAAAACAAAACTTTTCTACCATTTGCATGCCCTGTAGTAATTATTACTATCCCATCTTAACTAGTATCTCCTTGTATGTGTTCCAGGTGAGGCACTGAAATTGTCTCTTTACAGTTATATGATGGCAGTTGTGGCTTCCAATTATTGAGAATAGTTTTTCTGCATAAAACTCAATTTTCCATTTTGTTTTAAGAGTATTTGTTTCTTTTGAATCTGATTCTGTGATTACCCACTGTGTCCTCGAGCGGAAATTGGGATAAATACTTCTGAGCTATAGTGTGCGCTGCAAGTCAGTAAAAATAGTAGTTAATCATCTATGAAGAGGACTGATTTAGATTTACTTAACCATCTTTAAGGGGTGAAAACATACCTCAAATTTTTCTCTGTTGTGCCTGCATCAGCATTTGTAGCTGTGCTAACTATTTCCAGCAAACTTGCTATTTAACACTAGGTAGAAAGCTAAACCACACTGCCAGCCTCTTTGTAGGACTGGTGAATGAAAAGTAATTAGTCTTAGACATGGCTTCCTCCCCTGAAAAGGAAAATTCACTGGAAAGGGTCAGAGGCTGCTAGGGGTGTGATTGAGCAAAGACTTGCACAGGAGGAAATAGTAGCTTCAGCTTCTTCATGCCACTTAGTTTTTCTGTGGAGAAAGCTTTGTTTATGGTCCCATCAGTAAGCTGTTTGCATATAAGCAGGCCAGATCATGCATAAATGTATGATTGTGGGTACAAAGTTGTGTAAGGGAAGTAATAAAAAAGGCAGTCAGGGTGCTGTAAAACACAGAGCTCCTGCAAGTCCTCTCTTACATATGCAAACACATGGATTATCTGTCTCAAACCCAGAGATTTTGTGACATAAGCTAACAACTGTGATCTCCATGTGACATTAAATAGCCAATATTTGCAATTTATCAGACTACTGGAAGTGGGTAATGTTCTTATACATTGGCTTCAAGCTTGTAAATGGCACAGCTATGTAATTGAAAGGTTTCGAGGGCAAGAATTTCCACAGTATAGTACAAAAGTCTAATGTTTTAAATGAAAAGTAGATTTACAAACAACAGGTGCCAAGTTGGGTAGGAAACACAACATGTATGGGCACTTGCACTTGTAAGCCCTGCAAGTTTGTGGCTGTGATTTCTAATGTGCATGAGTGTTTACAGGATCAAAGTCTGAAGTGTTACAGGAAGAGAAATACACGATTTTCTCGGGCCTTGTGACATCTATTAATAGCTCTCATCCCTGATGAGTGCAGGGATTTGCATAACAGAGGCAAATGTACAGGAATCTCTGAATAAGTGCACAATATCCCTAATCTCCAGCCTCTGAGAACTCCATTCCAAAATAACAGACACTAGACAAAACAAGATTTCACTGCATGTGGTGGGCCACAGGATCCTTGATGTTTGCCACAATGTTTATTTCTTTCCATCTTCTTGGCTGATAATTGGAATACTCAACCTATGACTTTTAATAAGCTGTTAGTCTCAAGGTTAATAATAGACTGAATTTCTGTGGATGCATTGTTTTCCTGTGTTTAGAATAAATAGTCTGCAACAGAAAATGTAGATCAAGACCTCCGAAATCAAATTGACTAATTTGGGAAAGAAACGAGAGCAACAGAGACAGTTATTTACAATTACTGTTTCTCTTGGTGCATTATATCTCTGGGTTTTTTTGTTAGATAGTGCCTATGCCAACAGATGTATTTATCAATCTGGACATGTATGCAGTTCTCACAAACACGTATGCCATTCTGCTTGCTTCCTTGTGCTCTCTCTCTCCCTTGAGCTTCGCGTCCTGCTGATTCAGAATGTCGATGGGTGTCTGTGACAACTTTATAACTTTATAATTTCTGGAGCTAAATGTGATGATCTTAAAAATAAAATAAATAATATAACATTACAAAATAATTGGAGGGGGAAAAAATCACAACCTGTTTCAAAGCTTTGTGAAGCTTGAAATTATGCCTCAAGAACTCAGTATTTTGATTTAATTCAGAAGCTAATGCTTGTGGAAATGTGATGTGGGAAAAAGAAAATCATACAATGGCCGGGGTTGGAAAAGATCTTAAGGATCATCCAGTTCCAACCACCCCTGCATAGGCAGAGACACCTTCACTAGATCAAGCTACTCAAGGTTCCATCCAGCCTGGCCTTCAACATTGCCAGGGATGGGGCAGCCAAACTTGTGCAACCTGCTTGAGCATCTTGCCACCCTCACAGGAAAGAATTTTTTTCTAATATCCAACCCAAATCTCCCCTCTTCAAGCCTGTAACTCTTTGTCACACCTCTCCATTTGGACACTGACTCACTGATCACAACTCTTTGGGCGTGACTATCCAACCAGTTCCTTATCCAATGAGTGGTTCATCCATCAAATCCATATAATTCCAGTTTAGAGATCAGAATGTCATGTGGTACAGTGTCAAATGATTTGCAAAGGTCCAGGTAGATGACGTCTGTTGCTCTGCCTTTGTTCACCGAGGCTGTGATCCCATCATAAAAGGCCACCAAATTTGTCAGGCAGGACTTGCCCTTGGTGAAGCTGTGTGGGCTGTCACCAATCATCCCTTTATTATCTGCTTGCCTTAGCAGAGCCTTCAGGAGGATCTGCTCCATGATCTTGCCAGGCACAGAGGTGAGACTGACTGGCCAAGGGACAGGAAGAAAGCCTGCTGGTGTTACTAGTACACTTTTGCATGAAAGTGATAGAAGAGTTTCTTATGAGGCTGACTAGGCTCACTGCTGTAAATTCTGTTTCAACTTATGGTGGTAAAGCTCGTAGTGATACTGTACAATTTCCATGTTTCCTTCAACTTGGTGTCACTTGTCACTCTCAGTATTTTTGTCAGTGGTCAGGATGAAAGCTCTGGACTCTTAACTGTTCTGCTTTGTAGATCATACAGACCCAATGTGAGGCAAGTAACAGGATGACTTGCTAACACTGAATAATCCAGCCATGATACCTCACTGGTGTTAGAAATTAGGAACTCCTCCCAGGATTGCGGCTGCTCTGGAGCTCAGGTGTGAGCCTGCCTGGCTGATGTGCTGAATTACGGTCTAGTGTATCAGGACAGCTTCCTGACCCTGACACCTTTTTCACTTTCTGCTTTCCCTAATGCTGCACTACAGTTTGCAGAAAACAGGAACTGACAGATCTGTCAATCTCCTGGAGTCTCTCAAGTCTGGATCTGTAGGCCTTCAAAGACCAGAGGCAGCCTTTCCTCCTTAGATAAAAAAAGCAGTCCTAGGGAGTAAGGCAGGATCCAGGTAGAGTTCCCTCACAATCCTGCATTTCCTGGGGTAGGCAGAATCTGCGTTCTGTGCTTGCTGGAAGCCTAACTTGTATCACCACCTCCCCAAGTCATAGTTACCCAGCCCTTTATTTCACGTGGGTCAGACCTGTCTCTGGCAGTCATCTCGGCTGAAAAGAAGCAGATAATTCCACGAGGCAATTTATCCTCATTACCTGAGACAGCTGCCATAGGACAGGGAAATTGAACTCTAAAGAAGTCTTTCTCTTTCCCCTGAGGACAGGTTTAAACTAGATTTAAACACATTTAAACTACCCTAATATTTAGATGGCTAAAGTTAGGTGAAGTGAGCCCAAGGTGCAGAAATAAATGAGTGGGGGAAGTTTATGATTTTCACACTATCACATTTAAGGCCCAGGGAGGATTTTCCTTTGGCTTACCTCACAGCATCTCTTGGATCCAAGAACAGAAGTGATTTTTCTTTTTTAGCATCTTGAGAACTTTTGTCTGTAGAAAGCTGCCTGGGCTGCTTATTACTTTTTTAAATAACTTTCCATTTCCTCCCCTGCCTCAGTAATAGAAGTAGGTTTGCCATTCTGAGAGCTACTAGGCAAGACTTGCAGCTCTTGACTGCAAGCCAGTGACTCTGACAACATTACCTGAGAAGAATCTACATTGCCTAAATCCTTAGATGCCCATAACTGTTCTTAAAGACTATTACTCAACAGGGACATCTAAAGAAGGCATAAAAGATAGTTTGCTGCTTCTAAAATTCTGGGTTGCTTTCAAGTGGTGTCTAAAATTCACTGACAGGTAACAGGTTTTAGTATTAGCTACTGGGATCCTGGAGAAGTGGCAAGGAAAGATGTTTTCATTCTAATCATGGTTAAGTACCTGGCTGCTTCAAATGCCTGCCCGTGCACACATGGATTTACTCCAGAGTAACTGCTAGCTGTGGTAAAGGCACTGCACGCGTTTATGTGTTTGTATCATCAGAAGCATGGTGACTATGATTCAAATGAAGAAGGAACTAAGAAGCCTTTGACGGAGAACTATACTTGCAAGTTATAATTTTCTCTCTGTTCTGATCCCCATGCAATTTATTCTGAAGTCATTATGTAAAGAAACTGCAGGCTTTCTGTCAGAAAGGCGGCTATGAGGAGCATTCATTAGAATAGCAGAAAGAGTAGTGACACCGAGGGTATTTGTCTGCCATCCTCCTTTCCTCCCACGGAGAGCAGGAGCAAATGTGCCTGTGGCTGGTTCCTACTTTATGCCACTTCAAAGAAGATTCTTTCAAAGTCTGTTACGCAGGTCTTCTGTAGAGAGCTAAGTATGCAGATGAAAGTTAGCTGAGTGCACTGTGTAGCACAGGTTACTGGACTCTGCTAAGTGTTTATTCTGTAAACACAGAAACCTCTGGGGAGCAGAAGCTAATGCAGGTGGCAAGTGGCAAACAAACCAGGAAAGTACTGGCAAACAAACCAGCAAAGTACTGGTAACTATTGTGGGCAGCGTGCTGGATGGGATACACAGCATGGGATCTCAGGTGAGCTGTGTTTTTTGTATCAGTGGGGAGCTGCAAGTATGAACTGCCGTTATAGGACAGCAAGTGATCTCTACCTCAGTGACAGAAAAGGAGCCAGGAGGAGGGGATGGTTCATAGATTTGCAAATTAAAAGCAAGTCTGTGGCAAGATGGAGTCTCAGTCATTCCCCATATGGAGATATACGTGTCTGCATCAGCAGATGGAGGGTTTTCAAACCTCATTGCTAAACAGTAATTTTGTTTTCTTGAGCACAAGCTAAATCCTTGGTGTTCAGTGAGGGCAGGTAGTGTTTGCTTGTGAGGCTGCTGTGAATCAGCTGATGTGTGGTGGCTTTGGACCCTCAGCAGTCATTCCAGCCATGTGAGCCTGTAGTTACTTACTGTTTGTATTCAAATAATGAGCAAATGTTGTATGGGTCAGGGTATAAACGTTTTTTTAAAACCATGTTTAGTCAGCCCCTGGCGCTTGGTAGTCAGGTAGTCCAAGTAGCAGTCAGGCAGAGAGGTGGCAAGTTATGCTGCCCTGGAGCCATGTAGACTTATGTGAAAATGTCCTACTTATGCAAATGGATCATAAAAAAGGACAGAGTGTGGCCTCCGGCGCATTTAATAGCGTTCTTAGACTTCGCCAGGCAAGTGTTGCTTCCTGCCTTACGCTTTTGATAGATGGAAAGTTACTGCTAATGCATTTTTAACTCAGTGGTGTAGTGAAAATGTCACCGACTGAAACGCATTCTCTCTTCCACGCATGTTGGCTTCCTTAACATGTCAAATGCTGCTAAGCAGATAAAAGGTGTATCTGCAATGAGATGAATCTACTTGTAATGTGCTGCTTATGGACTCAATTCTTTTGGTGTCCAGCATTTCTGATACCAGGTGATCCATCAGCACGCAGATTCTGTTTATCTGGAGCTCAGCTTGGCTCTTCAAGGCTCAGAAGTGACAAAAGTTAAAGTTTAAAAACAACATGAGTCCAGCTGTGGCTCTTGGCTCCCAAAACTCCTCCAAAACACACAAAGCAGCAGTGAAATGGTCTGGACTTGGGGATGGCTAGGCAACAGCAGCAGCCTTTAGAGATAGACTTTTACTGCTTCAGTAATGCTGAGAGCTCCCCATGGCATTGCACAGGCTGAGTCAGAGCTGCACCTGGGACACCAATCCATGTGGCCATGGTACCGCTTAGCCACACCAGTGTGACACTGCATGGATCAACTTCAGTAGGGCCTCAGGGCAGCACCGCTCTCTGCTCTCCTGATGGGGGTTCAGATGGCCACCCAGGGCCCTCTGTGCCCACGGAGCTGCACTGTTGTCTGTTTGCTCCCTGTTGAGTTCACCCTGGGTGCAAGCAAGTGCCTGTGATCCATGTCTGAGCACTGTCCTATGTCGTGTGAGCTCTGCTCCAGTGCACCTGGCTGTCAGAACATGGGCCTTGTCATCCAATGTAGGCAAACATGCTTGTAAATACATTTCCTATTACAGCTCTCCAGGGGGTTATTTAAGAACCTACTCATCAAAGCCATGTTTCTCTCCTTTTGTGGACAAGTTGATTTTGCTGCATACCTGTGATGTGGCATTTTTTCCAAGTCTGCGCTTTTTCTGCTTAAGTTCTCACTTGTGTGTCATGTACGAAAATGCTTCACTTATGAAAACAAGGCCCTTACAGCCCTGGCTTAGGTCAGACGTGGTTCTGCAGACATTCCTAGATTCTCAGTCCTACCTGCTCTTGCTTTAGCTGGAGCGGAGCCTGCCTAGTCTACTGGGTTGAGCTGTCATGCAGAGGCCTTGCGAGGAGCAACTGTGCAGAAAGAAGGCGGCTTATGTGTAAATATTCAAACTTAAGCATTCACTGAAGAGTTTTCCTGACTCAGAGCCCTCAAATCTTGGAATATGTGATCTGTGTGCTGAAGCTGTGCCAACCAGATAATTCACACGCATTACAACAAGTAGCATCTTTCAGAACAGTGGTCACTGAAAGACATGCCCCGTTAGCACAGAGGTACGATTTGCACTGTGGTAATTAGGTTTCAGCTCAGAACATTTTTCTCACTAGCATCATGTTGTTTGAACAACTCACCTGTGAAGAATACTCTGAACTAAACTCAGCTTTAATACCAGCCCATTTATGAACCTTCCATGAAAACACATTTCAAGATGTCACTATTTCAAAATTAAAATGATTTCCCTTTCTAGTTACCGATTTAAATATCTGCCTTCTGCTTTTCTAGTGTCCTCTGCTTAGGCTCACAATACAGAGTGACACAATTCGTTTCTGGCACCATTATCTGATGAAAGTAGCTAAACTTTGGTACTGACTTGCTTTCTTGCATGCTCAAAGTGGGTCCACATGGATAGGGCTCACATCACAAATACTACTGGGTTTTTCAGTCATCTGCAGCCTGTTTTGCTGAGGTAGATTATGACAGATTTTTAGCACATTTTCCTTAGGAAATGATATTTATACCCTTGTTCTATATTTCTCTGTTTTGAGTATGTGTTTCATTTCTTCTTCTGCCTGCCTGTCCCCTGTCTGCCCCATATGGCTTTTGAGCAGGGACTGTTTCTTAATTTCTGTGCAGGACCTAGCACCTTACCTCTAGTTTTGATTTTGGAGCCTGAAGGGATTGGCATTTTGTAGAGCAGATCAAACAATAACTGATGTTTGTAATGAACCATCTTGTCCACCTTCAGACCAAGAGACTAATTAAATTCAGATCCAGCCATTCACTGGAGCTTGCCCATGCTGTGACCCCTTTAACCAGCTTTGACAGGGAAGTGGTCTTAAGTGGTGAGTAGGGGAGGAAGATATTATATTCTCAGAGGTTCTCCAGTAACTGGATGGAGATGTTTGAGTGCAGGCAGCAGGTTCTCACTGTTCTCTCTCATTTTTCCTGTCCTCCCAATGAAAGGTTGAAGCATGAGCCTTTATGAATGGGGAGCATCACAAAAGGAACTTCAGTGAGAGTTTGCAACCTCCTGCACAGCCAAGGCCAGCAGTTATTAAAATGCAGTCCAGAAGAGCAAGCCTGCTCCTGCTCAAGCCTTCCTCAAATTTTCTAATAAAATAAATTTAGGGGAATTCTTACTCACAATGAGGAAAACGAGAATTTTAGTAATCTGTGAAGCAAGTACTTGTTCCCTTGACCTGTAATTCCACAATAACTGGTACTTTGAGGAGGGTCTAACCTTTAAGTGAAACTGAGCCTGTAGTAATTTTTAGGAACAGTGCAGCACATACTCACTGAATTGTGAAAAATACAGGGATTACTATATAGGCCTTAAACCTTAGGGAAACACTTTGGAGTTGTATAGGCAGCTTAATCTAATCTAAAGGGTGAGCATGGTTCTAAATGTATTTTCTAGTGAGCTCTGAACTCCTAGAAGCAGTAGAGAAAATTGCTTGACCACCTAATGGGATTAGCTGACCATACTCAAAGGGTTACAGTCCACTGTGGAGTAGCTAATCGCGTAAGATGGAAATTTCTAATATTCATTGCTTTAATTTTTATGTTTTACTAAGTATGAAAGGATCAGTGACTGCTTGGAAGAGAACTGGAAGGTCTCCTGAGGGAGGGGTTGTTTAGGCTATAACAAACCAGAAATACAGTAAAAAAAAAAAGGCAGAGAAGAGAATGTCTTGAGAGCTTGTACTATGCTAGTGGTGTTTATGCATGTATACATGTATTACTCAGGTGGACAGTCTTACTTTATTGTGATGGTGTCATTGATGAAGGAGGCAACTGTGACTTAAGAAGCTAGAATAAACTGTTATGGAAATAGTAATTGTTAGCAGAATTATCTCAAAGTACAGCTGCTTTTCCCTATTTGCAACAGTTTATAGTGCTTGGGAGAAGACACTGGGTGCAAGGATTGCAAACAGAATCTTCTTGCGTCTGATTCCAGCAGCATTAGGAGTAGCAGACTGATCCTTTCTGCCCCTCTTTTTTCTCTACCATGTCTTCTCCATGACCTTGAAGTCTGAAGAGAATGGAGGTGTAAGTCTGCTTCTATGTCCTTATTATCTCTGGCATAAGTGTCAGCTCACAGTGTAGGTGACAATGTCAATATTTCTCTGCAAGGCATGGGAAAGAAATTGTTGCATTGCTTAGATTATATGGAGCCAGCTAGAAGGATGACAGCCAGACTGTATGACAGTCATTGCTATCAGACTGAAACCAAGTCGTGAGATAGAATCATAGAATAATCAGGGATCGAAAGGGAATTCGAAAGATCATCTAGTCCAATCCCCCCGCCACAGCAGGATCACTTACATCAAGTTGCACAGGAACATATCCAGGCGGGTTTTAAACCTCTCCAGAGAAGGAGACTCCACAACCCCCTGGGCAGCCTGTTCCAGTGTCTGTCACCCTCACTGGGAAGAAGTTCCTTCTGATATTTATATGGAACTTCCGATGTTCCAGCTTGCACCTATTGCCTCTTGTCCTATCACTAGATGACATAGAGAAGAGCCTGGTTCCATCTTCCTGACACCCACCCCTCACGTATTTGTAGACATTAATGATGTCACCCCACAGTCTCTTCTCCAAGCTAAAAAGACCCAGCTCCCTCAGCCTTTCCTCATAAGGGAGGTGTTCTACTTCCTTCATCATCTTTGTTGCTCTGAGCTGGAGTCCCTCCTGCAGCTCTATGTTCTGCTTGAACTGAGGGGCCCAGAACTGGACACAATACTCCAGTTGTGGTCTCACTAGTGCAGAGTAGAGGGGGGAGAAGAACCTCTCTTGATCTGCTAACCACTCCCCTTCTGATCCAGACCCCCAGTCTGAATTATTTTAAGTCTTTTTATAGTTCAGTAAGCTGTTCAGGTTAACACCCATTTGGCCAGGGACAGAAAACACATCTCTGTCCTGACAGCTGTATCGAAAGGGGAGAGAACCTTTCCCATGTGTGCAGTGGGTATGGCCAGAGCTGTGGGAAGTCATGGCAGGCTTTCAGGGCAAGAGGAGTTCCTCACAATTAATTAGCTGTCTTTGTGCCTTCCCAAAGCTTTTGGCTGGGAAATCCCCACTGAATGACTCTGAGCCAAAGGGCTGTGCATGTACTGAGGCACTTCTTGTTCAGTGCTGAACCGGGAAGGCTCCCAGAGAGGGAGAGGGTAGACAAGCATGTGCATTTGATAACATCTCCAGTGGAACATTATCCAAATAGGGATTGAAAGAAGCACACTACCAGCCTTAGGAAAAAAGAATGCAGACTTGAACAAATTCTGTAAGATACTATTAGCTGTAAAGGCATAGGAAGTCACCCTGATGATGAAACGTGCAGAAGTTTCCAAAGGTAGTGGGGAATTAACCCCATTAACCTCAAAGGAGGAAAAAACGTGCGTGTCAATAAATATTTACTCTCTGGTATTTGAAGATGTTCTTATTTGCACAGCCGAGAGGTTTTCTGTGGCGGATTTTGTAGAAGTAATATTAATATTAACTTTGTGCCTTTGTTGCTTTATTTTATTTCTTTGAAACAAGTAGTAAATTTACCAGTGCAAAATGGAGGCTTTTTTTTTTTTTCAGTTGTAAAATTTATTTCAGCTCATTTGTCATGAAAATTTGCCCCTTAGGACTAGTTTGAACAGTATCCCAGGTGTTTAATGTTGTTCACCTAATGAAGGCACAACTCATGAAAACAACTATTGAACTGTGGTACACTTCATGAATACTGAGGAGGCATTCAAATTTAAAAAGCGTGTAGTAGTAACTGGGTCTATAAACTGCTGCCTCTGAAGTCTTGGTGCTCTGTGCATATTTCTCCATATGAACATTTTTCACTTGCATATTTTTCTATTTTCAAAGACAGTTTGTAAGTCTCCATTTAGCTTCATCAAGCCAGAGAGTACAGTTATAATTAGTTTGGCCATGGAGCGCTTGGCAGATTTTTTTGTGAAATACTCTAGTTCATAACATGCCTTAGTAGTCACGTTTCTGTCCTCTTAAATAAGAGGAGATGGATCGTAGCGAGATGCAAATAGTGTAGGAGAAGAGGTAAGGAGCAAAGAAAGAAGGCTCTTACATCCAGGTGTTGGGGCCTGCTGGGTATTGTGCACTGTTAAAAGAGCATCCTGTGTGAAGATGAGGCATGGATATGGGTTGCTTAGGAGAAACCAGCTGAAATGTGCTGGATGTGTTCCCGTGTGACTTGGTGTAGGTGATCCTGCTGTGTCAGGGGGATTGATCTTTTGAGGTCCCTTCCAATCCCTAATGATTCTATGATAAAGGACTTTTTTTAAAAAAAAAAGCCTGACCCAGTTGCACCCATGTGAGGGGAAGTGAACCAAATTAAGGGATCTGCATAGATACAGAGTGCACTGAGCACTGTACTGTCAGATCATCTCTGGGGGAACAGCTTCTGCCTAGGCAGAAGAGCACGTGATCTCCTGCACCAATGTGCTATTGAGATGCTCCAGCAAAGCTGGGGGATCTAAAAAGACAGTGTGCATGGTGCACATACGTGAAAGATGTCTTGGGGTGAAGCTGTGAAGCTGCTGTTGAAATGAGATGTCACCCTTACTATTGGAGAGCTGCAGCTCTGTCAGTCTTAGCCTAAAAAAGCAAAGCTTGTGTTGTAGGATTTTGGAATGAAATAGATGCTGATGTCTGTCACCTTCCTGACAAACTCACTTCTCTCCTTTTTTTTTTAAGCTTCATTTTTCAGTGTCTGGCCCACAGGTAGAGGGATGAGGATTCTGCAGCTGAGCCGATGTTGCTTAGCTCTGCTAAAAATTTGTCTTAGTGTTTGCTGGGTGCAAATCATTGTTCTTGACAGATTATGCAACTCGGAGTATAAAATTCCAACATTTTTCTCTTTGAAATTTAAAACAGAAATTTGTGGCTTGCCAACATGGTGGGAAGCATTAGTGTTCTCATTTAATTCTCAGAATTGTTAAAATTAGGCATATTTGCAAATTTAGGTTGGCCAGAAAATAGAGTCCTGTTCTAGGAAAAAATGGTTGATGTCCTGCTATTTGTTGTTCCTAAAGTGGGTGTTGAATTTCTCATTAAAAATCAGTGTGAGCATGCGGTGCAGAACAGTCAGGATATTCCTAACAGGAGACAGATCTCTGTGTCAGAGACACACTCTAAATGAATTCTCCAGTCGTCACATTGTTACCTGATCTGACATCACTGAAGACTTTAAAATTCTTCTTATTTTTTTTAACCCAGAAGTTGTTTTGTAACCCTCAAAAACCCCTTGTCTTTGGCATAGCTATACTTGCCTGTGAATAAACGCGAACTACAGAAGAGAAATAAAAAAGAATGCCAGATAGCTCTACTTTTCAACTTTTTCTGAATCCAAAAATAGCTCCAGACCTCATTCTGTTCTGGGATCTGCAGTGCACTTCTCTGCTCTGATATGCTGCTCTCTCTTTATGTCCTGTATTTTTAGTGACATCAGTGGGAGTTCAGAGTATGTGGGGCTGCAGAATCCTCGATCTTCCTTGCCGACCTGAGACCACATTATTTTTACCTGTGTTTGAAATGGACATGTTACTGCAATATTAAAAGTTTCTGTAAAAAAATGTTGTTCTTGTTACCATCTGATCATCTCTGTTTTGCATTTAGCCCTTTGTATTTCCCCTTGAAGAGCAAAGGTGAACTCCTGATTCTGGGGTGTTTTTGTTTAGTTTCGTTTTTATCTTGAGACCACCATGTATGAACACTGTAGATGCAATGCATTTTGTCACCTCTACGGTCGTCCCTGTGTCTGAGTAGCCACCATCTTTTCATTATTTAAGGGGCTGGAGCACCTTTGCTATGAGGATAGGTTGAGGGAGATGGGATTCAGCCCGTGGAAGAGAACATTCCAGGGGGACCTTATAGCTGCCTTCCAATGCCTGAAGGGAACCCACAGGAAGGCTGGAGAGGGACTTTTCTCACAAGGGTATCAAATGACAACATGAGAGGAAAGGGCTTTAAACTGAAGGAAAGTGGGTTTAGTCTAGATCTTAGGAAGAAGTTCTTCAGTACAAGGGTGGAGAGACTGGAATAGATTAGACAGGCAGTGGATGTCCCCTCCCTGGAGGTCTTCGAGGCCAGATTGGATGAGGCCTTGAGCAATTGGATGAGGCCTAGTTGAGAGGTGTCCCTGCCCATGGCAGGGGATTGGAGTAGATGATCTCTAAGATCCCTTCCAACATAATCCATTCTTTGATTTAAAGAGCCCAAATTATCAAATTCGAGATTTTCTGGGCAGTTGTAAGGAATTTGGGCTGTAACTATTCAGTGTGAACTATGGAATGGACAGCTGGTGAAGAAGTCTTACTTGCAGTTCAAATTTCTTAGCTATTATGCTTGAAAGCCAGACACTTAACATCATCTTAATGCAGTTTTTGTGTCTGAATTAATATAATAAATGTCAACGCTGAACAGCAGAAGGTCACATTTTACTACTTTGACCAGAAGTGTAATCTTCCAAGTTCCAGTTTTATTACTATTATAACAGTCATGCTGCATAAGGTCACCAATATTTCTTTTGATGTGAAGTAATATATGAAGGCACAGGATATACCAACTTGATTCTCGACAATGTGGGTTTGTGCTGTGTATTGACAAAGCTCTACCTTGGATATATTTGCATGTAACTCTGGGGCTGATGTCATAGTGTGTTGGTTCTGCTCATTAGGGCCTTAGTCATTGCAAAGAAATGAACCTTTGAGGTTTGTGCTCTCCTGCTTCAAACAAAAAAGGGCATTTTCTTCAGCAGTATAGATATTGAGTCTGAAAGGCTCAGCTATACACTGCACAGCATGATGAAAACGATCTAGCTTTTGCATACATATGCTTTGGTTGAACAACAACAGTCACCAGCAGTGCCAGATTTCAAAGGTAAATACATCAAGCGCACGTATCAAAACCTGTGTGCACCCTGTCTGCTTATAAAGAGATAGACTGCGCCGATCTTTAAAGCTGAAGTAATTGGACACCTACCTGCATATTTACATTGCCTGACATGGTGTAACAACTGCTTTCTTTGAGCCTTCCAAACTGCATTTGTAGAAGAGGCAAGAGGTACCCTAGATTTTTCTTTTGAGTTGAGGGGCTGTGCTCCAAACGAGGCCTTCTCTGATGCCCTCTTTTGAAACTCTAACAATAATGGCTTTATTCTATCTTGGATTTCTTCTCGGGTTTTTTTTTAACTAATTCTTTATGAATTTTCATTGTGTGAGGATAAAATGCTACTCAACATCTTAGCTTGTATACCTTACTTCCTGAGAGAAAAGGCACCAGTTCTTGTGGAAATTGAGGTGTGTGGGGGGGGAGGAAATGCAGGGGTGCAAAGGTTTGCAATATCCAGTACTGTAATAAATTATGTAAGTCAAAAATATTAAATAATAATACTTTCCTTATTGGATACAGTCTGCTTGGGGATTGTATAGAACAGGAAGAATGTATCCTAGAGTTCTTTCTTCTCTACTTTTTAAACTACTTTTTTTAAGCTAAAAAAAGTTATCTAGCTAAAAATGTTATCTTGGAAAGCTTTTTTGCCGTTATTTCTCTCAAGAGTCAGCGTTTCTGAGTGGTAAAATTACTTTATAAACCTAAAGTCCTGAAGCTGTTTCTGCTTTTGGTGGGTTTGTGTGCAAAAGAAACAGTATCGTAGTGTGCTGGTCCCACCATCAGTCACCATCTCCTTTAGCTGTTGCAGAGGATTTGCTTGCCCTGTGCCAAAGAATCTGGGTTTCAGATCTTGGTGTCTGTTTCTGTAATTAAAGATATGCAATGTAGTATGTTAGGTTATTCTTTTGCATCTTCACAAGGTGATGATTTGTGTTGTGACATGGCCTCTTAGCACTGGGAGGATGCACTAGGGCACCAGTAAGGCGTAACACACAAGGTGAGGGCTACATCCTCACCTTGCTGCTTCTCCTACCTGCAGTGGAGCTGGTGTGTCTTGTACTGGCCATGCATGCCTCTGCTCCCTGGGCATGGCTTCCCATGTGTCAGCAGAACTAGCTGTGGTTGGTGTCCTAAGAAAGCATGTACCAAGTCAGGGTGAATGATGCAGCTGTGCTGTCACCTGCATACATATGCTGAGAGGGGAGACTGACGATGTCCAGCTCTTGCCCGTCATTGCTAGGCCATGTTTAGAAACCCTTGTGTGTTTGGAAAAACAGTTTTAAACCCTTCTTCTTGAGGAAATTGAATCAAAGTGAAACCACTTTCTTGACATCTGCTTCTACAATGTTTTACTTGTCATTATGAGCAGATGAATTCTTTTGGATTGTCCTTGTCATTGTATTCAAAATTGTGTTTAATGACTTGAGCTTTCCTCTATTTGGACTCTTATTTCTGGAAAATCTTTGTAACATTCAACCAGATTAAGCAGATGTGTATGTGCAGGCACATGACATAAACCTCAAAGTGAGAGTTCTCTTGTAATTGGTAAGTTTTGGGCTTTGTTTTGATAGATCAATGGCAGTTGCAAAAATGTCACCCTTGGAACCACAATTGTGCAGCTACATGAGTTAAGGAAAGGAAATAATTTGAAAAATGGTATTTCAAGGTGTCTGCTACTCTAGTAATCTCTCTTGCTTTGTTAAAACTGATTTACTTTTGACCTGTAGGTTGTCCTAGAGCACATTTGGGAAGATTGTAGATGTTTTGATATTGGTGTTCTGAGTAAGGAAACACACTCTGTGTTTCAATGCACGTACATGTCTACATATCTATAGCTTACACAAGTTTAAAGGAAATCAATTAGCAGGTGACTATTGCAGAGCACTGGCGATAACATCTGGAAGTGTGGATAGTTTTCTAAGTCTGAGCAAATCTTATGAATTTTCCAGTACTGCCTGAGGTCAAAAGTACTGGAAGAAGAGGAAGCTCCACTTAGCAGGATTTCATTACTCCAGGATTTCTCTAAGTGCAGATAAAAATGCCATGTGTATAATTAAACGGAATGGAGAGGTTACTGAATGTTTACAAATCTAAGATCTGTAAGACAAAGTTGATGAGGCATTCTCTGTGTCAGCCTGAACTGAGGCTTTGAACTCTGTCTGCTCCTACTGACCTTTAAAGTGTGCTGGAAGGCTGGTCCCTTCTCTAGGGCTTGGGAAAGGAGGTACAGCTACTGGGTGCAATTTCTGGTATTGCTTTTCTCCTTGGTCCGTGCTGGCTAGATGGGTCAAGTGGAACTGTCCAAGATGCCCAAGGGCAAACATGTGCTTCTGAACAAACTGAAAGAAGGTTAAAACATGTAAAATAACACAAGTTTGACCATTCTTTCTCAGCAGCAGAATGCGCTTTGTATTTTGTTCAAACACAGGTTCCTCATTCCTTCTGTCATTGGAAAACATTAAATTATTATAAGTACTATATGAGTGCCTCATGCAATTCTTAATACGTCGGGTCATAGAGGTTGCCAGTAACTCCAGTGTTTTACTTTTAAATGTAGGCCCCTTGATGTCTTAGCTGCTGCCACTGGAGGTTTAGATGTCAAAGTTGTGCTGCATATGTGGTGTCAGCTCTGCCTGTGAGCACAAGCTAGAGCTCCATTTTCCATCCTTTTAATTGGTATTAAAGGAGACAGCAGCAAACTCACAGCTGGCATCTCATTTCATCAAAGCAGTGATAAACTTTATATTCAAAAAACTTATCTTCCTTCAAAATCCTTTCGTTTTGGTGACAAATGTTGGGGTATATTTGCATACAAATCACTTTCTTCCAGGAAAAGGCTGATTTTAATTTTTTTTTTTTAATCCTTTCTAAACATAGTTTGTCTGAAAGCTTCATGAGCCAGTTCTTTGTTTTCATACAGAGTCTGATGAGCTGCTTCTGGAACAGGAGTCTGAAGCAATATTGAAATGCCTCTTGGCTCCTCTTTCGAGGACTCCTGAGCATGTTTTGCTACAGAACAGTCTCTTCCCTCTTACAGTTCTATGTCATCTCCTCTCCATTTATAATTTTGCTTATCTTGCACTTAAAGATTATTAGGACAAATATAATTGTATCTGCTATCATGTCTGCAAGGGTTTTCTTAAATTGTTCCTTATTAGTTTAAGATTGTTTTTGATGTTTAAGAGGTTGGGGTTTCTAGTCAGTAACTTTCCATGATCATCAAATGTCCTAAGAAAAAGGTAGTTAAATAGAAATTGTATTTATTCTTTCTCTTTCTGATGGCAAATATGGCTCAAAAGAGTCTAATTCTCTCCTACTGAAAATCTACCCTAGAGAAGCACTTTTATCTCTTGGTGACTGGTTGCATGGCAAAAACATCTCAGCCTGATCTATCCTATTCTTGGACACCATTTTATCTTCTCTGCAATCGACTCTGTAGTGGAACCAACATTCTTTTTATCACCCAAGGTCTGATCTTCAAGCTTGCACCTTCAAAAGCACAGCCATCCTTTGGCAGGCTGGTAGCTCAGAATGATTTATAACGGAGAACTTTGAAGTTCCTATAAACAACCAAAAAGCACTGTTTTCTGCCTTTTTCAGTTATACTGCTGTTAGTTTGCTTGCTTCTGCTTAGGCATCTCTTGAGTCTCCCATTCTGTATCAGTGACATGCAGCCAGGAATGAGTGTGCCACCAGTTTCTAACTGTCTGATAAGAAGCCTGAAAGCAAAGCCCAGGAAAAATGATTCACAAGTGTTTTTCACACCAGTGGCAAGAGTCAGCATGGGGTTGCATAAGAAATGAGGGTAGGCACATTCAAGGAGACTCTGCAGAGAACATGTGTCAAACTTCCACGGCAACAAGTGTGCACATCACTTTTGCAAGACTGAATTTTGTAAAGTGAAAGCAGCCATCACTGACATGTTGGGAGGTCGCTGGGTTATTCACATCCAGCAGCTTAACAAGAGGAAGCTGAACAAATAACAGTAGAGATGCTTTCATTTGGAGGAGTACTAAATGTTCCTGCTCTCTCAGCCCTCAGATATAGAATATCTACTCTGTGACCTTTGGAAAGAGAAAGACATCCACGTTTCTCAGCAAGGTGGCTTTGATAGCGATCATAAACCCCCAAGAAATGCTATGTGCCTGTAATTTAAGGAAGAAACACAGAGATCTAAAAATTTATTTGCTGGAACAAAGTTTGTGGAACTGAATTCAACATCAGTTTTCTGCCTCACATTCAGAATGCGACTGGAGACTGTCATTTTTCTCTGTTGTAGTTTTTTATTTTTGGCATAAATTCACTTTATTTTTTAACATTGATAGCATGTCAGATTTAAAACAATTTTTTCTTTACTCCAGGGAACTGTCTGCTAGCAACAAGCACAGTGGCATTTTGTTGTTATCAGTTTGTGTTATGGAAACACTGAGAGGTCCAAACCAGAGATCACAGCCTAAATCTTTGGGGGTGTGTAGACCTGCTGTGAAGTGCTAACAGCTACTCAGACTTTGCTCCAGTGAGACTTCTAGGACTGTGATTAATTTGGACTATACAGCAGTCTTTCAGATTCCCACACTGATTCAAACATTAGCAAGGAAAGTAACTGCTAATGAGAATGGTGTAGGATGTAGGGGATGAAGTGCCATAAAATCAGATGCTTGCCTTGATGGACCTCAGCCTAAAGCATCTGATAACCTTAAATCCTCTTCTCTTACTGCACAGCACTTACAGGGAGCTTTAAGAAGGTATTGAGGTTCGTATGAAAGTTTCTATTTGATCCTATGCAACTGGTGCTCAGTAAATTAGAGGGAGAGAGTGGAAGGGACTGAGAGCAAGTTCAAGTGTCTGTGGAGCAGAAACCCACAGAGGGAGACACAGGAAGTTTCATCTTTTCCAACAGTTTTTCATACACCTTGCTTTGTTGATTTTTCTGTTGATCTCAAACCTGCAAGACATTCAAGGTCTCTCCTTGGCAGTTATGTAACACCATGTATTTGCTTTGGAACAACTGTTATTCGCAGTAGTGACCATGTACTGGTGGATAAACAACTCTGACTGTTCCTGTCAAAGGAGTCAGATTATCAGTAGCTTTTACTAGCAACTAATGTGCAGGAGACTATTTTGAGACCTGTATTTGCTCTTGAAGAGTCCTGTTTCTGTAGAGTACTGGTCTGACTGACTTGGTTTCTCAAGAACATCTGTTTTCTGTGCCTCTCCACAAAGGGTTAACTCTGGAGAATGGACGATCTGGTAGTGAGGTGGATCGTGAACTGACCGTGGGATAGAAGCCAGAGAGTAGTGGTCAGTGGGACAGAGTCTAGTTGGAGGCCTGGATCTAGTGGAGTCCCCAAAGGGTCAGTGCTGGGACCAGTACTATTCAATCTATTCATTAGTGACTTGGATGAGAGATTAGGGTGCACTGTCAGCAAGTTTGCTGATGACACAAAGCTGGGACATGTGGCCAACACCCCAGCAAGCTGTGCTGCCATTCAGCAGGACCTGGACAGGCTGGAGAGCTGGACAGGGACAAATTCAATATAATAAGGGCAGTGTAGAGTCTTGCATGTGGTAAGAACAACCCCAGGTACCAGTATAGGTTGAGGACTGACCTGTTAGAGAGCAGCGTAGGAGAAAGGGACCTGGGGGTCCTAGTGGACAGCAGGTTGACCATGAGCCAACAGTGTGCCCTTGTGGCCAAGAAGGCCAACAGCATCCTGGGGTGGATCAGAAGGGGAGTGGTTAGCAGATCAAAAGAGGTTCTTCTCCCTCTCTACCCTGCCCTGGTGAGACCACACCTGGAGTATTGTGTCCAGTTGTGGGCCCCTCAGTTCAAGAAGGAAACACAACTGCTGGAAGGAGTCCAGTTTAGAGCCACAAAGATGATGACGGGAGTGGAACACCTCCCTTATGAGGAAAGGCTGAGGGAGCTGGGTCTCTTTAGCTTGGAGAAGAGGAGACAGAGGGGTGACCTCATCAATGTTTATAAATATGTGAAGGGTGGGTGTCAGGAGGATGGAGCCAGTCTCTTCTCAATGTTATCTAGTGATAGGACAAGTGGCAATGGCTGTAAGCTGGAACATAAGAGGTTCTACATCAATATAAGAAGAAACTTCTTCCCAGTGAGGGTGACAGAGCCCTGAAATGGGCTGCCCAGGGGGATTGTGGAGTCTTCTTCTCTGGAGATGTTTAAAACCTGCCTGGACATGTTCCTGTGTGACTTGATCTAGGTGATCCTGCTTTGGCGGGGGGATTGGACTAGATGACCTTTTGAGGTGCCTTCCAATCCCTAATATTCTGTGATTCTGTGATCTCTATCCTGCTCATTTTGTGAAGGTGATGGGCTGATGTGGAAATGTTCCTGTGGGCAGAAGCCAACATTGTGCCATGTAAATCCCTCTTGTGCTCAGCTCTGCGTGGATTTTGTCGTAGTCCATGTGGTGGGGTTCAGTGCTAATGGAGTATGAGAAAGCAAATGAGGAGGGAAACATCTTCTCCCCCTCTACTCCTCGAGCACCTGTTAAGGAGCTAAGCATATGCTGGTTCTGGATTTGCAAATCATTATAATGACAGACTGTGACAATAAAAAGAGCCATGAAAATAGATCATGTAAAGAAGTCTTGGATTAAGGAATCCCCTGGTACACTGGGACATGATAAAACCCCACTAAGTCAATAATCTGTGCATTAAGAACTCCTCTGGTTATGTAAAAGAACTAAAATGCTGTTTTTCTCAGTGAGCCAGAGGAAGTGCTAGCTTGAGTATGTAATACCATGATAAAGAGTGCTTGCTCTCCAGTAGCCCCGACAGTCTAACTTGATTTACAGATCAGATCTCTGTTGATGAGAGCAGAAAGTCTGTAATGATGCCAATGACCGTGTCTGAGAGAGTCTCAATTGTGTCTTTATTCCCAATCCACAGAAAGGAAATAATAAAACCAGATAATCATATTAAAGTAATGGTTTCAGATGACACACACACGAAATAAGGTTATTCAGAGTTAAACTGCTAGTTTGTCTTCTTCATTCTCATGTTCTTGAATATTGCAGGAGTTGTGGATGAGTGTATGAATTTATGATCTGTGCATGCTGAAATGCCTAGCTGTGATGCGCAGAGCTGAGAACAGTGAGCAACAATGACTTAAGAGCATCAGAACAGCAGCATCTACAAAGGCAATCATAACACAGGGTCCTGTTGTCCTTATCCAAAAGAAATTGTTATGCAGCCTTCCAGTACATAATGTGGTCTAGTACATAAGAAGGCTGGAGAGGAACTTTTAGAAAAGGAAGGTAGTGATAGAACAAGGATAATTGTTCTAAACTGAAAGAGGGGAAACTTAGATCAGATAAAAGGAAGAAATTCTTTGCTGTGAGGGTGGTGAGACGCTGGAATAGGTTGCCCAGAGCAGTTATGTATGTCCTATTCCTCGAAGCGATCAAGGCTAGTTTGGATGGGGCTTTGAGCAATCTGGTCTGGTGGAAGATGTCCCTACCCCATGGCAAGGGGTTAGAACTGAATGATCTTTAAGGCTCCTCCTAGCCAAACTGTACTGTGATTCTGTGATTATGCAAATGAAAAACAGCAGCAGAGCTACTTTCTGATTCCCTCCTTCTTTAATAGCTTTTATTGTCTCAGTTACTTTGTAGGCTTGAGTTTCATTTTATATTAAAAGGAGGTGTTCGTATGGATAGTTTAGTGTTGAAGATGTTCTCTGCATGTTTTACATTTTTTTCAGCCCTTAAGTATGACTTATCCAAAACTGACTCCCCTGGCATGTGAGGGGGAAATTGTGTATTTGGGAGCATTTTCCCCTGATGTGCACTTTCTGTGAACGTTCTTGTAGATATTAAGCTTTTTGTGCTAAAGCAGATATAAAATAAGTTGTCAAAATTAAGTAGCTGTAGAATAGTGGCTTAAAATAATTTCTTTTCATGTTGGCCTGCTCTAGTTATATGCTTAAACACTACACAGGGTCTTTTTTGTTTCTACCCCACCTTTCCTTCTAGTGCAATCTTCTAGTGAATGCTGATTCCCTACTTTGCTGCTTTTTTTAATTCTCAGATAAGTAAACAGCAGAAAAGGCTACTGCTATATTCTGCTTCATTTTGAAATAGGTCTACATCTTAAATGCTTAGTTACATTTCATTTGTTTACCATTTAAGTGTCCTTGCTCCCTAACTATTCACATTTCTGAGGGTCATCACCTTTCTTTACCATGGACTTTGCAACTTCGAGCACACAAAGGAACCCATGGAAATGCACTGGCAGATTTGTTTCTAGGTGCAGCAGTAAAAATGTGATCTTGTTGGGCAAAGGTACTATGATCTGCCTTTCTGCTGTACAAGTGTGCTGAACAGCTCTTGCATGAAGTAGAGTGAAGTTTTTGGTTTTTTTCAGACAGTTCCCAAAGGTGCTGATGTTCTTAGAGGACTAAGCCATTCCTGCAAGGGTTGTAGAGAGCATTTGTTTTTTGCAAGAGAATTTCTTTCCCTCTTTTTGTAATTTAAGCTCATTCAACTTTCACGGAATAGTTCGCTGGAACAGCGTAGCCCATCCCGTTCTTTTAGAAGCAATTTCAGCAACTAAGCATGCAAAATATGCCATGAGAGCTTCCAGTTTAAGACAAACACTGGTCTCCATTGGCTTTAATTGGAGTGGTTTTTAGAAAGCCCTAGCAGAACTAGGAGAAAATCACTTCTGAGAAATTAATGAGAATCAGGTGGTTTATTCCATTTAGAAACTTTGAGAATCCCAGCATACACTACAATATTCTTTGAGGAATACACTTAGTGTAAGACAGTCTGAATTATCCAAATTCAGTTTTCCAAAACTCCCTGTTATTCATGTTCCTCATTATCTATCAATTACATTCAAGATTACTTTCATTACCTGAAACCTTGCTTATCCAAACACATTCATTGTCCCCTGTGGTACTCTGATAATTGATCTTGTACTGCATTCCTCCAGCTGATGCTTCACTGGTTATGAAATGAAGGCACTGCTGATCTGGCACGTGCTACCACAAGCTCCAGTTTGTGCTGTTCATCATGCACTTAGTAGAACTATGAAGAGTATTTGTAAAGCTCTTGATCATCTGCTATCAATAGGTGGTTAAAGTGGATCTGATACCATCTTTTCCAGCAGCAGGTCCAACAGAACCTTCCTTGAGATAACTTAATTCTGGAGAAAACAGAAGAGGAGTGAAACTTCTTCAGCAGCAAGGAACTTCAATACTGCCATAAATACTCATCCATTTATTTTATGTCTGTATTCCACCAAAGATGCTGAGAGCAGAAAAAAAGTTTGTACTTTCAAGTAGTATGGACAACAGCGGGCACTGTACAGAACCTTAATTCCGGACACGTTTTGAGGTGTCTTTCTATCAGGTAAAAGCTTGTTTCCAATAAAAGTTAATGCCTGGAATATGGCATCCAAGAGACTGAAAGAAAGTAAATTTGTCATAACTGATATTTAGTAATTAATTATTCCTTGATTATAGTTTCTGAATCATGAGCTAGAATATAACTTCATAATGATCTCATTATTTTCTGAATGTGATGATGCCACAGCTTTAATTAAGAAGCATTTTCTCACAAGTTGTTTCTTATTCTGAGATGGAGAAGCTGGATCAAGAGCTTGCTTTCTCTGTTTGCAATGAGACTTTCCATTGACATATTGCAATTCCAGCAGGGTTAAGTTTGGTAAATTGAATTCAGTGCAGGTCATATGAGCAAGGCTTACAGCTGCTGAGCTGCTTTACATGGATATATGAGTTTCTATGGCAAATGTCATTGCTCCAATGTTTAGACCAAAAAGAGAAATTCTTTGAGTGTTGCACCCCAAGTTATGTTTGGTTTCTACTATGAGCTTCAGGTGTGGCTGTTTCTATGTATAATATCATCATATACTTAGAAGCAGCATCTAGAGCGATATAGACGTAGTTCTTAGCTGCAAAGGGTAGTTGTACAACAGTGTTTCTATACAGAATCATCTCAGTGTATCATACCAGTTGTAGATTAGATCCTTTCATTCTGAGACTTCTACATTTCCAATTTGGGCACTGGTTATTATTTGGGTTTTCCAAGATCAAAAGCCTATAGAATCATAGAATCATCAGGGATTGGAAGGGATCCCGAAAGATCATCTAGTCCAATCCCCCTACCACAGCAGGCTCACTTCACTGGAGAAGCCATGGAATCAGAATCACTCAGGATTGGAGGGAACCATCATCCAGTTCCAACTTCCCTACCATGGCCAGGGACACCCCACCCTAGACCAGGCTGGCCAGAGCCCCATCCAGCCCAGCCTTAAACATGTCCAAGGATGGGGCCCCAACCACCTCCCTAGGCAATGCATTCCAGGCTCTCACCGCTCGCACGGTGAAGAACTTCCTCCTCACATCCAGTCTAAATCTACCCATCTCCAGCTTTGCTCCATTCCCCCTAGTCCTCCTGGTACAAATGTAAGTTTAGGTCTGCAGTAAATTTCCAGTGAAAGAAGCTTGAATCAGAGACATGTTTCTGAGACACAAGCTCTCCCATGGCTCTTCTCACTGTGGTTCCACTTAGGCAACTGCTATTGCCCAAGGCTGCCCCTGAGGTCAATATCTAGCAGTAAAGGACAAATCCTACAGTAAAATACCACTCACTATGAGGAACTGAGTTTTTAGTGACCTACTTGACATACCCTAAAGGCATTTAAAGGGAATATCAAGTATATGAAAGGCTTGTTTAAAATGAAACGTGAACAGTGCTAAATCTCACTTTTCCCTGCTGTGGCCCTCTGTCTTGTGGACTCAGTATACTTTGAGTAGCGGTACTTTGTACTTTGGTGTGTTACCTAGCATGGTTTGCTCTATACACCATACCTATGTATTTAAATTGGATAGACTGCCTTTTTTTTCCCTACAGAAAAGGTAAAACAAGTAACTATTGTAATTTTTTTGAAATATTGCAACTTTCAGTAACATTTTGGTTGAATTAGTAGCTTCAGTGGAATGAGCTGATCAGGTAGATTAAGAAACCCGCTGTATAAAAGCTGCGGTGTGGTCCTAAAACACACAATAGTCAAAGATTTATATCAATTGCTCTTGGTTCTGTTGGAACCACTAATTCTCTTGTTCACTGCATAAATCTGGTCTTCTATATTCTTGTAAACATGTACTGGCTGCTTTGTCAAGACCAACTCTGTTTAGATAGTTTGTCTTATCTTAAAGTCTTCTATTAATGCTAAGATGTGGCACAGCACGATTTTTAAAAAGTGCATGATTTTAATGGTCTGAAGCAATTTTAAAGTTTTTATTGTCATTTTATTGCCCTTTCATTGGCACTTAATCATCTTTATAGTTCACAGTCAGGTTTCCTCCCAGACTAGTGAGTTCTATGATGTACTATTACCTGTATTGTACTAAAGCAGACTTCTGAAAGATGTTTAAATCCAGTTCTATATGTAAATCCCACTAAAGAGTGCACCTCTCCCTTTTCCTGTTATGAGATGCTCACTCTTAACTCAAACAGCCACCACAGGTTACCTTCCAGAAGTGAGTCCCTCTGTGTTACCGAGCCAGGTTTTTCTTGGGGGGAAGACTCTTGTTCCTGCATTACTACAGTATCATCCTAATGCAGTGGGTTTAGAGGAGACTGAATGGCTGCCTTGATGTGTTGTTGTCATAAGGAAGCAGACTATGTATTTGGTTCAGGTTTAAGGGCTTTTTATGCTGTATGTGTGCGTGCTTACACTATGTCAGTTGTTTTCACTTCCTCCTTAACTCCTCCTCTGTGCAGTGTCTGTGGAACCATTATTGTTTTCTTCACTAGAGAAACTGCTCCTGTAGCCTTCAAAATGTGAAGAATTGTTCAAGGGCAGAAAAAAGATAAATGACTGGCAGTTGTTTTTCTGTTGTATTAATTTTATTAGTCATGCATTCTCCTGTGTTTTTTCTGAGCTGTGGGACTTCTTTCTGTTAGCAATTAGAGCATTTGAACAAAGAAATCTTCTGCTTAGATGCAATGATGAATTCAGTACCCCCGCCTACGCTTCTCAGTTGAATCTGGGGACAACATTATGGTGAGTTTTAATACCTGAAGCTTTGTCTGACTGATTTTCTCTGCTTGGGGCACTTGATGCAAATTCATGTAAAATAGAGTGTAAGAAAAGAATAATCCCTCACCCAGCTCCCCACAGCACATTATGTCTGCATTCCCAACAGCTAGCTTATGGGTGAGCAGAAAGAGTTTTTCATACAGATGCACAAGTTATTTAGAAATAATTTATTGCAGTCTTCTACAGCTGGTCCTTCTGGTCACTGAGCAACCAGCAGCCACAGCAATGTTCTGTCTTGCCACTTCAGTGTGACCAATGAACAGCTTTATGGTAAAGGAGCACCATCTCACGTCTCTCAAACATTTCTTGCTGTTAGAAAGAGATGGTAGCAGTATCCATGCAAAGCCCTGGCCTCCAAGGCAGAAGTTCACACTGAGAGTTACTCAATAAATGACGGGTGTTTTCAGGGAGAGGAAGACAAAGAGGCTACTGCACTCCAAGTTGTGAAAACTTATGAAACAAATGAAACAATATTAAGCCCACATCAATACCATAGCTTGGGATTAAAAAAAAAAGTCAATAGTTTAGTAAAAACCAAGATATTAATGAAAAGGTCAGGTTTTATGAGATTCTCAAATTATTAAGGAAAATTTTACTAACTAAGCTCTCTTGTGTAAAAATGTTTGAATGTTAAAATAGTTATTTCAAGAGTTCTAAAAGTTTCTGGAATTTTATTAACTCTACTTTTCATCTTTAAAATGTATTTTAAATGATTTTTTTCGATATTTTAATTCCTGTGCTGTTGTGCAACTAAAGATTTTTAAAAATCTTGTTAAATGTCTCTTTAATAGGAAGAGTACTTCCATCCCAGTGTGAACTGTGCTTTCCTGTCCGCTTTACAGATTAAATGAAACAATTCTCATAAGTTAAAACCTTTTGTAACAAACGATTTAGGAAAGTAATAATATTGGTCAAATGCAGGAGCGTCATAAAGAAGCAATTACCCTTTCACTTCTAGGTTTTGTACCTTTTTACCCTTGTATTTTCTTCTTTTAAACCATCACATATTTTCAAACCTGTCAATTTAAGTGTTTGTAACCAGTTCCTAAAAAAGACAGAGGGGAAAAAAAATAACACTTTATTCCTATTATTAGAGTGTCAGTACCTGGAGAGTCTTTAAATTTTTCTTTATAAAGCTTTGAGTTGTTTTGTTTGAAGTTCAGATTCAGAAATAAAACAAAAATCAAAAGGGAAAGTATGTTTTCCAAATAGCAACCTAACAGACTTAACCAGGGGGAAAGCTGTGTTTTGTTCTAACATTTGTCACATAAGAAGAATTTTAACCTCTTTGGGGTTTCTTTCATTTAATTTTATTTGCTTTTTTTGACCCCCCCAAAGGCCATTTTTCCGACATTCCAAAACAACAGAACACACGTACCTTGATACTTGTGTAGGAAAATGTATAATGGGCCCTTATGGGGTTGATCAGAAGGGAAAACAGAACCTGGCTTATACTGTAAATACGGAATTACAATAATTTAGGCTTCAAAGTCAAAATTCAGATAAAGCAAATAAAAATTGCTATTGTGCCTTTGAATTTCAACCTCTGCTCTGTGTATCAGTGGAAGGAAAATTATGTTTGAAGTGCTCTGCCTGCTGATGTTGGTCATGTGTTTTAAGTTCCTTCTCTGATCAACCTAAAGAAACGATGGGGCTAAAAACGGTGTGAGCGTATCCTTAACTATTGAGATGTGCACAGGGAATTTGTACTTGTGCGTGGCACAATTAAAGAGAAGCTTTGGCTGCAGAGCTGTAAATGCCTCCGAGTGCCAGTCTTGGAGTGTTAGTTATGGTCTAAAAAGTCAATGAAGTAGTGAAAGAATATTTTGGAACTGTGTACAGCCTTGACCCTTGAGAGCTGACAGGTGTTTCAGCATCCTTGTTCTGCTGATATGTAGAAACTTGTTGAATCATGATTGCTTGGCTGAGCTTTCCCAAATAGGTTATAGTCTTCACAGACCAACAGGCAGAGGCTGTTCATTTGAATTTTGGAGGAGGCTTGTGGGCTTTGGTGCATTAAACAACCCACCCAAGGTTGTGCTGGGAGTGATCTGCTCTAAGTTCATCCTTAGGTTTTAACACAGTTTGGGGGTAATGTGTCTAATTCATTGCTGCTCAACTGCTACTTTCCATGTATGCACATCTAATAATATACCTGGAATTCCAGTCTATTACCTACTGGTAATTGTTGGAAAATATTGACATTTCTAATTGTTTAATTAATCTTAATAAAGCTTTTGGTGTATGGAAGCATATGCAGACTGATGTGTGTGTGTGTATGTGGGTATTAAGAAAAAAAAGTAAGGCTGTTGAGAGCCTCCTGCAGAGAGAGGAATGTACGATCACAGATTATAAAAAGGTATCACATTTTCTGTTGCTTAAAATTGAGAAGTTGACATATTGAGTTGCGTGTACTCTAACCATGTGCACTGACTCATAGAATTTGAAGGAAATAACAATTGTGCACATCAGGACCCAAAAATAGAAACTTCATTAGTCCATAGCAATTTAGAATGAATGCCGAAATCATGAAATTATTAATTTTGGTGGTTAGAGAACAGAGACATAAAGTTCACACTTTCTGAAGGCAGAATTTTTGTCTTCAGTCATGCGGTATGTCTAGGTAACAGCTTCTTGTCCTACTGAGCCATTCTGTAAAGATGGGGGCTGTTGCCCAAAACATGGGAACCTACTGCTGTTTCTGATATCCTAAGATGACTCAAACTTCTCGCCTGTCTGACAAATGTGACACAGGGCATATGAGAGGCTCCAACTGGATGCTCTGAGGCATCCCAGATGGCAATCAATGATTCTGCCTAAGGCAGACTTCTGTACAGACTCACTTCCATTTGCATCTTTACCTCACAGACACCTGAAACACCTTGGTAATTCATAGCAGCATTTGCAGTGGGTAAATGCAGAATGCCGTGAACAGTTTAATTAATGGTAAACTCAGGAAGAATTTTGAGGTTAATGGATTGTCCATCCAGATTAAAATTTGATCAGCATACAAGGTTAAAAATTATCCTGCTGGTAAAAACTGTAGCTAAAAACTATGATTGAACGTTTCTGTGGGTGGTTGTTTTCTTAATGACCTCAAATTCATGAATTCATTCTACCATTTGCCTTTTTATGTATTCATAGTTAAATATAGCTTGAATGTTGTCCTAATTACATTCTCATGTTAATTTAGCTCTGATTCAGAATTTCTATCATTATTCTTTGTAGAATTATTTTGAAATGATGGAAAGCTCAGTAAAGATGCTCTAGTGTGTGATTGTGCCTTTGAATTATTTATCACATTCAAAGACAGAAATATGGTTAAAATCTAGTTTGAGTTGTAAATGAGTCTTAGTAACGTAAGGAGGAAGTGAAAATCCTTTTTGCAAAGCTACGTGTTTTCCGGGTGCCTCGTTTGATGTGGTGGGAGTGCTTCGCAGTCCTACATGAGTGGAAAGCCTCGTGGCTTAATAAGAAAATATCCATTGCACCAACTGGTGCACGTTATCTAAGCTGATAAAGCGTGGAAGTGGAGAGAGTGAGGAGCAGAGACAACTTGCCCAAATGACAGAGCAGATTAGTGATGGAATAAAGAAGAGAAAACAGATGTCCTGTCTTGGTCACAACCAGCTCTCACACCACACTCTCACTGTGCTCTGTGCTCTGGAAACAAAAGCCCTTGCAAGCAGGGTTTAGCCCGTGTATTTGCACAGTGCATCACAGTGGTAGGGAGTACAGTGTTATATAAGTTTGTAGAACCATGATTAATGTAAAAATTCCTACTTGTGGCTGTGGCCCTGAGCTAGGCAGAGAACAAACAGTTGCTGGTGAAGCATGTGCAAGTCACAGACAGTGAGAAACTGCTGAGAAAAAACTAAAGGAGGAGAGGAAACTTGTCTTAAAATGCAGCAGTTTTGCGAGAGGTAAGTGAGGGGAAATTCTTCATTTATAAATGGTTCGTTGACCCATGATAATAAAGCAGTGCTGCAGAAGAAGGATAATTATCTACTTAAGTATCAGATGCCCTAAGGGTAAAAGCTTCCCTTCTCTCCTTTTGAAAAATGAACTCAGATTAAACGAATGTCCTTTTTCCTGTTTTAGTGTTGACATGGATTTCCTTTTTATGAGTAAAATTAATTAGTTTTTCTATTCCTTTATTCTTGGAATGAAAATCAGATCAGCCAAGCAAGTTTCCAGCTCTTCCCTTGGGCCCTGGGTTCAGCCAATAGCATCCTTTATTGAGGTTTGCACAGTGTGCTGGGAAGGCACAAATAAATTACAGGAGTTTTATTATGCCCAGTAGCTTGCCAAGGAGCACAGGATTTTAGAACTAAACACCCACAAAACCAGGCTTGTTGTCCCCATCCAGGACTATTTTATTGCCTGCTTTCCAAATACATTTTTCTCCTTTCTTAAATTTCAATACCATACATTGTAACGAGAATAGAATGGTTGTGGCATAGCTGATACTGTACTAAAAATGAAAAAAAGAGCCAGATTTTTAGAGCAGATCAACAACCTGCAGCTGGGGCCAGTTTTCTGTTCTGCTGGGAGTTGCTAGCTGTGAAGCTCACTGAAAAAAATCTGCTCCCACTTCAGCAAATATCCATTACAATCTTGTCTGTCTTCATCTGCACTCTGAAAAATTATCTAAGCCTGCCCCTACTTCTTTACTTCCAGAAAATATCCGTTTTAATCTCCAGTCAGAATTATAAATGTAATTCCAATGATAAAGTAGGTGAAGGTAAACATGTCTCTGTGTTTATGGAAATAAATCATCTTTTGCACATATTAATCTCTCTAATCTCTCTTTATTTGAAATGTCTCACATGGTTCTTGAAAATCAGGTTGATGTAACTTTTGTGTGAACCTGTTAACTACAGAGTCATCTCCTAGTTAACTTTCCTGAGTTAAGTACAGAGAATATGCCTGAACACCTGCAAGCTTCAAGAGGCAGTAAAAATAAAGAAGACTGTAATGCAATGGCATGGAACTTAATTTTCTTCCAATAGTCTTTTAAACACTCATTTTAATATGGAAAAAATAAGAAGTTGTTAATTTTCATAGCCTTTGGTCATGAAAGCACAAGAGGTGTTAAAGGTGATTTTAAGGTCTTTATTCTGCAAACACAATACTGTAAGTCAGAGAAAAAAATCTTGTCTGCAGGAATTGAAATGAGAATCAAGTCCCAAGTACTTGCTTGTTGGATTCACGCAACTGAAGCTCTTCTAAGAATTCTGGACTCTATTTCTAACATTACAAAATTGACTTTCAAGTGAGGAATCATTGCAATTATTAATTTCTCTGAACACAGCAGATCAGATGACTGTGAATAGTGTCTGTGTACTCCCTTGTTTTATAGCTTCATTTCACTGACTCACAAAGTGCGTTCACCAAGGGTAGAATAAAATCAGAGGATATTTACTCCCTACTTAAAAGTGAATAGACTTAATTATCTTAATGTATTACTAAAAACATGTAAGATTTAGCACAGATGAGGATTCCTTGTGAATGGTAATTAATGTAAAAATAAATTGTCTACTATTATCAGCATAGTGTCAGCTTTTCACATTCCTGTCCATAAAATTAGAGTTGGAACATCAAGATTTTCAAAAACACATAGCACATGTGTGAAAAAGCATCACAGAACTGCCATCTTGGGTCACATACCCAAACCCAGTCAAACCCAAAGCAATCTCAAATTGCTTTGTTTTTCCTACATTTTTAATCACAAAGGACATGCCTCTGACTTTCAGAGGTGTGAAATACAAACATCTCTCCATCAAAATGGTAACTTGGAGCCTATGAAAACTTGGATTTTCTTCACTAGTAACATATGAAACCATAATTTAGCCATTTTGCCTATATCTGAGGGATCGGAGAAAACTTCTGAGCAAAGTAACATACGAGTCTCTGTGTTTGGCCTTATTTTTTAGTTACTCTTGCTGTAATCCTTTGAAGGGGAGAGTTTAGGCAATTTAGAGGTGACTAGAAGTCTAGGGAATGAGACACTTATCCTTATGAATCGCTCCATAAGGTGGTGTTTGTGCCTTGACAATACCACCTTCAGATGTCCTTGTTTGTCCTCTGCGGCCAGTGGAGCGTTTCCGTGACTTGTGTCCTGAGGAAGTGGCAGATTTATTTTGCACGGCACAGAGGGTTGGCAACGTGGTGGAGAAACACTTCTGCAGCACCTCACTCACCATTTCAATTCAGGTATGTAAACCAGTCAACTAAAAACGGTTTAATGGTTTGTTTTATCAAGCTTTCAACCTTCTTCCCTAGTCCAAGGACGAAAGGACGTTCCAACTTCAAGGGGCAATAAATGCAAAATAATACTAATAAAACTGCTGTGCAGTAGCTGCATTGTGGTCTGGAAGATTTGCTGTTGAAAACACTAAAAAGCCAACCAGCAGAAAAGTGTAGATAATTAATAACTGCAAACTTTGCAATAAGCCCAGGAAGACTCCCAAATGCAACACCTGCTTGCAAGTATTTTAGCAAATACTCTTCCTTCAGAGAAGTGCTTGCAGGGCTGACCAGGAGAAGGCGGACTGCTTGTGATGGAAACGGGCAATTCCTGCTCCAACCATTTGTGTGCAAGCAGGAAGACGTAGCCATGTAAATATGTTATAAATTCTGAACTTTCAGTTACCTGTGTTGGGTGCTTTTATGGCAAAAAAATTCTCCCTGTTTAAAGTAAATAAGGAGACTAAGCCCGTTTCATTAGAGTAGGACAGTAAGCAATTATGCTTTGATTAATTTCTCACTTGCATGTCAGATTTCTATATGCACAGGGCTCAGAAATGTGTGGCTAGCTGTTCACAAGTATGATGTGTAAGAATGAAAAGCAACAACTGTCATTTTTGTGGTCTAAGATGCAGTTTCTCACTTTGCCATGGCCTGATACAGAAAGGTGCCTTCTCCAAAAACTTCATGTTAATGTGTCCTCAGGAAAATTGAAATTGGATGTAAATGACTATTGAGTAAACATTCAGACTTCCTGTGTGATCCTTTTCTCAGATCCTCTAACTTGAAACTTCTTGCTTTCCTTTGCAGGATGGCCCTGAAGCTGGGCAAACGGTGAAGGTGAGTCCTTACTATGCAAATATAAAATAAGAGACAATTATAAGAACCAATGCAAGATCAGAGCTAATCATCTGCAGACCATTGTTGTGTTGTTATTTTATGCTTGAGATCAAGAAATCCCAAAGGTACAATAGGTGTAAATACTTTTTATTGTAATTGCACAATATAATGTTTGCAGGTTCTCTTTCTAGACAACAATTTTCAATCATGAAAATATCTTTTCTAAGCTGCTGGGTGTATTTATGCAAGGAAAGCCTTAGAAAAGAGGCATCTATTTAAGGTTTTTGTTTGTTTTATGGAGAAAATGTTGCCCCTCCATTCATACTCACTTTGTCTTTTTATTGCCTAATGAGTTGTAGCTAATTATATGAAACAGTTAAACTGAACCACATTATGAAAATATACCTTTTGTCTGTGCTTTCTCTCTACGTACTCATATTGGCTTCTTGTTGCTGAACTTCAAATGTAATGGAGTCAGTGAAGCTTAAAAACAGATTTTAGGAGTACTTTTGGAAAAAAAAAAATAACTGGGGAGTGGAGGGGAAGAGAAGGATTTATGATTATGCTCTCCAATTCAGTAATAACGTAGATAACATCCAAGATGTCTCTGCAGCCGTGTTTCACTGCCTCGTAATGCAAATGCAAATGCAAGCGTAGTTAGATTATGCGCCTGAATGCTAGATAAAGGCCATTTTTTACATTTGAAATCAAAGGAAAGTCAAATACAGCTATGGGTTAGCACTTTGTGAAATCAAATTAGAAGTCTCGAAGAAGCTGTTTGGGTTGATTAAGATAACTGTAACAACCGAAGGATGGCATATAGAAACACTTTGCTTTGGGAAAGTTCCAGTTTGCTGTATTGACCTTCTTTTTCCTACACTTTTTTGTGGCCTGCTTTGGATACCTAAGGGATATAATAGGAAGAGAGAAGAAATTAGAAAATCCCTAAGCTTTGGGAAGCTGAGGAGTGAGGAAGTAATGTAGTGCAATTTACTTCAGTACTGTGACAAAACCGGTTCCTCTTAAGAGGATATCGAGTGGCTTTTACCTGGAATGCCTGCCATCAGGTGAAAAAATGTCAGTTTAAGTACTTTCCAAAAGTGAATTTTGTCAGTAACACTAACATGTTTAATTAGCAGATCGTAGGATTTCTTTTGATATCTTGGACAAATGTTTTCTCCTGTGTAAAGAAAAGGGTTATAGGAATGATTATATTAAATTGAGACAAAATTTGCTAATATGAATGAGTGGAACTAGTTGTAAAAATTCACATTTTCTTTGACTGTGAATAGTAAAAAATGCTTCTGTAGGTGTTAAAAAGGCAAGAAATTCTGTATCATTTTTAATTTGTAAGATGTTGCAAAATGGTGGTCACCCTTGGTGCTTCCTTCTCACACTTTTGATAAGCAGTGAGATGAAAATGACCCACACTTAGAGCTGTGCACCCCAGAGGCTATAAGAAGCAGTGTGTATTCATAAATCAGAGGTTGCAGCTTGCTCCTCTGCTATTCTGCATCATTGGGCCACACTAATTTATCATCATCACTTTGGGATGTTTATCATCCAAAAATGCCAACAACTATTTTCTTCAAAGAACTTAAAGCTTTCAAAGCTTGAATTGGGGAAGGGATTACTATGATCAAGGTCTTCTTTAAAGTGGACAATAGGGTAGATACATAGATAGCTCACTGCATTTAAACTAGTTGGAATCAGAAAGTTTGAAAAAACAGCTGTGCGATGTACAAATAATTAATGAAATAATTAATGAAGTAATTAATGAACAGAATCATCATGGCTGGAAAGGACCTCCAAGGTCATCGAGTCCAACCTTTATCCTAGTATCTAACTGCTAGACCATATCCCTAAGCGCCGCGTGTGCTTGTTCCTTAAACACCTCCAGGGATAGTGACACCACCACCTCCCTGGACAATCTATTCCAGTACCTAACCACACTCTCAGTAAAGAATTTCTTTCTAACATCCAATCTAAACCTCCCCTGGTGCAACTTGAGGCCATTTCCCCTCATCCTATCATCACTAATTTGAGAGAAGAGACCAACACCAGCCTTGCTACAACCTCCTTTTAGGTAGTTGTAGAGGGCAATAAGGTCTCCTTTCAGTCTTCTCTTTTCCAGACTAAACAGCCCCAGCTGCCTCAGCCTCTCCTCATAGGGCATGTCTTCCAGCCCCTTCACCAGCTTGATTGCCCTTCTCTGGACTCACTCCAGCACCTCAATGTCCTTCCTGTACTGTGGTGACCAAAACTGGACACAGTACTCGAGGTGCGGTCTTACAAGTGCCGAGTACAGGGGCACATTCCCTGTGTTTTACTTCATGTATCAGAATGCACAATATTCCAGTCTTCCTCTAAAGGAACTTATCATTAAAATTTCTGGAACATTATAAAAACTTTCTAATAGTAGCAATAACAAAACATCACAATAAATATCCCAGTGAGCACGTGGAGACTGTTTCACTGGGGTAGGCAAGTGTATGTCAGGAGCTAATTAGGTGTAGCTGATCTTGCTTTGAATGGGGTCACATAGCAGGTGGTTTCAAGAGCCCTTTTCTTTCATACTGCGTGTACCTATATGGATACAGGATGCTGTATGGGCTATGCAGGAAACTAATTATAGGAGGCAGGGGAAGAGTACTGTCTGTTAAACTGATCAGTGTAAAGCATAGCCACAAAATGGGAAGAGTTGTCAGCCTAGATGAAGACAAAAACTGAGAAACTTTGTCTGCAGAAGATTAGAAAATGCCCTGTCTTTGTCAACAAAAAGCAATAGTAATACATGTCCAAGAAAAATCTTGGCCCTCAGTTTGACTCTCAGATCTTTCTTTACTCTGGAGATGCTGAAAATTTTATGTGTGAAGCATGTAGCAAGTATGAGGGAGATTACCCTTCTAGTGTGATTTTGGATAGAAGTCCTTGGGAAGACTATCTGCCAGTGTACACATGTTCATTTTACTGGTGTGAAACCTGCTGGTATGTGCAGGTTTCAAGTCGAGGTACCACATGTTCTACAGCACAGTGTACTTCAGTGGTGGCCCATGGACTGAAACCTTCCAAGCTACCTAATGGGAAGCTGTTTATCATTTAACGGAAGCACCATTGTAATGATACTCTATTTCTCACGTATGCTGTCCTCCTCTGAATCTAAGCTAATAGAGCCTGCAGGGCTGTGTTCTAGGGAAGCTCAGTCCTTGTGTATTTGAATGGGTCTCTAGAAGACATGAAAACTGGCCCTTAGCTCACCAGTACCTTGTAAGTGTAGATAGGACTTTTCTTGCTTTTCACCAGCTGGAAATACGTATTTGATAAGGAATTCTGAACCATATCTCAGGTCTCAGACATCCATCTTCAGATTGTGCTTATTCCAGCTCTATCACCTATTTAAGAGAGGGGTGTATGTCCTGCTCCAAAGATAGTCACAGTCACATACACTTTGTGTCTTATCATAAGAGGTTCTTGTACCAACTCACAACACAGAACCTGAGCATCTCTCAGCCATGATCCAGCAAGCATTCAAGATGTTTTGAATACTTAATTGTCTTACTTGAGAAGGAAGGAAATTTAGCTCTACAATGTTGAGCTCTTTTTCTTGGATAACACAGAACCAATGGTGTCCTTGTATCTGGAATGGAGTATGATTTTCATGCTGGTTCTCTTTGAAAATGCCTTAAATATCCAGGCAATTTCATGGATCAGGGAAATCAGCTCTGCATCTTAATGCAGGGCTCTTATTGCTATGTCAAGTGAGTGACGTTTCAGGTTTTCCCAGGTATATTTTATAGCCTTCTTTTTAACATCAAGTCAGTAAATGCTCTGGCTGCCTTGGTGGATGTATAGCATAGTGTGGAACAAACTCTTAGGTTTACCTTTTATGTGAGATTCAATCACAAGAAACTCTGTGTACTCTGTACTCTGTAAAGGCTAAACAAATCAAGCTGGCAGGTGCGTGATGCAACTAATTTATCTCTAGAGACAAGATAATACTGCACAGCAAGTGTCCCTTGCACAAACGCATATGAACGTACACTCTGTTTTGCAGCAGTGTCAAAGGCTCCAGCAGCTCAGCACCTCTGTTGCTATCCATGAGTAAGTGCCTGTTTGTCAGTTATGGGTTCACTGGAATAAATGAGAAATTGAGGCTGATGGTGGCAGTGTGGGTATGTGTGCAGAAACGCGCCGTATATGTCACACATTCCACTGATTATTTTGCACTGAGAAGATTGTCTCAAGATTATTTTTTTTAATGTACATGTTTTTCTTCCCAGCTTGTTTTCTAATGCTGTGTTAAGTCAATCCACCTGGCTTGAATTCTTTAGAAATCTCAACCTGAACTGCGGTGGCTAGGGTTTATTGAAGCCTGCAGCAGGCTGTGCTTTCATACTATTTGTCTACTTATCTCTGGACCTGAAGTACTGGACTTCAGGTCTGAGTCTTTAAATTTAATCAGATTGCATTGCAGATTGATTGCATCAGAAGGATTAAATTCACTAACTGCAATACTTGTGATGCCTGGGCTTGCTTTCCCTGCAGACTGGCAGATGTGAGACCTTGTTTAATGGAGTATTGGACACCACCTTTTGCTCTCAAAGGAACAGAAAAAGCTGGCATTTAAGAAATGCAAAGATTTTTCTTACCTCTAAACAGATAACAAAGTAGAAAAAACATGGAAAGAAAACGAGTTGTTGATAAACAGATTGTACTGAAACATGTGAACAAATGGTCTTGTTTGCTTTACTCTTAAGAACCATGATTCTCTTGAAAGCTTGTGGGATGTCCAAAAGTGATTTGATGAAGTGCAGCAGTCTCTTTGCTTTGCTTTGAGAACCACACTAATACTATTTGGTTGGAGACCATGTAGCATTGCAAATAGGTAATTGGTAGAGCAAATTCAGTAGTCTCAGGGCTGCTCTGTCTATTTTAAGTTCATAATTGTCTTTCTATTTTGGTGCTGTACTTATATTGTGATGTGTTTTGGTGGGACATTAGTGATGAATATTCTCAACAGTAGGATTACACTGCCCCTTACAGAGATGGAGAAGCATCTGGGACATCCAGATAGTTTGCTCCCTCTCCATTAAAGCTTTTTTCTAGCTCTTTGCTTTTTTGCTCACTCTGAATAGTAATTATTGTCCTTGCCTTCAAGACCCTTTTCAGAGTCTGCCTTGTATTGGTCCATTCATTCCCTTGGCCAGACTTACATCTTCTGTGCTGCAATAAATGTCTGTAGTCTTAGAGTCCATGTTTCCTCTTTGCTTTGCACAGAATCATAGAACATTAGGGGTTGTAAGGGACCTTGAAAGATCATCTGGTCCAGTCCCCCTGACACAGCAGGATCACCTACACCAAGTTTCACAGGAACATATCCAGGTGGGTTCTAAACTTCTCCAGAGAAAGAGACTCCACAACCTCCCTGCACAGCCCATTCCAGTGCTCTGTCACCCTCACCGTGAAGTTCCTTCTCATATTTATGTGGAACCTCCTATGTTCCAGCTTACACCCATTGCCCCTTGTCCTATCACTAGATGACACTGAGAAGAGTGTCATCAGGGTTTCCCGGGTAAAGAAATTAAGAGCCTGGCTTCATCCTCCTGACACCCACCATTCATATATTTATAAACACTGAAGAGGTCAGCCCTCAGTCTCCTTTTCTGCAAGCTAAAGAGACCCAGCTCCCTCAGCCTTTCCTCATAAGGGGGGTCCTTACTTCTGTACGCTACATTTAACATCGGTTTTGATTGAATTAGTAGCTTTCTAGGAATAGCATCTTACTGGGTTTTTTGCTTGCCCTGCTTGTAGTCCAAATAGGCACTGGTGGATCCATAAACTCTCCCTTAACAGAAATAGTAATAATACGCTGGATTAAAATGAAATTTTTTTCTTCAGGCTCTTGTAATTTGTACAGGTGAGTCCCTGTGGTTAAAAAATCCTAGCAGTTAACAAAAGTAAGAGGAGTCTTTGTCCAGCATACTGTGAAGTTATAGTGATTATTTGAAGACTGAAAGAGAGGAAAGAAAATTGGGTATGTGGAAACAGCCTAGTGATTGATGGACATGACACCATCCTATCTGAGAATGCCAAAGGCTCCAGGGCACTGATAAATTGAAATGATGACCTGGATAATGAAGTCTGATCCAGAAATATCGGGTTACAAAGTTCCCTGAAGAGATGGGGACAGAAATTTTTGAAAGATTCTCTTTAGCAGTGAATTATGATGGTTCTGAATCTGGATGATTTTGAATTTCCAGTAGTGAATGACACGACATGATGTACCCCTGGCTTGTAAAGTAACATAATTCTCTGTCCCTGGATGAACATAGAATAATCTGTACGTACTAGAAAGGAAAAAAACCAAAAATCAACAAGCCAGCTAAGGGCAGAATTAAGAATGTGCAACTAATGAAAGGGAAAAGTAGAAGGAATTTCAAAATACATAACTTAAAGAATAGTAATGAGCAGAAAGATTTTATTATTCCATGCAAGCAGCTCTAACCTTCTTTCTTGCCATATGGATTTCTTAGATGAATTTTCTATTTAGGTAGTTTAATTCCAAAAATACCCCCAGAGCTAGTGAGAGTTATTGATGCTGTCTAAATTAAACTATAATAAGCAAGTAAGAGGGCTCAAATGCTTATTTAAATTGTCTCAGAGTACAGACAATAAAGTCATGCAGCTCTGTCAGCCACCTCCAGCATGGAGACCTTCCCTTGCTGGGCATGATCCTCTTCAGCAGCAAAACCACAAAACCACTGGCAACTGACTCTTTCGTTCTACTAAAGGCCAAGGGGTGAGAGCTAAACTATGGGAAATGTGTGCTGACCAGCCACGGTACTCACAGAATCACAGAATGTTAGGGATTGGAAGGGACCTTGATAGGTCATTATCAATGTCTTCAGAGAAGGAGACTTCACAACCCCCCTGAGCAGCCCATTCCAGTGCTCTGTCACCCTCACCATGAAAGAGTTCTTTCTCATATTTATATGGAACCTCCTATGTTCCAGCTTACACTCATCGCCTCTTACCGTATCATTAGACGACACTGAGCAGAGCCTGGCTCCAACCTCCTGACACCTGTTCTTTACATCCCTGAGTCTCCTTTTTTCCACTCAGCCTTTCCTCATTGGATAGATGTTCCACTCCCTTTGTCACCTTCATGGCTCTGCACTGGACTCTCTCAAGCAGTTTCATGTCTTTCTGGAACAGAGGGACCCAGAACTGGACAAAATACTCCACATATGGCCTCACCAGGGCACAGTAGATGGAGAGAACCTGTCTCGATCGAATTTCAGGAATGTCCCAGTCCTCTGCAGCCACCATCAACTGTCAGCATAACCCTGCCAGCCGTGGGAAAGGCTCAGGCTGCGAGTGGCTGTGCTAGGAGCTAGTCCAAGTGGAAAGAAAACAGTTCACCCCACTGAGCCCTGCTCATGCTGGGACACTGCTTCATGCTGCCCAGAGTGACCTGAGTGATTACTGCAAGGAAGGGTTAAACGCTGCCAGGGCTCCCCATGCTCTGCCATTCTGTGCAGCTCCAGGAGAGCCTGCTCTTATTTTGACAAAAGCATTTTAAATAGACTGGGTTTTTTTCCCTCCTGGTATGTGTTCACATATTTACAATTTTCATGACAGAAGAATCTTGAACAAATCAGTCATTCAGAAGGGTTTATTTGGGAGGCTG
This sequence comes from Rhinopomastus cyanomelas, assembly GCA_013400115.1. NCBI lineage: Eukaryota > Metazoa > Chordata > Aves > Bucerotiformes > Rhinopomastidae > Rhinopomastus > Rhinopomastus cyanomelas. The sequence goes on from VXBP01010234.1 coordinate 129,333, forward strand.
AAAGCCCTTCAATTTTATTTCTTTTTTTCTATAAACAGTTACATTTCAAAATGAGAAAGTATTTCTAGCAGAAAGGTGGAAAAGTTTTCATCTCAGAATGTTACGACAGGGTTTTTTGACAACAAAAATTTTATGGAAACAAAACCTCTTTCGTAAGTGATTACTGTTTTACTGAATTGGCATTTTGTGACCACAGTGTGGGGAAGGGTGCTGAGAAATCCGTTAATTGCTCTACATGGTGCTCTTCATTTGCCCTACAATGACTTAGATTAGGATCAAAAATCCTATGTTTTAATTAGGAAGTATATTTCAGTTCTTTGTTCCCATGTTGCAGCAATATGTTTTGCATTTAAATCACTCTCTGTCTCAGAGTATGTGCAATCAATCAAATGCCACTCTTGAGTACAGGTCCTACAAACATCCTATTGTACTGTAAATGCAAAACCTCTAGAAATTCTAGACAATGCATAAGGTCTAAAATCATTAATAGCACAGTCAAGGCTGTCTGATTAGGTTTTGTGTGGTTAGTGAATGAATTTCTTTCCATGCTCTCTCTCATCCATAATACCTTTTCTTTTTGTCAAGCCCATATCTTATAGACCTCTTCATTTAACAGGGAAAGCATTCTTTCTGTTCCTTTTTTTTGCTATGACGCATTGCTTTCAGCTAGTCTGTAACTCACCAAGAAATGTGCAAAAACATTCCAGTTTAATTCAGATGTGTAAGGTGATGCTGTTCTGTATTTTCTAGTAGGTGAAAATTATTTATCAAGCAAGTGTTGCGAAGCTACATTTCTGTTTTAATAGGTATCTATTTCTAAAAATGACTATAGTACTTCATATAATAATGAATATTGTGTGCCAGCACTCTGACCCCATGTGATTTTGCATGTTTGACCTTGGGTTCTTACTTACCAGGTACTGTTTTTACTTCCTTCACTGTAAAATTCCTACTGTGCTGACTACAGATTAGAATGGATGTCAAAGGGTCATGTGCAAAACAGACTACTTGTCTACACGCCAACATATGCCTTCTATAAGCAGGAATTTATCCACAGTTAAACTATTTTGTGGTTGAGTTTATTTGGTCTTCTTGCCCAAAGGCATTTTCAGTTGACTGATCTGTGTTAAACTTTAGTGCCTCAGCTGTCTGGACGCTGTGGCATCCCAGAGAGGGCAGAATCATTGTGCTTTGCTTATGTTAATGACCCGGTTTCAGCCAGACAAAGGGAACCCATTTATTAGCGTCCTGGCTGCCTTATCAGTGCAATAATAAAGACAATATTAAGTTGGCTCGTCTTTTTTCCTCCTGAAAGTCACCTTCCCTTCCAAAAATATGAGAGCTGTCCACTTAAAGCTGTCCCTGCAGCTACTCAGAGCCTGAATGAGTTTGTTGTTTAACACTGTCAATAGGGAAAATTTGTTTGCAGTGTTTTTGCATGTGATCACAAGGGAATGGAGTCCTTTCCGAGCCCTACGTTCCTGTATCACATGAAAGAGTAGGTCCTGTATCCTATTGAAACTCTAAGCACACCAGAAATGTAAATATAACTGATGTAGTCCCTGCGTTTTAGTCTGGTCTGCAGTTAGCCCACGTGGGACTTATTTCAGGCTGAGCTTTTTCTTTCTCTGGAAGTGATTTAGAAATGGAAAAGGAAGGTTAAAATAATGGAATAAAACTTGCTCGGCAAGCTCCAGACAGGGTGACAGGGTGAAGAGTGTGTGATATTTTTAGTAGTTTGGGGGAAAAAAAAGAGTCATTTATTCTGAATACCTGAGTATTGTCATTGGATTTTTTTTTGGTCATGCTCATTGCAAGCCAGGCTGAACTAGCCAAGAGCTTCCGCAAATCAAACCTCCTTCAGGCCTCATTTCTCGCATCCCTCCGGAAAGCTGCCTCGGTACACTCCAGTAGGATCATTCATACACAGCCTTGCAGTCTGTAGTTTGAATTTGAAATGCACCTTTAAAATCCAGTCTGTAGGAGCTTTATCAAATGGTTCCTTCTTGCTGGTTGGTGATAGCCATGTTGCTGGAATAGCAGTTTGAGAGCAGAGGCCAGTGGACCTCTTGTGTAGTGCTCACCATTTTACGTTTTCTTTTCAAGTGATGGGAGTAAAAATTGCAGCTTATGCAGCACTGCTGGTGTGGTGACTCCACAAGGCAGTAGTATTTCAGCGAGTTGTGATTTCAGTGGTCTATGACTCCATCCTTCTGTTTTCCATCTCACTGTTCCAGTGACAGCTAGTGAGCAATGCTCTGCTGCTTGCACTGTAGTGCTTTTTCAGGTAAGCGAGGTGCAACATGCTCTGAATGGCTAGAGAAATGCTTTAAACCTTCCCTTTTGCAAAAATCCATCTCCAGGCGGATTGCACAGATGTACATGTACAAAATGTTAGGGACATATTTAAAAAGAGATAGAAATAACCATGAAACAAAGCCTGACACGTTCTGAAATGTAGGCAGTTACCTGGTAAAATCAGATTGGCAAGTCCTCTTCTCAGTTTAGTATCGCAGAAAAGAAGTTGGCATCTATGGATGCAGTTGAGCACAAATTTTTCTCCTTTTCTGGAGGGAAATTCCCTACTTGACTAACACATAAGTTGCCAGTCAGGATTAAGTTTTTTAAATAAATTACTCTGAATTAGCTGCTGCGGCTCATGATTTTCTTCCAATACATAATCCCCCTGTAGGTCCTTGATTTTTGGAGAAAATTTATAATTACAACTTCCAAATAGCAAATTCTGTAAATAAAAGAGTTTCTGAATATTTTCAAATTTCATATATTCATATTTTTAAATTCTAGGTGTGATGGTATGGGTGAAATAGATGGGGGAAAACCAAATAAATCTCTTAACAATTGTACTGTCCTATTAAGTGAGATTACAGACAGAAGATTTGAGGAGAGCAGCTTTCCCTGCTTTAATGTAGTTCCCTACTTTGGAAAGACTTTTGGAGAGGAAAAAGTCACCCATAATAATTAGCCAGCTGAGCAAAATTCATCCTGCCATTAGGTCTCCACATACATTTTTCCATCACAGACTCTCTCCATCAGGAGTCTGAGATGTCCCTTCTCATGAGTTCCCAGTCCCTTGCTAGATGCAAGACTGGTGACTCAATTTAGCAACCAAATTGTTGTGGCAAAAAATGAGTTAAAGAAGGACCAGGTTACAATTTCTGTTTTTGTTGAGCAGATGAAGAGGCTAGAGTTGACAACAGATCTGTGGCTCAGAGGCAGTGCAGAATCATGGGGCACTGTCCTGCTCCATCCATACCAGGAGCGCTCATCAGTATCCATGACAGCTTGTTGTTCTCTAAGTGTTACATTTACACCATGTCTTGCTTCCATCCTGAGCTTTTCTGTCTCACATCCTTTCTCCCATGACTTGGGGCTGGGCTTGTGTGGAGTGTGGTGGGGATCCTTCACTATGACAGTCTCAGGAAGAAGAGACAGCATGGCCAAATGAAGAACCCTGAGAAACTTAGTTTTTCATAAACGAATACCAACAGGCTGCGTTTGTTAGCATAGGCTTGGGTGCTGTCTCAGTTTATGGACTTGGAATGACATACACAGTCAGAACAAATATGCGTCTGCCTGTACCCATATGCAAAGACCAGTGTCAAGTGTGGTGTGTTCATGCAAGTGTGTCTTCTAAATATATTCTGCTCAGAGCAAGAGTTTGCAGCCAGGAGCCAGAGGAATCTATGGTAAAGGCAGAAAGAAAGACATCCCGTGTTTGCGAGATTGCTCTTTGGAAGGAATCTCCTAGATTATCACAGAATCAGAAAAAAATCGTAGAGTCATATCATAGAATCATTAGGGATTGGAAGGGACCTCAAAAGATCATCTAGTCCAATCCCCCATGCCAGGCCCCAGGGACTTCTCTGCAGTTTCCTTTCTGAAACAAACTACTTAACTTCTCCTCCAGCCCCTGATGCCTGCCATCAAAACAAGCTCTTTTCAATTAACACTTTTTGTGAGTTACTGCCTTCATTGCTACCATGAAAATGTTTTGATGTTATCTGCCTGGCACCACTGATCCAAATTATCTGTGTGAGAGGCTGAAAGAAAATAAACTAGACCAGATGGAAGGTGGTCATGTGAATGATTGCATTGATCTTGCTTTTAAAGTTGTTAATGCTTGATATACTGAATTTCTCTATCTGATTTCATGAATGTCACATTTCTCTGATTTCATGTCTAGATTTAGTATTTTTCATGGATGTGTGAATGGGCTTTATTAGTTCTCCACTGAGAAGGTGTAGAATAATACTGTGATGTTTTCTCACCTGGTCTTCCAGCACAGCTCTGCTTGAGAGGAGTTATCATTAGGGAGTGGTCAGCCTGCTCAAACTGAGGAACGGATCAGCCGATGCCTGTATTTAATGGAAGCTTTTTTCTGCAAATAAATCACCTCTGAACTCAACAAAAGGCTTTTCTTTTCAATTGTGTTCTTCTGGCGAGGCCACTCAGAGTTACATTTAGAATTATAATCTAGCAGAATATGAATCTGTGACCTGTCTTTTACTCACCGAGTCCCATGTAAGTAGAACAACCTTGGCGCCTGGAGCAAGATCATTCTCTGATATAAATGATTCAGGTTTCATGTGAAAATATGGGGTCTAAATCAGCAGAGCTTTTGCCATTGCTATACAAAGAGTTTTGACTCTCCTTGTGTAAACCACATTTTAATTCCATATAATTACATTTAAAGCTGCAGTTACTGGTCAGGTGTTTGAAGACAGTAGTTCTGAAGGCAGAAGAGCATTCTGAGAAAATAACCGCTGAAGCAGGTTTTTTTCTTTTTTTTTTCTTAAATGTCTTCTATTTCACCTGAAAAAGTTGGCTGTTAGCAACCATCCAGTGAAAAAAGAAGGAAGGAAGAAATACCAGGATTTATTAGTTTCTGATAAACTCCCCTCAGTGCCTACACATTTAGTATCTGTCATTAACATTAATGAGAATTATGCATGCACCCTGGGAAGACTGGGCCCTGTTGTTTTATTTCTTTTCCTTGTTCTCAGTATTAATTCTTGTCCTGCAGTCAGTTCTGTAGGGCATACATGTATTCCTGCTGCTCAGTTATTTGTTCTACTCTGTATGTACAGTCAGAGCACCTCCTGTTGCACACGGAAAGTAGAAAGGTATAAAATTAAAAAAGCTAACAGAATTTATGGACACAAATAAAAACAAGGAATATGCAAATGAATGAATTAGTAGATTTCTATTCATAGGATCATAGGATCATAGGATGTTAGGGGTTGGAAGGGACCCAAGAGATCATCGAGTCCAACCCCCCTGCCGGAGCAGGACAAAACTATCTAACACAGATCACAGAGGAACGCATCCAGGCGGGCCTTGAAAGTCCCCAGAGAAGGAGACTCCACGACCCCCCTGGGGAGTCTGTTCCAGTGCTCCGTGACCCTCACAAAAAAGAAGTTCCCCCTTGTGTTGAGGCGGAACCTCCTTTGCTGCAACTTACACCCATTGCTCCTTGTCCTATCACAGGGAGCAAGTGAAAAGAGCCTGTCCCCCCCCCTCCTGGCCAGCCTTCAGGTACTTATAAACATTGATCAAATCTCCCCTAAGTCTTCTCTTCTCCAGACTAAAAAGCCCCAAGTCCCTCAGCCTCTCCTCATAAGCCATGCCCTCCTGTCCCCTAATCATCCTCGTAGCCCTCCGCTGGACCCTCTCCAGTAGATCCTTGTCCCTCTTAAACTGGGGGGCCCAAAACTGAACACAGTACTCAAGATGAGGCCTCACCAGGGCAGAGTAGAGGGGGAGAAGAACTTCCCTCGATCTGCTGGACACACTCCTCCTAATACACCCCAGGATCCCATTGGCCTTCTTGGCCACCAGGGCACATTGCTGTGCCATGGTTAACCTGTTGTCCACCAGGACCCCTAGGTCTCTCTCCACAGGACTGCTTTCCAGTAGATCACCTCCCAGCCTGTACTGGTGGAGTTTGTTATTCCTCCCCAGATGCAGGACTCTGCACTTGTCCCTGTTGAACCTCATCTGGTTTCTCTGTGCCCAGCCCTCCAGTCTGTCCAGGTCTCTCTGGATGGCATCACAGCCCTCAGCCGTATCAGCCAAACCTCCTAGCTTGGTGTCGTCGGCAAACTTGCTGAGTAGACACTCTGTGCCCTCATCAATGTCATTGATGAAGATGTTGAACAAGACCGGTCCCATTACCAGTGAGGCCTAATTAAATAATAAATTCTTCCCCAACGCAATTATTTGTTTCATGTTATTAAATGATCAAATCTGTATGTGGTTTGGGAGCTCAGTCTCTCAGAATTACATGAGGTGCTGAAGAGAGCAAAGTTGTGTTTTGGAGCAACAGAGACAGAGGCAGGCCCTAGTTACGTGGATTTATGGTTTAATTTTCTATGTAACCTAATGTAGTGTAACTATTGAGTTTCTAAAAAAAAGAACTTTGATTAGATTTTGCTGACAAAAATAAGTAAAAATATAGGGTAGTTTATTCATCATCTGTAGGATGTTGAGAGAAGTGACACATGAGTATTTCTGTACCTGAAGGGGCTTTTTTTCCCTGTTTCCCGCATCTTTAGCTGTATTTCACAGCGTTCAGTCACCCTGCAGCTCCCACTCAGGTGTAGTACATTACGAAGATCTAAAATCCAGAAGACACAGAACTAATTTCTGTGCAAAACTTAATTCATTTTGCATAAATAACAGCTTCATCACTCCTGATTTCTGAGGTAGGCATCAATATTTCACAGAGTGCATTACGTATGTGATGCTCCTGGAAAACTGCAATGTTGGAGAAGGAAAGTGAGCAAGTACAGCTCTTCAGTTTGACACACTTTCACTTAATTGGGAGTTTTAAGAGCAGATCGTAGGGGCAGGAAACGAGCCTTTCAGCTAATTCCCTTCTGCATGAAAAATGCTGTGTGCCAAATTATTGCTGTTCTGGGTGAGAAAACTCCTTGGGTGTCATTCCTCAGCACAGCACCGTGCCGCAGTGATGCCGTGACGGCATCTGCGGCTCAGGTGTTGCCTACCTGGTTGGCTTGATAATTAACAGCAGATTGCAGGGTGAGCAATGGCATCTCGTTCGTTAGCTGTTGTGGCTGTGTTTTGCTTGCATTTGCTGGGCTTGATTGCTGGCAGCAGATTGAAACAGGGAGACAGATTGCTCATTCTGTTGTAGGAAGCATTGAGCCTACCTGTGTGGGAGTCTGCACATCTGTACACATCTGGGCATAAGTTTAGTTGCCATTTTGCTGGGGAACATGCTGTAGCTGAGCTAGCTCACTGTAGCTAAGCTAGTAGTAAGATTGTGTAGAGCACACTGCCTTGAGGAGGGATATTTTTGCTTTATCAAATACAGCATCTTTGTGCAATGCCCTGAAGACTTATGCTTGCAGTTACAGGTCTGGGACTTCACTTGCTTGAAGCTTCTGATTTTGTGGTGCTGAGTCAGCCAAGGGCTCCCTTCCCTTGCTGTGATGACTGTGAAGCCAGTGTGTACTTGAACCACATGCACAGTAATAGCCCTGGCAGAGAGGAGTGAATGTTCAGAGATGCATTGCTAGACCCAAAACCCTTTGAGGACAGTGCAGGGATTCAGCGCTCTGGAGACTTTGAATTGTACATCAGCAGATGAAAGATCTGCTGATGTACAGAACTGGCAGGGTTTCCTTTGCTTGTTCATTATATAAAATGGATGGAGCAGTCTGAATCTTCCGAAGCGTTGGTTGAACATTTGAAGTTGTATTTGTCTGTCTTGTTGACTGTATAATTAGCACAGATTGCAGTGAATAACATCTTGTTCCTTAATATTTAGGGACATATTTTGCTTAAGTTGGTTTGACTTGACCTCAGCAGGTCCGGGTTGGTAAACAGAAGTCAGCTCTCTTGAGCAGAATACCTTCAGGTCACTTCAGTAAAACAGAGTAAATGTTTATAGAAGTGAAAGGTAGAATATCTGCAGTAACCATTGAGTGGAACATGAAAACACACTCAAAAGGCAGGCAAAGGCAGGTTGCAAACCCTATTCGGAAGTGATAAATTGCTGTTAAATGTTATAATTATTCCATGACATTCAGGACTGAAACTTAACTAAATTTTGCTGAAAACGTAAAAATATAATAGAAAGAGGTAATTTGTTTTAATAAATTAGCCATAGAGTAAGTGAAAAAAATGAAAACACAACAGAAAATTAATATTACCAGTAGGTAACAGGCTTTGTTAGAAAATATCTGAAAGCAAAGAAGAGTTTGTTAGACAAATTATAATTTTAATTGCAGACGTAATTGATTATACTCAGCATGCTTATTAGGTTAAAGGAGAATATGAGTCAACTCTCAAGGTCATTACAGTAATAGATACTGTAGGAATGTAATTTGTGATAAGCTGGTTCGTGAACATCTAATTGCTCATTCGTGGCAGTGTGTATGGCATTTTTACTCCCCGAACACCTCTTTGTCCAATTTATTTAACACCCCTTAATATTCCAGGGTCAAATTTACTACAGGAGGCATCAAGCAGTGAGTTTTCTACCTCCAAATTATTATACCACTTCCCTCTTTTTGTACCTCAAAGACAGAGCCTGCATTACTAAGAATTAGTGGTCTGGCACTAAACAGGGTACATCACAAATAGAAATACCCACAGAGACAAGCTAGAATTTCTCATGGAAAACAGCTGTTCTCTGCCCTCCCTAATGGCAGTCATATATTGTAGGATGCCAAAAAGATGTTCCTTTTTAAAGATACACTAATTAATCAGAACTTTGTGTTAGTATTGTTTCTTGGAAGAACATACAAGTATTTGGCTAACTCTTCCATTATTATTTCATTTCAATACTTTGATAGAGAGTCATTGATACTAGCTGTCTCTCTGGCTGAGAATAGATTGGAATGTAATTTACCAGTTCTTAAAACCAGACAAAATAGAAAGAGCCCCTTACAATGTATATCAACTATCTAAGTGTCAACTATACCTCAGTTTGGTAGAACTGAGACATTCTCAGGTCTCAGAGAATGAATCATTGTCCTCAGTACTGAAATGCAAATAATTGAAGCCCCTTGTCCAGGGCCAGGCAACAGCTCAAGGACAGCACTGAGAATTGAAGCCAGGCATCCCAAGCTGTAGGTTGACTCATTTGCTACCTCCTCTCTACAGTCATTTCATCTTAATACAGGATAGAACTGTTCTAATTTACCAATCAGTACTATCATGTTACGTAGCACTGCAGGATGGTGGCTGAGGTAAGACAACCAAAGTCATTCCCATTAGAGTGAAAAGTCTGATTCATTTTGTAGTGTAAGGAGAAAATGATGACTCTTCATTCAAATATCTTCGGCTGTATTCCAGAAATGTAGGATTTTAGGTTTAGTTTCAGATTTGGGTTTTTTGGTTTTTTAATAAATAAAGAGCACTCTCAGAGCAGCATATCTTCCCTTTCTAATAATATCATCATTTGCAAGATGTTGTTTTCACTTGACATGCTATAGTCTCTAATTCTATGATGCTTATTGCTGAAAAATGCAATAGATACAGCTAAAAAAAATGAATTCCAAGATGATTTCATGAATGTTTGTTAATATTTTTGAAAGAGTCAAAGGTTTGAAGACCCTCTTTGAAAGATGGTTCTAACTAGAAGCATTATTTTCTGCATACTGCCTCTACTCTAATCTTAGTCCTTGGTACTATAGTTTGCTCTTTAAAAAAATGGCCATAATGACATACATTAACTAAATATCCCCACTGCAGTATAGAAATTACTTTGTTGACTGATTGATACAGCCAAAAAAAATCCCAAGCTTACCCATATGTAAGTCTCTATAACCACTTTGTAGATTGACCTACTGAAAAAAATTGTTATGCAAACACACTGCCATCTGTTGTGTAGTTATTCTTCAGTAATAGAACATAAACTGGAGATAGTTAAAGTAATTTAGTAAGTCGACAAATGTAAAATGAGACTTGGTAAATATAGTGTGTTGCACTGAGTTTTATTAACCGTTGTCATCACTGTTGTCTCCACTAACATAACAGGTATACCAGTCATTTCAAAGTTCAGCTTTTGTTTCATCTCTCAAACACTGATGTCAGAACTAGGTATAAGGAACATAATGTGAATTACAATATTCAATTAATTTTGAAGGAGCTAAATAATACCTTGGTTGATAAAAACTCCACTAAAATTTGTAGGAAGATCCGAGTCACTTACAGGAATATCAGTAATTCCTAATCATCTTCATTTAGTGAGTCCAGAGTATGCATTCACATTTATACTGGTGGCTGAGCTACCTGTTGAAGAAAGTATATATGGAGTTATCACTCACTTTAGAAGTTAAACTAATGATACCCAAATAAAACGGGTATCTCCTGGAAGCATGTGCTGTTTTTTTTAACTACAGAATTATGGTGAACTCCACAGAAGAATGGAAAAAATTAGTTGGATTCTTGTTCTGTAAGTGCAGTTCTCAAAATGCTGTTTAGACATCCTGATAATTAATGAAGATGTTTCAAATGAGCATTTTCCAGTACCCTATCTTTGCTAATTTCCATTTTTTTCATTAAGATAAATTGTATCCAATTATTGAAAATTATGTGGGTCATTATCATAAATGAAACTGCAATTAAACTCCGATTTCACAAAGAAAGAAGAGGTTATCTTGTCATAGCGAAGGTGTTCATGTGCCTCACTTGGCTGCTACTCCTGCCTTCAGGCCAAGATTGTATTAGGGTCAAGTCCTACGTCAAACTGGAGAGTTGTGTTTGCTAAGGCACTTTTAAGTGCCCTTTAGAACCGGAGTCCAAATCACAGTGATCGCAGTCCAAGTGTATGTTCACTGTCTTATAGCAATTTTTATTTAAACAATCTGTTTGGGACAACTCCTTTGTTTTAAGCACAGAAGAGCCTTTCATATGGTCTTCCTCCTGCTGCTGGGAGTCATTCTGGGCATCTCTCCCTCTGTGCCAGCAGCCTGCCAGGACAATGGGCAGCAGGGTGGGAAGCTTCTGGGCTTGAAAGATGAGAAAGGAACCCTGCAGTGATCTGCAAGACCAGGGAAATAACAACCCTGATGAGCAAAACTGAGAAAACGACAGTCTGAGCAACATTCTCCTGTACTTGCTAGGTCTTCAATTTGACTCCAAATAGTCTTTTTCCTTCAAAACAGACAAAGAAAAACAACCAACAAAAAAAACCCCCAAAACTTTCAAACAGGCCAAACTGTCAGCATCACCACAATGATACTGACATAAAACCAGTTGTGGGAAAACAGGTCTGATGAGCCATAACGCTGAAGAGCTGAAGCATGACCAACAACGTGCAGCTTGTGCGGTCACATGTGCTCACAGCTTTTGCCTCACATTCGAGTTGCGCTCACCCCGTGGCTCTCTGTCTCCAGAAGTGTTGGTGTTTCTATGTGCCACACAGAACATTATTGAGAGAACTAAAGAGGACTATGGGGACATTATTTAACTGCTTACATTACTCAAAATGCTGTACCTGAGGAAATGTAAAGAAACTAAATTTATTCTACTTTCTAGCCAAATTTAATAACCTCTAACTCTTAGTTATGTTAAACTATATTACAGCTTTCATGTTAGTTTCACCTTAGATTTCACTCCAATTATTACAGGCTTGCTACAATCACTGCTAGTTACAGCTGCCCATCATTTTCCAGAAATATTTAATGTGAAGCGATTGGACCTTACACTTTTTTGTATTTATTGTTCCCATCCAGTTGGATGTACTAATAAGCATTAACATGCAAATAATTATCACCAAGTTTTGATATCCATAGAGAACAAATGCTAATACAGTTAATACCTCAAATATGAAACAGGCTTTTAATTCAAAAAAGAAAAAAAAAGATTAAAAATATTAACTTTTTATAGAAAAAGTATTTGCAGTGATTGTAAATTCTATTGAGCTTGCAGAAATCTTGAGCTCTGAGTTTACAATATCTCTCATTAATGTTTAGCCTCAAGAAAGAGTTTATAATAAAAAGACTTATGCAGACAACAGATAAATATGATACAGCCAAGAGGGTTGAAGAGCCCTAGGTATGTTTGTTGTCATTTTACCATGCTGATTTCCATCAGAGGTGCTGAATATGCGAAGAGTTGTGTAGAAGATGAAGTGAAATGCAATATGCATTGATAACGGCTAAGGCTAGAATGCCAGGAAATTATTTTCTTTTGATTTTCCTCTAAGTTTCTGTTTCTTGTTATTACTTCCTGTGGGATGGGAGAGGTTAGCCCTGATCATGCAAAGTCAGCTGGTTGGCATAACCTGCACATCTCAGTGGAATGGTAATTGGGAGAAATCTAATGTGCCATAAAACGGAGGTCAGTGTGGGTAAGCAAGTGTCCCCTGCTGGTTTTAAAACCTGTGAGTACCTCCTGCAGATTGGAAGGAAATTTTATCTGTGTGTGTGCTTCTTTGCACTGGTGTCCAGTTCCCTCTTGTGTGTGACTGGGACTTAAATGTGGAATGGAGAGAAAAGCAAATCATCTTTGTTTCTAATGGGCAGGCTGGGCTGTTTGCTCTAAGGTGGTAAAGGAAAAAAAAAACACCCAAACCAAAAACCCCGCCACCAAACAAAAGACTCTCCCTCCCTCTTGCTGCAAGGGGAAGAGTAATTAATATTATGTGACACAACTTGGTTGAGAATGGCTGGTGTGCTTTTGTCTACAAGTGGGATTGGATGTGGCACAAACTTAGTAGGAAACAGAGGAGATGGCAAGGTTACCACCATTTTAAGCCAAATCCTTAAGTAGGCAGGCCTGGCTTGACCAGACTTGGAAATGCTGTGTGAGCCTATGTTGAGTAAAATATTCGTCCCTAAATAAAACCTGCTAAAAGCAGTCCTCAAATGAAAAATGAAAATGCACCAAAAGTAAGAGCAATATCAGCACTTTATTTTCACAGTGTTTGCACTTAATGCTTTCAGTGTTCTCAGGCCGAACTAGAAGAGGATGTTTTTCTCAATAGATTATTTTTTTTTGTATAGCCCAGTCAATAAATGCTAGTAACCTTAATCTCTTTCTCTAAGCACCATTATATTTTATGAATTTTTCCTAGAAATTAATTACTGAAATATTTAAGTCTTAGTTAATGAATTGCTCGAGAAATTTACAGCCAATGCAGCGTGATGTCTGTTAGAAAAATGACTTAATAGGCTTTCAGTCCTGCCATTGTTCTGACTTGTCAATGAATTACTTAAGTGTCATTTGTTAAACAAGTTAGGTCAATAAAGTCCTTCAGCTGGTTTTCAGAGAGTGAGCATTATTTCCAGATAATGTATATCTAATTCTCTTTTCAGTTTAGTTTATCTGCATTGGCTAGGGTGGGTTATTATTAATTAGCCCTTCATAGCAGATTAGGCAGGAAAGATCATGACGCAGTAATAAGTAAAGGTTCACAGAGACAAAATTCTCTAATTAGGAAGTGTGGCTTAGTGGTGAGCGGTGTCTTCAAATGGATTGCCATCTGTTAAATTAAAGCTGATTCCCTTCATTTGCTTATATAATGTTTCTAAAGAAAGTGGCTCTCCCTTATTTATGGAAATTACATATTCCCTTTCATTATTTTCTCTTAATTGATTCTCCATTCCTGTAATTAGTAAGCAATGAAAACATACAGTGCAGGAGAAGAGCCACAGTAATGGGCAACATGACCCCGTAGTAATTGCCATATGAACTGAGGAACATCATTCTGCTTTAAGATGCTCCTTTTGATGTGTTTAGATTAAAGGAATGTAAATGTAAATTCAAAGTCCTGTTTCCAGGGGAATAATCTGCATTGGTTTGGGTCCTTTTTTTCATACTTGTTACAGCAGACTCTGGATAAGGCCTAGATATGTAGCCTTTTGCCTTTTAGGCTAAAAGACAAAGATTCTTGCTTTCACATCCTTTGAAATCTTACTGATTTGGTTTGTAAATGAATGAGAGAAATCATCTTGGGTTATATAAATGAGCACAGTGTATTGGGGGCCAACACAGGCAAAATAAAGTCCTTGTGAAAGAAATTGATCTTTGTGAACATTTCCCTGATACTCAAGGACATCACAGCAATCTTGGACTTTCTTAATACTCTTGAAGTTCATAGCTTTGCATGTTTGTTCTTTTGCACAAAAGTTTTAATGAAAGAAAACATCTCTAGGAAAAAAACTAACCTCCTTGAGCTGGACTTCTGCTATCCATCCTTCTCTGATTCGTCTTGCAGAAGAAGCTACTTTGCCTGGAAGTAAATGGCTGTGGAGGGAAGACAGTTAACACCCAGCACTTGCTAGACTGCAATGATAGCTCTAGAGACACACACCCTTTGCTTCCAGGGAGGGGAAACACTGATGTCATTGTCAGTGTCTGCAGTAATGAACTCGGAAGGCTCTGTGTAGTGTTTAGTAGCTCCTGTTTGAAGCATAACATCTGTGGTGGCACTGAATTATAGTTAAGCCAAAGATTGTATCTCCAAGTTCTGCACCTATCGATTGCCATGCAGAGCTATAAAGACCTCTCTTTTCCTCCTCTGCGTAGTATGGATAATTAGTTTTACCATTAACAGACATTCAGCCTCTCCTCTGGCATCTGTCAGTTTGCAAGCCCACGGCAAGAGATTGGCCTTGACAGACTAGTCAGCCAGCTTCGATGAGCGGTAGTACTTGGGGTAGGGAGGGTGTCACAGCGCAATGCCTCTCAGGGAGCTGTTGTTAAGATCGGGTGTGCTGGGGATTGAAGTTAAAGCTTACCTTGTGCTAACAATTTCCTGAAGTTCAGGAAGGCTTCATGGGTTTTCAGTGCAACCTAGATATGGTAATTTGTACATTATGTATTGAGAAATGGATCAATTAAAAACACAGAAACAGAATTAATCAGATGTTCACTTTATTTATGAACATATGTTCTGTGTGATATTTCTATTGGCATATCTACTGAAACGAAGTCAGAAAAAGAGCAGCTCCTAACATGCTCCTTATATGTTCTCCCTGCTCTGCTTTTCAGTTACAAACAAAGTTGTTTCTTTACCAATTACCTAGTTTTAAAGATTCAAAGTTGTAACAAGCGAGGTGGAGTGTGGATAGAGGAGTACCACAGAACGCTCTGCAAGGCTCACAAATATTTCTTTGAGTGGACATGTTGAAAGTATCAGAAGGAAAAGACTCCAAGAGTTTCATTTAAAAACTCAATGCACAGTCCCTGGAGATAGCCCCAAGAGGATAAAGGAATCACTGAGGAGAACAAGAGCTAGACTGCAGTATAAAAATGTTCTACTTTTAAGTTATTTCGCCACAACAAGGTCTTTGACTTGAAACAGCGAAGTCTAGCCTTTTTCAAACTATGAACAATGCATTAATTGCAGCTTTTTCTTTTCTTTGTTCCTAAATTTTCAGGTTTTGTTCTTTCTTTGTGGCTAAAATTTGATGGGAGGAAAACTAAGAGACCTGAGATGGAAGAATAGAAACACAGGAAAAGGCAAATAAAAGGCCTTTTTACTGCTGGTAGATAGAATGCATTAAAATATGAGCGTAGTTAATATCTTCTCTAACACTTTTTTTCTTTATTCCAAACACCCTTTCCTTTTGAAATAGGCAAGTGGACAGCAGAGAGCAAAATACACTGTAATTTTCTTGAATAGCCCCAAACCCTTCCTGAAAATGCAGCAGAAGCAACTCAGCAATTTTAGTGCCAGATGGATTAAAAAAATAATTAAAAATTGCATATCAAGCTTTCTTTGTTAATTAAAAACTGAATACCAAGGCTTGAGTTTAGAAATGTCTCCAAACAGGGTGTTGTCCTGGGACAGGGTGCTGCTAATGCGCCAAATATTGGCCTTGACTATTGTTTTGTTTGAATGTTAACAAGGTGCCATAAGAGAGTGAAATAACACGCAACAGGCGCAGGTAAAACAGCGTTTCAGCACGTAGCACCACGAGCAGCCCTGGAAGGGCAGAGGCCAGACAAGATGGTCTAAGAACTTTGTTCTAGGTCTAACTGCTTGAGTTTGCTGTTTGAAGTGTATTGCATTTATGTCAATTTGATGATGCCTAAGCTTAGCACCCCAAGCAAGAGGTGCTCTAGAAGCACTTGCACATACTCACAGGAAAATTCAGTTAGGCTACGGTCTACAGTCCACAGCCCAACTTGTTCTGCAAGGCAAAACCTCTGCTGGGTTTGCATCCATTCGCCTCTGTAAAAGTTATTTGCGTGCGGCACGGTATGAGCTGCAGTTCTCAACTGGCATTCCTCATCTTTCTGCGTTCAGAGGGATACAAGTCAGAACTGCCTGTTTGCTACATCTCAGACAAAAAGAAGAAGCTGTTTGATCAAAAGGAGAATCCTTATCATGACACATCACTTTTTCTATTTGTTTTATATCTCTTGAAAATTGCTAACGGCTTTTTGTTTAAGGTACTGCCTTTTTCAGTGCAACCACATACAGTTTTATCTGAGATATGGCTGCTACACCGTCTCCCGCACATCACTGCAGTGTGAGAGCTTGGTTATGACACCAAATTTAGTGGTAAATGTTAAAATGACACCTGATAAGTATGGTACCAGTTCAGTGCTGCCTTTTTTCTTTTTGTACACAACAGCTGAATGGAAAGGATGAGTGGTTTTGCTTACATTGCCACTGCTCCCAGGTGATGGCTCTGTTACCACCCAGCAAGTGTAACAGAGAGCTGGCTGCAACAGATTGCCTGTTACTGCACCCCTCAACTTGGTATCAGGACAGCCCCCCAGAACTATTGACAGAGGTAAAGAAGGTGTTGAGTATCTCTGCTTTCTCTGTATCTTCTGTCTCCAGGGCACCCACCTCATTCAACGAGGGGCCTACATTGCCTCTAGATTTATTTTTACCTGCAATGTATTTGAAGAAGCCCTTTTTGTTGCCCTTGACCTCATGTTCAAGGTTTAATTCGAAGGAGGCCTTGACTTTCCTAGCTGCATCCATACATCCTCTGACTAGAGCCTTATAATCATCCCAAGTGCCCATCCCCTCCTTCCATGACCTATAGACTTTCTTCTTCTTCTTCTTCTTCAGTTTGTCCAGCAGCTCCCTGTTTAACCACACAGGTCTTCTGGCTTCCTTCCTTGACTTCTTTCCTGTTGGAATACTCTGATCTTGGGCTTCAAAGAATTGGTCTTTGAATGTTACCAGGCTGTCTTGAGCCCCTTTACCTGCCAGTACCCTGTCCCTTGGGATTTCCCCTAGCAATTGCTTGAAAAGGCCAAAGCTGGCCTCCTGAAGTCCAGGGTTGTGATTCTGCTAGGTATTCTGTTCCTGCCACATGAGAGCCTGAACTCCACCATCTCATGGTCACTGCAGCCAAGGCTGACCTCAACCTTCACTACTTCAGCCAGATCCTCATTGTTGGTGAGTACAAGATCCAGCAGTGCCCCTCTCCTAGTGGGCTCCTCCACCATTTGCATCAGGAAGTTGTCACCAATGCACTGGAGGAACCTCCTGTGGATGGCTGGCTGAGTGGGTCTTCCAGCAATTATGAGGGCGGTTAAAATCCCCCATGAGAACTGGGGCCTGTAGCTGTGAGGCTGCTGCCAGCTGCCTGTAGAAGACTTCATCAGCTTCCTTGTCTTGATCTGGTGGTCTGTAATAGACATCCACAGCAGTGTCACCCATGCCAGCCTGCCCCTTAATCCGCACCCACAAACTCTCAGCCCTCTCTTTACCCGCCTCTGGGCATAACTCAATGCATTCCCGTTGCTCTCTCATGTAAAAAGCCACTCCACCACCCCTCCTTGCTGACCTGTTCCTCCTGAAAAGGACATAGCTGTCCATGACCACATTCTAGTCATGTGAGCTGTTCCACCATGTCTCTGTAATTGCCACCAGATCATAATCATCTGACTGAATGAGGACTGAACATCTGTCAGATGTACAAAGAAGTAATGCAGACTTATCCTCTATGCACAGAATAAATGTGTTCTCTAACTTAAATTCAGTGGATGAAGATTGATGCTATTCCATCTTCTGCCTATCAGAGATTTCTGTACGCTTAGATTGTCTAATTTTGCCTGTTTGGAAATGTTGGCAGGAATTAATTTTGACTAAAAAGGATAAGTACATCCATTTGCTTTACTTAAAAAACAAAATAAAGTTATTACCAGGCACTGCTTCTGTTGCAGCAGAGCTCTTCAAATCATGCTTGCAGTTAAACAAATGCTGTCTTAAAATAAAGTATTTGATAGCAGAAGAAAATGTGATAGGGAAACACAATTGGTGATGGAGACTGATCTCATTGTTGAAGGAAAAAATGCTCATGTTTGGTGAAATTGAGCAGAGATGGTGAAACAGAGAAGAGATGCAAGAAGAGAGATAGAATGGCCAAAATAGCAGGCGAAGGAAAGTTTTTCATAGGGTGTTGGGAGTAGGTGTAAATGGAGGAGATTAAATTCACCATGGCCTCGGACAGTGCCCTGACCCAAACAGACAGGCAGGTGCAGAAATTTATATACCTGTATGTCCTCTGTAGGATTGCCAGGGAAAGAGAAGGAGACATTGTTTCAGCAGAGACATGAAGTAGAAATTACAGCAAAAATGAAAGTTTTTCTGAAGATGTGCTAAGAGAAAGACTGAAAAGTAGAAAGTGACCAAGAGACAGCTGAGATACTGCCAAACAAAAGGCAAGATTTCCTAGAAAGGAGATTGTATTAGGAAAAGATGGCTAGGAATACAAAGGTATCATCCTCACCCAAGAACTCTTCGCAATACTGTATTTATGCAACAATAAACTATGTTTTATGGCCAGAAGGGCTTGTTAGACTTCCCGTTGTTCCGTAGGTTTGCTGAGTTCTGATTTTTGCAGATAGCTAAACAGGAATGTGTCTCTGAATGCTGCATCTCTCCCGTAGCGTTTTAAAGGCTTTTTGTGGAGAAACTCGTGATGCGTGTCAGAAAACCAACCGCATCGGAATGTTTTTAGCTTTACACAAGAAAAAATGCTTTTTGTTTTTGCTAAACATAAAACCAGGAAGCATAAGCCTGTTAGTAAAAGAAGAAGCAAAAAAGAGCATGAATTATTTAGGAATCAAGTCACAGCAAAAAAATTATTTGACAACAGAGCTAACTTAATTTGCCAACACACAGAAATCATCCAGTCTTTCAACTCTGCTTCCTCTGGATATTGCCTGGCAAAGAAGGTGGGTTTTGTTTTGGGGTTTTCTTTTTTAATTGGACCTTTGTGGTGACAATAGATCAGTACTTTTCTCTGCAGGAATTTTTCTTTTCAGATTGCCAACAGTAATTATGATTCCAGTAAATATTACTTAAATTTACTGACAGTTTTTATTATATCCTGTAGGTTGTGTAACAAAAGGAATTTCTTGATATTTTTTCCAGAACACTGATATTTCCAAGGCAAATGTGAGAAGAGAGATTTATCTGAATAGTCAATGTGCTGTTTTATCTTGTCACTAAAAATATCATCAATGAGTATATCTGTGGTCCCGAGTGCTGCCTTTTCACAGAGGACTTCACAACAACCGATTTTTAATGATAGAGTAATCAATAACTTTTTCTGGTTCTGCTGATCTTGCAGATAGTTCACACTATTGAACAGATATCTGCAACCCCAATGGGTTATTAATGCAGGCCAAGATAAACTGATTTTTGACCTCAGTGACAACATCCATCTGCAAGACATCAGTGGGTCATCTGTTTTACTGGGGTCTTTTACTTCATGGATTTTTAATATCATCCACTTGCACCCATTTGAACCAGTCGTTTCACATGTGCTCTATCTAAATATGGGGCCGCGGCAGTTGGTCGTTGTCGCGGAGAGGCAGCTTCACCACGTTTCCCCTCCCCAGCGTGGCAGCTGTTGGTGGCGGCAGAGCGCTCCAGCAACTCGTGCCTTCGGCTCTTCTCGGCGTTTCTGTCACTCTTCCCTTTGTCTTCTGATGGAATGGGCGGTCACCAGGCTAGTCACACGGTTAGTTTCAGTTTTACCCCATTCAGTTAATTACATTTGGTTTAGGTTTTTTTTCCATTTAATTTGTGTTGAGAAGCCTGTTGTTTCAGAGCACTGGAAACAGCTGCCCAGAGGGGCTGTGCAGTCTCCTTCTCTGGAGATGTTTAAAAGCCACCTAAACGTGTTCCTGTGTGACTGGATCCAGGGGATGCTGCTGTGGCAGGGAAATAGGGCTGGATGATCTTTCAAGGTCCTTTCCAATCCCTGATCTTCTGTGATTCTATGAAATGTTTGTTCTCTGGTGATTTGCTGCTTTCTGGGAAGTCCTCATACTACATTTCTATTCTAAGGTAGTTTGAAAAATGTAAAAGGCTAAAAAATTTCTGTTGTTTCCTGCATTAAGCAAAAAACCCTCTTCCAGTCTGTGTCCATCCTGTGTGGTGAATCACAGAATATTAGGGATTGGAAGCCACACTGTAGTTTTAGAGGGCAAAATCTGTGGTTAAATTCTGCTCCAGAATTTAATGCTGTGGTTAAATTCAGCACCAGAACAAGAGGACACAGCCTCAAGCTACACCAGGGGAAATTTTGGCTTGAAGTGAGGAGAAAGTTCTTCACTGAGTCATTGGCCACTGGAATGGCCTGCCCGGGGAGGTGGTGGAGTTGCCGTCCCTGGAGCTGTTCAAGGCAGGACTGGACGTGGCACTTGGTGCCATGGTCTAGCCTTGATCTCTGTGGTAATGGGTTGGACTTGATGATCTATGAGGTCTCTTCCAACCTTGGTGATACTGTGATACTGTGATACTGTGATACTGTGATACTGTGCTGTTAAAGGAAATGCGTGGTGTTTCCTGCTAAGTTACACTGTACAACAGGAATCACAGAATCACATGACATTGGGGGTCAGAAGGGACCTCAAAAGACCTTCTAGTCCAATCCCTCTGCCACAGCAGGATCACCTAGACCAAGTCACACAGGAACATATCCACGTGGGTTTTAAACGTCTCCAGAGAAGGAGACTCCACAATCCCTCTGTGCAGCCCCTTCCAGTGCTCTGTCACCATCCCTGTGAAGAAGTTCCTTCTCATATTTATATGAAACCTCCTATGTTCCAGCTTATACCCATTGCCTCTTGTCCTATCATGACATTGAGAAGAGCCTGGCTACATCCAATATAAATCCATGTATTTATAAACATTGATGAGGTGCCCCCTCAGTCTCCTCTTCTGCAAGCTAAAGAGACCCAACTCCCTCAGCCTTTCTTCATAAGGGAGGTGTTCTACTTCCTTCATCATCTTTGTGGCTCTGTGCTGGACTGTCTCCAGCAGTTCTGTGAAGATGCTTTGCTAGTGCTGTAAGAATGAGGGGAATTCTTGACTCCAAAATTCTCTAGATGTTTGTCTATGGATTCATACATCAGTTTAATTTGGGGTACATTTTGTAGTGTCTTTGTGCAGAAGTAAAGAAAGCTAAATAGCATGAAATAACATGAAAATGTTGGACTTAGCCTTGAGCTCTGTGGTAACAAGTTGGACTTGATGATCTATGAGGTCTCTTCCAACCTTGGTAATACTGTGATACCGTGATACTGTGACTTTATTCTGTCATTCTCATGTTTATGGATTGTACCTAAGATCTGGGGCAGAGTCTTCTTTCTTTGCCATTTGCAGTTGTGGTGCCCTTGGAAACTTAACATCAGTAGCAGCCACAAGGCTGAATTTACTACAGTAGCTTCAGAAGGTCACTCTTAATCCTGAAAATTGTTAGTATCTCTTGCTGGTTCTTCATCCCATGCACAGCATGCCTAACTAGTGACAAAAGACAAACTGATGAAAGATCACTGAGAAATAACACAGGAGCAGTGTGGTAATAAGTACAGCCAGGCCAGCTCACACCAGCGGTTTGATTTTATTTTTTTTCAGTCTAGCAATTTCTCAACAATAATGGCTTATCTCATGTGTGTCAGGATGAAGCCCTATTGTAGGTAATAACACAATAACCAGCCCTCTGGATACATTCTTTACTGCTCTTTGATGTTGGTTTAATCTCTAGAGGGTAAGAAAGTTATCACTGTAGCTCTTTACAGTTTTTGGTTTGGGGTTGTGGAGTTTGGGTTTGTTTTTTGGTTGTTGTGTTGTGTGGTTAGGGTTTGTTTTTAGATTTACTGTTACACCTCTTAATACTAAGTTTATAGACAACCTCCACGTCAGGATTTTCGAGAAGATTGAGAGATTTAGATGCACAAATGTCATAGAGCTGTACCACTGAAAATCCCAGCACTAATAGATAAACAAAAGTAGGGTCGGTCAGGACAGGCAAACAGCTTTGTATGGGTTTTGTTTGGTTGCTGATTTTATTTGTTTGGAGTTTGTTTGCTTCAACTTTTGAATTTTTCCCATTCATTAGCCGTGTGGACAGGGTGTGTGATCAGCTACTGTAGAACACATCAATGCACTGCTAGAGGCCTGTCTGCATTTGTCTTTTATCTCCCATGCCTAACATTGTGTAATCCCATTACCTGATTCACTGTTCTTCTCATATTGCAGATTTTTCTGATATAGGTAAGCAGAGGTCTAGATGCTGAACTGGTTCCACTGGACTATGGGACAGAACTGTTGCACTTGTTTTGCTCTCTAGTCACTTGCCGAGAGATGTCAAACAGCCTGGCATTCAGCAAGCAGTGCCCTGTCTGCTCCATCTTTGGGAAACAGGAAGAAATGAGTGATGCCCAAGTGAACATGATGTTGCAGTGATGTAACTGTGTTGTAAACCTCTTCATCTGTCCTGTGGTTTAATTATGCTGCAGAGCTCCTCAGTGAGGCAGGCAAAACAGTGTATAAAGATTATTCCATCTGTCAGAAAACAAAGCCACATCTTTGGAAAACTACTGTGCTAGCAATTAAAAGCAGTATCTGAAAATGTGGTAAGAATGGGGGTGCTTGTGGATGAGAGGCTCAACATGAGCCAGCAGTGTGCACTTGCAGCCCAGAAGGCAAACCAGATCCTGGGCTGCGTCAGAAGAAGTGTGGCCAGCAGGTCGAGGGAGGTGATTCTCCCCCTCTACTCCGCTCTGTTGAGACCTCACCTGGAGCACTGCATCCAGTTCTGAGGCCCTTATTACAAGAAGGATGTGGAGATGCTGGAGTGTGTGCAGAGGAGGGCCACAAGGATGATCAGAGGGCTGGAGCACCTCTCCTATGAGGCCAGACTGAAAGAACTGGGGCTGTTCAGTCTGGAGAAGAGAAGGCTACAAGACGACCTTATTGTGGCCTTTCAGTATCTGAAGGGGGCCTACAAAAGGGGTGGGGA
The DNA here is from genome assembly GCA_013400115.1 of Rhinopomastus cyanomelas. NCBI lineage: Eukaryota > Metazoa > Chordata > Aves > Bucerotiformes > Rhinopomastidae > Rhinopomastus > Rhinopomastus cyanomelas. The sequence goes on from VXBP01010234.1 coordinate 152,561, forward strand.
GGGACTATTTAGGATGTCAAGTAGAGACAGGACTAGGGGGAATGGAGCAAAGCTGGAGATGGGTAGATTTAGACTGGAAGTGAGGAGGAAGTTCTTCACCGTGAGAGTGGTGAGAGCCTGGAATGGGTTGCCCAGGGAGGTGGTTGGGGCCCCATCCCTGGAGGTGTTTAAGTCCAGGCTGGATGGGGCTCTGGCCAGCCTGGTTTAGGGTGGGGTGTCCCTGCCTGTGCTGGGGGTGTTGTAACTGGATGATGGTTCCTTCCAACCCTGAGTGATTCTGATTCCATGGCTTCTCCAGTGAGGTGGGCCTGGTGTGGCAGGGGGGGTGGTGTAGATGACCTTCCGAGGTTCCTGCCAATCCCTGATGATTCTATGATTCTATGATAAGAAAAATCTGATGGTTAGTTAAAAGGCAGCGTGTAAATTAGGTGGGACATTTTTATCTCAGTTGCAATTTGCCCTGGACTTTGGTGCCACCTGTCTGCTATTACAGAAGAGAGACCTAGGACCTGATGTGGGATGACCTTGGCATTTTAGTTTTATGGCTTTGGTGAGCATTTCCTAAGTCTCTCTACCTTTTTTAGCTGTAGATGTTAAGTTTTACATCATACACCTATTAGATGTAGCTGTGCCTATAAATCTCTGGGTGGAGAGTTGGATAATAAATGAGTCTTTCTGGTTCTGTAGAAAGCTGGATGTAGCAGATGTTTCACCTCCAGCCACACTGAGATCCAAGACCTTTCCCACTCATTTCCAGGATTTTTTTAGTCTCTTGTAGCTTATCAGTGCCATATGTAAGCTCTGGGGATGTGTAGCAACCTTTCACCTCTCCTGACATCCTTTTTTTAGGGTGAATTAACACTGTTCTGCATGAACAGATGAGCCTAATGAGCCTGAATCTTTCAGGAGTGGTGAAGGTGATGGAGCTGTCTCCGTGCTGTGTTCTTTAATCACTGCAGACTTCCACATTCAATCCCCATAAGCAGTAATTGTTCCTTATGCCACTAAGACAGGCATGAATAAATAAATGTATTTGTTGTCCGGGTAAGCTTGCAGCATAGTAACTATGTGAGAGACCCTAAGAAATTTGATATGCATCAAATTTCTTGCATTTCATGCATGTTGGGTATGAAAGTTGTAGGAGCTGAGTATCTCAAGGTGCAAACCTGCACCACTGATATGCAACTGTGCTGGCATGTACTCCATGGAACTCCCAAAACCTCATAGCTGCTTCTCAAGGTTTCAGTCCAAAAGCATTTGAGCTGTGATGGATTGTACAACTGCCATGTAAGATTATTCTGGGCAGTGTCTGTCTGTGAAAGGTTGACTGTAGTCAAACTGTTCTGTGCTTCAGGAGCCAGGCTGAGGAGTTTGGCACTTTGTAGCAACCACATAGACCAGATTTTTATTCTTGGACTTTGCAGTGGCTTGCTACTTGTCCTCAATAAGTCAGTGGTTAGCAGTGTGACCGTGGGCAAGCCATTTCATCTTGTTATTTCTAATCCCACCCTTTGTCTGTCTTGTTTGCTTAGGCTGTAAATAAAATGTTTCTTCAGGACAGTGACTTGTCTCTCAGGATGTGTTTGTTCAGCAAGTACAAATAAGATCAAGCCCCCATGGCTGGGGTTTCTCTGTGCTCCCACAACATGAATAATAAATAATAGCAGAGGTAAACTGATTGTGTTAGTACCATTTATGTGTGGAGGTATTATTGAATGAGACAACAAAGGAATGCAGTGGGAATGTTCCTGAGCATTGCAGTAGAAAATTATTTCAAAATAACAAAATAACTTTTTTTTTAATTTATGGAGCAGCTGCCTGTTTGCAGTTGATGCAAAGACTTTTCTTTGCACTGCATTTCTGTGCTAACAGCGGTGCATATATGGAAGTTCAGCTCTGACTGTTTTAGCAAGAGGAAAAAAACAATGCTACACTTCCTGAGATAAACACAAAAGGACTTCTCACCATCCAGAAGGGGTTGACGATAGTTGAGATATAAACCTTTGAGTACTGTGAGAGCTATCTGCTTTCACAGAAACACTGCCTCATTTCCCTGTGGGACTTCTGATCCCAGCCACATGCTCTTTAAAGCCATGCATGGCTGGTTGTTAATGTTGCTCTGTATAGGCTTTGAAGTGATTGAACTCCCACCAGAACTTAGATTTTAATCATCACTTTGATCTGTGGCTGTGCTACAGAATCAGTTACAAGTGTGTCTCGAATGTGTAAACCTGAAATTGTGCAGGACTACTACGTGTCACCTATTTCAGAAACAGTGCAAGTGATGGTATTTGTCATTCGAAGTAGAATAGGGGGGGAAATGTATGGAAAGTTACTAAAGGCTCTTAAATAATCTCTGTCTGTTCTGTACTGTTTCAGTAGCTAGAAATGTGACAACTTGAAAGACATTGTCAAGTTTCTGCATTGATTTCCAAATTAAGAAAGAAAAATTAAGTTCCTCCCAGGACAGCTGTCATACTGCTGCTATTGTTGCATATATTTATTTTTTATAAACTGAAGATTTTTTTTTCAATAGTTTATTATCAAGGCATGTCCACTCGGCAATCAGACTTCCAGCAGTAACTGCACAAACTGAATTAGAGCAGCATTGATTATATCCTCAAAAGCTGACACAGAATTCTTTCTCATTTCCACAGAAACAGCCACCAAAGACCCACTTGATGACTTCAAGGGAGTCAGTATTTTACTATTTGTTCACCATGGCTGATGAGCCAAGTGAAAATTCTTTGTTGCTACTAAGCAGATACGTGTTGTAAGCAAATATATCATGATTGCATGAAGAAACTTTTGTGTTGAAACAAGGTGGAAAAACATAAAGGACACACTCAGCAAAGCAGTGTTACGTGATTTAGGAAGTTCCTCAACCAGTGTCTGGTTTAACCTGAGCCACTAAGCACCACGTGCTGCTCACTCACTCTTTGCCAGTCACTGCTGGGAGAGGGAGAAGACTAAGAAGTTAAAATTATGCACTGGAGTAAGAAGAGTTTAATATTTCAAACTGAAATAAAATGTACTGCTAATAGTAATGAGAATAATAATAGCAAAGCTAGCCACAGCAAAAAAAGAACAGAATGAATAGTTAAACTGACATCAAATAAGCCTCCTTGTGTTATAATACTTACTACAGTTCTTTTGTCTCCACACTCATAGACTGGCAGTCCTTTGGTTAGAGTTATCATGTTTTATTTTGCCAAATTCGAGGTTAGCCATATGATTCTTGTCATCCAGGGGGAGAGAAGACAACTTTGAACATCTTCACTAATCTGATTTTGAAAACAATGCAGCATTGCTGTTCTTTTGCTGAGTGTTTGTTTTTCCTCCAAGAAAGGGGAGAAACAGAAGTAAGAGATTGTGATATGACAGAATACATCAGCTGTGACACTGTCTGTCACTGTATGCCTTAGAGTGTTCATTTCTTTACTCAATATATTAATCACTGAGGTGTTTTTTTTTTTATTTTTTGCAATCTTCATAACTAAGTGACTTTTAAATGACTGTTTCGCTCTCTCTTATAGTACTAGAAAAAGCAATAAGTGGAAACCAGATCATTATTAAAACTTCTATTAGCATCTTCAAATACACCTTGCTTTTTTATTAAATAAGTTATTAATATTATTATATTAATATTGCAGCAGCTTTTGAAATCACTACGTGTGCTGTACAGACACAGCCCCAGTTCTTTTGAATGGCCCTCGTCTATACTGGGAAGTACTTTTGATTAAATACATAACTATACTCTGTGTTAGAACTGAGCTTGCACAGACAAAGGCAGCATTGTTATCATGCTTTATGGATGGACACAGGGAGAGAAGTGACATGCTGAAATTTAAAGATGGAGCCTGAGGCAGAACTTGAAATAAATTGATACTCCAAAGTCCCAGTCCAGTGCTGTACTCTGCAGGTCTTGTCATGCTTTCCAGATTCACTACCTCTTTCACTTTGAAAAACCAATTAGAGAAGACCAAAGTAAGTTGCTAAGATCTGTCACGTGGACTTGTGCAGTACTGATTTCTCTTCAAGTGTCTCATGGTGACTGTGAGAGCCTCTTAACACTGGATAACCGTTGGAGTGGGAGTAGCTCTTGATTTATGTGTCCCTCCTCATCACTTCTGAAAGACTCATTGCCCTCAGTTAGATCCTGGTGCACCTGTGCCATTGCAGCCAGAGAGCAGAGTGTCCTGGGGAGGTGGTGGAGTTTCAAGCTGTGCTCACTTTTAATCTCCTGCAGCAAGCAGGACCACCAAGTGCAGAATTTTGTTTGTGCTGCTGCTCCTATTGCAAAGACAGCAGGGGAATGATCTTGGCTGTTGTTAGTACTCACATAATTGGACTCGTGTTCACAGACCTGTAGGGAAGACTGTAGGTCTTCATACTGGAAAGGGAAAAGTTCACCATTCTCATTAGAGAGTGAAAAAGTGCAATTTTGGCTACTTTGGATCAAATGTTTCTTTAAATAAACATCATTAACAGAAAACTGTCATTAGAAATAAGAATTCAATAGGCCTGTGTTTTCCATAATTTATTTTATTGTATTTGAGGACTTGAAGATATATTGAGGCTCCTGAGGACTGAAAGAATTTCCCTAAACTTGAAATAGTGAACTTAAGGAGCCTTTCAAAGAAAACAAACACACACGCACACAAAAAGCAGTGCAGTTTAAAGGTCAGGATTTCTTCTCAATTTCAAGGTTTCTTTGTATCTTTGCCTTAGTCTGATTGTGTTCCCTAACTGACAGTGTTTATTCTACTACTGTGAGGGTCACCTAGCCTCCTCAAGTTGAGAGGATCTTTCATAGATTTAAGTCTGATAAACTCAACAAATTAAGCTATTAACATTAAAGGGAGAAAAGAAGTTCCTTAAAAGCCAAACAAAAGAAAAAAACCCTGAACCAAAACCCCAAAATGACTTGTATGTCCTAGTTGCCTTTGTTGCACCCAGCATTACAACTGGCCCAGGCAGTACATACAAAACTGCAGCAGCTGCAATGTAGAGACCAGCAAATATCAGGAGGTGTCTTGAAAGATAAAACAGAAGCATACTGGTCATTTAGATTGTTGTTTGGTTAGTCTGTCCAGCTGTGCTCTCAAATGAGCCTGGAATGGGTTACCCAGGGAGGCCCCATCCTTGGTGTTCAAGGCCAGGCTGGATGAGGCTCTGGCCAGCCTGATCTAGGGTGGGGTGTCCCTGCCCCTAGCAGGGGAGTTGGAACTGGATGATCCTGTGGTCCCTTCTAACCGTGACTGATTCTATGACTTGGTCTAGGTGGTCCTGCTGTGGCAGGGGGATTGGACTGGATGATCTTTCAAGGTCCCTTCCAATCCCTAATGATTCTATGATCCTACAGTTCTATGATTCTGTGTAGCTGGGCTCTTTGGATAGAGTGCTGGACGCCAAGAGGTTGCTACCGAGTGTTCAGATATCAGCTCATTCTTTAAAGTAAGAAAGCAGTTGTGCATGACAGACTGAATTTGTTCTCTTGCCATAAAGGACGTAGCAGTTGTGTTACAATTTCCCATCCTAGTAATACCTAAACAACAGTTACTCACATTTGTATTCAGTCAAATACAATCAATAGACATCTGTTTGTACATGAATGACTGTACACTGGTACCTGTTTACTGCTAATTAAGCTTCATTAGTGATTAGTTTGTCTTCAGAAAGGGAAAAAACCCTCTGTAATTAAGGGCTAGCATATTATGTGGTCGCGTATTTTCTCTTTTCAGAGCTTGCATCGTAACAGGACCATTAGTCTGCAGTACATTTGTCTGTATTTAAGTGTAACTACATTTCCTTGAAAAGACCATCTGTTCATAAAGACCATCTTTTCCGTGCTCCCTGCCGTAAACTTTAGAGAGTGGAAGAATTAGCAAAGGACTGAATTTAAATGAAAATATATGTGGATTGAGAGTAGGTAAGGCCGTTCCGTGCGCATTGGAATGGTTCTGTGCTAGAAAGATTATAATTATCTTCCTCCTTGAATTCTGCAGAAATTTTTTTAGCTGAATTCTGCCACCTTTGACTGAGTAATTTTGTTCTTTCTACCCACACCTGAATGGAATGTACCAACTGGCAAATTGCTCAAGCAGTGATTGTGGTGAAGCTGTTTTTACTTTGTAGAAAATGAAGCTCTTATGTTTTCATTTTGCTTGGATTGATCATAAATAGTTGCATTATTAACCTACAGTGTAAAGGTCTGGATGTCACCAAACCACTGAGTGCTGCTCTCTTCTACAAATCTTCCTGTTGCAGTTAGCTACTAGTCAGTTTTACTGTAGGCTGGAGGAACAGTGAGTTTGTCTCCATTACATAAACAATTCTGTTCCATTTAACTGAACTATGCATAAACTGAAAAAGTATACTAAACCAAATGTCAATGAGACTGAACTCACCACTGTTGAGAGATGAATGAAAAAGACATTAAATGCCCCCAACGAGGTTAGCAATCCAAAAAAATCACAGAAGAGCTGTAAATAGTGGTAATGTTTTCATGTTACACAAAACAGATGAAGTATTCCTGCTACTTTAGTGCAGATTGTGCAAGTACAGCCCTTCATGACCTGTACAGGCATAACCATAGCAAGAGAGCAAACAATTCCTTATCCAGAATTCAGACAAGAGGATGAATGTTAACTCCACACAAGAGTTAAAGATTTTTGTTGTTGTTCACTGGTTTATTCCTTATACCAACCAACATCTGTGTACTAGTCTTTCTTAGAAACCTAAGAAAGCTCTGAATAGTTGCAACCAGAAATAATGAACTGAGCAAAGCTGAAGCACTTGGAACATGATTAATTTTTTCCCCAAAGATGAAGGGAAAATGACAAAGGAAATCCTTGTCGTTAGCTAATAGCTTCTTCTCTAGCAGTAAAATTGGTGTAACCAACAATAAGAGAATCCTCTAGCCATTAACTGTATTGAATTGTTTCACAGAAGTAAATTACTGTGTATGAGACATAAACAAGTCACTGCTGTACAGAGCACCTAAGTGACAGCTCTGTACTCGGGGAGTTGTCAAACCTTCAATATCAATATGACCTACTATATACTCTTAGAAGCAGCACTTGCATCTCTTCTGTGACAAGATACCCCTGTATGTCAGGGAGACTGCCAAACAATTTTATTGTCTGTGCTGTCCACATGCTACTATCCGGAGGAACTTCACATGGTAGATGAGTTGTGTATAACTGCAAAAACATTTCCATCTTATTAGGAATTATTTCTCTCAACAAAATATGCTGTGTTATTTAATGATAAAAAAAAGACTGGGGACAACTTATTAACAACTAGCATATCTCATTAGATGTTAGGTAGCTCATGTTTTCACAAGCCCTCCGTATTCACTCTTTTCACAGTATTAATACAGATACCATGTTTCCTGTGAAAACAAAAGACATCTGTGTTACAGGGTCTGAGCCAAAGCCTGGTGCAATATCCAGTGGTCACCTGCAACATCTGAACCAGATCCACACTGGAGTTACTTTGGCACAGTTGCCATAAAAGTTTGCTAGGGGCAAAAGAGGCCTGTTTAGTGCTTCTAAAGCAGGAAACCACAGTGAAGGCATGGAGTGATTTGTCTGCTTTCCTTCCTTAGCTGCTTGTGAAAGGTATTCTGACAAATATACAGCCCAAATTCACAGTCACAGAACGTAAGGTAAGGTCTCTGGCTATGTGCTTTTTAAGATAGTAGCAAGTGATCTTTGCCTGAGGTGTAGGTCAGGAGTATACAGGGTACCAGTAGCCCAAAACCCCTCAGACTGTACTAGCATCACGGTGAATAGACACAAGCTGGTAAACCCAGCAATCTTGGGCCATGTATCTTGTAAATGTGATCATGGTGCTTGAATCCGTGCTGGCCTGCATCCCACCTTCTGGGCATGCAAACAGTGAGTTGCCATCTGTCTTCAAAAGGCTGAACCACAGCTGGAGGATTAGGGCTTTTCCAGGGAAAGAGGCCATGATTTGTAACTTTTATGGTTGGCTTGACGTATTTTCCCCCTTTTGAATTTGGACTGTTTTCAAAGGTTTCTTTTTCAGTAAATGGGTTCTCAAGCTATAGGGTATGTACTGAAAGTGTGTATTAAGGATGTGCTGTGTTGATACATATTTTAGGCTACAGAGAAAATCCTCCCTTACTCTCAACCTTTCTGTCAGCAACATTCCAGGAACACAGGGATCACAGTGTTGAAGAAACAGTACTAGGATCGTTGGATTTGTTCATGTTTTACATCTGTAGTTTGAAGATACTTCTACAGAGGCAATGCAATTGAAAATTATTAGGGTTTTTTATTTGTTCTTTTTAAGAATGATGTCGTTGGATCAGAAGTAGAGTATGGGATCTTTAAGAAGTGCATTTGTATCTACAGAACTTACAAAGGTCTTTGTATATACAATTCAGAAACTGAAGAAAGCCCAGAAAGTGCTGAAATGAAGAGTGTCTTTTAGAAATTTCAGTGAATTATGAAGTTTACACACTGCAATGAGTGTGTCAACAAGTAAGGTTTAGTTGGAACATGTCTCAGAGCTTGCTTTTGATTGCTTGGCATTACTAAAGCCACATCCTTTTTCTGACAGGAATTAAAAAATCTGAGTTGATATAAAACAAACTATGCCACTCTTATTTCAGTTCCCAAACTATTTGTTTCTCTGTGTGATGCTAATCTGCCCCTATTGTGCTGATGATGATCTTAAGAGCATTTTCAGTTGTGACTATTTTGCTGCTGTTTGATGCCTTCTTGGTTCTTCAGACTCTGAAATAATTTTTGCTTGAGGCTTCTGAAGTGCTCTGCCAAGTGGCTTTGCATACAGCTACAAAAGTGATTCATTCAAAGATTGCTTCACACTTGGCCTATTACAATGCCCTGTCCAAAAGCCCCTGTGCTTTACTGTATCCTGCCCAAATGGGCTGCTCAAGGTACTTGCTGATCTTCATGCTCCTCACGTGATCCAGTGTTATTCAGTTACACTGTTTGTCCATTTAACTTAAGTCTAATTTCAACAGTGTGCAGCTGGGTTTTAATACCCACTAGATAATGGAAGTACCTTGCTTCTTTGTTCTTCTTTCTGAGCGTTTCCAGATATTTATCTTAGCTGAGCATGAAGAGTGGACATCTGTAGAACCTTCTTTCACAAAAAAGAAGCAAGATTCTTCCAGAGTCACTGAAATGGAAGCCTGCAGATGTAAGGTGTGGGCAGGAGCTGTGGTGCTTGTGCAAGTCACTGTAAGTGTTAATAATTTATGGCAATTGCCAAATAGATGGTGCTCAAATGCACAGAACAACAGCATTTCTTAAAGGAAAGCATATGAAATCTGTACAGGTGACACTCGTATTAGGCTTCTAGGTTTTGCAGGACCTGGTGCAAAGGAGGAGAGATGTTTCTCTTCACCAGATCCTTCTGGTGTGTAACTTTGTAAGTCAGTCACCAAAACAAACACTGGAAAAAAAACCTTTCTATCCACCAGTGTCCAAGAGAATGATTCCAAGACGTTTTAATTCTGCCGACTGCCTGCTGGGGCTCCTGGGATGTCTTAGTGGTAACGTTCAGTTCAGTCTCTGAGTGATTGTGTGGGAATGTGATGGTAGTTACTTGTTCAGCTGTCTGTATCCTGCAAAAGTCTCCGGTGTTTGTTAAAGGAATTACTTTCACCAACCTATTGCATGTATTACGGTGCTGTTGAACAGAAATAAGAAACATAGAGATTGTTTTGTAGAAATATCAGCAGCAGCCACCCTGTCACCATGGATTCCCCATCCCACGGCATTTTTGCACATAGGTGAGAACTGCAATTATATGCCTCAGAAACTTCTCCACAAAGTTAATCTTGCTCTCTTTACATAATGAGCTCTCCATTGTACACACAGATCCGCTTTCACTTAAACAAATCCCGCTAAACTCTTGTGTTTTCTGCTAGGTGATTGTGGTGGTGTTCAGAAAACCTGCAACTTCTTAAAGCCAGCATGAAATTAACTGAAACAAATCTGAAAGCTGTGAGTTTGATGTTGGCATCCTAAATCAAATTAAAATTGAATGAGAATCAAGCACAGCATCAAATCTTGTTTATATAAGTTAGATGTTCTGTTAAATCTTATCTCATTAGTTTAATCTTACTGGATAGCACCTCAAATTTTTCAATTTTACAAAAAATTCCAGTGTTCTTAGTTGAAGAATATGGCAGTGAAATGCAATGCTATGTGATGATTCGTGAGATTGTTTCAGTAGAATTTACTGTGCTGGTGTACTGGATGTGAATCGTTCTTGCCAGAGGTGGGTAAACTATTCCTGACGTACAGAGAGTTCTGTGCTTAAAGAACATTAGAACTGTAAAATTAAACTGTGAAGGATTAAGAAAAGGCAGAATTAGAACTGCCTGTGTAGCTTTAATTTGGAACATGAATGTGATAGTCATAAAACACTCAATCACAAGCTGCTACTTTATGCTGTGCACAGGGTGGACAGTATCAAGTGTTTATTTTTATCTGCATCATTCAGTGTGAAGTCCCAGTGCTTAGATGCCATCCAAACTCTGCCCTGAATACAAGGTTATTAATGTCCTCTGAGCTTTCATACAGAGCTTCTCAGCAGAGTATCTGAAAGTCTCTGAAGCATTAACACATACATTTTATATTTTAAGTAATGCTCATTCTCTTTGGGTGACAACTCAGCTTTAGAGCTTGATTTCTTTTGCATATGTAGCAACTTAAATGACAGATTCAGCTCATGGCTCTTAGACACTACAGTTACACTTGTCAGTGCTCAGGATTTATGCAGCAGACCAGGCCAGTGTGTGGATGTGGATTCACGTGGATGCCCAGAAGATGACCAACTGTGAGTTGTTCTGGCTGAGGTGACTTTCCTAGCAGTATAAAATCCTGCAAGAGAAAAGGACAGGCTCCATTCTGTAAAGTGGTGTTTGATTACCTTATCCATGGGTTTATCCTTAACCTTTTTTATGTAACAGTCTTATGCATAATTTACTGTACTTTCTCAAATGTCTCTGCTGGAGCAAGGACCATATTGTAGAAAGCCTCACTTAATCTTGGTCTGCTGCTGGAACTGTCTCCCAGCTTTCAATGTTATCATCTCTTCCATAATGTTTTCATTGTTTTTGTTTTTGACTAAATGTTTAACCAATAATTTAGCATCTATGCTGTATTATTTATCATACAGACCAACGCGAGTTTAACTTTCCAAAGTAAAGCTGGTGTAAAGCTGTTGTGTATCCTGGTAGGTAGAGGCTTCTAGGAACAGCCCCATTATGAAGCCCCTGCAGTGAGCACTATAGCTGTTGAACGGGATGTTGAGTGGTCTACAAGGCTTTCTGGAAAACCTGCTCATTCCTTGTGTGAGCACCTTGAGCACCTTACACTCTGTAGGATTGTCTGCGCCACTATCCCCTTTCTAGAGGTGTCCCCTTCTCTGTAAGGAGTCTCTAGCCCTGTCGTGGACCCTGGCAAGGCTTTTTTGGAGAACTGCTTTCCAGAACTGATGAGGCTTGGATTCCTGTGAAAATGAGTCTCATGTTTTTTGAGAGGGAAGGATCCCTTTCACTTGTTGTCCTGCCTAACTTTGATGCAGGACTCCTTTTGGCTAATTTGATAGGTTGTGCAGTTCAGGGAGAACTAAACTGAGGTGCCATGTTTTTTCTGTATTTCAGAGGGCAAGAGAAGTACAGTTAAATTTTCTTTATGCACTCTGTAATGACTGAGGAAGGGAAAACTCCAGCATTGTATTTGAGAAGCCTTGGGATTAAATTATGTCTTTAAGAACTCATTAGCCTGTCTTTCAAGTATATGCACTTTGGGGAATAATCATCTTTCTTCTTCTGCTTTGCCTTCGAGTTGTTCATGTGTCATATCTCTCATGCCTAGGAACTGCAGCTTTATGGCACTTTGGATTGGATAAATCCCCTTAGCTTTGAAATGTTAAATCCTTCAATTAGTTTGAGTTGAAGACTAAAGGCCAAACATTTCAAATGTGGGCACCTGAAGTAGACAGGAGCTCCAGGCATTCATCACCTCTGAAAATCAAACCAGTCATTTAGGTAGCTAAATTTAGATGCAGGTATCTTGCTTTTGCCAGGCCAGTTTAATCACAGAGTTCTGCAATATTACTCCGGACTGTGTGGTCTTTCTGTAACCCTTTGCACTTTGGTTGTTTTCCTTTTCCTTCCAGGAAAAGGCTGGAATTTATGTTTAGATGTTCATGTTATAATGTCCTCATTACTCTCTCAGCAAGTTGCTTCCTGACGAAAGGATCTTTCCCACTTCTTGTGCTAAAAGCACCTTTGAAGTTCTGCAGTCTAAAGCAAAACTAGAAGCTAAAAATATTGCCTAGAAAAATCTCGATTACCTTACCAAAGGTAAATGGCAATCTTTTGTGGCCTGGCTCAACCTGTGGCCTGTTTCTATGTCATTAGCCACTATCCCTCCAAGCTGAGCTCTTTTGCTATCACCAATGCATGTCTCAGGGTCAGGATGGTCAAAAAAATTCCACCTTACAAAATCTGCCCCTTGAATTTTATTTGGCTACTATGGAAACTATTATTCTAGTTGTAAGTTTGGACCTTCATACTTTTGAAGGAGGTGACTGTGCATAATTTGGGCACCTGCTTTTAACTGCCTATGCACGTGGGAGGACTTGATATCTTTAATTGTCTGACTGAGTGAGGTAGCAGAACACGTACGGACAAACAAGCAACAGTGAGTTGTGCAGAGTTATGTTTACTGATTCAGCTGCTCAAAGAAGTAAATCCACAAGCAAAGAGATTTTTAGAGATTGGTATTCGCAAGATGAAAAGCTTCTGAAAGAATGTGGCAACTCTGGGACTAAACTGCCTTTCCATTGCCATGCTGATCTGCTTCTCTTGATTGTGAATGCTGGAAGCCTGCTCTGCTTCCCCAGGGTCCTGGTACGAAATTCATTGTCAGAACGGGAAAGGCAGAAAACTAGCAAAGACAAAATGCCAAACAAACAAAACTCTCAAGCCCCCAAACAAGGAAAGGATATTTCTTAATTATAGTTACACCCTAAGCAGTCGTTAACAAGTCTTTCTAAAACCTTTTTATACTGTAATCTGCTGCTGGCCTCCTGTCCTCCACTAACTTGGTGTTTCCACCCTGTAATCAGGGCTAATTCCGCCCTGATTAGCATTTCAGAAATGCACAAGTTTTGTCAAACAGCTCCAGAAGCTGTTTTGGAATACCCCTTTGGGTGATTGGTTTTCATGAGCTGCAGATTACAATGGATGATTTTCCACCTGCTCCATTAAATTTACTCTGGCTTTGCTTCTGTATGAGAAATGACTCATGACATTGGTGAGGCACCACTTAGAGGGACCTCCCACAGTTTCATTGCCACTGGTTGGATGGTGCTCGTTACCCTGCTGCAGTACCAACATCAGCCCAATCCCAGCGTCCTCATTCCTTGGCACAAAAGCACCTGTTTTTCTGGGTCAACAAACTAACCCAAGATAGATCAGTGTCTCCTGTACCTCCTCTCTCTTCTCTTTTGTGGATAGGAAGCAAGGATGTCTGTCTAGCAGATCAGAAGAGGTTGATTCTGTCCCTCTGCTCTTGGAGCTCCAAGACAAGAAGGATGTGGACCTGTTGTAGTGCACCCAGAGGAGGGCCAGAAAAATGATCAGAGGGCTGGAGCCACTGTTCTTACAAAGACAGGCCGGGAGAAATAGGGTCATTCAGCCTGCAGAGGAGAAGACTCTGGAGAGACCGTAGAGTGACCTTCCTGTACCTGAAAGGGGCCTATAAAAAGGCTGGGAATGACTGTACACAAGTGCATGGAAAGACAGGACAAGGGGTAATGGTTTTAAGGTGGAAAAAGGTAGATTTAGGCTGGGCTTCAGGAAAAATTTATTTAATATGAGGGTTGCCTAGAGAGGTGGTAGAGGTCCCATCTATGAAGAAGCTCAAGGTCAATCTTAATGGGCCCCTGAGCAATCTGGTCTACTTAGAGATGTCCCTGCTTGTTGTAAGGGGGTTGGACTTGATAACTTTTGGAGGTCCCTTGCAACCCAATACATTGTATGATTGTGGGTAAGGAAGGAACTGGTTTTTCATGTTTAATTTGAGAAAATCTGGGAAAAAACTCTCTCCTTAAAATGCCTGCTCAGCTCAGGATTTTGGTGTAACTGAATTCAGTGCAGTGGTTTTCTTTGTGGAGGAAGTGGCTTCTTTTTTCCAGGCCATGGTTTGTGTGTTACTTCAGCAAAGAATAGGCATCTTCTTTCCTCTGATTCTGAATATGGGCATCTTCCTTCCTCATGCCTAAAACTATCGAATATTCTGCTTATGCTCTCTTTGAGCCGGTATGAATCTTATCATGTGGTGCTTCCCCCCCACATCTCCTGCTAAGAGTCATCATTGCTTGTGGCAGTTCTCCTTGGTGAGTATATTCTTAGCATCTGATAAGATCTTATTCTCCCAGAGATATCAATGTTCTTTTAATATATATTGGTCTTTGCTCCAGCAGTAGCAAGAGGGTATTTATTTGCTTAACTGAGTTTGTACACTGTAGACGTAAACTTTCCTAGCGGCTAAGTTACCAAACAAGGAGTCCGAATAGTGCCATTTTTAAGGTTAAGCACGGCTTCATTTTACTTGTCGAGGCTGAATATCATATCATGATACAAGACTTTGTGATAAACAGGCATGGTGATGGGAAAAAATTCCCTCTGCAAAGGACCTTGACATGTCACCGAAATAATCAAACTTAAAATAGCGTCTGGAGTGCCTAAACACTATTTGGAAAAGACATATAGGTAGAAGCCTTCATGAGAATTTAGCATAGATGAAAAGAGGTTTTCAGAACTGATTAGCAGTAGTACGGGTGGCTAGTTTCTCTGAAGTGTACTGGATGTTGAAGTGCTTCGAAAATCTGACGAGAAGTGTCAATGTCACAGAAATTTGGGTGTTTCAAGATTTGTCCTAAGAGCAACAGTCGCCAAAGAAGTAAATACACTTATATGGTCCTCTTTTCACATGAGGTGCCTAAAGGAGAGCTCTTAAATGAGCATTTCTAATGCCTGAACTTTCAATTTTTCAGACTATCACCTTGATCTCTAATTGTCACTTTGCACACCTTAAGTTATAAAATACAGGCTAGTTCAGTTCATGTTGTTTAGCAAATTCTAATGTAGTAGGAACATCAATAGCATCTACTTTCTGTGAGCATAGGTTTCACATCAGGTTCCTTCACTAACCTGATCTTAAAGCTGAAATTCAAGTTGACATTTAAAACCCAAACTGCGAGGTTTTGTATTTGTTGCGTTCTTATTCTGCTGAGATGCCAAGAGACTGCCACGATGTGATTCATACAGCTGGGGTTCTGCTCACTTGACTATGACAAAATAATAGAAACAAAGATTAAGTTCATCCTTGACGTACCTCCTGGCAGTGGGGACCATTCTTCTAAGGAATATAGCTCATTGGTTGTATCCTTATGCAACTCCTCCTGCTGTTTATTGACAAATCAGGAATTCTACATCCAGAATAGCATCCCAGGAGTGTTATACTTCATCTTCTAGAAACTTGGCTTAAAGCAAAGATGTTGCGATGTGAAAACCACTCCACTCTGATCCAGTCTTGCAGGTGGTATTCTGGCACTTGGCTATAAGGGAAAGCTGAGATTTTGATGCTGAAGACAGTAGCAAGTAGCTAGCACCTCACAAGATCTGGAGAGTGTTCAGACTCTTGGAGATAACAAAGTTTGAGGGAAACTTTGGATCAAATCCTGCCTTCCCTGACCTGCTTTACTTGTTCCTAGGCAACAGTATAACCCCCTGAACATCCCTTGTCAGGAGTGCAGGCTACATTTCTGGAGCAGCAGCTTCACTCTGTAAGACTAGCTTTTTTTTTTAATGTGTAACTGGCCTGAAAGTTGGAGTGGCTAACTCTGCTAGTTATATGAGACTCTTTAATGTGATGCTGGAGGTGTTAAACAATTGTACATGCATTAAATATGCTGTGCTTATGCAATCATGGTGCACAATTGCAAGTTCTAAAATCTATCTGGCAGACTAATTATTTAAATGTGAGCTATAGGTTACATAAATAAATAGCTCTCCCTCAGTAAATGGCAAGGTGTCATGGTGTTAGCCATGTGACTCATAACAGAGTAGAATTAATGTTAACACTTCTGTAGCTTTCTTTCTCTGATTAGTAATTCTTTCGATGTTGGTAGATGAGCTGAATTTATGAAAGTTTTGCCTGCCCTCTAGGTCTCTATTTTGTATTCCTTGTGCATTGCAGCCTGCTTTTGACTCTGGCAGCAATGCTGGATACGGAAACCATGAACAGCTCAGGCTTCCTGCTCAGCTTGTAGAGTGAGGCAGATTCAAATCCCCCCATGGGGAGTTTCCCCTGGGGCAAGATTTCCACTGCCCCTGCTCGTGTGACCCAGTCCTCCAGCTAAAGAAGGAGCCAGTTTCCAATTAGCAGCGTGTATATCACCGAGCAAAATGACACAGAACTGCATATACCAACAAAACTGAGATCACTGGGGTCACGGACAAGGAATTTGCCAAGACAAGCTGCTTGCGTTTTGTTGTACAAGTATGCTGCAAGAAAGATGCAAGCACATTCACACTGAGGTACAGTAATATGTTGCTGAAGGTTTTTTAGGACAGGTTTTGAGTGCAGTTATGAAAGCTCAGAAAATCTTATATGAGAAAAGCTGCTCTATCCAGTCAGAGACAGTTTCATTAGAATTTCTTCCTATTATTAAGTTTAAATTCACTTATGTCTACTTCAGTTTCATTTCTGGATGCACCTACTCTGGTGGTTTTCTGGTAGCAGTGTTGCAAATGTTGAGGAGTAGTAAGTGACAGGGTGCACCTTTATTCTGTATCCTAAAAGTAGCTTGTTTTTTATGCCAGTCCTGCTAATTTACATGCAGATTTCAAAGAGAAGCTTGAGCAGTTACCTCTCCTTTCCTTCCCCATCTGCCCTAATTCCCACGCCTCTTTTTCTGCCATTCATGCCTAATCACGTGATTTCACGAAAGTAAAAACCAGGTGAGCGCTTCACTTAGGGAGACTCTGCTGGTCCGATCCTGCAGCCTTCGATCGCTTTCCTGGCAAACAGCAGAAAGGGTTCACAGCACTTTATGCGACGTGCTCAGCGGTTTCCAGACACAGCTCGGACAGTGCTGCACACCTCTGCGTCACGAGACCTCTTGTCCACGCGTTTTGTGTCGCATTTAGGAAGAGGAACCTGGATCCGTGGCAGTCTTTCAGCAGCAATGTCTGCGTTAGACCCTGTGAAAGCAATTGGATCACCTCGGTTAGTGCAAGGGATTAACAGAAGCCAGATGCTGTCTTAATGGACAAGCATAAGGCGAAGCTGCAAACGTGGCCTTTTGGGGAAATTGAAAGCAGTTTAGTTCAGGTTCAGCTTGGAGGGTTGAGAAAGAAATTGTCTATTAGTGTCAAACCAGGCTGACAGTGCACCCACACTGAGCTCGCAGATGCTCCACAGCCACCAGGCAGAGCCAGGCATTAACCTGCTGGTGATGCGGGGGCACATGCGTCCTCCTACAGCCTTGCTCTGGCTTACAGAGCCGAACAAGCAGCAATCCGGAGGTCACTGAGCCACTTCCCCTGACACCAGTGCTCAGACTGGTGCAAACAGGGCACGTCTGTGTGATGTGAGGTCTGTCTGGTCTGAACCAGAATCTACAGGGCTGCTGTTTGCTCCTTATCCCTCCAGCACCGGGCTGACAGGCGAATAGGGGCAGGATTTGGTCACCTTAGCAACCCCTCGGCCAGCACTTCTGGAGAACACATTGCACCAGGCTTAGGCCAACAAAATCCTTTCCCCAAACCCCAGAGGAAGAGGAAAGAGGGAGGCAGGTTGTGAGCCTGAGTTATAAGCTGCTCTCAGCTCTGATCCCAAGACATCAGATCAGCATGTGGAAGCTGCTGATGAATCTGTGCTGTAACCCTTCGCAGGTAACCTTTATGTTCAGTGAAAACCAAGGCTGCTTTTGTGGTCTTTTCCTCACCAAAGTAAGGGAATAGACACTAATTTCTGCTTCAGCTCCTTCTGTTTTTATTTTATTTAATGAACACAGCCACTGGTGAATTGTGAAAACTCCTGTTAAGGGCCAGTTTCAAGCCCTTCATAAAGTTATACTTGTTTAAAATTATATAAATTCCTTCACTACTGAATATTTCCTGAATACACTTTGCTCATTCTTTCTTTCTTTGGTCTTCTGAGCACTTTTAATATTGCCAAGTCATTTAGTTGCAAACATGGAAGGCCATGCAAATAGGACCAAGCCAGGTGCACACATTTTGCACACTTTAATTAAGTTGTAGGGCTTCAAATGAATTTGGCTCCAGTTTCTGATGCTTCCACACCCTGTATTCTGTTCCAGTGTGGATGTTAAATTGTGCAGAAATGGAGCGTGACCTAACTTTCATGTCAGTTGATCTGGCAGTAGCTGTTTTTGTGTAACTAATTTAAAAAGATTGATTGTTTGTTAATTACATTAATGAACTGAACCAACATGGGCACAGACCAAAGCGCAGCGGTCTCCTAAACAGTCATTAGGAATAGACATCTATCTTTTCACCTGCTTGTACAGCCTCCTGTTGGGTGGCAGTGTGTGCGGAATCGTAATTCTGAAGGTTAAACGACTTAGGGCCGTAATCACAAACTGTTCACCTCAGCTACCCTTCTGCCCATATGGCCCTGCTAGTCACAGTCAAAGTCCATTTGGAGAAACTGACTGCTGAAAGCTCTCCAGGACAGCAAGTCTGGTGTTTTCAGCTGGGTTCCTGGCAAACACCAGCCAGCATTAGAAATCCACGCTGGTTGAAAGGATTTTGTGGATTTAAACAATTTTGAAAGAATTCTTTTCCCGATTAGGGTAATTCATGCTTATCAAGGTGAAACTGTGCTAAGCAGAACAGTACTGTCTTCTCTTTAGCCAGCTCATGAATATGAAGAAAGATTGAATCAATAGTCATACATTTCTGTAGTTAAATTGTTAAGTTAAAATGGTTGAGGTCTCATTTTAGCAGTCTGTGGAACTGTTGTCTGTGTGTTTGTCAGTGCCCACCCTGTAGCTGTTCATCTGGGTGGGAGATGTGCAACTGCTGCATGCCATGAAATGGCCTACAAAAGGAGTATTGGGGGATTGCACTAGATGATCTTTCGAGGTCCCTTCCAATCCCTAATGATTCTATGATTCTATACTTTAAGAAGTTAAAAACCATTTGAGACAGGGACATTGGTAACTTTTCTAATCTGATTTTAATAGTACTATACAGTGACTACATGCATTTTACTTTCTTGTGAAGTATGCGTACATGTTATTGTGCAACTTTTGCCTTCATTAGAACATCTGCTTGTGAGATCTCTTCAGATCATGAAGGACTTGACCTGAAGTGAGTAAGAGTATTGTCACTACCTTGAGCAGAAAGGGCACTGGAGCGGGGCTGTATATTATGAAAGGTCTCAAGAATAATGCTTGGGAAATCAGGAATGAAAGTACTTTTGCACTAGTAGCCTGGGAGAAGATAATTGGCTTGTATAGGTTGTTGACAAAACCTTCAGAGGTAACTTCAGTCAGTGCTAATACCATGGTATTCTGTCAGGTCTGATCCAAGAGCTGCTGAGACTAAAGAGTCACATTTGGTTGATGACGCAGGTGACCTATGAAGTTTGATTTTAAAGGAGGCTCTTTGCTTCCACAAAAAAGTCTTGTATCCCAAATTCAGCAGTGGTGCAGGTAGTAAGACACATAGGATTGATCAGCAGTTACATAGGCCATGATGAAAATCTGATTTCTTGATCCTCAGCTTCCTCTCTTGATATGTCATCAAAATAGTTTGAGGTAACAAGGGAGAAGAATTATTCCTGTGAGTTATTTGCTTCACAACTGTCACAGAGGCTTCAGGGGTCTGTTGAGGGATGAAACAGCTGAGCAGCTGCATAAAGGATTTCAGGCATTGGTTCATGACAAGGTAAAAGTACTTTGAATATGAGGTGAGGAAGTTGTAGAATGACACATATGCAAATTGTGTTAAATTACAGTTTTATCTAAGATCTTCTGTTTCAAGCTAATTGAAAGACAGAGGCCACTGCTGCAGGAAGAAAAAATAAAAACTATACTGAAACATAAAAGTGTTTTCTGATCAAGTAAAATTCTGTTTCTGTTGAATGTTTTATTTTGTTCCAGTCACATAAATTAGCATCTTTGAAATACTAAAACTCCCACAATCAGCTATTTATAAGAGAAAATAATTTACATTTAAAAGGTTTAACTGAAGCAGCTAAACATTAACAATGAATGTGCACATTCGGCAGTAAAAGAGGGAAACAGCCCATGTTTTGGCACCCGTAGCTGCTGTATGCAATTTTAATATTGTACGTAACTGAGTACAATCTAGTGAGCACTACAGGTGTGCACAGGGGTATTTGCCAGTTCTTGGGAAATGTATCCTTAAGGGTAAAAAAATGTCTCAGTACTGACACAGAGCCTTGGAAACTGAGAGGTACTGTGATGAAAAGCACCAAGGCTTGGATGCATTTCATCCTGCCCAAAATGTTATGAGGTTTGGTCATGTCACTGTCATCTGGAAACCTTTTTTTTCTTCTTGCAGTAGCACCTCTCTTCCATCTTGTGGTGGATTCACTCTGACTGGACACTGTCAGTCCCTCTCCTCAACTGGACAAGGGAGAGAACATGCATCAAAAGACACTTCAGTCGAGATAAGGACAGAGATCATTCACCAGCTACCACCACAGGCAAAACAGACTTGACTTGGAGAAATAGTTTCATTCAATACCAATCACAACAAAGTAGAATAATGAGAAATAAAACTAGACTTTAAAAACTCCATCCTTCCCACTCTTTTTCCCAGGCTTGACTTAATTGCATTTTACCTACCCCCAAGTGGCTCAGGTGGACAAGAAATGGGGGTTGTGGTCATCCGTAACATCATGACTGCTGCTTCTTCCTAAGTGGAGAATTCCTCACACTCCTTCCCTCTCCAATGGAAGACAATCCTCCTTCAACTCCTCTAACATTAATTATTCACACAAGCTGCAAATCTTCATGAACTGCTCCAACGTCTATCTCTTTCACAGGGTACAGTCCTTCAGGAGCAGACTACTCCATTGTGGGCTTCCATAGAGTCACAAGTCCTGCCCACAGACTCCAGAGTGGGCTTCTTGGGTTTACAGGTCTTGCCAGGAAACCATTCTGGCATGAGCCTCTCATAGGGTCACACTCTCCATCAAGCATCCAGCTCCTCCACTGTGGAGTCCTCCATAGGTGGATATCTGCTGCTCTGTTAACCCTCCTGGGGTGCAGAGGGACAATTGGCTTAACCATGGTTTTCACCACAAGCTGTAGGAGAATCTCTGTTTGGTGCCTGGATCTTCTCCTCCCCCTTCTTCACAGACACTGTTTTTCTCTCACATAATCTCACTCCTCTCTCTGGCAGCAGTTATGCAGGGCTTTTTCTCCCCTGTCTTAAATATGTTGTTACGGAGGTGCCAGCACTGTTGCTGATGGCCTTGGCCTTGGCCAGCGGTGGATTTGTTTTGGAATCTGCTGGCACTGGATCTGGCAGGCACAGGGGAAGCTTTTAGCCCCCTCTATCAAAGCCTTGTCGTGCAATCCAGACTCACACCTTTAAGTGAAGAAAGAGGGCAGGAGTGATGTTCTAATAATTCTGCAGGAACTTTGTCATCATCTTAGATGCAACAGTTGTCTAACAAGACAAAAATTTGAGGTCATTGTTTCCCTCTCAGAATAAGAGTAACTGGTGTGAAAGGCTCGTCGTCCACCTGCCACAGCCACTCCTGATGAATCTCCTACCCCCTCTGTTAAAGGCTGACTGGGCCATTGCTGCTATAATGCTCTTATTCCGTGCTAGTGGAGACAAGATATATTTCAGTTTTATGTTCTCCTCAAATGTGCTCAGACACATGGAAGAAATATCTTACAGGCACCTATCACTGCAGGTACCCCAGAGAATGTAAACCTCTCTGTATTCCAGCAATAATCATTCCCTAGACCTCAATGCGCTTTGTGTCTCAGCTGGGGTGACGAGTCCTGCTATTACTGCAGTCAGTGAGAAAATGAGTGGAAGTTTCAGCAATATGGGGATATGTGTTGATCATGGGACTGTAGAGAGCTGGTGCTGTGGGAGAAGCTGTACACAGCTTCGTATAAAACAGCCCTCCCTCTGAGGGAGCTGTTCCGTTTAGGACATCTACAAGACACGCCCAGGGGAGTTCAATTCATACTCTTATTAATATCAGATAGTAAATTATCATTATATTGCCCTTCTTATCAGACCTTTCAAAGCCTCCCATGCTTTTCATTTAGACCAGATCTCTGAGGGGAAAAACTCAGTAATAACACACCGGTGTGATAATTAGTAAGCACATTCCACGTAATTACAATGTTAGCATCTCAAGGGGGAAATGAAAGCTTGTGCTGTCCCTTTAACAGGACAATTCAATAATCCTCTTAGCATTTTCTCTCTTGGCTGATAATATTTCACAGAATTTTACTTTGTAAAATATTCCTAAAGGGAGGCTTAAGCAATAATGCACAGATTATGGAAATGACTCTCATTAAGTATAGGGAGAGACTTCGGTGAAGCCATGAACTGCTTCAAAACAAGTAACCCCCATTAGGAGCTTCGTTTAAATGTTTATTCACAGAGCAGTAAATGTTTATTATAGAACTTTTTCATTGAAACATGAATTAAAGAACCCTAATTATATGTATCACAAGTGTTAAAACAATATGCATTTATCAAGACTTAACTAAAGATCAGAGGTAATAGGAAATGCAACTGCACTTTCATTTGCATCTCAGCAGCAACAAGTTTGCACAAAAACACCTGGGTAAAGTGACCCTGAGGGAAGGCAAAGGCACAGGACCTCAAGGCAGCTGTCCCTAAGCCTGTACCACCTTCCTGAGCAGCACCTTCATTGGCTTGTGTATCAGCCTTCCCACTGTAAAGAACCAGTGATACTTTATGCAGAAGCTGCCGTGGTTTTGGTTGTTTCCATGATTCTTTAGTGTTCAGGAGGTAGAAGATGCTGTACAAGTATCACAGTGTTCCAGTAGTGGTGCTGCTGACACATAATAGAGGAAACCTGGCATAACATTTCACCCATCAGGTGGACCAAGGTGGTGTTCTGTCTATTGATTCACACAGAGTAACAGCTGATGCGCTTGGAGGCCTACCTGTCCCATCCACAGTGGGTGTTGGAAAAGAGACAGGCACCGAATAATGGCAGGTGAGAGAAGCTGGTGATAGTCCTTGACCTGACCTTCCTACCACCATGTGTGAACCCTCGTTCCTAGAGCTGTGGACCAGGTTAGAGGTCAGGAAGCATCAGTTCAGAAACACCATCCCACTTTAGTTTATTAATTTCCTGCATTTCATGGGATCTCGTAGGAGATGTCCAAATTGCATTTGGATTATCACTGGCAATAAACAGGCTAATTACCCTCATTATTGTGCCAGTTTTCTTGGGCTGTGGGGGAGGGGTTGACTTGTTGCTTGCAAATACTGAAGTTGCCTTCAGCTGTGGAAGTTATAACTGGAGATCTCAATTAAATTTAAAAATCTTTCTGCACACGTTTTCATTAGATCTACATCCCTTTTCTAGCTCATCCACAGCTCATTTCTTTAAAACTTTATAGCATTTGACAGATGTATTATTTATTGAGGATGCTGAATCTGCACATTTCTCAATCTGCATGTTTGAACATGTACTCTGCTGCAAGCTCCCCACTTGGTTTGGTTTCTGATACTGTCTCCGTTTTGTTGCTTTCCAGTGTGTGTATCGTCTGTGCTGAGCAAGTGTCTTGATATTCATTGTTCCGGAGGCAAATCCATGGCAAAACTGATGGAAGGGATCATTGCTTTATTTTTCCTTCCCGAGGGTACATGTACAGGGCAGCGCCATGTAGATGTACACAAGTGTCTCCTGAAAGGGACCATGCTACAGCTTGGTAGCATGTGGACAGCCTGTGTGGCCTCTTCCAGTTTCCTCTGTTTTCTCTTTGCATCCTCTCTCTGAACAATGTATTGATTCACAGTCACTATGTCCCTTCCTTTACTGTGGTGGCTCTTCTAGTCCATTCCCACCTGCATCTCTGCTGTCTCCTGCACAGTTCCTTGGAGCATTCTGAGACATGTGCATCTCCCCGTCCTTCTCTCCAGAGCATCCCTCGGTCCAACAGCACATGCTGCTCTCAAGTCTGACAGACAGTGCCATTCTTTTGTCTCTAGCTCACCCTTATCTTTGCAGTGATGGTGGAAACACAGGCTTCACTGTTGTGTTTTAATAAACTGTAGACAAAGCAAAGGTGTTACAAGAGTGGGTTAGTATGTGCAGCCTTCCTGGACTTCAAGTAACTCACACCACCAGAATGACAGAGCTTTCATCTGGGGAAGAGGTGCTGAATGTCTGCATCTGCGTAGCCTTGTGTGTGAGGTTTTAGTGAAGCTGGAAGGGAAAATGCTGTGCTAGAAACAGGGCATTTTGGTAGGAAAAGAATTGTTTCAAGTAATTTCTTGTCATGTTTTAATATTTTATCAAAATTAGATGTGTTAAAGTGGTCTTGCATTATGTAATTTATAACTCTGGGAAATGTAAAAAATGTAGTGAATATTAATGCTGGCAGTAATTTTGAATGCTGTGAAAACTAAGTATTTTCATTGACCCAACTCCATCTTTTCCTATTGTTTGCTGGGACTTTTCTTTTTTTTAATTTGTTTCTCCATCCCTATTCAGAACTAGGAAAAATCTCAAGCACTCATAAACACTCACTGAACAGAAATTGCATTCCCTTGAAGATGTCTTTGCCAGCATCTGTAACTCAAGGGCCCTAGAAATTGGTTTTCAGTCTCTAGAAAGAGGGATTGTACCCAGTGTGCGTCTGGGTAGTGCGATGTATTTTCCGGGACAGCAGAGGGAGAGCTTTCTGTTAATGAGCTATGGATATACAGGCAGGGCTTTCCATGGAATAATTTTGTAACAGGGATAATTGAGCAGTTAATCAAGAATAGCAAACAAGGGTTCCACGGAAGCCCAGTTTACAGAGAGGACAAAATTGCCCTATTTTTCATGTGGCTATCTCAGTATTATGGTTGATTTTCTTTATCACACACTAACAGTCGTACTTGGAGGATGGTTATTAGTTTGGAATTTCTACAGTTAATCTGGTAGTTTAGAAGAAGCATTATCACAGACTGTCGTAAGAAGCCCACGTCTTTGCAATGGACATGGGACTTTGCAGCAAACAAAGTCTTATCTGCATACCACCATCCTTTTTCCCAGCAAACTGTCTCCTGGACAGCAAGTCTTGCTGGTTGCTGCCACTAATGCCCTTCCTGCCCTTCCTCCTGCCTGAGCAAGACAATGACAGGGATATCAGAGTTTGCTGTTCCTGGCCTGATGTCCCTCCCTGTCCCACATCACGGTCTTTTCTGATCATACTGTACTATGAGACTGCTGAAGCCCACGACTGTAAAGCCTTGTCTCTCTAAAAAGAATGTAATGAGGAAAAGGATTAGCTACTGAAAAGCATCTGGTTTCGCTGCATGAAGGCACAGCTCAGCCATGTACTGCTATTGCAGGTGTGGGGGGAGCAGCCCTTCCTCCGCCAAGTTTTTGGCAGCCCCCCTGTTCTCAAGGTTGCATGACCCATTGCCAGTTTTTATGTATGCATCCAATAGCAACATTTACTGCTAATGGACCCCGGGTGCATGCTGAGGAGTTCTTGTACAGCCTATTATCTCCCTTTCTGTTGGAAGCTGAGCTTTGTTGCTCTGCTAACCAGCAGAGCAGCTGAGCGAACACAATATAATGTTCATGAATTATTGCAGGCAATGTCTATGCCTTCCCCAGTGGTGTGTGGCAGGGTCATCTGCTCTTCACTACTCTGATCTACCTGGGAAATCTCTTTCTATTTTTGCCCAGTATTTTTGCTTTACATTCAGTATGGTGATGACACATTGGTTATTCAACCATAATTTAGTATATTGAAACAGCCATAATTAGGATCACTGCTTTCTACGTGGCGTTAAGTGCTAAAGCAAAACTCACCTGACTTGAATGGGTGTTCTTCCAACAAAACAGGATCCAGGGTTTTTGGCTGAGACTTCTGTGAGTGTTTTCCAATCCTGATTCACTTGAAATTAATTTTAGGTATATAAACTCACGAATGCCTGTGCTGCTGCCAGATTTCAGCAGTGGTGGGATAAGCATGCTCGGGACTGCCCATTGGCAGCCCCATGCTCTCCCAGTCATGCTGGGAAAGCCATTGAGCTCAAGCAGAGAATGCTTTTGCTGCAGTGGGAGGTCAGAGACTGCTGGCTATCACTCTCATGATATATTAGAGCACTATCACTCTCATAATATACTAGTATAATACACTATCAGAGCACTATAACTGATTTGTTACTTGAAAACATGGGTTTTAACCCTCAGAATTATAGAATCATAGAATCACTACAGATTGGAAGGGACCTCGAAAGATCATCTAGTCCAATCCGCCTGCGACAGCAGGATCACCTAAACCAAGTCACACAGGAACTCATCCAGGCGGGTTTTGAATATCTCCAGTGAAGGAGACTCCACAACCACCCTGGGCAACCTGTTCCAGTGCTCCATCACCCTCACCTCTGGGCTGAATCCATGAAAAACTGTCAGTAATGCTAAGAATTTTCACAGTTTCCCCTTGGCACTACAGGTTTGTTCTTTGCAGTCCATTTTCTAAATCCCTGACCATTCCGGTCTTGAAAAAACTCCTTTTTAAGGGTGATTTTATGTCATTTGATAATTCTCTCCTTTAGGATTTTCTCAAACTGCAATTTCATTTATAATGTTGTAGCCACTGTAAAAACAGAGGAAGCTACAGTCTTAGCCCTACAATTTTGAAGATGCTATAAAACTCAGCTCCCTCAGCCTCCTTCCAGCTGCTGCTGCCCCAAACATCCCTGATGGGAAATTTTATCCCCAGTATAAGAAGCAACTGATGAGGCTCAGGCATTTTCGACCCACCTGCAGCATACTGTCAACTGTGTTCCACCTGGGGGCACATTGTTGTGTCTCATGTTGTCATACCCTGCCTGCTCCTCTCCTGTGACTGCATGCGGCTTTCTCCATTGATGTTTAGAGAGGAGAGGGAATGGTAGCAATGGATGTGTGTGTCTGCATTTCGTCTGCCCTAGTGTGGGGTGTGATGTTGATCAGTTCATCACTGTAAATGTCTTGGCTGTTGAGTGCTGCTTTTCTGGCTTATTAATTAAAAAAAAAAAATGCAAAATGAAGGGAAGGCAATTTTTTTAGGAAAAGAACTACATACAATCAACAATGACTGAATACAGCCTGTTGGAAGGTAAAGAGGCTGTCTGCCTCATGAGGATACCCACGATAACCATGTAAAATGTAGAAGTGTTTTATTTTGACTTTTTGTGTAGACAGTGTTAGGAAGTTTTGTCTCCAAGCAGCATTTTGAGGGAAGATTTGCCTAAATCTGTTTGTTTGGTTAAAAGAAAATACAACCAAATGTTTTGTTTGTATCTACTGACACATTGCAGTCAATTGTAAATGTCTTTTTTGGACACACACGTTTTTGTTTTGCCCGGAAAATAAAAGGGAAGGAAGCAATTTTAATTTGCAGGCACCTTGAAGTTATTTCTGCCACTTCCAATTGGGGAGACCTCACTGCAGCTGTCAGCAGACAGGAAAACCACTGAGAGGGACCCACAATATCCAGGATATGAATACTCCCACCGAACCAATTCACAGGCTGGAAATTGAGCTGGTGCTTAAGTGCCTTGGTGGATTGAGGGTTTAACAATAACAAACGCTACTAAGGAGAAAAAGTGATCAATTAAAGAGCTTCTAATGAATCCAAATGTCAGCATCCCTGTGTCAGTAAGGCCAGAAGCCGAAAGGCAGATTAGAAGATGTGTGAAATCCCCTTGATTAGCGCTTCTCATTGTGTGGTAAACGCCGCTCAATGCTGCTTGTATTTCTGTATTTTTTTTGGTAAGGCTGAAGAGAAGGCAATTACTTGAGACACTGTTGTCACTCCTGTTCAATTCTATTACACAAACAGCAGGGAGAATCCAGTTTTTTATTTATGGTCCGTGCACAGAACTTAAAAATAAATAAATAAATAAAAAATGTAGATGTCTGGGAAAAACTTCTGAATTGACTGTAGTTACCTCAAACCTTGGAAATCCTCATTTGTTTTCGACACAGCTGACAGATTTTGCTATGCAGCCTGGCATTGTGTAAGAACATAATGCATGTAGTAAAGGTAACTAACCCTTGAGGACATCCCTACTGATGCCGTGTTGCCCATATGCTGTCATAAACACTTTTTCTCCTGTATTTTTTCATACTGATCACAGGATCCACTTTTGGATAGCAGATCACATTAAGCTCATTCATTACCTGCTGTGCTGGTCTGTACATCTGCAGTGCAGCATCTCTGCACCGAGCTTTGGACTACATCCCTGTGTACTCTGATATTCCAAATTGTCTGTCATGGGTGTACAGACCTTTTGCTGTGTGTGTTCTGGAACATTCTGCCCCAGAGATAAAAACTGCTCTTAGAAGTGGCTGAACTTTAGAGGTTACTGTTGCTGATAGCTGATATTAGGCTGTTTATATACGATGATAAATTCCTCAAAATCAGTATTTGTAGCAAAACTATCACTCCTCAGGGCAGAAGAGGTTGAAAATGACTGGCAGATTATTCTCTGTTTTTATGAATAAACTGTAAATCTAATAAGATCCATGGGTGTGACACACTAGTGAAATTTTACAGTACCACTGAAAACTTTAATCTTCACTTTTATTTTTCTTGAAAGTCTGTCCAAAAGTAAAATTTCAGGCCTAGGGCTACAAAAGACCATCTTTAAACTTGCCTTGTGATTTTGAGCAATATATCATGAGAGTAGTGATGTTCAGATGATACATTGCACTAATACATCACAAGAGCACTATCACTCTCATGATATATTAGTATAATACACTATCAGAACACTATCACTGATGTATTACTCAAAAACATGGGTTTTAACCCTCAAAAATCATCCTCATCTCTAGACTGAATGCACCAAAAGCTGTGATCATGCTAAGAATAAGCTTTCACATATTCAGTTCCCCTAGGACAGGCTGAGGAAAAAAAAAAAAAGAGGTGTTTGGAATATTTTGTTAACTGAAACCTCCTTGTGAATTCGTTTTACTCACTGAGTGCGTGTTTTTGTGGATTGAAGCTAATGCAATATATAGATGTGTTTGAATTTTCTTAAAAATAGCCTAAGAAAATATTGTATGGTTTTGGATTTCATTATAGACTTGAGCCATATTTTGAGAATGTTTCAACAGGAGTGCTTCAATTTCAGCTGATTCCCACCTCATCAAACTGAGTCGGGTGAAAGCTACCTAAGTTCTGTGACAGCATTTGGTGCAGTTCCCGATGTAGTCATCCTTTAGAAGCATTTGAGCAGTATCTGAAAAGATCTGCAGATGCATAAATGGGGTCTGTCACTCATATTATTTGCTGCTTCTTGATGAGGTGGTTTTGATTTGCTTTCCTAAAGAATTATTCACAGGTTTTTGTTGGGGTTTATTTTAATCGCTTGGTTTGGGTTTGTTGTTTTTTTATCAAAAGAGTAAAAAAGGAAAAGATAAAAGAATGCTTTGCAATGTTGTACCTGAACTTAGTGCAGAAAGACAAATACATGAGCATTTGTTTGATATCCTAGCAGAGTTTGAGTCTCAAGAATCTTAAATTACCCTTCCTATATGGTATGAAGAGCATGTAGTAATATCTTAACAGATAAATAATATATGGGAATAGTAATAATAGAACATCAAGTTGTCAAGGTGGCAAGTCATAGATTTGCCTTCTTGTTCATATTCTTGTTCCTTTTCCCCATATCTCATCAGGCTTTGTGAAAAAAATAGATCTCCTTCACCTCCTGGGTAGCCCAAAGGCACCTTTGTACCTGGTCCTTAGCTTTGCTATTGCCTTAGCAATGGTCCTTTTCTCAGGAGAGTAACACACTCTAGGCTCTGCAACACTGGTCTCATCATTCTTGTGCCTCTCAGATCTGAGACAACTTGATCCTGAAGTGTGTCCCCTGCAGGCACACCCCTCATAGCACTGAGGCTTTCTGTCTGTTATGTTTGGGCTACAACTTCCTGGGGAGAAAAGCAAGACACTGAAGTATTTTTAACCTTGCAAAAGACATTACACTGGCCTGGCTGTACAGACTAGCCAGCGTCCTTTCCTGACAGCCTGCCTGCGTGGTCTCTGTCATGTGCCATTGGTTCCTCCATCCCTGGGTCTGTGCAACACAGTGCTGAGGCCGGAGCTGCCCACACAAGGCTCTTCTCATGCCTGCTACAGCCGTGTTCCATCACCAGCACTTTCTTATTCCTCTTGGTTTTGAAGTCACGTCATTCAGCTCCAAGGTACATTGTCATTTCAAAGCTGTGTCTCTGACTGACAACTACGAATAATGCCACAGAGCCCCTAAACTTCCCAACATTTCTCTCTTAAGCTCATATAATACAGCAGAGCTGCTTTCTCATGTTTTTCATGTCTCATATTCTCCAAAGAGTTGAGATACAGTTATTGAGCAGGTTAATGTAATTTCTTCTGAGGATAATGCCGTGAGAACCAATGCATGGTCACTTGTATCTGTTAAGAATACTATTGATGTTCCACAAAAGAGTCCTGAGCTTGATGGTCACGATTATTTTGCTTTCAGCACGTTCATGTCCATGTGCTTCCAAGGAGGATTGGAGACTTCAGCAGGAATGACGATGTCTATGAGGAGGTAAGGGCTGCATTCCATT
The DNA here is from genome assembly GCA_013400115.1 of Rhinopomastus cyanomelas. Classification (NCBI taxonomy): domain Eukaryota; kingdom Metazoa; phylum Chordata; class Aves; order Bucerotiformes; family Rhinopomastidae; genus Rhinopomastus; species Rhinopomastus cyanomelas. The sequence goes on from VXBP01010234.1 coordinate 183,466, forward strand.
TCTTGTTCACGTTGGTTTTGCTGTTAGAAAACATCTCAGTAACAGAGGCTCTGCGCTGAGTGGAGGTAGTTAACAGGATGTCTATATCTTTATTGCTTGCAAAGACCCTGTGGTAGCACCAAGACCTGCATGGACACTCCTTGTGAGCTCTTGGTCAAGCTGTGGTCATAGAGTGTCCTAAGGGAGGATGCAGTCAATGTCTTTGGCTCTTCAGCCCTTCCCTACCTACAGAGTGAGATGACAATTCTACCAACAGTTGTGTTCAATTATTTTGAGGGGACAAAGGGTGATTGCACAGTTAGCCTGGCATGCGGGGAGCATGTCCTGCTCTGACTGTAGCCCGGGGTACCAAACCTCCTTCTTCCAACAAGGAGAGACACAGGTGGCTCATTACAACTCAATCACAAACTGCCTTCTGGCCTGCTTTTCGTCAGGCTGTGCTCCGACAGTGGACAAATCACTTTGTAGCCCCAAAGATGAAAGTTAAGGAGAAGCTGTGCATTGCATCTGTAGATGTAATATATGCCTGTGTGCAGATTGCATGGCAGAATTAGGGACATAAGCTGTTCTAGTGTGACTGAATTACTGCCTTTTGTTTAAATGAACAATTGTACTATCATTAACAAAAAGTTTTCCCCATCTTGACAGCTGTCACAATGAGTTAATGAAAAGAAATCTCACTATTCTTAGATTTACGGATGGTTCTTAGTGGGTTTGGTAGGATCCTCTGTCTCACATATGACATTTCCTTTTCTTTCTGAAAGTAATTAATATAAACTTGCTCAACAGTACTGCAATACCATCTGCTTGAAAGAGAATTCATGACATTTTCTGCTTTTGTATTTTATCCTTTGTGATACAAAAATGCAGACAACTCCTCACTCAAAAAAAAATAAAATGGTAGTGCATTTTAAAATTATCTGACATAAACATGCAAAAAGTTTATGAATGAATGGTGAAAAAGTTTATTGATGGCCAGTTAAGTTTAGAGCCTGGAAACCCCTCTAATAAGGGTAAAAACTTCAAATGAGACTGCTGGGCAAAGAGCTCAAATGACTTATGAGGAGAGGCTGAGGGAGCTGGGTCTTTTTAGCTTGGAGAAGAGGAGACTGAGGGGTGACCTCATTAATGTCTATAAATATGTGAAGGATGGGTGTCAGGAGGATGGAGCCAGGCTCTTCTCAATGTCATGTAGTGATAGGACAAGGGGCAATGAGTATAAGCTGGAACATAGGAGGTTCCATATAAATACCAGAAGGAACTTCTTCACCGTGAGAGTGACAGAGCATTGGAACAGGCTGCCCAGGATATGTTCCTGTGTGACTTGGTCTAGGTGATCCTGCTGTGACAGGGGGATTGGACTAGATGATCTTTCGAGGTCCCTTGCAATCCCTAATATTCTGTGATTCTGTGATCCTGTTCTATGATGACAGTACCTAATGGCCATTTTATGTGCTGCTGTAGTTAAAAGCAGTTAAGTGAGGCAACTGGAAAGTTAAACACCAAAAGGGTAGTCAAGCACCAGAACAAGCTACCCAGTGAAGTTTTGGAGTAGTAGCCTAAAGATGTTTAAAAGTTGTGTGGATGTGGTGGTGAGGGACATGGTTTAGTGGTGGCCTGGTAGTGCTGGGTTAACGGTTGAACTCAATGACCTTAAAGGTTTTTTCCAACCTAAATGATTTTGTCCTTTTCAGATGTGTGAAGTGATTTTAGGTTCTGCACCAACCCACAGACTATTTTTATTGTATTTACAGTTCATTTTTCTTTTTTAACACATTTGTTTCTCCCTTGTTGTATGTAAATACAAACAGGCAAAACTCTGCTAATGAACCAGACTATACGTTCAGTGTTGTTAAATCCAAAGGGTGACACAACAGTGAAAAATATTTTTATCTTGTCATTTTCAGTTATAGCAATTGTAGGTGTTACTTTTAGCAGACATAGCTTAAATGTTTAGACACGGATGTGATAATACATCTTTTAGCAGAAGAATGTACAGCCTCAGCATCTAACCAGCTACTCTTGAATACTACAGAGCTGACTTATGCTTTTGTACAGACTGTAGCTGAACAAAGACTTCATCTTTTTTGGGATGTCAGGGTTAAAACCCCCACTTGATGCTATTAAAAGTTTAAAGCAAAGTGCTGTCCCTGGCTGGATTGGAGTATGGAGAGGCTTAGGCAATGTTCTATCATAAGTGAATAAACTTACTTTGTCGAACAGAAAGTGGACAAGTCATTGAAAATACAGCTGACTTTGGAAATAATTTGGAGCTTGTGTTAGTAAGGCACAAATCTTTTGATATAATTCATCTCAGTGTTGTACCAACAAGACATATCCCTTTGTCAAGAATAACTTTAAAAAGATTTAGGAGGATACATAGATCATGATGGGGCAACAGGCTGAAAAATCTATGAAGCACAGACTATCATAGGTGAGATATAGGTTTTGGAGAGAGCCTTAAATCCATCGTCCTCGAAATTTTCACTTGGGACAATCCAAAACTTGTTTATAAATGACATTTCAGTTTTGAGAGACAGATGGAGTTGTAGTTCAGGGAGGAAAGACCGCCCTTCCGAATCATCCCGGCAGCCTTTTCCTTGCTGGCCAACCAGCCTTGCATAGATAATTAGTGTAATTTTAAAGCATACTCAGGCTGAATTTTTTATATTGTGGTGCCTGGTTTAATGACCACAGCTAAAGGCTTTACAGCTATTGGGCATAATTTTGGGAGATTCTAGATCTCAACTCTGGTTCAACACATCTACTGCAAGTCCTGATCTATCTGTAAATGCCTTTGAGCTCTCCAGGTTCTGCAGTTGTCATCTGTATATGCTCAGCAGATTGCTGACAAATCCCATTGCTCTGTGAGTGTTTGACAGTGAAAAGAATGCCCAGATGTTGAGACATCAGCCCTCTTAGGAGATTTCTAGGATTGAGACAGCTAGAAAGTACTCGCAGTCTCTTACCGTATGTTTTATTTCTCCCATTTGGTTTGCAAGTGACCACTCATCTGACTGAAAATACAGAAAAAAACTCATATCAGGTTGATCACTGCTTAACCTGTTTACTGGGCTCTGGTATCTTCAAGCTCTTGGCTGTGAAGCTCTGACATATCCTCATCTAAAGAAACTTTTATGTGTGAAGAGTATACTTAAAAAACAAGATATACGTTTAGCACCTGGTCTTTAGGTTGCTGATGGACACTAATGTCTGCTGGTTTCTGAATATTTATTTCCAACTTTAATACAGAAACATTAATTGTAGAAGCGATAAAAGAGAGGCCGGCACTTACTCCACAGCACCTGCTCGACGGCATTTCTTGGTGGAATATATCACTTAATATTTTAGGTTTCTGTATCTCAGTGCATATGAAAGGAGTCACTGTGTGACTCTTCTAAGATACAGATAGAACAATTAATAATGAAAAAAATCTGCATTTATTGTTTTACATGTATTTCCTCTACATCTTTGTGGCCAAATTTCCTGGGAGGATGTTTCCCAGGAAGTGTTAGCTCTGGGTTCAGGGTAGTGGAAAGCTGCAGTTTTACAGTTCTTACATTTTTCTGCACTTATTTGAAGCCTAGTCCTGCAAGTGTGCACTGTCAGAGTTAAATTGGTCTGACAAGGGTTTTTATAGGATCTGGCCCTTCATGTTTTACTACTGCTGGATTACTTATCTACATCTTGAAGAGTTCTTATTCATTGATTCACTTTGTTTTGTGGATAGTAGCATTCTAGCAGTTAGGAAAACTTCTCTTTAGAATACCTCATTATTCCTCTGTGTTTTCTGTTCAGCTTGAAAAACATTTGTATTTTTAAATTTATTAATCAAGGATCTTAAAGATCTGCCTCTTCCTGAAGGAGCTACCTGATTCAAAGTAGACAAATTTTTGCTAGTGTAAGGGCATGTCAGAGTAACTGATAAGATTTTGGTATGAATGAACACCTTTAGTGTAGAGTGGCACCTTGTGTTCTTGCAGTCAGCACAAGTATTGCGGACTTGTTGGAGGTCATCATGTACGCAGCGTTCAAGAGCATTATCCTGAAATGTCTCAGCAGTTTCATACACTCAGCCATCTGTGGGCAGTCCTCATTCAGTGTGCATTTGAAAAGTCCATTGCACAGCCTGTCCCTAGTCTCCACTGAGTGGTTAGCCGTTACTGTAATATAAATAACATTCATCTTCCTTTAGGTTGGCAGGTAATAGCCGTGCTGGGCCAGAGAGTGTGGGGCTTTCTCAGAAAGGAAGACTGCAATACCACTGTTATGAGGACTGACCTCAGTGAGTTAATTTTGAGGCTGACAGACTTGGATGGATAAGGGCAACCTGGCCTCTCAGCGAAACCCTGGGCTTCCCTAGCATGCAGTGATGTGGTTTGTGGAACGCACCCCTGTTCCTCCCCAAATTCTGTGTCTCACTTGACAACTGCAGCCTTCTGTAGCAGATGCAGCTGCAATGGCAAAGCACATCCAGGGCTGTACATGCAGGACAGGGAGGGCCCAGCCCCTTGCCAGCTTTGCTTTTATGCCTGCTGCATTTCCTCACTTGTCCTCTGTTCGAACCTCAACTGAAAATACTGTTAAAAGGGAAAGCATGAATGAGAGAGGTTAACCCAAACCCCTGAGTCTCCTTCCCTTGGCTGCCTGCCAGACCTGCATCATGGACCTCTTGTAATGAGCCTGGGTGAAACTTCTTAATGTGAGTTCCTCAGTAACTTAAAAAGATTTTCTAAAACGCAGGAGCCAGCAAAAGAATTTGCTTCATGCTGTCCTCCTTCCCCTCTGGCACTCAGGCAAGCTGCGAGAGAGTCACTTAGGGAAAGATATTTTGACTTAGTGATCTCATTCAGCACATTATGTTAAATCATTTCAGCAAGAATACCTATTAGTAATCATTTCCAATTCCAGGGAGGATGAAGGAGGCATTTTGGCATGTGACTCAAAGCCTGCTGGGCTGCTTCTTCAGGCTGGCAAAACAGGGGAACCGTAGCGAATTCCGAAGTTTAGTCAAACAAGCCTGAAGTTTAATTCTCCGTGAGTGGCTTTGACTGTGACATGCCTTCACTCTGACCTGCAGACACATCTCATGGGCCGCTGGGCACAAAGCCTGGTGGAGGGCTTGAAATGTGCACAGCTGCACTGAACTGTTGGGGCTGCTCCCTGCTTAAAGATAAGGTATATAATGAAAAGATAAATAAGCTCTAATCCAGGTCCTGCTAGACAAAATGGAAAGATGCCCAACAGCTTCTGTGAGTGTTGGATTGAACTATTCATGAAAATTAATGGCATGCAGAGCTAATAGGCTGTTCCTTGGCCTCAGAATCACACTGCACCTTCTGGGAACATATTGTAGCCTGCTGGTAGATCAGTCTGCTGCATCTGAACTCCCTTGGGGCCAGACTCTGCTTTCTTTGCACCCTGCATGGGTAAACCTATGGAAAGGGAAGGAAGAAGCACTGAATCTAAATTAAGTGGTTTTTTTTAAAAAAAAGCTCTATTTTTTCCTGGTGCAAGTTTATTTCCCTGACTACTTCTGGTGTAGCAGCTAATAAATTCTTCCCAGTAGGCTGTGAATTTTATCCTGGTCTTGCCAAAGTTGCTCTTTCTGACTGAGAGCATCGGAGGAGACTCTGCCAGCCGAGGAGCATAAGCCTTTCCCAGTTGCTTCATGAGTCTTGTGATATTACAGCGACTCCAGCAGGGAAAGTCAGATTAACTGTGCATGAATATTTCCAACTGAGAGTATTGCAGTAGAAGCTAGAACTGTGAAAATAAGTAAGTTTTGAATTTGGTAGCTGAATGGTCAAAAAGTCATTCTGAATTGACCTAAAACATTTTTTTTCCATCAAATGGATTTGCTTTTTTGAGTTAAACAAGATTATTTGCTTTCCAGACCATGGTATTTCATCTGATTGTGAGTTGAACCCCACCCCCTGCAGACTGCTGGCAAGTCCAGCAAGCTTCTTCCTTGTGCCCAACCTATATAAAGCAAACTGACAAATTTATCAGTAGGGCCCAGCAGGAACACTGGGAGACATGTTATCATCACATGTAGATGGAAACCCCACTGTTTTTGTTATTTTCTGCCCTTTCCAACCCTGTGAGGCATTTCTTAATTTGATATCTGAAATCTCTGAGCCCTTCCTGTGTGCTGTGTACATAGCTACACTTACTTTAAGATAGCAGGATATCATAATCAGATCTGATTAAGAGCCATTTCATTTACTGATATCTTCCATCAGATTGAAAGAAGTGGAATCAGCTCTACTCCAGGAATGAATTAGAAGTGGTTAGAAGGTTTCCCATTAAAGCAGCTATCCCTCATGATCACATACATGCCCTTTACACCTAGAGTCTGTCTAGAAGGTAATGTGCGTTTGGCATTTTACATATCATCGTGTAGTCTCATTGCCCTCTAGCCTAGCTGTCTCTCTGCATTCCATCACTGTTCTTGCTGCTTCTTACCCTTTCTTGCCTCAAGGTTTCTATGATCATTTTCCTCATAGGTAAAAAATATCGACTTCCTGAAATCACTTACATTTAGTCTATAATACAGCAGAGACAAATTGTTGTGACCATTACAAAAGATCTCTTGGCCCCTTCAGCAGGATGCTTGCTGTATATAGCTTATGGGGTATTTTCTTTTTTGTGTCCTTGATGGTTGCTCATTAGCAAGTGACTTTCTGACAAAATGCCTCCAACCAAAGACAAGTTGCTGATAAGGGGATTAAAGTGAACATAGTCTCTCAGGCCGCTTTACTCTGTCAGTGCTTGGACTTGCTTAGCTGCTCAAATGCTTCCTGTGTATTCCCAGTCTCCACTGTAAAACTGTGTCCAGACCTCTGTTTATCCTTTGATGCAGAGTATAAACTCAATTCATGGTAGTAAGAAGAACGTGCCCTTTAGTACCCTAAATACCTGGCTTTTAGGAATTGATGAGATGGAAAGTAAACAAATTATCAGGGAGCTGGCATTCTCCAAAGAGAGATTTTTCTTCCCAAAATTAAATACTTCCTTACATTAAGTATAAGGTTGAGGATATAGGAGTAGTCAGTTGGTAACCCACAAACCAAGTCACATGAAATCCAATACACACATAAGAAGACCAGCAATTTGTTCTGCCAACAGCAAGAATTTGGAGAGTGCTTTCTCAGTCCTTAGGACTGTCTGATATGACCAGTAGCTCACAGTGATCCAAATCTCTGAGCCATGTGCAGCTATGTTAATATGCTATAGTTTTAGCCTGTTATCCCTCAAAGAATGAGTGTTTTGTACCCAGTAGTTTGGAGAAATTTGTGTGCTCTCTTGCAAACGTGGCTCACAGAATTTTGAGAGATCAGGTTTATCCACTGGATGTTCAAGTACCCGGGAAGTGATTGTTTCATAGGAGACACTTTATGAACGGGTTTTTGCTGGCAGTTTCGTTGGGTCACACAGCACTGAGTCAGTAGCTTCAACAATTCAGAAGCAGTGCTACCTTTAACTTTCTAAACATGACTTTAGTAAATGAAGGTGGAGGTATATTAATAGATTTAAGTATTCTTCCTGGTTGGGAGGTAAGTAAAAGTTTGATGGGATGGTTTTACCAATATCTGCGAGGTCAAGTTAATTTATTTTCAGAGTCAAAAGAATAAGAAAACATACAGGTGTGTGCTTGTACTCTGGTTTTGTTCATTTTGTGAGGAAATGAACAACAACAAAAAAAGAGCACCGTGCTTTATTTTTCCTTTATATATTTGCCCACTGTTTTCCTTCTCTTTCTTTTTTTAATCTGTTGAAATAGAAGTGTAGAAGGAAGCTAGACTGAAAGAGAGTTGGAAAACTTGTCAATAATACTAAATTAGAAAACAGAAAACGGAAATGTTTGTGGTTTTCAGAAACCAAAATGACATTAACAAAACAGTTTAACTTGAAACAAAAATTGCCAGACCTTTTAAATAGGAAAACTTTTCTTAAAAGTGAAAATCATACAGTCTGAAGACAAATACTTGGTTTTCATAACCATGTATTTATATGTTTGCATATTTTTTAATGGGTATACACTTTACGGACATAGACTTACAGGCTTACACATATGGTCAGAGTGGAAGGCTCAGAAGCATGTGGAGTGATTCATTTTAGCCCCCTGTAAGACGAGGAACAATACTGTATTTTACACTTGCTATGGTAGCATGCTTGTCCTGGTTTCACCTCAGCTGGCAACCAAGCCCCTCACAGCCACTCACTCACTCCCCTGCAGTGGGATGGGGAACAGAATCAGAAAAGAAAGAATGAAAAAACTCATGATGGATTGAGATAAAGACAACGTAATGGGTAAAGCAAAAGCCATGCACAAAAGCAAAGCAAAACAAGGAATTCATTCACCACTTTCCCTGACAGGCAAGGGTTTACCCATCCCCAGGAAAGCCAGAATCCATCATAAGCAACAGTGGCTTGGGAAGACAAATGCCGTCACTCCAGATGTTCCTCCTTTCTTTCTTCTTCCCCCTGGAATATGCCTCTGTTGGCAACAACTGTCCAGGTCCAGCTATGTCCCCTCCCAACTTCTTCTTCCTCAGCATACTTGCTGGTGGGGTGGGGTAAGAAGGAGAAAAGGCTTTGATGCTGTGTAAGCACTGCCCAGCAGTGTCTAAAACAGCCCTCTGTTATGAAAAGCATTTTCAGATGTCACGGTTTCAAACCAAACAGAAATAGAAAGAAAGGCAGCCAGGCCTCAAGGTGGGGTCTTGGATAGAATTTACCAGGCAATGGAGCAGCTTAGGGAAACAAAAGGGGTTTATTAAACCTATAACTATGTACAGAAAGAAGAAAGAGCCCAAGCAAGTTAAAACACACAAACCAGAAACTTCTGTCATAATGCTATTACATACATTTCTTAGAAAAATGAGCAAAGAATTACATAATCAATCTTTGTTTCCAGTCAGGATCCCTGAGGCAGAGGACATGCATGCATACTTTCAAAGGGAAGGGCCATCCCTCACCATTTCAGCTCTCCCCCATTTTTCCTGAGCAATCTGCCAAAGATTTAAGAGTCACAAGCCCTTTCATCTCTATTTTCCTGCTTACTCAAAACATCCCAAATCTTTTTTAGCAGCAAAGTGACGGTTTTTCCTCCTGCTGTTTAATCAATCAAAATGGCAACAGCAGCATGTCCAACCACATGGCGGCCACACAATGATGGCAGCTGCACAGCCACCTGCAGCAGGGACCCTCCTCCTCCTCTGGGCTTTGGACTCTCCTTTAAAGTTTTCTCATCATCTGATATCTCTGGGCTTGTAATAGCTTCATTTTCTCACTCGACGCAGGGAGAAATCAGAATCTGTGATTTGCTGATGGCATGGGCAGGGGAAGGGCTTTCTGTTGGCACAGCACTGCAGGCCTTGTCTTGGCACAGCTTAGCTCAGCACGGCGACAGTGAGGTTCAAGATGCTGCCACCATCCTACACCATCACGGCTATCAGTGCAGCATTCCAGCCCAGCCAGGGCTGGAGTCAGGGCTGGGGCTGAGGCTGCGGGTAGCCAGGGTCCACAGCACTGCCATCACATTTAACCCCTCTGACACTCTTCACCTGGAAGTGGAGGGGATGGACCTCTCTGGCAAAAAGGCACAGGACAAAAAGGGAGGAGCTCAGCCCCAGGCCATTTTTTATGGGCCTCCAGGGCACCTGGGAACAACCCCTGGCACTCCCCTCTAAATGGAGTACAAACTTCCTTCCAAAGTTTCTCCACCCAAATCTTAGGTTTCATCCCTTACAGAAGAGTTGGTGGCCCTTGCAGCCTGATGAAGGCTTTGTCTATGTGAGTGACCCATCAAGAAAACAGCAGCCTAGGCTGACAGATCCTTAACTACTCAGCCTCCCTGAGCAGCTCTCTCTCTAGGGGGAGGGGTTTCTTTCTGACTTCTTTAGGGTTTGAAATGTAACACACATTATTTTTGGGAAAAGAAGACGAAAGGAAAGGTGATACCCAGAATCCATTTTCCTAACCTAGCACATCAGCAAAAATCCAAAGCCCAGCACTCTGAGAGCTACTATGAAGAAAATAATTCTGTCCCAGCCACAACCAGCATAATGCAGTAGCTGTGTGTCTGACGGTTATTCATAAACTTAGTGTTTGTGGGAACTTGTGAACTTCCTATTTTCCACAGAAATGAGTGACATTTGAGCATCTACATCTTGGAGCAAGATCTGGTTATGTCATGCCTGTGCTCGGTATTTCTGCTACAACAGTCATCAGTGAAACAGTTAACAACACTGAAATATAAATTGCCATCCTAGAGGCTCCAAAGTTAACACCTTTCTATTACAAACTCGCTGTGGTTTCACAGTTAACACCTCACCTCTTTCTGTAGAAGACAACACTTTACATTACAACTTGTGGTCTGGCAAAAATGCTACAGAGTTTATCACAGGCAAGTCTCAGTTTCATGCATTTAAAACAGTAGTTAAAAAATTCATTGCCAAAGATAGATCAGGCCCCTTTCTATACCGTCATTGCCATATGTTCAGAAGGACTTAATGTGCATAAAAGGCAAAGGGTATAAAGTTATTTCAGGCTAAATACTGCAGGAATACGACTTCCCTTTCTGGAGGCATTTGCTTTAAATTATTTTCTTCTCTTTTGGGCCCCAGTGAAGCAATTATGGAGACCAGTTGCTGGGATGGCAGGGGCTCAGGTCTCCTGTGGGCAGACCTGGTGAGGGATTAAGCCTACATGTTATCAGAAGGGTGATAGTAAAACGAATACGGAATGAGCCTTGGCTTTTGCTGCAATGTTTCGGCCCCGACAATATTCCAAAGAGACCTGTTCCCATAACTAGGAAAGAAAATGTTTACTTCATTTTCAGAAATAAGATTTTAGGAAATCATCGCAGCAGAGTGAAAATTTAGTTTGACAGTGTGTCAGGATAATTATGCACGATTTGGTTTTGTTTAAATACGTTAAGCACCACTGTTTCTTTTCCGTGTTAAGGAGTGACTTGAGTGCTTTAATCCTTGGCCTTAAGAAAATGAATACTTTAAATTTACACTTGTTAAGTATGCTGCTAATGAAGAAAAGGCTTTAGCACTCTTTGGTAGACCAAAACTCTATGTTAAAACTGAGAAAGCAAGGGGGGGGGTTGGGGGAAGAGACAGAGAGGAAAAAGCTAATCACCAAACCATTCTGTTAATGCTTATTTTAACCATCCTGCCTGCCCTTCCTGGCAGACAGAGCCATTAGGCTGCAGAAGCAGGAGGCAAGCTATCACCATCAAATGGCGCTGATGGTGAGAACTGGGCCCAGGAGAACGATTTGACTTGTCAGTTTATATAGACATAAAGCTTCATTGTTGTGCACAGCCACAACTGGCTTTTTAAAAGTCTATTTCCCTCCTGATGATGTGAGAATCTGCTCCCCTCTCTCCTACTGTTCTCAAATTTATTAGATAGCGTTTAGAACCCCACACAGGGCCCTGTGCAGTATGGCATGGGCAGCTGGCCTTCAGCCGTGCCACGTCACCTTTGGCCATGCCCCCGGCAAGCCTCAGTGACCACTCTTCCCAGCTTGGAACCACAGCATGCCACTTGGGGTGGGGGTAGTGAAGAGCTTTAACTCCCGCACTGGGTGATGCCTCTTTCGGGGAGCACTAAGAGGCCCATACCACTGCAGAGCCTTCAGAATTAAGAGTGTGCTTTAACACACAGAGAATGCTCAGTAGAAGAGAGGAGCTAACAGTGTTTCCTTGGGGAGCAAAAATGAAATGCCTCTCGAATTTAATTAATTACTGGAAGACTACAATCTCTTCAAAAACAATAAGTGTTGCTCTTTTTCGTGTATAGGAAACTTCTGTCTTTCTGACAACCAAGTTGCGTGCTAACAGCTTCATCTTCTTTTGGCTGGAAGTGCCTCCCCGTATCCTCTGAAGGCACTGAGAACCTTTCAAATAGCACAGTGCAGCATCTTCCCCAAATTTCAGACTTCACGCTTTGCAAAACAGAGCAAGTGTTTACTGGAGCCCACACTGAGCAGTGACATATCCTGCTTAAGGGAAAGGAAGCTTCAAAATCCCACTTCAGTGGAATAGCTGATGATAGCTAACCAGGCACAGGTATGCCCAAAACCAGAAGAGCGGGGAAATAAGGCAGCCTTTGTCGCACAATGCACGGACAGTTCCAGCATTGTGTAGGGGGCTGGGAAAGAACCTTTTCTTGCATTTAATTGCAAGAACCAAACATGAATTTGTAGTAAACATGTAAACAAATCTATCTAGATGTTCCCTCTCCCTTTTCCCTGTGAAAACTACTTCTGTGTACTGGCAACTTGCCAGTAGGGTCTGTAATCTCGATGGAAGTGGGAAGGTATTGCAATAAAGAGATTTTAATGGAAGGCCTATTTTTAGGGGTTTTTTTCCTTGACAATAACTTTTTTCTTCCTTTTTGTATGGCAAAAGTCTGTTCTTATTCATTACGTTAGTGTCTTTGAAATGGCAAACGCATACAGCTGCCCCATCATGTACAAGCATGGGAGTTATGAAGGTTTTTCTTCAGTTAAAGCACAGTTGTGACCATTAGCTCCCCAGGAGAAGGGAGTCTGCCCTCCTCCTGTGTTTTTTTTTCCCCCTGTAAAACAGCTGCACTCAATGCATTTACCAGTAGACTCTTAAGTGGTAAAGTACTTTGTTTCCACAGCCCTGCTATTTCCACAGCAGTCTTACAGAGGAAAGAATAATATCTAAAGCTATATAAACACTTAAGGTCTTAGGTGTCTGATTCCACTGGCTCTTTCAAATTTTCTGTTTGTAGATAATTTCATTTCATGCTTTTACATCTGAAGTACCTGTTTCTGGAGACCTCAGAGTGTATTTTTAATGTATATTATTTAGGTTTCCTACCAGCTATGTGAGTGCCTATTGCAGGTACAATGTAAAGAGCTGAAAGGACTTTGTGACATTATGGAGTCAGGCTAAAGCTACTAAGAGGAAAGGCTGATGGAGCGGGGTCTCTTTAGCTTGGAGAAGAGGAGACTGAGGGGTCCTGTCACCAATGTTTAGTATAGGCTGGGGACTGACCAGTTGGAGTGTAGTGTAGGGGAAAGGGACCTGGGGGTCCTGGTGGACAACAGGATGACTATGAGCCAGCAATGTGCTCTTGTGGCCAAGAAGGCCAACAGCATCCTGGGGTGGATTAGAAGAGGGGTGGTTAGCAGATCAAGAGAGGTTCTTCTCCCCCTCTACTCTGCCCTGGTGAGACCACACCTGGAGTATTGTGTCCAGTTCTGGGCTCCTCAGTACAAGAGGGATGTGGAGCTGCTGGAGAGAGTTCAGCGTAGGACAACAAAGATGATAAGAGAGGTGGAACACCTCCCTTATGAGGAGAGGTTGAGGGAGCTGGGTCTCTTTAGCTTGGAGAAGAGGAGACTGAGGGGTGACCTCATTAATGTCTACAAANAAGGGTGACGAGCTGCCCAGGGGGGTTGTGAAGTTTCATTCTCTGGAGATGTTTAAAACCCATCTTGACATGTTCCTATGCGACCTGGTCTAGGTGATCCTGCTGTGATGGGGGATTGGACTAGATGATCTTTTGAGGTCACTTCCAATCCCTAACGTTCTGTGATTCTGTGAAGTATACACACATCATCAATCTCTGCACAAGAAAAAGAGGGAGGTGGTCACTCATCTAAGGTACATTGAGTACTCCAATATGGAAAGTTCGCGTTTCATTGAAGGAAACTGTCTGTAAGGCAGGTGATGAATATGTGGGCATGTGCTTATCAGCTTTGAGCAACACTGAGAACGTGCATGACTCAGGAGAATTAAATTTTTTTCTAGAAAAAAAAAAATTATTATGGAGAATAATACTGCTGAGATTTACAAAGTCAAACTGTCACCTAGGTGTGCCTGAGCTTAATTCGGCTAAGGCCTGTGAGACACAGCAGTTGCTGCTCTCTGAAAGCAGCCAACTCAAATATCTTAACAAGAGGTGACATGTTCACCCACCTGTAGACAAGACTGGCTTTACTAAGGCTGGGGTTGTACCTTCACTGATGTGGTATCTCCTGGCAAACACTTAGGAGAACCGTTATAAGAATGAACGCGTGTGGAGTGTCTTGGCTTATTTTTTATTCTCTAGAAAGGCAAATCCAGGGAGTCCCACATGTGGATTCTTAAGTGAAACTTTCTTCAAAAAAGATAAGCAAAACAAATGGAGCCTCACCTGCATTTGTTTTCAACATGAGTCACATGCCTAAATGCCTTAAAGACTTCTGAAAAGCCAGCCCTTTATGCTTATATATTAGTTTGTGGTGAGCAGTATTGACACTCAGTAGGATGCTATTGGCATGTGATTTTCTCCTCCTGATTTGCACAAGGGCATGAGGCAGACTTGCCCTCTGCTGCCTGTGCGCAGAGCAATTTTGGATTGATGCGGCAGCACTTTGAGTTTCTGGGTTGCTTTCATGAACAAGTGCAGAAGGAATAGAAAAGTAGAACAAGAACAATTCCCAGATTAGATAATGTACTTCATTGATTAACATTTTTTACTCCACTTTTAAGTTTAGCAACCTCTTGTCATTTTAAGCTGCTAATATTTCTTCCCTGGTACTACCTGGTGGTCCCTTTTATGCATTTACTACTGTTGCTTTTTCTCAAGAAATAAATTTGCTGAGAGTAAAGAAAGTTGCTCATTAGGGCAATGTAATTAAAGGAAAAGTAGACATCATGCCAAGTTCCGTTTTCTCTACAATGCACCACCTTGGAGATTGCCTCAAACTCAATTACTCGTTGCTATGCTTATTAGGGAGAACAATGTGCTGAAATGATCCCTACTCCTAATAACCTTGTTTTCTACATGTGAATCATGTTAATACTTTTCCTTTAGTGCCTTAATCACCATGTATAAAATGGGTCTATTTCTAGAGGGAGAATAGGGAAGGTGGGCCACGTGGTGGGTGTTCTCTGAATTGCCACTGTCCATGGAGAGTTTCTTGTTCCCTGCTGGTCCACAGTCATTTTTGTTTGTTGTTGGTTTCTTTTAATTACACAGAACAGTATTTATTAGTAAATTACATCTTGATAACCAGTTTTCCTCTGGTGAAATGAAAATGTTCATGCTCTGCCTTGCTCCCGTCTTATGGGAGAAAGAGTGCAGTGTCTTTCATGTCTCAGTCTTCTCCAACTTATCCCATGGTTTCACCCAGATAAATAACTACTGCAACAGAAAGCTACCATTAATACTTGCCAAACGACCTTGTTCTGACAGCTAGACCCATGCACAACTTTCCTCCTCAGCATACAATATTCCTGATATCTTCCCACTGTCCTAGCATGGTGTCTTCAGCTTCTGTGAACAGGCTGTTCATATGGCTCAAAGAAACCCATGTGTTCCTGTGTCAGGCTGTGTTACACAGACCTGTCACTAAGTCAAAGGATTGGAAGCACCTGGACCAAGAAGGAAACACTATGTACTCCCATCCAGCCCACAACATGTATATGCTCCTTAGCTCCATATTCAAGCCAATCCTTCTAAATACATAGGCAACCCATGACTGCATATTCCAGCAGAGGTGGACAGAAGCCTTAATCATGGTAATAAGCAAGGCAAAAACTGCTGTGGGACATTGGCTGAGGTTTCAGTTCTGTCATGGCCAAGCTGATCAGAGTCCCATCAAGTTCCTCTGAAAATATTGGTCAAAAAGAACACAAGCAATCACAGAATCACAGAACATTAGGGACTGGAAGGGACCTCGAAAGGTCATCCAGTCCGGTCCCCCTGACACAGCAGGATCACCTAGACCGAGTCACACAGGAACACATCCAGGAGGGTTTCAAATGTCTCCAGAGAGGATACTCCACAACTCCCCTGGGCAGCCTGTTCCAGTGCTCTATCATCCTCACTGTGAAGTTCTTTCTGATATTTATATGGAACCTTCTATGTTCCAGCTTACACCCATTGCCCCTAGTCCTGTCACTAGATGACACTGAGAAGAGCCTGGCTCCATCCTCCTGACACCCACCCTTCACATATTTATAGACATTGATGAGGTTAGCCCTCAGTCTCCTTTTCTCCAAGCTAAAGAGACCCAGCTCCATCAGGCTTTCCTCATAAAGAAGGTGTTCCATTTCCTTCATCATACTCGTTGCTCTACACTGGACTCCCTCCAGCAGGTCTGTGTCCTTCTTGAACTGGACACAATAATCCAGATGTGCATTCCAACAGGAAGGAAGTCAAGGAAGGGAGCCAGAAGACTCGCGTGGTTAAACAGGTAGCTGCTGGGGAAACTGAAGAAGAAAGTCTATTGGTCATGGAAGGAGGGGATGGCCACTTTGGGTGATTATAAGGTTTGGTGAGAGAATGTAGGGATGCAACTAGGAAAGCCAAGGCCTCCTTGGAATTAAACCTTGCAAGAGAGGTCAAGGGCAACAAAAAGGGCTTCTTCAAATACATTGCAAGTAAAACTAATCCTAGAGGCAATGCAGGTCCCCTGCTGAATGAGGTGGGTGCCCTGGAGACAGAGGATACAGAGAAAGCAGAGATACTGAACACCTTCTTTGCCTAGTTGTGTGTAAACCTCACTTTTGGTCACAATTGTGGATGGAAGTAGCTGAATGTTAAAAATATCTAAAAGATATATAGAGATTTGTTTATAAGCAAAAAAGAGATGAGCTTGATTGAGAAAGCTTTGCTTCCAGTCTGTAAAAGCATTAGAGAAATGAAAGGCTCTTCTCTCTCTGATGCATCCATACATATGAAGGGGAGGCTAGTCCAAGTCCCATCAGTGCCTTCTTTATCATGTAAGCTACCAGTGATATGCTACATGAATATACTGTTCCTAAAATTGTTCTGTTTTCATCTTAGAAGGAAATGCAGGGCTGTATAGTTAAGTATTCCTTTTCTCTCTTTCATTTTGGAATATTTCAGTCCTTTTGTAAAGCGCAAGGCAACTTGATTGAAAAGGAAAGTCCTACCCTTTGATGTTTATTTGTTGCAATATCCACTTTTCACGGCTCTATTATTTCAGAATCCCATTGAGCCACTCAGTACTGAGTAGAAATCTCCACTGCTGTCAGTAGGGAATTTCTGCCTCTAAATCACATAATTTGGCCCGTGTTACTTAACTTGGGGCCAGATTATCAAAAATGTTGAGCGCCAGCTTTCCAAAGGCTTAGCACCTCCCAGTGAGGACAGATTTTCAAAACTGCTCAACACAAAGCATCTCCTGTTGTGACCCTTTAAGGACAGATTTGCAGAAGAACTCAGGGGTTCCCTTTCACCAAGGAGCTGAGAGCCTTTCCCAAAATCGGTCCAGCTTTGTGTAGCACTGAGGTGCAAAGTGAGGACTTTTAAAAATATGACTTTTAGCAAGCTCTCTGATACGGAAAATATTATTCTACAAACAGCAGGAAAGTATTGAAACAAGTGTTTGAGAAGAGACTAACTTCCATGTTTCAAGATGTGACAATTTTTATTGACTGATAGAGGGGCTGGGAGAAAATGTTGTATCTGAACAGTTTTTCCCATAGTTGTCCACAAGGAGGTTTCCTTCATGTTCCCTTAAAACAACTACCAGGCACATCACAGAGCACTGCTGTGATGAGGCAGCAGGGCAATTCCTATGTTCCCAAAAATACATCCACTTAGCAAATTGTGATTTGCAAGCAAAGTATCACAAAGCTGCCATTCTTCCACCGTCCTTCCCAGGAAAGGAAATAAAAAGGAAAAGGAGTAATCTGCACCTTCTAAAAAGTCTTTATTTTTAATCTGAGGATTTCAACTCAAGATCCCCCATTCCTGCACTACTGTGGCAGAGGCCTCCCTGATGTGGCTAGCAGGAAAAATCTGTGTAGAGCAGTCTGTGTCACCTTGGAAGCTTACAGACACCCTGGTTTCACTGGGATAGAATCATAGGCCAGCTATGGTGGGCAGGCAGTTAGCAGTTCAGAGTCAGCCCAGAGCTTAAGCTTGGAGGACCAAAAGCCAGGGCAGGTACCTTGCACTGGCTACAGGTGTATCCCATACCAAAATCATCACTCTCATTGTAAAGGGGCTAGTTTGCTTCTCAGGTCACCATTCCTGGAGGGTCTCACTCATCATTCCACTTCTGAAGATTGCTTTCCCATGTGTTGTGACCACCATATACCTTCACTGGGTTGAGTACAACTTTGTATACTTTATATTTGCATTAGTATTAATATTGAAATTAGTATTGACATTGGCTTGGCTGTTTCATTAAATCCATTTTAATTTCAACCCAGGGGTGTTCTCTCCTTTTCCTGATCCTCCTTCTTGGCTATTGGGTGATAGAATGACTGTAACAGTTTAGCTCTGGATACAGGCTAAATGTAGACAAAGGTTTAATAGGTCACTGTTAGTTTTTGACCTGGAAGTATTGCAGGCAGGAGGCAATGGAGAATGGAAGTGTATAAAAATGCAACAGTTAGGCTCTAATCCTTGGGATGTAGTTCTGATAAACTCCTGTACTTCAATAACTACACATCTTGTGTGTGTTGCTGGAAAGTGGGTGTTTCGCCTCCATATGGAAGCAGGCAAAGGACCACTAAAGCCAGTTTGGAACCTGTCACGATACAATGCAAACCAGCCATTTGGCTTCAGTCTCTGAATCTGCAAAGGATCTTTCCTTCGTCTTCTGAGTGCCCCTGTGAACTCAGGATGGGTTTTTTCTTTGGTTTTCCAGTCCCACTTACATTTGGTTTCACTTTGACAGAAGTACTTTTTGAAATACTGCAACTGATGGAAAAAGAAATAAAGGGTGAGGAGCAGGCTTGGTAAAAGCTTTTATTGTTGTTGCAGGATTGTGCAGCTTCTGTGATTATGCCTTGCCTCATTCAGCAGTGTGTAATTTAATGATTGCATCCAGGGCATGCTATTAACTTTCTTTTCTGGTTGTGCGACCCCAAAGCCCATTCATTCTTTTCACTATTCCCTTCTTGATGTGTGTGTATGTCTAGGGGGAGGGCAGTGGCTAAAGAAGTGTTATGGATTTCATATCTTTGCTTCATGTGCCACATTATAGCAAATGACAGTTGATTAGGTCTTTCTCTAGATCATTACCAATTGTTTTCTACCTTGCAGATACTGCTATTACAACAAATCTATCATATCCTAGAGATCCTATGCAGCTTGTTATTTCTGTGTGATTTATTACACTTGCAGTAGAAATGTTGTTAGCGAACATTGGGGAAGCAGTGAATATATTGAGAAATATCAATGTATCCTCATGTTCTGGCTTGCAGTGACAGTCAGTGATCCATCTCACTGACACTTACCTTGTTAACATTTTGATCAGATGGCAAATTTGTCATTTTTCATGGTAACAAGTATAAGTTTGTACAAGAGTTGCAGAAACGTGGGGAAGATAAAGGGCCCCTCTCTTAGTTTTTCCCAGTGTGATGTAATCAGTAATCTTTCTGGAAAATGAAATAATTACTTTGTGAAAAAGCTTATCCACTGGAAATTGTGCCAGTGTTAGAACCTCAGATTTCTCTTCATTTGAGGATTGAACGAGTTCTCTCTGTAGCCATTACTGACACTGATTAACATGCTAAACCAACACAAAATGATAATACAGAACAAAAAGGTTTACAGTCAGATTGCCTCTCCTTGATTGTAGCGGGGAACACAAAGATCTTGCAAGTAAAAGTGAAGGAATTATCTCTAGATATCTCAACAGACTACAAAACACTGCAAATAGAACACAGCAAATTTTTTCTAATCCTCACAGTGAAGCTTGCTCTCAACTTGGCTGTCAGCTCTGCAGCTCTCCTGCACCGAAGCGTGGGCATGAAAACTGTGCTCAAAGCACCAGTGGGCTACACAGGGGGAAATTAAGATTTCTTTCTAATGTAATGGAGTCATCTCAAGGTGCCAGTGACTCATCTGAACAGCCCATGAACATAGAGAAAAGGCCAACCAAAAAAGTGGGGTGTTGCCACTCAAAGCAATACAGCTGCTCATCATATCTATACATGATGTTACTAAGGGATTGTCCGCACGAGGGAGGTGTGTAGGGCAGCACTGATACAAAATGAGCCTGGACAGAGGACTTCTGCATCACTCATGCCAGAACCAAACCAGACTAATAACTAGAGAAATAGCCCTTCTTCCAGGACTTGGGTGAATTCAGCAGCTGGAAGTTGCTTTGATTCAGTTACTCTCTTTTGGTTTTACCCACTAAAAACTTCTTGGCTGCACTATTACAACTATCAGCGAGGCGCAAATGCCAAATGTAACCTTTAGTCTACATAATGGGAAAAATAGGGGCCAAAAACCAGTTCTTCACTTTAAAGCAATAGGTTAAAAACACAAGCAGTATATGGCAGAGGAGTAGTCTCTAGAGAGACTTCACAAAATCGTAGAACGTGAGGGATTGGAAGGGACCTCGAAAGATCATCTAGTCCAATCCCCCGCCAGAGCCGGATCACCTAGAGCAAGTCACACGGGAACATATCCAGGTGGGTTTTAAATGTCTCCAGAGAAGGAAACTCCACAACCCCCCTGGGCAGCTTGGACTGGAGTTTTATTGAAATGATACAGCTTTTCATTCTTCTCTTCATCCATATGAGCTGGGAGATGTGATCCTCAGCTGAGTTTGGTTTTATCTTGTTGCTGCTGTTCCAAATTCGTTTATAAGGAAAGATGTAAATGTTTTGAACATCGTCTTAGAAAGGTTCAGATTGTATTCAGAGAAACTGAAAACTGCTTCATTTTTGCCACTGTGGCCATAGCAGTGCAGCTTTGAATTCTTTAATTCTCCTGGAGTTATGCATATCAGTGCAATAGTTGAGGCATCAGAGAACTTCAGCAGCAAGTCTTAATACTCTGCAGTAATTTGAGAAAGCACAATGTCATCTACTACAAGGTCTAATTGTTATGATTAATATTTAGCATAGGGAAGTCTGTGTGGAAGGGCACAAGTTACATCTGCTTGCTGAATTGAACAAATTACTGATTTTTCATTTCCTTTTATTTTTAGCATTCTGTTGAATAGTGGAAAATTTATGAGAGCATATTTTCTAGAGCAATATCTCTTTGAATATAAGCTCTGCCTCTTAAAAAGCCACTCCTCAGATGCCTGGTTCAAGGAAGTAGGTGGGCTGCTTACTGAAGTGTGAGCTAAAGATCTCTATAGGGGGACATTTAGGAGCACCAGTGGTGCAGAGACCAGGCAGGTGCAAAAATCATGCTGATAAGATGATGGTAGAGAGGAGTGAGTTCGGTCAGGTGGTGAAGGTGTCTTTCTGTTCTGAAACTAGCTGTGGCAGGTCATCTCACTGATGTATTGAGACCTGACAATGCAATCTTTCATGTTAATATTGCTGCACCACAGATACAACTGACTGGTAATTCTGGTCACTTAAGTGCTCCTTTGCATTGCAAACAAAAGGACTTAAGTAAAACAGAAGCAAAATTAATTTTCAACCGGTACTGCTCAAGAAAATGGGGCAAAACCTTTTCTGGAAGAAAAGCTATTAGTGAAACAGTTTCGATGAGAACAGGCAGTGAAGTAACTTTAAAAGAGAGCTGGTTGACAAGATATTGCTGCAATTTGTCTTTAAGATCACACAGAGCTGACAGATTTCTCTAGGTCTTGGTGACATTTGTATTAAAAAAGTTTCCTAAATCAGCAGCTGAAATTTTGGACAATGGTTTCTGATAAAGGGATGTCAGAAATCTTCACCTTCTGGAATTGGTGACTCAGTTACCATTATCTCAATTGAACAGCTGAGATCTTCCCTTTAGGAAGAGAGATGAAATATTATCTTTTGAATGTACCATATTGCTTCCGATTCCAGAGAGGAAAAGAGAATTAATGTTGAGGATGGTGTTGCGGTAATTAGCTTCAGATGCAACGGGCTGAGAGTAAATCCCGTCAAGCAGGGGATTCACCAGTGGAACAGCTGGAGGGTGGCACTTTTTTTTAGAATATGCAATCAGTGTTGTTCATCAGTGTTTTGCTCCTTAATAATTAGAGTGAGATTGAAAAAAAAAAAAAAGAGCAGATTATTGCTAGGAACTCATTTATGGCTGTATCAAGAGTTAATGTTAAGCTCTGAAGGTGGTTAACACTTTTGACTGAGATAGCATATGGGGGTGGTTAGTGCCTGATGGTAGGAATGCAGACCTCCAGCTTCTGTTCAGTGCATTAGGAGCTGAGGACATCTGTGCTCACACAAGCTCCTTAGAGTCCAGCCTTGTTCTTATTTTAACCAGTGTGAAGCTACATTAAGCCTGATTGGCGTTAAACTGGGCTCTTGAATTAAAATTCTCCAGTGAGTGCACATGACCCAGCTGAACCCTGTCTTTCCTCTTTAAGCGACAGAGCTCCTCCTCTTGGGCATTGCTATCTCTTTTTTGCTGTCATTGGTAAATAGAAACTTCCTGTGCCTCAGCCCTGGCCCTTTTGATACATGGAGTTTAGTTCCCTGCAGGAGAGTGTACCCTCTCTTTCTCTCAGGGATTTTGTTAATTTAATTTTAACCTATTTTTTAACAGTCAGCCCAACTTGTCTGAGTTTGTAAGGAATGAACAAACATGCTTGTCTTCGAGTTTCCAGGAAGTGGAAGGGTTTCAGGTAACTGAAGGCTTAGATGGCAAAATCGCACTACATTTGCATTTTATTTTTCAACTATAATAACCCGAACAAACAACATCACCCTGCCCCCTCAAAAGAAACTCAAGCCTTGCACTTCCCACTCACCAAGAGAGAAAGTGTTTAGTGATTGTCTGTGGTTTCTGATGGTTTTGGGTAACTAATTGCTAGTGGGCTGGAAAAATGGCAACTGGCTTTTAGTGAAGGCTTGATCCAAACTAGCACTTACTGACCAGCAGTGCTAATAGGCACAAAGCTAAGCTGCAGTTCCTTGCACCTTGGTGGGAAGCAGAGATCAAAATCTTGGACTTTTAGAACTAGTGAAGAGTCTCCTTACTTGGACCTCTGCGTTTGCAACGTCTTTGCTAGATTGAATACAGCTCTTTTAAGAAACCTGGTTGAATGCCTTGCAGTTTCTCAGTTCAGACCCTGTCTGTAATGCTGGTCTTTCTTCTCATTTTCTCACCAAACCAAAAGGGAAGGTGAGCTGAGGGCTCTGCCAGCTGTGGCAGGGTTAAAGATCAGCCAAGGCACAGTTCTTTGACTCTTTGGCAGAGTTTGCTGGCTAATAGGGCTTCTTCCCTGCTTTGACTACTGAAGTATTTATTTCACACTAGAGCTGGCCTCCTCGAATCAGTATTAAAGAAATGCAATGACCTCCTTTTTAATTTATTTGTTTTACCAAAAATGGCAAGAAAAGTATTATTTGAATACAAATTGTAACTTGTTAGATTTCTGTAATTTCTTCTCCTTCACGCATCCTCAGCCTTATTCATAGACATCTGACAAGGAAGTAGCAGCAAATGTGAAACCAGTACATTTTGCCAACAGGAAGGTAAACCATCATCAAAACAATATTTTGGTATGTGTGTTTTTAATTTTTATTTCTGGCATCCAGTATCGGGTAGGGGCATTTTAACCTGGTGCTGAAAAAGCCTAAACCGAGTGTTTGAAAGGCACACACTTACCCAGGGGAGTCAGAACAAAACTGAACTCAAATGAGGTTAGAGACAAATACTTGACAGCCCACTTAGAACAGTTCAGTGGCCTTTGCTAATGGACATTTGGTAATGCCCTGTATCTCTAATAGCTGTGACTTTATTTTTTAATGGATTTGAGGTTGCTGTGGCTGAGAAGTCCATACATTGACTTCTTGCTAATAGTGCTTAACAGTTCTGTGAAATTTAGCTGTGTTTCTTCATTTATTTATAATGAGAATATTAAACCACCGACACGGCTGAAATGAGGATTATTCCCCTCCTCACTGATTTTCTACTCCTAAGCAAACATTCACATGGGAAAGAGGGACATTGTTGTAGGCACGAGATATATAACTTGGCCAGGGTTCACAAAGAACCGAAAATGGTTTTGTGGAACTACTGTGGGCTTAATGTTTGCTTTTGTGGTTTTGTGGTGGGCTGGCAACTCTGTAGCATGAGCTGAGTCGTTGCCTGTGTCCGTGGTGTTATTTGTCTGTACATGCCAGATTACCTTGTCAGGAAATCTGACTCACACAATATACTTTCATTGCCAAGAATTATGTAAAGTACTTTTTGCTTTTTTTTATTATTTAACTTATTTTTAATTCTTCAGAATAAGAGTTCTACTACTATCTTTGCTTTGCCAGTATGTCGTGCTTCCATTTCTGTCCTAGCAGGACCGGCCTGACTTTTGTTTTGCCGAGTATGTTGCTGCTGTCAGGAATCTGCCAGGATTTCGTCCTTGCAGACTTGCAAAAAAAACTTCAGTAAAAACAGGTGGGGAAGTATGGTGATTCTCAGGTGCCCAGTGCACAGGCTGTGTCAGTGGGTGCCACAGAGAACCTGAGCATTGCAGGTATAAAACTTCAGTTTGGCTTGGACAGCAATTCAAGCATGAGTTTGCGTAGTGTGGAAATACACACATTTGTCCCATTAAAAAGTGTTTGTTTGACTTGCTTGAGATTGTGTTTTGTTCACTAGGACTTTTATTAGGGATGTGGTGCTTGTTTCATTGGGCTCTTTTTAGACTACAGGGTTAGCATTCTAGTGTGCTGCAAAGATCAGTAAATCATCTTTGCCACCACTTTGCAGAATATCTACCACTAGAAGATAGCACTTAATTTTTAAAAAATTATGTTGGCTTTGTAACGTGCAGCTTGTTGACTTCAAAGGATACGTGGTGTTTACAATGGAAAGTAAGAGGTTAAGGCAGCAATGTTCACTTTTGCTGTAATTACCATGATGTCTGCCTGAGTACCAAATGAACACTCCCAACTGGAAAAAAATTAAATACACTGAAGATGGGGAGAAGCAGGACAAGGAAGATGAACTGATGGGAACAATTTGTCAGGATGATGGACTGAAAACTGCAACAGGTTTTTTCTGTCTTTCAAGATATAAGGCCATATAATGCTGCTGGGGCTTTCCCACCTGAGTGGTACACGTGCCAGTTGGCACAAGACTCCCCTCTTGCTTGGCATGGTTGCCTTTGTGGGCCAGCCCTACTAAAGGAATGTGATTTGCTATGAAAAATGTGTTGATCTGGCTTGACTTTGTGCCACCAGGCAGATTAGCAAATTGCTTCGTCTGCCTCCCGTTGTTTTATCCCAGCCAGCAACATCTAAGCCTTGATGATTTTGCAGGTCTTCATTAAAAATAGCTGTTTCTATATCTGATTACTGAGCCCCATCTGGGGCGAAACGAGCCTTTCATCTGTGTGTTATGAGGCCGTATCGAAGCACTTTGATTCCATAACACAGTAAAAACAGACAAACTTTCTGTTCAATTGCTTTTCCATCTCATCTCGGAGTTCTCCGAGTTCTGTCCCTAGCACATAATGTCTGGGGCTAGGGCATTCTTTTGTTTTTAATTGCTCTTTTACTGCTAAATGCAATTTTTGTAATTGGTTACATAACTCCAGGGTTTTAGTCTAAATTAATCTAACTTTGCAATCATTCTGCATATGTTGCTCTCAACATTTTGCCTATTATTTGGATTAATCTCACTAATTTATCACCACTGTTTAGATATGCATTGTTTTTACAACACTTGCAGCTGAGTTAAATCACACTTGTTGGGCTAAAGGCAAAGTTTGCTTCAGTAAATCAAGCAGCTTTCTTTTCTCTCTTTGTTGCTATATATTTTAGTCAGACAAGTTTTCTTCTGCATGCTGTGGTAGTCCACTCTAAAAATGGCAAATATAATGGTAAATAAATTCAAATTATTGTGATTATAGACTAAAATAGGTAATAGGTAATGCTAGCTTTTTCAATTTTTGTCAAATTCTAAATTATTCCTCAGCATTTAAATGCCTAATTAGCAGCCAACCTCCTTAACCTCAGGTTAGCTCTCATATTTGTTAGTGGCAGTCGTGAAAGTGGAACTGATGATTAGCTTGTACTTTGAGTTGATGCCTGGCTTATTTATCTCAAGGCTCAAGTCAAATGGTTGGGTAGGGTCAACCCCAAAGCCGGTACAGTGTCCTTCCAAGCCAGAACTTCAATATCAGGTGCCTTCTTTACACGCAGAGCAAAGGGAGATATTCAGTGGTAGTGCTGGTCTCTCATTTTCCAATTCCTCACTAGTGCATTGTACAACTTCCAGATATATGTGAGTTATGGGCAAATTACTTTCTTAAAGGCTAATTTCCTTTGAAAATGGGCTTCTGCTATAAACAGAATGTACTTCTTTGGGTATAAATACATTAAAAAAGACCAGAAACATTGAAATATTTCACTGGATAGATATTAAAGCTTCCTTCTGAATGCACGTGAAGGGAAAAACACACAATTTATTGTTCAACAGCTCTGGCCAAACATTTTAATGAATACATGCATGTTGCTTCTGGGGTTGGGCATGTGAAAAACCCTTGTGGGCCATCTCTTTGTGTATGCCATGCGTTTAGTACACTCAAGATATAACATATATAGGGACATATATTTACAGATACTGGGGCCAACCTTTTCTCAGTTGAATAACTCTTCCATTGAAACAACAGAAATTTGTGTTAAGGATTTCTCAGACATGCAGCAGTGAAGGTAGCTCAGGTTTTTCATGGACTGTTAGCAGGGAAAGAGGATTTACATAGTGGCAAAAGGGTACAGGGCTAGATCAATAAGCCTGTACTCTCATTCCTCTAAAATGAGTAACAGTCTGGGTTTTTCTCAGAGCTGATCAATTCACTGTGTGTAAAACGATCTGTTTGAAAAGAAATAAACCAACTCCCTGAGATTCTGGTCTTCATCCCATCTAATATGCAGTTAATTTATTTTGGTGTAATGTTAACAGAGATTGCATATAATTGTTTTTCTTCTAACATGTGGTGCTTTGATGGTTTGTCAGAAATTATGATTTTTAATCTCAAATTGAAAGTGTGTCCAGAAATTTAACTAGGTCCAGGCTTGCACTGTAGAAAATAAAGAGAAGGACTGCAGCTCTCATAAACCCTTATCCATGAGTAATTATCTTGTTATGTTAAAGTGGTTCTCCTGAATATTAAAATAATTAGGACCAACAATCTCAGCAATACTTCCCTCAGATGTTGTAATTGGCAAGGGGTGTTAACTAATTAAATGTATTTATATTGCTGGCTGGCTAAAGAAAAGGATGAAGCACTTGTAATTGCTGAAATTTAGCAAGAGCACATATTTACTACAGAGAAGGAACATACAGATTACAGTGTTTGTGGTGGTTTAATAGCTGGAGACAGTAATCCAAATGTATCCTGTGGGCATTTCTCATTGCTCTAGGGGAGCTTGAATAAGGGGCTTTGGCAGAGAGAGTTTTGCTGGACACAGGTAGGATGGGGCTCTCCACAGTGAACATAGCAGCTCAGTGGCAACTGCTGCAGCTTTGGATCCCGCAGGATGAATCCCAAAAGCACTGGGGATTCCTATGACACAGGGGAAAAGGCAGAGAGGCTCGTGCAAGGCTGCAGGGGTTAAACTCACGGCGGCAATTTGCTAGGAGTTGGTTAAGGCAGCCAACCAGCCCAAATCTATGTTTGTGTACCAGTGCTGGGGTGAAAAGATGCCCTGTGTGCTGTATTCCTGGTATCTTGTCCTTCCCTGGACCCAGCAGATACTGTGTTTTTTGTCAGTCTGCACTTCCTGTCTGTTGTGAAGAGCCACTCCGGGTGCCTCAGAAAGCTCAGTGCTCCTGGCTACTTGCTCTTCTTTCAAAAGTCCTTCTTTCTTTTTTTTTTGTTTGTTTTTTTTTAAGTTTGTGGGAAAGATTTTTTTTTTTTTTAAATCACTGCAGAACTGGCTATTGCCTGACCTCTGAAGTAATCAGTTTTGGATTCAGCCCCCTGTAACAGTTTGACATTTCAAGGTCAGCAGAACAACTTTCTGGCAGATTGAAAAGCTGGGATTCTGGGACCAGGGTAGAGTGGAGTAAAACTGGGCCAAATAAAATGAGGCTTCAAAGCGTCTTGCTTCTATTTCACTGCTATTGGAAAAGGCAGTAAGGGCCTTTTTTAGGGACCATAGATGATATAAACCTTTGTTTCTTTCTCTGCTTCCTTGTCTTCCCTTCCCCCTCTTCTTTAGGACTAATCTCAAGCAGAGCCATTACTGGGAATGGAGCAACCCAATGCTCCTCTCCAAAGCATTCCTAAAAATGCACAGGAGAGATGGTCCTCTTGGAGGGATGGGACATGAAAGCAGGGGGACATTCTAACCCTTCACTGCCTCCTCTCCTCCTCTGGCATCTTCCTTCACCTCCTTCCCCACTCCTCACTCCTACCCCCCCAGCTTTGTTCCCTTTTCTTATTTTCCATTCTCCCACCATTTCTTCTTGCTTTTACTGCCATCCCTCAGTCCACCCTCTCATGACAGAACAAAACAACAGCAGCCTTTTTTCCCAGCTAGGGGCAAGCAAGAACCCATTATCTGCCTCACAGAAAATTTATCTCCCCTGCTCAATCCCTGTTTTTTAGCCTTCTCATAAATGAAAATTCAGCTCACTGGAAGAACATATGTTTACAGTGGCACAGCTGGTAGGTACATGTGTAGCGAGAGCGGGTGCCAAGGTTATACAGACACGTGTCACATTTATCCCAGAATCCCGTTTGGCGCCCAGGAACATCTTCATGCCATAATGCTGGGGAGGTCATTACTACACCCTGTAATCCTCCATGAAGGTTTTCCGTTTTCATTTATACACAGTAATAAAATACACATCTCAGCATCAGGCATTAGGATTAGTACTGACAAGGCTTAAGCTGAAATGTTTTAAGGATGCATTTCCGATGTGAATAGAATAGCTAGCATGCAGCGTGCAATTATGCTGGCTTCATGGAGGGAAGGATTTATGCTTCAATACTGTTAATATCGCATTGACACTGGCAGCATAAAGAGAATTTTATTTAAAAAATCAAGATTGAATTCATTTTCCATTGTAGTACTAATCTGGTATTAGTATTTCTCTTTTATTTTCTAATGTTGGTAGCCTACTGGACATGTGAAGAGAAAAGTCCTTTCTAATTTCAGGATCTCTATTTCTTTAGGAAAGCTGAAATTCTGGGAAATTATGTTATAGGAACAGAGCTGGCTGGGGACAGGGGATGCCTGGCTAATCCCCCACCTTTAGACTTCCTTGCTTTGTGGATGCAGCTAGCTCTGTGCTTAAGCCACATTGCCACCAACAGGGTTCTGGCCCATTTCTAACTGTGCGAGCATTAGCCTTACTGACCTGATCCCTGTGCATTTCCAGCCTGGCTTTGCTTGCACCAGACAGGTTGGGGCATTAATCTCCAACAAAGGTCACTGCCTCTGAAGCATGGGCTGCACTGCTGCTATGTGCCAGGGAGGTGGGATAGAGTGCTACATGCTGAGAGGTTTGACCTCCTCATCTTTCTTCTCCCCTAAATGCAACAGTCCTAGGAAAGAGGTATCTTCTCCTTGTTGTCTTCTGCCATCTGCTTCTCCTCTTCCTCAACTGAAGTGTTCCCCTGGAGCCGTCTCAGAATGTGCAGCAAGGGAGGTTCTGCCTCAACACAAGGGGGAACTTCTTTACTGTAAGGGTCACGGAGCACTGGAACAGGCTCCCCAGGGAGGTCGTGGAGTCTCCTTCTCTGGGGACTTTCAAGGCCCGCCTGGATGTGTTCCTCTGTGATCTGTGCTAGATAGTTTTGTCCTGCTCCGGCAGGGGGGTTGGACTCGATGATCTCTTTGGGTCCCTTTCAACCCGTAACATCCTATGAACCTATGACTGGATGAGATGGAGGAGAAGGGGAGGTACTTTTGATGGCTGCTTCCATGCAGCAGAGAGGTGTGACGTTCTCACATTCCGCCCCATGGCCAAAATACAGGTTAAAAGCTGAGTCAGCATGATAACCTGTAGTGCATGGGTATAAAAGGAGTACTCTTTCTCCAAAGCCCCATTACAAACCCTCATTAGGAAGCTCTAGACCTTTCCTTCCCCATTACTTCATCACACAGAAACAGGTGATCTCGCAACAAAGCATGAATTTGCAAAATGAATGAAAGGGAACAGACAGCTCCATTGAGGACAAAGATCTTTTCGTATATATTTTTGAGGGCACTTGTTACTTAGGGTGAGAGAGCTTGGCACAAGCATGGCCACTAGGTTATATATTCATTTCTAGTTGCTGGCCATTCTACACTACAATAAGCACAACTGGAGCCCAGCGGGTTCAGACTGCTTTTACATTGCTAGATTTACAGTTCCTGGCATACTGGAGATATGAAGAATTGAGAAGCAATTTCATATATTGCTGTTGCACTGCTGGCAGTTTTCTGCCCTTCAAGACATTTGTTGTGATAGGAGGGAACCACCCCCTTCAAAGAAAAAGTATTTCAAAAGCCCAAGCTGCTGAAGGAATGCTGTAGCTCAGCGTGTATGCCTGGAATTCTGTGTATATATCACTTGTTTTCTATTTGATTTTCTAATTAATATTTGAGAGTTTTAAATTTCAGCCTGAACACTCTCTGCATTTTAGCAGAAGTAGAATAAAGTCACTCTTCTCACTCTGTTACAAGAAAAACAGATAAGAACTGAGGAAACGATGTGTTTGTTATGTATACTTAATCTTTTCTGCGCTTTTGGGGTAAAAAGATGCAATTTGCTGCTTTGCAGGATGGGTGCTATTTTAACAGAAGGGAATTTGCCTTCTCTCCAAAAAGAAATTATAATTCTAAACCAAATACTTTAATTCACTGGTCCTTTGTCCTGTGTGACTAAGAACACTTAGGTGTAATTTCCTTTGCTTAAGGAAAACTCAAGTAGTTAAGATCTGTGGTGCCAAATATCTTAGACGTGTCCATGCATCACATCAGCATCACACCACACAGTGAGATGGCACTGGGTGCAGAAACTGCCTGAAAAATACTTTAATGTATGGGGGGAATGGCCATCAGAGGTGGCTTTTGTACTGAGCACTTCCCAGTGACACCCGGCAGCAGAGTTGGACGGTGCACAGCTGACCATACTGTAACAGCAGCTGTGTTCTGCAGCTGCATAAAGCCTTTTATTAAGCACCAGGCAGTGGTATAATATTTTATGGCTGATGGAAATTCAACCACTGAGAGGCCAAAGTGACTGCTTTTCAGATGTGGTTGTCTCAAGTCAGACATCTAAATGGTGCAAAAGCTTGTTGCAGTTGGTGATTCAGGTCTCTAACTCCATTTATTTAGCTAGGAAGTCTGGTTTCCAGAAGAGCATCCATTGTTATACTGTAATGTGATTATTACAGATGGCATTGTTGCTTATTTGTAGTAGGGCAGCCCTCAGATCCTGGAGGGGACTCTATAAACAGCAGGGAGGCAGAGGCAGCCTGGCTTTGCAGGAAGCTAACAGTGTCCCATCACGTCTGTGTATGTAGTCCCCTCTCTGTGCTGCTGCTGTCCTGCCCATTTTTCTCATGTTCTTTTGCATTTTAGGACTCAGATATATTGTCTCCTTGTGTTAGATCAGAGCCATTTCTCTCGCTAAGAAAACAGAAGGGGATACATGTTGAGTGACCCTGGACAGCTGTGCTCATGGGTCTGACTACTCTAAGGAGCTGAAACAACTGCTGGGATCCTGCTGCTTCCCACAGACAGAATTTCTGTGGATTTTAAGGTGTTACTTGTCCAAAGATGAAGTACCCAGACCACAGGGCTCTTCTTTGCTCCCTGCATAAACCAAAGCTCGGGAGCAGAGTACTGCCAATCATGCCTGCTTCTGAGTTTTGAGAATCAGAATTCACATTATCATTGCTATTCATACTAACATCCTGCATGTCAGCTTGTGGTACAAAGGAAATCTGTGAAAAAATAATGTCCCTAGTAGAATGAATATTTTCCTGTTACACAAACTTTTCATGATTAAATAGTCTCATCTCTGTGGAAAATCATTGTATTGCCCCGGCTGTTGTCAATAACTTTTATGAGTGGGCTCCTTTTTCCACTAGACAATATTTACACTTCTCCACATTCCCTATTGATCTTCATTTTTGCAGGGAATTTTTTTGGGGTGAAATATAACCTGGTTTTTCTTTTAAAAGGTAAACATCCAAGAATTGCACTCAAGGGAAGATATACAGTATAGACTTAGTGACAACTTAATAGCTTGTAGTATATCAGATGTCTTCTATGCTGCC
Organism: Rhinopomastus cyanomelas; assembly: GCA_013400115.1. NCBI lineage: Eukaryota > Metazoa > Chordata > Aves > Bucerotiformes > Rhinopomastidae > Rhinopomastus > Rhinopomastus cyanomelas. The sequence continues at coordinate 215,638 of VXBP01010234.1, forward strand.
ATCTTCTTGGGAAAAGTATTTCTAGACCATGTATAAAATTATGTACATAAGAAAGCCATATACACTCCCTCACTTTTTGTTTTGCATCTTGGGCATAAGCATTCTTGGCACTGGCAGAACGTGAGTGGTGCTGTACAGGAGCAGCACAGTTCCTCTGCTGCAAGAAATAGAATAAAACATAAATTCTGTTGCTCAGACATTCCCAACAAGCCAACAGATTAACAGTCTTTTCACTGAATACTGTTTACTTGTTTCATAGAAAATGCATTATTTCACTGATTTACCTTCTATTTGGTATGCTAAAAAAATCAAATTTCCATATAGGAAAGTGTACACAAAGGATATGACCTTTTAAGTTTAGCAGGGAAAATAACTGAGTGCAGTGTAATTAATATGCCATATAAATGCCAACGACAACATTAATGCACCATAAAACCAGCACCGTTAAAATGATATAGTCTGGAAATGAAAAAGTTAAGTTTCTGTTAGCTTCATTAATTTGCTAACACAGTATTTCTGTGAAAGAAGCACAATCTAAACCAGGAGAATACATAAGCAGTGAGAATGTGTGGTTTTGTTCAGCGGAAGCTGGTTCTTGCTTAAGACTTGACCAAACTCTTATGAGGCATCAACCCGTCTTATGCCATAATGTAAGTTTTCCAGTGATTATACCCTTCAAATTTATCCTAAAGCCTCATGAGTGTTCTTCTTGGACTGCATGTCTTTTTCTGAAGTAATTATCTTTTGCAATTAATTTCTCCGTCATGGTTATAGTCCATTTGCCTTCTGTAGGTAAAGTCTTTGCAGGGAATAAATGCATTCTGGGGCTCTAATGGGTGCTTGTGCCTAACTTTAACAAACTGGTATCCAGGGAAAAATGAATAGCAATCGAGTTAACGCCTAAGCTTTCCAGCAAAAGGTAGCTGTTGGGGAAAGAGTCAGCCACACAAAATGTGATCCCGACAGTGAACACAAGGATGTTACACAAGAGCTGAAAGTTCAATGGAAGTTGCTCTTCTGCCTTTGTATTGGAGGCTGGCAAATGCTTCCCATCATTGCAAAGGGGTGCTGTGGGCTGTTAATGTGACTAAGGCCTGTGTCCAGCTGTTCACCCTCCAGATTAGTCATTAGAGGCAAAAGGAGCAAGGGAGGGGAAAAGAAAAGAAGCAAATGTTTAGCTTAAAATAAGAAGGGATCTATTCTTCCCTCTGTATGTGCCCAACTCTGATTAATAGTAAAATGTTAATGATACTTATATATTCACATCAAAGGCAGACCAGAGCCTTTCATCTCAGTTAAATCTTACTCAAATAATTAATGGAAGTAGTTGTCTAGTGGTGAAAAAAAAAAGAAGATATTAAGACATTTCTTTGTAGAGCATTGCAAACTTTGCTGCCCATAGGGAGCAGCTCCAGGAATACAGGACGCCAATGAATTGTGTTTAAGTGGATCTGTCCCTGCTTTCCATCAGCCTTGACTGTACTGCATCTTAAAAAACCTGTGAAACATGTTATTGGCATTGCAATAGATAATCCAACCAAAATCAAATAAAAAATCCCTGACAAGGCCTATGTTATGAAGAAAATCATAAATCTTATGCTGTGGTAGCTGGGTGCACCAGCATTAACCATTCTGCTCAGGCATGTGCTGACATAAAAAGAAGGGGGAAAAAGTCATTTGAAGTGCTCAAATCAACTCTGCAGCTGCTGTCTTCTGTGCACTGCTGTGGCAGGTCCTGTGAGCAGCACTGCTGACTGGTCCCTCACTTTGGTGGACATACACAAATCTGTAACTGTTCCACTGGCTTCCGTGAGGCAAAGAGGGATAAGCTCAGTCCGCAGCTCTCATTAGCACATACTGGAGTCAGGTCTTGTTTCTGATGCGGTTTGGACTTCCTGCAAAAGCTGAAGTGTCCTGTTGAAAACTCTGCTTTTGGGTAATGCAATGGTTTATGTCGTGGAGCTGCTACTGCATGATGGCTCCACATTGCTTATACCAGGTGCATCAGCCTTGCAAACTCAAGAAGAGCTGTTGTCTTCATGGGAAGCAGGACTTCAGAACAGATGAGTAGGGTCTTGGAAGCAGTTTCTGCCAGAAAGAGCTGCCTGCTTCTAGCAGCTCCGAGTGCCCCTACCCAATTTCTGCTTTTTCAGTTTTGCTTGGGTTTGCATGGTCTCGAATCCTAGACAGCGGTGTCAGAAAACACTTTGCTGATTCTTATCACATTAATCATGAGTGGCAGAACACACAAAAGTGTCCTGTGAGTCATAGGTGGCATAGATTTCTGCTTCAAGTGCTCATTGTATTAGTTGTCCTGGTCACCTGCCTTGTGTTTCCTTTCTAGTGTTTGTTAGATATTAATGGGATTAAATGCTGAAGTATCTGAAAATGCTGCTGGTGTGGACAATGTTCCTAACATAGAGTCCAGGAAGGATGCAGGTTGATACTTTGGCATGAATTTGTACATGTTATATGGATACCTGACACCCGCAAACCCTGCCTGCCTTAGATCTGTGACTTCCGCAAGAAAGACCTTGGAAGGAGAGGACAGTAATATATTTTAGAACTTTAGAGATCAGAAAGTTTTTTTTATACATAGATGTGGACCATAGAAGTGCCCATAAATAGATATTAAAACTTGCAATTTATAGCCTATCATTTCATGGCCTTTCAAGGCTAGAAATAAAGCCATATTCCTCTGGGAAAATGAGATTTGTAGTTTTCCATGGCTTAAAGCTCCTGTTACTAACCCTGATGGGCTGCAAGATATTGGGCAAGGTATCTGTCATCAGTCTGGAATATATATAATATATATGAGTGTATATAAATTAGAGGAAAATGATGAAGTTTCTACCAGTAAATGAACAAGTTAGAAGATTGTAAGATAACTTGGTGGTGCCTGGGGGAGATATTCCCAGTGAAAGTAATTTTTTTTCCTCAGTAATGATAACTTAACAGTGGCAATTAATCCACTCTCCCCAGCAAATGAAGTCAGTGGCATGGCAACCTCCTAATAGTGCTGCAAGGCAAAATGAGCTCCGTTAATGCACTTCAGAAATCATCTTAAAACTGCAGTAAGTCCTGTAGCAGTGGTGAAAGGGACCTGCCTGAAGGATCTGGCTGTGAAGTTTGCTCGCTTTGGTTTCATTGGAGCATAGCATGAGCTGCGCTCACTGCCACGCCAAGCTCTCATACTTCTTGTGGGAAGGAATAGCCAACATGACTGCAAAGCAAAAGATTAATTAACAGATTAGCAACAAATGAGCAAGGGACTCTGTTTCATCCTAATACTTCTTTCTCAGCTCTTTGTCTCAGTATTTCACAGGACTGAGTGATGTGTTATACTGACAAGAATCTGTGCAAATCTATTCAAGATTGGTAAGTGCTATAGTGATGGTAGGGACCTCAGCTTGTCCTAATTGCAAGGGAAGGAGTGCTCATCCATGTCACTTGAAGTAGCTGCCTAAAATCAGGTGATTTGCTCCCTGTCCTCAGACCTCCTCCCCTGCTTTCTCCAATTTTCATGTGGAAGTCTCAGCATTTTTAGACCCTGTTTCCCTTGTAAAGGATTGGGTTGTTCAAAATTTAAGTGAATAATTTAAACAACTTGTTCAATATATAAAAAATTGAAAGCCTATCAAAATATTCCTCTTTTAGTATTACATATTTATTAAAACAATTTGGATGTGTAAATTACAATCTGTCATTCAGGTATGCATCTGCTGTGTAACTCTGTATTTGAATCTTTGAGCTGTTTCAGCTCCCCCAAATTAATTTTAAAAATGTATGATTTCTTCATCATCTCAGGTCAGCAAGAACTTTTAATCGTAAGTGGTTTAAAAATATACCTTCTCTGTTCCAAACTAGTGTTGCAAATGAGATTCTGTCTTTAGCTAAAGCATAGTTTCTGTTCTGAGAATTCGTTTTGTTGAGATGGTAGTTGCACGAGTGTTAAGGTCTCTGTAACTTTTAAGACACAATAGTTTTTGGAAAAATATTTTTGCTAATTAAAACGGAACTGTGGAGACATGCATGCATTTGAACTGTAGAATAAAGGAAAATCACTCTGTTGTGTTTGGGCAGAGATGTGAAATTGCACAAGACACCAGAGACTATTTGATATCATATTTTGTTGAAATGCAACATCCCTTATAACCTCCCATCCCTTTTCTTCCTCAAAGTCGTAGCCTTCTAGAAATTAAACCTCCTCAAAACAAAATATCCTCGTGGGCATATTGCATTTATTGTGTTTCGTTCCAGAAATGGATTTTTTTGGATGTAGGGAAATTTCAGAGCAGTCCATTAAGCAAAACAGCTTCAGGGAAATCCAGAAACACAGATTAAACAGGTTAAGGTTCTCCAGTTGTAAAAGAGTCAAAGAAAGGAAGGAAATACAAAGAAACCTAAAAATCATATATACCATGGAGAAGGTGTTACTCTAAAGAAAGAGCAGGAGGCAACATGTAGTGAAACTTTGAAGCAATATGTTTGAGTGAAACTAGAATTAAGTGATGCATAGTTGAACTGGGGAGGTTGGGTGCAGTTCTGGAGCTGTGCTGACTTTCTTGACCTTTGGAAACAGCAGTGGTGGTAGGTGCAACTCATAGCTCATGAGGACTTGTTTTTGCTCCATGGATCTCCATAGCTTCAACAGAGCGCTTGGGAGTGGCCACATTGGGGTCATCTTATCCTTCAGTACTGGGGTGGGAAAATGGTCCCACTCTGAATTCCAGGCTGATCCCTAAGTTAGTGCCTGCTGTTTTAGGATTGTTGTGCAGCAGAGATGTTTTGACTGGGTGTGAAGGGAACTGGCAGACCCTGGGATAGTGAGTGTTTTCTAGGAAGTTCAGAGTTAGGTGCAGGGACAGAAGCAAAATGAGTACTTTTTGTTAATAACCTTCATTAAGTCTGGGAGAGGAAGCAAAGCAGTATCCCAGAGGAACTTTTGAGTCAAACATTTGTCACAGTATCACAGTATCACAGTATTACCAAGGTCGGAAGAGACCTCATAGATCATCAAGTCCAACCTGTTAGCACAGAGCTCAAGGCTAGACCATGGCACCAAGTGCCACATCCAGTCCTGCCTTGAACAGCTCCAGAGATGGCGACAATACTGGCAAGGACAGACTTTTTTTTCTAGAACACTCCTGTAGTTGAGAGTTTTCCCAGATCCACATTTCCTCACTGATCTTTGCCACAGCACTGGCATCACGGGCCACGCCAGTGCCGCTGTGCCTTTTGCTCAGCAATGTGGCATGGGGAGACCTGCTCACGTAATGACAGAGCTGCCACACTTACATTCCCTGATAGTATCAAAGTGCTCTGATCTGAAGGAGATCTGTGGGGAAGGGGTTTTAATTGAAATATTAAATTAAAAACTTTGCAAAATATGGGCACATTTTCAGTTTCTGACCTCCCGGGTTAGGCTGGTTGGTCTGGGAGTGCCTCATTAACTGCAATAGCTCAGTCTCCAGGATCTCCTTACTGCTCGATGAGGCAGATATCACATCTTTCCTGTAATTTAGAAGATTCATACATGACTTTTTATCTGAGGACTGAGGTCCTCAGCATTAGACCGTATCTGAATTTCTCTAATGTGGTAGCTTAGTGAAGTCACAGGACTCTCCTTACTGATGTTTGGTATCTCAGAAAGTTCATTTATGAAAGGCAAACATTGATAAAGGGACGTATTTGTTGCTTGGAACTTCCTAGGAAAGTTTTCAAATTAAAACACTTGTCTATATATGATGAAGCCTGACAGTTTGCTCTCGGTTGGGTGGTAATTGTTACTCTTCCTTTTCATAATTTGCATGGAAATGCTGATGGCCTTGTGCTAATACTTAGTGTTACTTTTTTTTCCCCTGCAGCGAGACTTCTTCTGTCAAAGAGAATTTAGTTTAGAAAGCTTCATCTTGAGTCACTATGAGTACAGTTCATTTCCTCACTTACAGATATATTTCTGTGTGTACACATACATATTCTTCAGCAGATGAATGTGGACAGTTGATTATCAGGGTGGGGTTTTTTGTCTAGTTCTCACAACCTGGAAAGAAAATCAAACGCTAAAGAGATGAAATACACTTTAAACTGGCAGAGCAGTATCTACAAGTCTTCCGTAGTAATGTCTTTTCAAACTTCTTGGAAAAGAGTACCGAAAGCAAAGGATGAAAAATGAATCTCAGGAACTGTAGCAGTACCAGTAGTGACTGAAGCAGATCTGGGAGACATAGGGTCTTACAGTTCTGGAAGATGGACTTTGTACTGAAGAATACAGCTCACAAGTCCAAGGAAATGTCTTAAGTGTACAAAGATTTAAAAAAAACACACTTATATTTCTGGATGCTGTGAGACAAGCTGCTTCCAAGGGGAAATCTGCAGAACTGGCTGCAAAGACGAAAACAGAAAATGGACCTGAGTCTCCCAGAGCTATAGTCTTGCCTGCAGGGAGAGCAGAAAAGGACCTGGTACAGCTGAGCAAAATGACATCCAGGACTCTGCTGTGTCTGCAGAGATGCAGGACCAGACTCGAGCACCTAATCTGGGTGAGCCCTTATCATTAGAGACTGTTCCAAACCGCCATTACCATAGTTTAGGGTATTCATTCCAAGCAGCTGATGGTCGCCTGAAGGACTAGTCTTGTCCATCTATTACACCATTGAGGTGCTTGGTAATTTTCAGGTGTTTCCAGACCTGAATGGCAACTCACAGTTCTACAGGGCATGTGACTGAAAGTGCTGAGGATGGGGTACTGTAATGACCAGGGGCGCACATGCCTGTGCACCCTTATATACTAGACTCGTGTTTACTTTCTAACCATAATAAGGTCAGGCCTGGTCTCAGCATTTAATGTTGAACCATGCCTGTGGTTTGGGGTTTTTTAAAACACATGATTTTGTGCATTTGTATTTAAATCCAGGATCTGAAGGGGGCCTACCAAAAAGCTGTAGAGGGACTTTTTAGGATGTCAGGTAGCGACAGGGCTAGAGGGAATGAGGCAAAGCTGGAGATAGGTAGATTTAGAGTGGATGTGAGGAGGAAGTTCTTCACCATGAGAGTGGTGAGAGCCTGGAAAGGGTTTCCCAGGGAGGTGGTTGAGGCCCTGTCCTTGGAGGTGTTTAAGGCCAGGCTGGATGAGGCTCTGGCCAGCCTGATCTAGGCTGGGGTGTCCCTGCCCATGGTAGGGGAGTTGGAACTGGATGATCCTGTGGTCCCTTCCTGACTGACTGTGTGACTTGGTCTAGGTGATCCTGCTGTGGCAGGGGGATTGGACTAGATGATCTTTCGCGGTCCCTTCCAATCCCTAATGATTCTATGATTCTATGATAAGTTAACGTCCTTGTCCAAATACAGCTTGAAGTTGAAAAAGGATCAGTTACAAATATGTGGTGCTGTCTACAACTATCTGAAAGGACACTGTAGAGATATTGGAGCTGCTCTCTTCTCACAGGTCATTAGCAACACAAGCAGATGGAAGGGCTTCAAGCTCCAACAGGGGAGGGTTAGATTTGATATTGGGAAGAAATTCTTCCCACAGAGAGAAGTCAGACCCTAGACCGGGCTGCCCAGGGTGGTGATTGAGTCCCCATCCCTGGATGAATTTAAAAGTCGCTTAGATGTGGTGTAGATCCTGTTTAGGGGTGACCTTGTAGAGTGGGGTTGCTGGTTGGACTCGATAATCCCAGGGGTCTTTTCCAACCTCAATGACTCTATGATTCTAGTTGCAGTAGCCTGCACCCATGATAAGTAAATGAAAGAAGGTCCACTACAAGCAGCCAAATGTGTGGCATCTCCTGTTGTTTGGGAAGGAAAGCAGGAGCTTGTGTTTGTAAGTTTAACTGTGTTAGTGAAGGCAAAGGAAGTAACTTGTAACATACTTCTCTAGTTTTAGATCACTGACTTTTTTTCCATCGTTATTTCCTCGGTGCTGCTGAACCTGGGGTCCTGCTTCTGATTCATGTGTGATACACTGTTTTGCCCCAGAATATTCCTTGTAGTTTGTTCCATGGCAGTAAGTTTGTGCTTCATTCACTCCGACCATGTTTCACTGTGCAAGCCCCAAGAATGTACAAGAACTCTTACAAGTACAATTTTCATTTTAAAAAATAATTTCTGTTCTTTCCTGTTTGTGGCCTGCAAGAGAAACTAACAACAGCGTTTCAAGTACCCATTGTGATTGGGATACGTAAGCTCTGCAAGCAAACATTAACCAAATTTTCACTTTGTACTAAAAGCTGAAAGGACACAAAATGTATTTACATGTTCAAATCAACACTTTTATACTTTATAAATGTACTGAAGACTAATTAAGATCTGATGTTAGATGAGTAACTTAATAATTTAAATTATTAATACTTCTGTTTAGATGCATAATTTATATAGAAGTGGAAAAAGTAATTTTGCAGTGCATTAATTAATGATAGGAATCACAAGAGAGCCAGAGAATCACACAAGGTGCAATATAACCTCACCATCCCAGAGAGACAGATTAGGATTTACAAACTCAACAACTGCAAGGATACAAGTGAAGGGAATAAATATTGAATGTATGAGGGGCATGCCAAAACAGAGCTGAAGGTGTAAAGGCTGCAATGTATAAATCAAGTCCGGATCTTGGTGGATAAATCCCACCCAAACACTTGACATTTCAAACATCTCTGCTACAATATTGTATGTAAATAGCTGATAGGCGCCTTGATTGAAATTCTGTCAGACCAAGTCGTGATTCCAGTGACAGGAAAGAAAGGATTCAAGATTAAATAGCCGGTTGAATTAAAAGAACAATGAAAGCACTGATAGCAGAAGCTGGTGCTTGGAACACATGTCTTTCTACAATTGAATTCCTGAAATATTCAAAGAGCTTCAGGATCCTCAACAGCTGAGAAATGGATTGTAAAATATGCATTTGCAATTTGATTGCCATGTGGTGGGTGCCTATTGATAGCTGATGTGTCATATAACAAATTAGCATCCCCTTTATGTAGAGGTATGGCTGCAGCCTTCTAGAGTAGGAATTGGCATTAGGTTAAGTAAAGATGAGTTTGAGGTGCTCATGAAACATTTTGGGAGGAGTCTAGAGTCATGTAAGGGGGAAACTTGTGTTACCTGGAATGCAGCAGGCTTCAGCATCTTGTCAAGACAAGAGCAGAGGTGCACTGGCCTAGAGATTTTGGCCCAAGCAGGTAGGATTTAGCTAACAGCTGAAGTCAAAGCTAAGCCTAATGCCATAGTGAAATTTGCAGAAACTAGGGCAAGTTCTTGTGCAGATTTCGGAGAAAGAAGAAAAAGAGATTGTTGGAATTATTTTTTGTTTAAAAAAGGAAGGTCTGGGAGGGAAGTTGGTGGTGATAAATGAACCTAGTATAAAGGGCAGTGGAGCAGCCTGCTTGCAGTTCTGCAGGAGGATGACTGCTAAACAGTGTAAATTTTTAACTAGAAGAAAATATCATGAGGAACTCAGTTTAAAGGAGTTACACAGCTGTCTTAGCAGCAGGCACACTGCTCCCCATGCAACTATAGGAACATCAGAGTACAGGGAGAGAACAGAAGGATCTCAAGGTGGATGGAAATTATGGGATTTATACGATATATATGAACATTTCTATAAGCCTCAAATATCCTAATTTAACAGCACAATCTCCTATAGGTCATTAATGAGATGAAATAAATATTTTTTAAATTGTGGAGCTTGAGATGAGGTATGTTTCCATTAGATAGTGCCAATCCTGACACAGAGGAGAGAGAGATTAAATATTTCCTAGTGCCCCATATTTTGGGAAATATCAGTGTGGCCGAGTGGATGGTCAGCAGGGCTGTGGGGCTGGAGGCTGTGGGACTCCCACAAGCAGCTGAAGCTGAGTTTCTGCAGAGACAGTGCCCGAGCTTCTGGTTCTGCAGCAGCGCAGCGATGCACTTTATCTTAATGCACGGCATGTTCTGAAAGCTTACGGTGAAGTTCTGAGTGATCTTGGTTGTAAATCAGATTATACCCACAGAGTCATATCCTTAAGGAAACACTCTTGTTTCTGTGATGAAGAGGCGAGGGAGATTATTCCTTCTGATGCAGGCTTGCTACTAGAAGAGCAGCTAAAGATGGTAATTTTTTAATCCCCTTTTTAAAAAACCTCAGACGGCACAGACTTTTTTTTGTTTGTTTTGCCATTTGGTTTTGTTACATCCAAGAGATTATCTTGAGCAGAGCAGACGTACTTTGAATAGATCCACTGCAGTACTGAAAAGTTTGGGAAGTCAGAAACTGCTAGATTCTGAAAAGTGCATAGAAAAGCTAGGATTTGTAGGACTTGGTTGTCAATTGGTCTTTTTCAAGGACTGTTTTACCTCATAGGCTGAAAATCAGCAAAGCTGTACTATGGTTGTACCTAGAAAATCCCAGATGGAGATTTAAAACTTTTAAACATTTTAACTTTATCTTAAGGGCCCTTGAAACCCGCGAAGGAGCAACTCTGATTTCAAGCTAAAACATACTTGGTATAAAAAGACTTTATTCTAATAGGAACACCATATTTTATTGAAAAGAGACATTTTTAAAAGTAGACTCTTCAATAAATGTCTTAAAATATGGAAGCTGTTAGTTTTCCCGTTGATAATCTGCATATTTTAGCGTTCATTGAGCTCACACTCTCTAATATATTTCTGATACACTTGAATGATCTTCTGCAACAAAACTTATACCAGTTCTTGACTCATTCTTTAATCTTATTTTTAGGCATTTAACTAAGGGACTAAATCTTTAAAACTGCCAATTACCCAGAACTTCTCTTGCATTGTAGAACTCACATGACACAAATTATATTCAGTAGAGAAATTGTCAAAAATACATAAAGCATTATGTAAGGGAATTTATGGAATTCACAAATGATGTTGTGTGGTCCATTCTTGTTAATGGGAAGGTGAAATCTATAGGCCACTTCTCCATCCTCTCTTGCTGAAAAAAAAAATAAGTAAAGTAGCCCAATATTTGTTTCCTTTCTTTTTTAACAGCCGTTGTATATAACCCTGTGTAGTGGAAATCTGTACACAGAGATAAAAATGCTCTGTTTCACCCCTGTAGTACAGTTAGTAAACTAAAATGGAATGGCCTGACCCTTGATGAACAGTAAAATAAAGCATGGAAATAAAACATGGACAGGATCACACTTGGGATGAAATTGACGGTTTTAAAATTATTATTCCAATGCCTTGTCTGACCTCCATCCATTCTGAAATATGTAGGGGGTAAGATAAATATTTTTCCTTTTGATGTGCTACCTAGACTGTTGGTGGTTGCAAAATTATATACTGATAGAAATAGTGTGTGGGACTGAGGTGTAGGAAACCTAGTCTCCTCTATCTGATATTTTGAATATTTACACCATAGTCTTCACTTTGCAGTATGCATGGATACCAACTCCACTAGCTGTTAATGGGGAGGAGGAAGGAGAGATCTTGTTTCAGGGTTTTCCTGTGTGCTTCAGGGTGTATTTTCCACCAAACTCAACCAATCTTACACTAATTCAGGGTTTTATCTTAATTATTTTCCATTAATTATAGCAGAAACTATCTGCTCTTTCATTGCAATTATTTAGGAGTAGAAATAAAAGCTGAGATGAAGGCATTGCCTGTATTATTCTGTGAAAGACAGAAACAAATTTTCTCTCAGGAAGATACCACCCAAGCACACTGCATACGCTGTGGTTTAAACAAGAAAACTGCCCGTGTCAGTCCACCTCACTGAATCAGAAAATGCATTTCAAGCAAATAAAATGTCACTCTAGTTCCTAGCAAGTCTTGAGAGCTACAATTTTATTTAGCTGTAAATTTACTGAAGAAAGATTCCTTTAATATTTTATGACTCTAGTGGATTAAACCTTGTATAAATCAACAAATTAGCAGTCACACTATATTTATGTTCAGAAGAGGGCTAGAGAGGTGAAGGCGAGATTACTCCTTCCTGGCAGGCTGACCAAACTGAAAAGCTAAATTGAATGACTCCAGCATGCTTAGAGCAATTCAGAAGTGAGGTGAGGATGATAAATAATACACGCTGACTGCAGTTAAGGCAGGTGCAAAGTAGGAGGATCTTTATTCTTTGAAGTTTTCTTTTTTTCCCCCTTCGGTATAGATCAAAGACTTCTCAGTTTTGGGGGGTTCTTTAGGAACTCAAATAAAACCTGTGAGACAGTGACCTTCACGCAACTTTTTCTGCCCTGATATAAGTAACTGTAGTCAAATTTTCAAAGGTGTGGCTTGCAATAGTTGGCAAAAAAAGAAGAATAGAGTATCTTTAAAATATTCTGAGGCATTACGCCATCACATAATTTCTCAAGTTTTCTTTTGTTTATGAAAATAAATTAAATCAAAACAGAATTGCAGGTAGATAAAAACAGGTGCTCTGTGTGCAGAGTGGGCTTTGGAGACTGATTTGAAGCAGAAGCAAATGGTCCTCGGCATCTCAAGAGTATGTTGAATGATTTTATTGCACTTTTCACCACCAATTTTGTTACCTTCTGTCTAAGCAGCAGTATGATGGCAAAGGGGATGGTTCCGTGGCCAGAGCAGAACAAGTGCCCTCTGGTGAGACGCTGCTTCTGTATTCCACCCTCATGTTATAAACGTAGTATGAACCCACACGTCTGAGCCTGTTGCCAATTCATTTTTTTGAGATCCAAAACCAGAACGGCACCTCTGGGAGAGAAAACCTGAGAAAGAGGTGTGCTTACAACACATGAAAACATTTGAAATACTTTTAAAAATGCAAGCCTTAAGGCAACTGGTTTTCTGAAAACAGAGTATCCTACAGTTGGTAGTTTAGAAAATTAATGCAAAAACACCATCTGCTAAACTTCAGATGTATGAATACTATTTGGTCTATAGAGAGTACAGACTGTACAGGAAACTATTGATCCCCCATCTGCTTCAAAATGATCTTTTAAGAATTTCTCTCACTGAATCAAGTACTACATTAGTAACATAACATTTTATGGAGAACAGCATCCCAGTTGCTCTTAGAGTTTCTCAAAGTAGAAATGTACTTCTATCATCCTTCAACCACCATAATACAGAAAAAATGCTCTTGGCTTTCTGCATGTTTATTTCCTCTGCAGCCAAAAAATATGGTATAAATCTCAATGTGGTATAAATGCCCTTGTTTGCAAATATCATGGGTTTGGACATGCCTGATGTCAGATGTTCCTGAGGGTAGACCACACCTTACGAAGAGTAGCTTCCTTCATATCTGCTGTCTCCTAATTAATACGTGGATAATATCCAGATGGTGAACCATGAGGAAATCTATTTTCTGTTACTGTGTTTCATGCAAGTTTTGAACCTGACTGTACTGGTGACAGGACTCTGTTCTGAACCTTCAGCCCTGAGACAAATCTGAAACAAATGTTATGACTTCAACTTGTGCCAATGAACCTGAGCATCAACTGAGGAAGGGGCCTCCTTGAGCCAAATATGTTTCTTACAAATCCAGTCCCTCTTTATATGTAAATCCCATCATATTTCTAGAAATTTTTGCTGACCTTCTCTTGAGTAGCCCTCAAACACCTAACATTGTGTTCTGAGGAGAAACTATGTGGTTGTGGAGTCTCCTTCACTAGAGATGTTCAAGACCTGCCTGGATGTGTTCCTGTGTGACTTGGTCTAGGTGATCCTGCTGTGTCAGGGGGATTGGACTAGATGATCTTTCGAGGTCCCTTCCAGTCCGTTATGATTCTATGATTCTATGAGTCTATGTCCTTTGTGCTTTGTTGTAACAGACCACGTATGATTAGTCATATTATAGAGCAGTGTAGGTTAAGCAGAAAATAATATACAGAAGCTTTTGCTCCCCCCGAGAATGCTCTGTGTGTGTGTGTGTGTGTGTGCGCTCACAAGATATGTAGACATGTACGTTGTATTACCTAAAGAAATACTTTTTATTGTTGTACCAAAAATGTAATGGGTTTTCATATGGCAGGTATTTCTGTTGTTTTACTTCTCCTGGAATAAGAAGATCTGTGCTGAAACAAATGCATCAAAACCTCAGGTTAACTTGTATTTTGAATTTCCAAGATTTTATTCAGTAAATGTTGGCTCATTTACTGAATGTAACGGTAATGCCAGCGTAAACCCTGAACTCTGGCTTTACAGCCTTTTGGACCAGTACCATTTGTTAATCCTCATAATTTCTTAGGGATAACATGCAAACTTATCAAGGATCATTAAATTAAAAATGCCCAAAGGGTGTTAAGTCTCTGTGGATCCGATCAGGTTTCTGGCAAGGATTGCACATGCTGTCAGTAACCTGTGAACCCTAACTCAGGAAATGGTGACATAGAGTATCATTCATGCCTCCTAAGATTCGCAGCCCCTTTTGCAGATCAGATTGGCTACACTCCACACTGTGTTCCATTTATAAATTAAAGGTTAATATATTGCTGTTAGCAGGATAAATTTGTTCGTCAGTGCACCAATTGTTACACAGCCCTGCAACTTTGAAAAACAATTATCACCGTGACTTGCTCTCATCTCTGAAGCTTTATTTTGTTGTATTTAGGACCATGTCTAATGTACCGTGTCATAATACTGGTGTCTGCAGGATGCTTATGATAATTACTAATCGCTTTTAGACTTTGATGAGTAGCTTATAAAAGCAGCATGGTTCAGGAAATCCAGAGTGGGGAAAGTTTGAGGAAGACTCAATTTATGTCCAACCTGTTCTATTCTTTCTTCGGGACCCACTACTGTTCAGTGATGAAAGGATTTGTAGTTCAACCCATTTCCCTGAAGTTTTGCCCAAGTTCAGTGCAGCCAGTGAGGCAGTCTGATATCCCAGCCATTGGCTAGCCAGCATCTGTTTTTAATTAATCCCAAGAGGGAGCTGGTAGGCATTTTAATAAGAATAGTTCACTAAGCTTCATTTTGCAAAATTTTACACTTTTATTCTCTTTGAAACTTTGTGATGTACTGGTCCCAGATGTCACACTGGCACTTTTCTCCCTATAGTTGTTCTAGAGCTGAGCCTGGTTCTCTAAAAGCAGGTTACATCTTCATGGTGTCTGCATGGCTTTGCATCTAAGCAGGCTGGCCCAAGACCATTCTGCCTAACTCCAAATAGCTTGGCTGTCAGTCATGGGCACAGTTGCCCATGCCAAGTTAAGATCTACAGCGAAGTGAGTGGAAAGAGCCCTGGATTAAGTTTACCTCACAGGTATCTTTGTGTTATCTGTTGAATACCTGAAGCGTTTGGTTCTCCAGGAGTGAAACGCTGATCAGGAATTTAAGCCATCCATTAGAACAGGTGCAAACAGTAAATCAAAGGGCTGCAGTACTGCACCACATGGAAGTGTTAAAAGAGAATGAGGTTGATGGTTCCACTTAATCAGAAACTGTGAGAAATTAAATGTTGTGAAATGTTTATAAGCCTAGGGACTGGGGTGCTCAAAGACAATTAGCAACTACACATTTCATTAATCAAATAATGATTAATTCTAATTACTAATTAAAATTCAGGATTATGGTGTTGGTAGTTTTAAGCATTAACAGGAGTAACAACATTACCATTTTTAATGAAATTCCAATAAAGAAAATTTTTATAAACTCAAAGTAATAGGTATGGTCAACAGCAAGATTAGGAATTATTGTTAAGCCCAGAGGCATGGAATTTTCCCAGCTGGTAAACTTAAGTAAGTTTAATGCACTGTAATTAATTACTAATCATAGTTTTTCCTCACAGTGGGAATTGATACTAGGGTTATATTTTACAAGAAAATAGACAGAATTTGAATACCTGCTCTGTGATGGGTGATGACATTGTGCTACAGGCTACAAATAAAACAATATTTTGCAGACTTCTGCTTAACATTTGGACTTAGATAAATTAAAGTGTTATTTCAATATCATTAATTAATGATTACTGGATTAGGAATTAAGTAGCCCCTATAGATTTTGTAATACAAGTATCATGCAGGTTTTGTGAAAAGCATACTCAATACAACTTTTTCCATGTAATATGTATCTTCTTTGAATAATTCATAGAGGGGCATATTATGAGATGTCACATTCCCACAAGAAGATGGAATTTGACCTACATTAATAAAGCTATTTAGGATTCATTAATTGTAGACAAATTTCTTAAACTGTTTGCTATTACTCACCTTTTCATGCATAATGCAATATGTTGGCTTAAATACAATGCCTAATTTACATACTGTTGGCTGTGTTGCTCTTCTTGCTATTCAGTACTTAACTTCTCTTAACCTGGCTGACTTATAGGTCCAACTAATAATTTGCCATCTTGTGGAGTTCTAAAATATCAAGGTCAATTAGGAGTCATGTCACAGTTGTTTGTAGCTGAGCAATGGATTAAATTCAACTTTTTCCACAATTTTTCTCTTGAAGACAAGGAATTGTTAATATTGGCATCACTGATGGAGAAAGATCCCACAAAGGAGATTTCATTCAGTTTGATGTGAATGTAAGGAATACAAACAAATCTGAAGAGTTTTACCAATGCTGACTAGTACCTCTGTAATACTTCAAGCTGAGATATGCAGGCTACATATATGCTAAATGTACATAGGCTCAAGGAAAATTTGCCATTAAGGATAAAAGACCTTTTAGGTACTTAGGTTTATAATTAGCTCTTTGTATTCCAAAGGTATCAAAATCAGTGAGCAAATAGGTGCAGGACATGCCTGAGGATGTACAAGTAGATGCATAAATATCTGTAGGTTATGCATGAATCCAATCCAGTGAAAGTGTCAATTTACAAATATTAAAATAATTAAACTCGTCACTAGCTCTCAGGAGTTTTGGGCATATTCAGGCAGCCGACAGACTTACAGACGAGCCTTTCTCTAAATGAAGTTTGATAAGATGTTGCTGTAGGACAGGCTGAGTTGTGAGTTGCTACTCTAAATGAATGGTGATGTGAAAGCCCCAGGTATACTCTGGAAGACAGGTTTTTGAGCAATGATCCTTCCTTCTTGTGTTTGAAAAGTAATCAAATCTTCCTGAGAGCAATGGGCTTTCAATCACAGCCATGTATGTTTGTGTTGGAATGTTAGCAAGGGATCCTGTCTCAAGAGACAACCTAACCTCAATTTCACCATTACTGCTCTTTGCTCTCCTAAATCTTTTCCTCTGCCTATGTTTGTGTCGTAGGTAAAATTCAAATCAGCAAACTAATAAGTGTTGTGATTTCCAATGCTAATGAATTTGAGGTCAACACAGCACATCACCAGCTTTTCCCTCTGATGGTGCTGCAATTGCTGTCACTGTCCTGTGTTGCTGTTTCAAAGAAACACAGAAAGTGAGCATATCTGTTACTATAATAAAATATCCCTGTATTGTTAAGAAACACATGCAGCAGCATGGAGAGGCAGCAAAGGAGGCCTGGTTTTGAAAACGAGGCTCCTAGGTTTTGTAATTAGTCTACAGCAAAGAGGAAGCTTGACGGTCTTGCTCTTATATTGCTCTCTGGGGTACAAGTGCATGTGTAGCTTTCAGAGAAGAGTTGAAAATCAACCAATGCCTGGAATACTAATTTGTTATCTGTAGCCTTCTGAATAAGAAAAATGTGCCTTCTGGCTGGCTCAGAAATGCATTGCTTTTTTGCCTCTCCTTTGCTTAATGGCAGTGTACAGCGTCACCACAGAGTTTCTCCTCACATTAGAATTTTTTCATGAAAAAAATTGCATAAAAACATAGAGTCCTGATAACATCTGTGACATTAAGTATAATCTCATTCATTTTCTTTTTCTGTCCCCAGAGTCCTGGTCAGGTAGTGGATACAGGGGTAAGCTTTTAGGCAGGAGTTCATTGTCTGAGTAAAATACCAAATAATGGTGACAACCCGTTGTCCTCAGCTGAGCTGAGTCCATCAACAAGAGCAGGTGGGTGGTACGTGCACACATTTGGCAGGGTAAATAAATACAAAAGTGTCTTCTTAAGCATAGAATGGAAAACTTACAATATGTGGTAGTTGCAAAACCTAATTGGCTATAATCTTCACAGCATGTTGAACAGGGTAGCATTTGATCATATCGTTGACCTTTTCAGTGTACTTTCAGGAGAAACCTTTAGAAATGAGGTGGTGTAAAATTCATTAGAGAGCAATTAATTTGTGCAATTAGGAGAATGTAATCTGAATTAAAGTGTATGTACGTATCAGAACATAAATGGACTTTCATGTGACTGCACAGGCTTCAGTTTGTAATGATAATTAATTTTATGGACAGCTAAGAATGCATGATTACAACCTTCCTCATGCAAGATAGACTCGGTGGTAGTCCTGGTGTAAATTGTCACTGACTATTTGAAATTGTTCTGATAGGAAAACATGAAGCAATCTATATTTCTTAAACTCAACGTATTATCAATATTTTTTGAAAAATGCAAAATTTCTGTTTCATTTTACAGTATCCAGAGAGTAAGATGTCCTATGTCTATGTGAGTTGAGCTTGCTATAGTCACCACTTTAAAGCAGGGTAAGAAAGAGTCCGCTAAGAGTTGTGCTGCTAGTCCTGTGCCTTTGTCTCGTGATATCATTAACCAGATAGCAAAGAGCACACCAAAACTAGAACACTGCATCATTCATGTGACTCAGTTCACTTTAGAGACTCAAATCCAATCTACAGGCACCATCTCTCATTGCACTGTTGCTCTTAGGTATAAATTTTGCTTTTCAATTAAAGGACAGGAAGAGGGATACGAGATAAAAATTGTATAAAGCTATAAATAAAGAGTGGAGACTCTCATGAATCTGTTTTTCTTTTGCATTGCTCTCTGGGAAAGTGTTTTCTGTTACTGCTAACTGGATCAAAGACACAAATTGGATGTTTTTTCCAGACACACATAGTCCAGAAGCACAATTTAAAATATATATATATATTAGTTTTGATTCAAACTGGATGGCCCTAGATGTTTTCAGAAGAATTAATCTTTAGTTATTAGATAGTCCTTTCACATTATGTTTTTAGATAATCTTTTCAGCCTGCTAGTCCACTTATTTTTAATTTTACTTTGTTAGCTGTCAGCTTTTGTAAAGTGTGAGCATTCCCCAACATCGACTATAAATCTTTGATACGAGCCTAATGTGATTTCAAACTCATCAGCTGAAATGAGTGCACATTGGACTTCCCCTCTGCGAGCATCTGACGCTCCTGTTTATCAGATTCTGTGTTTTGTAAATTACTGAAGCACAGCTCCAATAAATAAGCCTACCTTAAAATCTGTGCCAGTCAAAATATTTTCCACAGTTTTATGTGGAGGCATACATTGTTTTTATGCAGCAGTCTCTTTCTGAACTAATTTTATTGCCATACATCAAGCTTTAAAGACCGTCTCATGTGAAACTTTGCCAATGTTTAATGGGCTTAAAGTGCTAAATATTCTTATTTATTTCTCTGTATTTACTTGTAGGCACTGTAATGACAAGAAAATGTATGATCAGTGCTACAGAAAGCAGTATATTCAGGCTGAACATGCTGCATATGAGCACATGCGTACTGAGTGTAAGGAAAACCAGAGCCAAGCATGGCTCATAGCTACCTCCTTCTACACTCTGCAGGTTGTCATTTTGTGAGGAGGAGCTGATGAACCCCCATACTCGCTCCAAATTCTCACTGTAAACTGGTTGCCCCCATGCCAAGCTCTGAGCCCACAAAATCCCACTGAGCTGACTTGACCTGATAGTTAGTGGCAGAGCCTGTTCCTCTTTCAGGTGACTGATAAAACCCAGGTGCAGTTCTGGCAGATGTGGGGAGTTTCAGCCCCGGGCTGCATCCACAGCTGGAGTGAATCAGGGGTTAAGCTGCTTTGCTGCCTCATAACAACAGCCCTGCAGACCATAGGGTCATGTTTTCACCCAGATGGGTAATAAGTCTGTGCTGGAGGCAGGTGAACCCAGCAGGATCACAGCTGGGTTCTGAGCCAGCTATTTAAATCTTTCTTCAGAAACTTTGGGGTTTGCTTCTGCTCTTCTGCTGCCTGGGGGTTATTTCGTTTGGCCATGGCTGTGTAAGTGGTTTTTCTCCTCCCTTTAGTGGCTAAAGGTCGGATCTGAAAGTCTGTGCTCCAAATGCAGGTGGTTCCTGTGGCTTCTGCCTTGAGCCTCACATCCAGGATTGATCTGCTACTTGAAAGGGTCCTGACCTGGTGGGTATTGTCTTATTGTAAAAAAGCATTTCAGAAGACAACAGCAAATGCATCACTTCAAATTAAGCTGTTGAACTTTTTTAACTGGAGGAGACAAGGGGAGGCTTTAGTCTGATAGAGCTGCAAAAAGATACTGTGTGAATCTTGGAAACCAGAAGCTCCCGCTCCTGCTGCAGCCATGTCCCTGATAACCAGGAAGGCCACAAAAAGCCAAGCTAAGATACCTATGCAGTGTCATTCTCTCAATGGGTAAAGGGTCCCTGCTCCTCAGGAAAAGGGGTTGTGCTGACCCAAAAGTCAACCTGATGGCTGAGGACTATTGCATGTCTAAGGTGTCAGTTAATATCTGAGCCAAGGATAAAGTGCCTAGAGAGTCTGATAGGCAGAAAACATGGTCAGAGCTACAGCTAAAAAGAAGCTGTTTTTATCTACTAAATAGCAAGTGTGAAAGCTTTCCTGCATGTTGCCCGATGTGCATGTGCAGCAAGCAGACACAGGGACTGGGCCTGTGGTGAAACTGTCTTGGGCTGACTTCACCTGTAACTCTCCATGCTGGAGTCAAAGGTTTCTCCACTTCTTTCTGTTCTTTCTTGTACCTGTACAGTATCTGTATCTCTTTTCTGCTCACTCTTAAACAACTTTCAGCATTTTCATTGCATGTCTAACTTAATGAGAAACTTCGGATGTGCCTGGAGCTGTATCTGGGGCTGTGCTCAGATGTTGAAATCGCTGCCTGAAAATTGGCTTCCCAGGTAATAACCTAGAGCTCAGTGTATGAAGCGTAGCGTGTTGTAGATGTTCTCTCAGTGCAATTTCTTTGAAGAAATAGATTACCACTGTGTTTTGTATGGGGAGAAAGAGTGTTTTGTTGTTAAAAGTGACCCATAAAGATAACAGTTCTAGTATCTGGCACTTTACCTTTGCAGGTCTTTTTTAATATCTTTAAAAAATTATAAAGGCTTTCTCATTATAAGGGTCTCCGGATTACTTATCTAAATTATGAGTGAGGTGGATGTTATCCTTCAAAGGATAAGCTTTCTGCTTGCTGTGTTCTCAGACAAAGTATTTTCCAACAACATGGTCTTCAGTGTTTGCCCATTTTTGCACCATAATGAGTTGTATGCCACTACAAATGTGCATTAAAAGACTTTTTAATGCAGTCGGGAGCCACAGCTAACAGCCCTTCTATCAGTGTAAGTGCCATAGCTCAAACTGATAAAGAGCTAAATCCCTAACAAGCTCTAAGTTACAGCTTGGAAATACAAAGTAGACTTTCTCCGTGCATGTTTTAAGTACCTCATTAGTCCTCAATACGTCTACATGAGCTGAAAGTAATTGATCTCATTACTATGTACATAAATGTGGTAAATTTCTTAAATTTTGCATCTTAGCTCTGTTCAATTAACCAGTTTGTTAAAATATATGTCTATTAAATTGATTGCAGCGGGTGAGAATGTGAAAGGGAATATATGCATATGTTAGGGTCTAGAGGATAGAGCTGCTGACTGTCATCCAACTCTCAGTTGTGGTGACTTGGGATTTTGAGAAATCTGCCCTCCATGGAAAGCAGTACAAACACGGGCTGTTTGCTGCCGAGCAGTTGTGCCATACTGTTTCAGGTAAAGAGGTAGACTAGACTTGTAACGGTTACAGTGATGCTGAAGGTTGTTCTCTTTGTTATTAATAGCATTAATTATACTTTGTTTAAAACTTGCAACTTAGCCCAGTCTGTACTGGTGTGCCTAAACTTGCTTGCCTGTTACCTGTGCAAGGCTGCTGCTGAGTTGAGATCTTTGGTGCACATGAGATGTGTGTAATGAGCAGGCCTCGTGCACATCCTCTGCTCAGAGTAGAATTTCCTCTTGTGTGTCTCAGTGCTACAGAATAGTATATATGTAGTCTTGCCCTTCATCTGGGTTTCAAAACCTTCTTGGACACAAGATGTTTCCCCTCTAACTGCCTGCAAAAATGGCCAGTGTCCTTGGTGCTCTGTTAAACAATTGCAATAAATTCTTGTCCACCCTCTGCATTTCTGCAGTGCAGCATTTTCTGCAGCCTCAGGGCTGAGATATTTGCAGTCCTCTCTGGAACAGCCCTGCAAGTTGACCTGAGGTATCGGTGGGAGATGCCAGAGACGTGGAGACTTCTTTTCATGCCCTAAGTAGATTCACTGCTCTGCCTTGCAAATGGCAATTACTTCTTTGGAAGTAATGCCACTCTGGAAAGATCTAAGCATCTAGAAAAATGTCTATCCCCATAGAAAAAAAGTAGAGATTGAACAAAGAAATGGTCAAAGGAAACATGTATGCTAGTTCAATTTCTGGATACTGGAATATATGTGAAAAGGCTAGAAAGCCTGCAGAGGAGCCGCTTCAATAGTTTTGTAGAAGGAGATCTGTAAGTAAAATACAGCTGTGACCAAGTAAGAAGGTTTCTAATAGTTCTTGAAGCTTTATTTGTTATGTGATGCTCATTTTTTAAAAACTAAGCCATAAGGATGGAGTAACCAACACAGTGGTTTTATTTTTATCTTCAGGAGTTCTTGAGCTTACTGGATGTTATATGTTACTGACTAAGGTTGTCCTTAAGCAGAGCTCCTCTTGTCTGCAGTGAAAGCTTTGCCATGCTCACAATGATGAGATTTCGTTTTGTGGTTGTTGTCTTCCTCCAACATTTGTGACTAACTGTTTTCCCCTCTTTAGAGCTTGTGACTTCTAAGAGCTTCTTGAACAAAGTGATCTGTTTGATTAGTTACACTACATAAAACATGCCTGGAAACAAATGCAGCATGCCCTGCTACTTTTTCTTTAGCAATGGAAGAGCATGTGCTTGTTCTATTAATTCTAGCTTGTGGAGGGCAGGGAGTTATTTGTTTTGTGAGCAGTTTCCGTGCGCGACTTTAGCCATAAACCAGATGTCAACACAAGACTCCACATGTTTGTGATCATTAGACAATATTAAAAGCTACCGCTCAATCAACATTTGGGAACAAGAACATTGGGTGTTTTGCTACCTACAAAGCAATAAAATTATTGTCTGACACATTTACAATTCCAAAACTAGCAACCTACTTTTACATGGAATAGGGTGTGGTTACAAAACAGTGTCTTGCTGAACTGTTCATATATAACATTTGCATTAGATAATTTAGTTTAAATACACTGAGGGAGCACAGTTGTAGGTGTTATAAATAAGAAACTGAGTCAGATAGTGCTCAGATAGGTACTTCTGTAAATAATGGTGTCATTCTGAATGATTGTTGTACCTGTTTGTTATTAATATTTGCCATTTTTAGTAAAGAAACTAGAAAAGGCTGGATATTTGCAAACACTTGAGAACTACATTTTTCTTTTATTTAACCATTCTTTTTAACATAGAAACAGCATCAGCATATTTTCCAGTTTCCAGAGGGTTTTTGAAAAGAGTGATAGGAAACCGTAAAACTCCTGAAAGGACTTTACCCAGGCTGAAGACTTATATATAAAGAGATCAATTTTCTGATAAGATTCTCTGGAATGAAAGGACATTTTGTAATTTTAGCAAACATGAATACCAAAACTAGGGATGGCCGCTTGGGACCTGGAGCCTGATACAAACCTCATTATAGACTGCAAAAAGTTTCCTGGAGCTTTTATGGCCTTTGGATCTGGTCCTTTGATGTGTCTGGTAAAGTAATGGCTGAAATAGTTTCCAGTGTTCTGGTCTGTTCTCTGAATGTTACAGTGCTGCCAGTTTCAGTGGAAGAGCTTTAACTCCTTGGCAAAGCCTTTCGGGGTGGGGGGGGAAAGAACCCCTCCAGTGTTGGCAGTAATTATTATATGATGCCTCTGCCAATAACAATTCTATCCTAATTTCAATAGCAAGAAGCAAAATCTGCTTATCGCTGCTGGTTACAGATTGACAAATAACTCCTGTATAATCTGCAGTTTTCATTGCTGTAAGTCTGTTTAGGTGGCATCACTTCCATAAGAGATGTGCTTCTGTTAAAAACTTCTAATTAGGGTGCCTGGCATGGGGGCTGTGCTGGGTCCTGTGTCAGGTTGTGTTTGCACAGGCAGTGCTCTCACAGTAACCTTCCCCTTGCCTGGTGTGATGGGGGTAAGGAAAGTAGGGGTGTGACACAAATTTTTGATCACTTTGAAGGGCACATGGCATGTTCATGCCCTGGTCTACAAAACCAGTGCTGGTAATACCTTTTAAAATCAATTCTAGCTGTGTCAAGGAAATGTGCTCTTCTGACCTGAGACCCATGATAGTATTCATAGAGCAATAAAACTCCTAAAGCCTTAATTTCAATTACCTGTGTACAGTAAATGGATGTTAAATATATAATGGTGTCATCAGAAATTCATCAACTTGTTCACTTAGGAACAGAATCAGAACCACAGAGAGTTCAATAGGAAGGTAAACACGCTTCTGTATCTATTTGTCTTGTCATGGCTTCCCTTTCCTCCATAAATCCTCTGGGAAGTGCCTGTTCAAGCTCAAATGAAAACTCATCTGGGATTCTGTGTCTCTTAGTCTTGCATTTGGGATTCCATGGATGCTTTTAGGCAAAGTAGCTGTGTTCTAATTTGCTTTCTGCTCATTGGGAGAAGTTAAGGCTGGTCACCAGATCAGGTTTATCTCTAAGTCTAGGTTTCTCCCAGCTGTGCAAGGTGCACA
This sequence comes from Rhinopomastus cyanomelas, assembly GCA_013400115.1. Taxonomy (NCBI): domain Eukaryota; kingdom Metazoa; phylum Chordata; class Aves; order Bucerotiformes; family Rhinopomastidae; genus Rhinopomastus; species Rhinopomastus cyanomelas. The sequence continues at coordinate 240,445 of VXBP01010234.1, forward strand.
GCACTCCCTACCTCATCCTGTGTGAGCCAGAAGAGTTTACAAAACTGTGCCTCCAGTGCTGTGTTTGGTTTTGCAGGATCTGCCCTTCCCAACATCTTCGGTGCTATCAGTGTCTTACATCATTACTAAGGCTCACACACGGAGCTCGTCTGCATTGCCTGGTGGATGTTTTAGCCAACAAGCCCAGCTGAAATATAAAGTGTTTTTTCAGCTGCAAATGTGCATAGATCATCAGGAAGCAGTTACAGGATAACCTGGGATACACCAGGGGGTGTAGTTCTAAGAGGCTGTCCGAAGAAATGGCCAGGCAGATGTGGTATCGGCAGTTACCTGATATGGTACTGTTCTTACAGTTACCTGCCACATGGCTTACCCAGATATTTATTGTTTTCTATTTTGTTACTTGGTTCCTGAGTGAATTTAATGCTTTCCAACAAGGAGGGCTCTTGACAAGGAGGTGGATTGTATTGCAGGTCGAGGTTTGGATGGCTGCCATGCAAAGTGGTTTAGACAGAAAGGCTCCTAGTAAGTGCTACAGTAGTTGCAAATTGGCAGATCTTCTGTGTGTGGATGCCAGACAGCAAATTCCCACTCACAGTGTTGAATAATGAGCATTGTTTCTTGAGTCTTTTAAGAGTAAACTCCATTAAGATGCTTGGAATGCAAATACTTACTCTTAGAGAAAGTAATGATCTTAATTTGTTTTAATTCTATTATTAGATTTGTTAATGAAGATGTCTATTTAGACTATGTAAGACATCCACTAAAATTCTACAATATTAATTTTATGGAGAACTTCCAAAAGAACTCTATTAGTTTTCCTCCATTAAGGTAACATTATGGACTTTTAATAGAGCTCTTGGCTACAGCAATCTTTTATTGACCTAGTTAGTAAATGAATTAATGTTAGTCTCAGTGTCTTCAAAATACGCGATAACTTTAAAAATTAGCATGAGAAAAGTGTGTAGTAATTTCTCTATTACAACAGTTTTTACCACCCGTTGACCAGATAAATGCAGGCACTGAGTGAATTGTAAGTATGATTTAGTTTTGCTTAAGACTTTCTGGACACATCACATAATGATTTTTAGTCTCTACATAACCTTATTTTTTAAGTAAGGCAGAAAAATCAATTCTTACATGATCTCATCCACTAGTTTGTTCCATACAAATAAATCTCAGGATGGGATGTGTTAATTCTTTTAATAAAGCTTTTTCTGCTCAATCAGATTGAATAAATGCAGCAAGGTTACCCACAGCAGTTTATTTGTGGTTGATGATATCTTGTTTCAAGTTATACAGGCACCCAGACACTGTTTATATCCGTCTTCTCGATTTCATAAATAATAATTTTCCTGTAGTTTTGGACAGAGATTTTTCCGACTTTCATAAGGAGCTGCATTACATTCTTGCCCACAACTCAGAGGAAGACCTAATCCTTTTTAGAGTTCAGATCTGGACTACTCTGACAGGAGCCCAAGGTCCTGTTCAGCCTGTGGATCTCAGCTGGCATCTCAGCATGATGTTCTAAGCAAAGGATTGTGACTGACAGTGTCCTAAATTCATTTTGAACACATACAATTCTTCTGGTCATAGAGCTGCTCATATTTATGTTGCACAGCCATTGAACACGCATGATGTTTTGTGCTTTTTAGAACACTGTGCCATTAAATAGTCAGTTCAGTGGTCCATTTGTGAGAGTTTTATTTGAAAAGTAAAAGCAAAACAAATTAATGATTGGTTAATGAGTGTTAATAGTTGACTACAGTTTATTTAAAGGCCAAATTGGTTTACAGATATGTAGTGTAATTGTTTTCCAATGGTTACTTCACATAAACCAACCTTGTTCAGTCTTCAACCTGAAGATCAGTTATTTATGTTTGAGTTGTTGTTTTTCTGTGCATTCATTCATATAGCATTTCATATTATGGACTGTCATGTTGACATGAGTATGGCTCAGTAGCATGTGATACAGCATTTCTGCAGTGCATGCTCTTTTTAATCACCTGTCATCCTCAAAACGGAGCATAGAATAAATATCTGACCTGCAACATGTGGGAGTTATTTACTTGTTTATCTCAGCTGGCTACCCACAGGTGATACAGCCTAGATGTCTAAAGCATCATTGTTAAAATGAAATGTCCGAGTTCAAAAGAGGTAACCAGGAAAGTTCATCGACATTGCTACCAGTTCCTTGCATGCTCTTTTGTTTGGGTGCACTTATGTTTACTGTCCTCCATAAGCTGACACTGAAGAGGTACATGTTTAGCCACCACACAGAGCTGCACCAGTGACTTGGTTCAGTTCAGTCAGTAACTTGGACTTGTTCTGTGTGACTTGATGAGGGCCTTAAATTACCCATGTGTTGTTTACTGGGTTTCTGCATAGGAATATAGTTCATTTCTGGCCACTAAATGCCCAGATGTGCTATGGTGACTGATTCTACGTTGTAGGAGCCAGTGGTTTAAGTCTTGACCTTATAAACACTGGCTACTTACTTTAGCTTTGTTTAGGCACATAACCCCTTCAATTTCTTTTCACTTACACCCTTATTGGATCTGTTTGATTAACATTAAGCAAACATTTATAAATTTGGATCTTCTGAGGTGTGCAAGATGACATGTACAAGCAGTGTGGTTAAAGCCTATTTTGATTTACAAGGATCTTCTTGGGAGTGAGCTGGCAGAGACTTCAGCTGATGGACAAGCAAATAAGGCAGGATGTAAAAAGAAGATTTAAATGCATCATTGCTGTCATTCTCAGCTTGAAAAATCCCACTGTGGAAGCTATCTATGAGCACTAGACCTTGCTAGTCAGAAAGCCTAAAGGTTGTGCAGGAGGTTGACAGAGGGATGTTTATTTTCAGCACTGTTCTCACACTGATGACTTCAGAGTGAAATGGATTCACAAGTATGTATGCTTGGTGGTGTCAAGCAGCACTATTATCACTTTTGCTACTTAGTTCAGAGCCGAGGAAACTCTGACCAACACATCTATGCCAGTTTGCCACTCATGTATCATAGCTTCAGGCCCAAGAGCTAAATCTGAGATTGCTTAATGCTTGTTTAGTAGTATTTTTAAAACAGTGTAGCATAACATGGTCATGTTTAACTTCTCAAAATATGAAAAAAGATTATGATACTACCATACAACTTCAGTCTGTGCTAGAAACTGCTCAGGTAGCAGAGTATTTTTAGGATTTGGCTTCTATACACTGTGGATAAAACATGTAGAGCCCATAAGAACAATCTAGTATGTATGTAGTAGCAAATAGGTACTATGGGGATGTCAGATGTTTAGGCAAATGCTTTTGATGCAGTATTTGTGATGTAGCTAAGTTATCTCTTGTGCACATGTGGATTCATTACATTGGTTTGTGTAGAAGTCTGTCTGTCACAATTATTAGCCAGTACCTATGAAACTACATGGCAATGTGTTCCCTTCTGACCCTGTGCCTGTGAGTAGCCCTGACAGGGCAACAGGGACTCCACAACCACCAGACCAAATGGACCCCTTCACAGCTATAGTCTCAAGTGTCTTTGAATATACATTAGGCAACATGAATGTGCTCAGACCAAATTCTTCAGCCTTTTCAGGATCTCTCCTTATTTCCCCAAACAGTGACTCAGCAACGCATGCAGCCCATTTTTTTTGCTGGCTGTCTTTTTGCCAACTCTGCAGGCACCCCATGCTGCTTTATCCATAGTCTTGCCACTCTAGTATAGCAACCTTTGCTGCTGTTTTGTACCATCTGGAGCAGACTCAGTGCGTCTTTCTGCCTCATCAACTTTCCAACTCTTCAACTTTTTTAAAGTAGATTTTCTCATCTGCATACGCCTCTTAATTTTTTTTTCCACTCTTTTGTTGGCCTTATGGCTCGGTGCCTTAATTTATTCATCATACAGTGTCTTTACACCACCGGTTTCTGTAATTCATACTGTGTACTGCCTGTACCCAATGCTTCATTGTATTGAATTCTCTTCAGTGTTTGGGAATACAGTTGGTATAAAAGGCAATATATGATATGAAGTTGTAGTATATTGTACGGAGATACAGCAGCATCTGCTGCTATACATATAAATATTCTGACTTTGCCACACTTCAATAAAGCAAGTAATTCAGGCTAGTTTTAAACAGAAAAAAATATTTTGTGGTAAAATTAATTTCAAAATGAAGCTTAAGACATTTGTTGATGGGAGTTGGTGCCCCAACATTTATTAACTCTTGTTTTTCATATAAAAATACATGTTTGCATGTGTTTGTGTGTGTGTGTGTGCATTTATATACTGTGTGTGTAATTGACTGTTGCAGCTAAGAGATGAAAGGAAGCTAATGCTTTCTTTTTTCTTCATCCTTTGAAAATTTGGTCTCTAACCAGGAGAGGTTTGTGTCTGGCTGTCCTAGCTTGCAGGAGTGCCGATTTCCTTCTACATCTGCACTCGTGTGCTGGCAGTTTGCTGCAGGCACAACACCTGAATGGCTCTGAACTGTAGCTACTTGTCTATTTCTTTGCAGCTCATCCTCAAGTTAGAAGACACAGTTGAGGAATGTATCTCATAAAACAAATACCTCTGGCTTTGGTTGTTCAAATCAGAATTAAATTTAAAATTTGATTTTTTCGGAATGCTGGTCGGTCAAATACCACTGCTAATACTGTTCTGCCCTCCCTGTTGTACATTCTTGAAACTGGGTCTCCACATTTTCAAACACTGAAAGCTCAGAGGCCTTCCAACACCTGCAGAGTTGCACAACTTGTGAATCCTGACTTTGATCTAGTGGGTACTTTCTGCTATCAGGGAGACCTGCAGTGCTGTGCAGAATTTGTGGGACCAATCCCTGCCCTGAAGTTGAGACAATTGGTGTTGAAGTGACAAAACGCTGCCAAGAGGAGCTGAGTGTAGTTTTCGCTCATAACTGGCAGTAGAATTGTCTTCCAGCAGTATCCCACAATAGCAATCCCAAAGGTTTGATTTTTGCACGTATTTTAGTATTCTTTGCCCAAGCCTTGCTTTTGAGTTCCTTCATGACCTGGACTAGAAGAACAAGAGACAACTATTTAAAGGAAATAATTTAAACATGAGAGTTTTGGAAATAAAGGTTCATAAGTGCAAGAATATTGTATTTGCTACTGTGTTTGATCAGTAGTGAATAAAGGGTATTCATCTTAGCAACAAGCAGAAAAGGGGAGGGGGGAAAAAGTTTTGTATTAAATCAAGTAAATGGGGAAGTGAGCCAGGGGAGGCTGTTTTAGTGTTCAGAATGCAAAATGTGCAGCTCATAACCATGAAAATTACTGTACCTCTTATAAACATATTTCGATTGTACATGTGTGTGTGACATAAAAATGCTTAGTTTTTAGGTCAGGCTAATTTTTTTTAAAACCATGACATTAATGGCTGGAAGTGTAATACTCCTTTTACTTCATCTTGAAAAAGTTTGCTTACAGTTCACTTCTAATAGCTCTTTCACACCATTATCAAATGACTGATAGTCATTGCAAGCATTTTAGCAGCTTTCAGATCTGTTATATTTTTAATTAAATTGGCTGTGAATTGCACAAGTAGCAACAGTTGACAAACTAGCACTCAGTGCAGCATCAGCGTTTCTTGGCGTCGCTGTCATGGGACATTCGTGGTCTTGATTTCTTTAAACATTTTATATTTCTTTTTAATCTGCAACAGAACTTGACTTGAAACTGTAAGTAAGCAGCTCAGGCAAGCAGGGTGGGATATTGCAGAAATACCCCTGAGCTGCTTTGTAGAGTGCATGAAGCTGTCTGACCTGCATGCTGCCAGCAGAGGCATGATGGCTGCGGGTTTGTGGATAATGTGGCCTCCGTGCTTAAGGCCAAAGGACTTGTGTGTCATGTACATCTGCATGCTGCTAACGCCATGCCCTACTTTCTAGTTGGAAGATGTCAGTAAGGTCTCTTGAGTTTACTGTCAAATGTGTTGCTGGAACAACATCCACGGTTCCCCCAAGGAATTACAGATGTCCCTTAACCACCTGTAGGCTGGTGCTGTGGCAGCTGTTTGCTGGCAGAAAGGGAGATGAAAAATTAGAGACTTCACTCTATATCCCTGTGCCATTTATTTTAAAATATTTTCCTGTGAACACTGTGTTTGCTGCCATTAACCCTTTGTGATTCTTTCTGCTAAGCTACTGTTCCAGTTCCAATCCAGCAGAATAACATCTCAGGCACAGAAGAATCTGGCTCTTGTTATCTCTGTTTTGAATGAGACACTGCAAATCTGCCTGCCTAAATCTGTGGGTACTATCCATGGGAAATGATGCTGTGGTTTTTAGCAGATCAGGAAATGCTAAAGAAGCAATTTGGTATTCATCTAAAGATGAGAAATGTATGGGCCAAATGTAGAGGGCTTTTTAGTTCATCTTGCCATGGGCAAGACTGCATCAGAGGAAAAAGCCTTTTGAGAAGAGATCCATAAGGAGTCTGGTTTTCACACAACAGGTTACCATTCTTTCCCCACAGACTGCTCTGTCCCTTCCAGTGCAGTACAACACACCTCACTTTCTGAGAACATCATAACATATTCATCTTAAAGAAACAAGCAGGAATGTTTTTGACAATAGACCCTTCTCTTCATTTCTGTCTACGTAAACACTTGCTTTTTGAATTTCTGACGTTACTCAGTCCTTCTACCTGATGCCGGTTGGCACCCAGATTTTGCTTGGGGCTTTGATCAAAGAGCTATGATATTTTCTCTGCATTCTTAGCAGGGACTTGACCCAGCTTCTCTGCTTATTCTGGGTTGGGCAGTGGGGTAGAATGTATTTGTTCGCCATTAGAGCTCTCTCCAGTGGCTCCATCCAGAAAAACTACCCTGGGGGAAAGTTCAGCATCACCTAAACAGTCAACTATAGTCCTGTCTCAGAGGAGCAATGAAAATTTAGGCATATGCACACTTGCCCATCTTTGAAGCATGAGACATTTGAATATAAGTTCAAACCCTATGATGGTTGGCTTCAGCTGGTGGGGTCAAACCACTCCCTGTTTCAGAAGGGAGACAGTTTGCTTAAACAGATTAGCAGCTATCCATATTTTCTTGTTAGCATTGCAATTACAAATTAGTATAACATAAAAGCTTGATATAATTGTGCTGGGAATGAAAAATATCTCTTTATGTTGCACATTTCACAGCCACATTAGACTTGCAGAGCATTGTGGCAATGATTACTTTTTTGCTGAGGGGGAGAGAAAAAGATAAATGACTTCTAAATCACCACAGGACTCAGCCTGCAAGCTCCGAGTTTATTTGCAAGACATTTATCTCCTTGTATACTCACCAGGAAAAAAAATTATCATTTAATTAATAAACTTAATAGCCTGAGGTATTCTGATCAATAAAAAATAGTATGAGAGAACAAGGCTTGATGCAATGAAATATTGAGTGGTCTGCAGACAAACCCATGATTTTCTTTAAAACTGATCGTGCTCCTGCCTAGTTAGTTAGGGGAGGCTGCATGGTGAGATGCATTGCTCTGCTCAAAAACAAACCGATAGGCCAGCCTGAACAAAAAAAAAGTGAAGCAGCTCCTTGTTTCTTGGAACAATTTCCCCTTTGTTTTCTCTGTGTGACCTTTTGAGCTTTTTCTCTCCCTGCTGGCACTGAAACAGTGAGCAAGGTTCCAGTGAAGCCAATGGGTGTTTTTCCACTGACTGCAACAGACCCTAGCTGGGTCAAATTCTGCCACCAACGAGGCCCTGACTTGCTGCCTGCGCCTGGTGTGACATTAGACCAGAGCCCCATTACAGCTCTGCAAATCCAGGGTTACCCTGCTGGCTCCAGGGCTTATCCCGGATAATGCAGAATAACCAGCAGCAAGATGTGCCCCAGTCTCCTGTTACCAGTGGCTCAAATGTGAACAGCAGCAGCTGCCTGGCAGGAAGGGGCTTGTTTGCTTTATCTGCAGCTCCGTGATGAGCCCCGTTAGGATTTCACTCTTTGCCAAGGCGGCCGAGGGCTGATCTAGTGCAGAAGTGGTTGCTGGGGGAAATATGCAAATGTTGCCATTTTTTTAAATTCAAACAGTACTGAAAATGCATCCTTAAAGAAGAGACCTTTGGAGATTGGGTACTTTTTGTGTAGACATGCAGGAACAGCGGGGCTTTTTCATCCAGGTGTGCATGGCAGCTTTACAGTGGCAGACAGCAATGGAAGCAGTACACTTCTCACAGACAAACGCATCAGCTTATCTCCACGTGTCACTTCTGACATCGGTGTTAAATGGTGTATGAGGTTTTAATTTAACTGTGCTTTTGAAATGGTCTGATGGAAGAACAGCGCTACGGACACCATGACTTGATCATGAATTGGAGCTTCTCCACTTGTACTTCCTGCACTGGAAATCCCAGTCCCATCTCGTGATTGTCCTGTCACCATTGTTGGGTTAAGTCTCTCCTTCAGGCGTGCTAGGGGCTGCACAGCATTTTGTGAGCATCAGATTAATTTGAATGTGAGAGAAAGAGAAGGTAGCAGAGGATGAAAAAGCACACAAAGGAAGGGAAAGGGGACCAAGCTGTAACTCCTTCAGCAGCAGCAGTTTATAGGCTTGACATGTATGGTGGCCTCTGTGGAGTTGTCACTGAGTATCTGGAGCAAAAAGGACTGCTTCCCACTGTCCCTGGGGCCTCATTGACCCCTTTTGTTCTCACATTGCCTCTTTTTAAAGCTTCAAAGTGAAGTGGAAGTACTGGAATATAAATAAGGTATTATTTACCTTATTTTTTTCGCAACACCATTACAATTGTGGATGTGCCAATTATGATCTAGTCCTAATTTATTCTGTGTTAGTCTTGATTCTGAGTTTAAATACAAAAGTACCTTATATGGATGAGTCCAGGCTCCTCCTTTTCTGTGGTGTTTTTGTAAACAGGGATTGTTGCAGGTTTCCATACTGTTGTGTGAAACATTTTCCTGTGCTGAGCTCACAATTAGAGAAGACCTGGAGACCTCAATTATCCCCGCGGGTCAAGGGATGTACTAGTGGATAAGAATGGTGCTTATGAGGAAGCACTGTAGGATATGGTCCTTGCTTGCTTGGGTCTCTTTTCCTGCTAAGCACCACGCATAAGAACACTGTAAAGAATTTAAAAGTGTTCATTGGCCACAACTGAAACCTGAGACTGCGAAAATGCGTGAACAGAAGAAGCTTCAGAGGATACAAGAGAAGACACACTAAGAACTAAATGTTGTTTTCCTAGAATTTGTCAGAATGTTGGATTTTGAACTAGCAGTTAACATTTTCATGAATTTCAACTCATTTGTCATGATTTTTCCCTAGTTCTTAATCCAGCTCTGCATGTGGTTTTCTGACTCATCCTATGGCTTAATTTCTTGTGCTGTGATGTGTTCACTGCCATATTATGTGAGCATTCAGATGTCTCCACTCAATCACTTTAATTAAAGCAGGAGTCCTTACCCTCAAATGTGGACAATGAGTAGCACACAGTCAGCTATGCTTATTAGGCTTAGAAGATTCTTTTGTAATTATATATGTGCCCACTGGTATTCAGAGCAGTCCCATATCAGCATTTAAGCAAGTGATCAGCCTTCATGAGTTCAAACAGATCTTAAGCTTACGATTGGTATTAAGAGCAAAGTTAAATGCACTGCTGAACGGGGACATGAATCAGCTTCTGATTTACTTATGAAATTGTTATCTAGAAAGAATGCTCTTCTGTCCTAGAATCTTATTAGATGAGTTGGTGATAATAGCCTTTTCCTACTGGTGCCAAAGTCAGCACAAGATCTGCCTTCACATGGTAAGTGAAGGCTTAGTGCAGCAAGGTGATACAAACTATTTTGCTCTCTTCAGCTTGCTCTCTGCCTTTCCCTCTCTCTTTATTAAAGAATAAATATGAGAAGGTTCACATGTTCATTTTCAGGGGGCTTTGTACTTGTGAACTGTGACAACATTGCTTTTGCAGAAACAGATTTATCCAAATTTTTACTGATGCCCCAAAATCCCACAAATGAGTCAGAAGGATGGAAACTCTCAGTTTGCATTACAGAAATAATCCCTAACAAACTATTTATAGCTTTCCTAGTGTTCTCATGGTTATATCCTGAAATGTCTCCAGATGCTTGGCACTGTCATCTAAAGCAATTTTTAAAAAAAAAAATGCTTGTCAGTTTAGATAGCAGTGCCAGTAAGGTGTGAGGGGAGGAAGTGAACTGCTGTGGGCTCATAGTGCCTACAGGGTCGCTGATTGTCCTGCCAGTGCTTTCCTGTAAGCAGAATGGCTTTGGCTGGGCTCTTAAGTCATGAGAAGGTGCAGAGAGAGATCTGGAGGGTGGATTAGCTTGTGTGGAGCACCACACAGAGATTTGGCCCTGGACCCTTGCCCAGAAATAAAAGTGCCCTCTTGGTGTAAAGACCTTGTCTCTGATTTGGGTGACTGAACCAAAGTCAGTCCAGGAGCCCACTAACATTTGACAAATGAGTAAAATCAGGCTTGAAACAGGTTTTGAAATAAGAACAGGCACATGCATAAATGCAGTGTGGTATCAGTTATAAATGGAACTGGTGGAAATAGGATGATAGCAAAGAGTTTATTTTTAACTACTATTTCAGCTTTGCCAAGTGTAGTACGCTATAAAAACCAAGGGCTGGTAAAAATTCAGGTAAGGGTAAAATGTTACAACATTCAGTATTCTCTGAGAGTACATAAAATTGTAGAGAGAAATGGTGTGTAAGAGAAAACTTACTCTGTCTAAAAATGTTAGTTTATAATGCCAGCTAAATTAAGCAGATATTGATTATTAATAAATGTTCTCCTCTAACTGGCTTATTCAATTATTTTTGTTTAAGCTTTCAGAATTTGCTGTGGGATGCTCTCAATTTGAGTGGCAATAGTGAAAGATTTATGCTCTGTAGTGTGCTGGCTGTTCTGCCAGCAAAGTAAACAGCACTTTAGATAAGATTTGGACTTGCAGCTTTGCTTAATGAGAACATCATCTTTCAGGGCACGGATGTGCTCACGGAACCAAATATGCCATGCATATCTGTGTTTGTTACAAAAATTAACATACAGAATCAACTCTATTTATGTAGCTATGTGGGCAAGTTGTATTATGTCTGTGTCCCTATCTGTGTAACTTCATTATGACATTACTTGGTAGCTCAGAGCAGAAATTACAATGAAGCTCTAGTGCCATGTAGGTGCTTCAGATGGAGAAGAAACGTCCAACAGTCCTGATACGAGAAGGGCTCATGTACTGCATTCTCAAATGTCTCTCTGCTCTGCAGTGAGCTCTAGGTGATACACACAGCACAAAATGCTGAGCTCTAAACTGAGGTTACAATCAGTAAGGAACAGAGCATGGGAGTTTGTGCCGTGTGGTATTTGATGATAAAACTAAATTGGATGCTTGTAAGAATAACTGCTATGCCATATTGCTGCGTGGATGCTGTTATCTACATGTGTTCATTTTTCTTAATGCTAAAATAATGCTGCAAACATGCAATGAAAGGGAAAATAACGTCAGATTTTTAATCTGTTTGAGAATGCTGCTCCTTTTACTGCAACCATGGTGCAAAGCAAGAGTTTCCTCACCATGTTTTAAAGCAAGAATGATATTAAATGGCACTGTCTTTATACAATTCACAGAGAAAACCAAGGAAAGCAGAAAGAGTCATGAGGTCTGGCTGTTGCCCTGCCATACATATAGGGAAGCTACTGACCAGTCTCAGCCTTAGAGGCATCTGGATAGCTCTGAGGTCATGCCATTAGATATCTGTCATTCAACCTGTGCTGCACAGTGCGCACGTAGTATCGTAAAAAGTATTCTATATTTTACAACAGCTATTAGTGTAATTGTAGTTGCATAGTGGCCAATAAGGCAGTGTGTTCTCCTTTCCTTCCAGGCCTCTTGATGAGTTTGCACTTTTTCCAATTTTTATAAGATTCAGATAGTTTTGTTATAGTGATTGAATTTTTGTTCCTAATACAAAACACTCAATGAAAAAAGCATTCTTTAAAAACTCTAGTGGTGAAAGATGTAAACCAAACTTGAAAATTTGCTAATTGTAAACCCCTTTGTCTTCAGAGTGCTGCAGAGTAGATCAATTCCCATTAATTATTATGTGGAAAATGTAGGACCTTTTTGGTTCATACATATATCGAAGAGATGCAAAGCCAATATGAAAAGAATTTTAATTGGTTTGAGATAGTAGCAGGAAATGATTTTCCTTCATTTCTAGAAAAAAAAATAAGGTATCTCAGCTATTAAATTTGGGAAAGGAGTGCGTTTTTCAGTGCTGCAGTTACTCATGTGTGAAATACAGAAAAATGTTAATTGAGGTAGGCTTGTGAAGTAAAATTAGTTGCGAGTGGACTGTAGATGAGCGAAGGGATTCTTAGGATGCTGCACCTCAGCCATACTTTGAGGTTAATTCATTAAAGATAATTGGAATGTTAAATAGTTTCCTATAAGGAATCACTGCTACAGTGGTCTAACACTTTTAGTCTGATTGAATCAAATGTTAATTACTAATATGCAGATTTATGTTATGCTTATTTATGTGCTGGCCACCCTGATTACTTCCTTGACTACTGGTAATGTTTTCAGTCACCTGAAAATAAAGGCTTGTATGAGGAGAACTTCAGCAATAGGAACTGCTTGTTCCCATCCCTTTCTCCACATACACAAAATCTGTGTTAAGTACAGGGGCAGCTGAGCAGTCTTTTGGTGTTTCATAAATGGTTAAATCTTCACCAGTAATTCTAGAGTAAATGCAGTCTTCAGTGTGGTTCTCTGAGTAGGCTTCGCTTATGTACCATTCCACCCAAAATTCAAACAAATGGGCTCTTGGCATCATCAGTGGATTTGCAGCCTAAATACCCAAATTGCAGTCTGGGTGCCCTTGGGAACTGAACGTGGCTTGTTGAAATCCAGTTAGCAAGACAGATCCGTCATCCTTGGTTAGCAGGGAGAGGAGGTCTGGTCTTCTTAGCTCTGCCTCATCTCTTGCTGGGGAGTGGCCTTTTGATCTGGTAAGACATGCTACCCATGCCCTCATTTAGGAGATAGGCAAACCCAACTATGTTGTAAAAGCAGAATAGCAAAGTGAGTTGGATAGAAGTGAAAAGAATTGTTGTTTTCCATCAGAAAGCCAAATCAAAATCCATAGCCTGCTACAGATTTCTTTTGCTTTCCTTTATTTATTACTGTGGCATAAGTGTCCTCTGCATCTATTTACTCATACTGGGGTCTCAGGCTGGTGTATTTCATTTGCCCAGATGGCCAGCATCACTCTATGAAGGATGATCTTTCTGTGCTGAAAAGGTATGTGTGCCAGGTCCCATGCATGTTATCACTTATTTATTGCCTCCCTGGCGGCATGCTGTCGCCAACAGGCATATAATTAGAATAGCTTGGGCTGGAGACCTACGGAAAGTCTGAGTACTTTCATAATTGGTCAGTAAGTGTTGTAGATCTGTGCCTGAATTCTCTACAATTTCTGCTATCAGAAGCTCCGATTTCTTTCTTCAGTGACATATTTTTCTTGTAGTCTTATAAAAAGAGGAAATTCTTGCATTTGGATTCTCTTCTTATTTGTGTTGACTTACTTGATGACTTGTTATTAGAAACAGCTTTTTCCTTTTAGAGAACCTTCCAGTCATTTAAACATAACAGCAGCCGTTATTTCTTCTTGTGCTCGCACTCTGTATGAAAAGAGGAAAAGCAAAAGCAAAAAGTGAAATAGAAGTGAAGTATAAGAAGAGGAGAAAAACATTATTAGAAACAACTAAGCCAGCAGCATAATCTGCAAGTTCTGTGCGTACTGTTATGATATCTGAAACATAATTATCAAGCTTAAGTTAATTAGACTAATGCGTAGAAAATCTGGCATGGCAGATTGTGGTAAGTAATTAAATATACCGATTAAAAGATGTAATACGCAGTGAGCAAAAGCAAAAAGAAAACTCCATTTGATACAGCCAGTGAACATAGACAATTAAGAAGTCAAGTAGATGAGCACTGACAAAGATACTGAACTTTGTGGAAGATGATGGGCAAGATGCCAGTTTTACTTTGGAACAGATTTTGCATAGTATCAGTCAAACTTTTGTTTTATGACAATCCACGCTGCTGTTTCCTAACTGAAATATATGGAGGGCCACTTGCTTTCTGCATTAGGATTAGCTGACACGAATACAAGGGTATGTGCAAACAAGAATGTGACATTAGAGTGCTAGTTTTCATATATATAGAAGTCGTGTAAATGGCTTTTCTTAAAAGCAATTCACAACATGTCATATGAGAAATTAAGCTGTGAAGACAGTGTCTTCTGCAATTAAATGTAGTGTAATAATGCTTATGGGTCAGAAAGAAGGAGAAGAGCTTGTGCATCTTTGTGCACCTCAGTGATGCGCTCAGGAAAACCCTGGAAGAACAGACTGGAACCATGATCTTTTTTGTGAATTTTATTTGAAAGCAAGTCTAAAAAAAGGAGAGCCTAAAGACAGGAGAGAAAAATCTAGCCGTAGACCTTCTGTGGAAGTTCTGCTTTCCAAATAGCCAGCTCTGACTTTCAGTTGCAACTAAGTGAGTGAAATTATTTTGCAAGTCCTCCAATTGTAAAGAGTGCGTGAGTGTACAACCTACTACCTCAGACAACTCCTTCCTGAGTGGGAAAACCTGCAAATCCCTAGTCTGGCAAATTGAGACGAAGCAAGCCCATGCTAGATCCATTCTCAGAGCATTTAATCCACTAGTGTTTGACTGAGCTTCTGGAGTAATGTACAACCTCTTAGCTGAGCCATGTGTTTTATTCATATCTGCTGGAAATTGCTTTCATTTCTGTTGATCTCATTGTTTCCTAAGGCATGAACAAACTGATTGAAGTGAAAGCAAGCAAAATTACTTTTTTGTCCCTGAAAATTGGAAATGTTTGGGTTGCTCTTCCCATCCTTGTACCCTTCCTACCCTCCTTCCTCCTGTTCATGTGATCGTCACTCCCCTGCAGTGTGGGATTTTCTGTAGCTCTGAAGCGTGTCCTAGGAACTATGGTAAGAGAAGGTGTTGATCTGCTGCCGGGATATCTTCACAGGAACAGAACTTGTAAAAGTATTGCACACACAAGAAGTTTCTGTGACTTTTCCAGATGAATATTTCTAAAATGTTTGTGCTCAAAGCTTTGAATATTAATTCTGTCCAAAAGCAATGACACTGAAGTCTACATATTGAATAATAATTGTTATGCAAATGCTATCTATTCATGATTCTTATATAAAAACATGGGGATGTCTGGAAGGTTAGAGCATGGGCAATGGCAACTGTTTTTTCTTAGGCAGTTTAATAAGATTTTCAATATATTTTCATAAAAACACCTTCCTACTATAAGAACCTATCAGCCTTAATTAAGTGCAGCATGTATCCAGCTAAAATTAATTCTCCCACAGTCACTTCACTGAAATTAATTGCAGAATCTTATATTCCCAGGCTATTCTGCCATCCCTCTTGTTCAGTGGGGGCATTTTGTGGGAGCAACTGTGGTTTTATTCTCCAGAAAAAGAATTTTAAGAGAAGGCCAACCCTGTGGCTTGGAAGAGAATCAAATAGTTTCTTCCTTCTCAAAGTGAAGGCAGCCTGTGCCCCATACTACCCCCCCACCCCAAGCAACTGACATCCCAGTCTGAGTTTCACCAATTAAATAAGGGCTCCTTTCGTTCTAATTTGATTTACTGTATGAGCTAAGATGTTCATTGAGGGATGAAGTAGTTCTTCTTGAACACCATTAAACTTTCCTCAGTTTCCCTCTTCTTCCTTTGTTCTTTTTGTGCTAATGCTGAGAAGGCAATGCTGGAACTTTTCTGTGGCTTACACCTCCTGTGTTCATTCTTCCCAAACAGAATCTTGGTCCTTACTCTGCTAAGGGTAACTTCTGTTAAGTTGTACAATAGTGGAAAAAAAAAAATAATTGGGAAGAACTCCAGGAGATGTCTCTTAAGAGAACTTCCCCTGTACTTCTATGGCGATATCAACTGACTGGAAAAACCAGAAGAGGTGGCTGACCATCTGAAATCTCAATTCTGCTGGCATGTCTGGGTCTGGTACCACCCACTGCCATCATAACATCAAGAAGTGGGAGCCTTTGCAGGGTTTTATAAATAGTCTAGACAATGAAGATTTTTTTTTCCCCTTTACTGCTACTTTAAAAGACGAATTTGCAGACTGTGGGGCATTTGCCCTTGACTAAGCTTGTCTGGTTCTTACGCCACTAGGTCAGTGGAATATCAATAGATTCTTAATGTAGTCTGTCTTTTAGAGTTTCTTTCATTTCTCAGAGCAAGAGTAAATGTCATTCATATTGGCAGGTTATAACGGGAACATTGAGATGCTAATTTTTAAAAACATACCTCCTTTTAAATAGTCTGCATCTCCCTCTTGTGTGTCTTCAGTGTGTCTATAGCAATTACAATGTTAGATATCCCTTAAGATGCTAGAAAAGGTCATTTTGTTGTCTTTTCTGCCCCATGCCTCAGTGAAATATTCATAGTATGGATCAGGTATTGGGATTGGGTTTAATGTTTCGTTGCATCACCATCTGTTTTGTTGTTGGAGTTGTTGTTTTTTCCCTTGGTGGGATGTGAGGAAGCATGGAGGCAGCAGAGAGAGATGCTGGCATATGGGTCCAGACCTGATATAAAAGATGAGCACTGAATCTGCAGGAAAAGTGTAGCTCTTCTGATCCAAGCTATTTTCTTTTCAACATTAAAAGTTGTTCTGACTAAAATCTGCCATTATGCATGTAGATCGTCAGTGGTAGATGGTCTCTGTGTCTCCTCAAAGGCTGTGAAGCCACATTAAAGAAGTCTTTTATATTGTACGTACAGTTCATTCATATAAGCTAGTACAGGCATTGAAATAAAGCTCCTCACTGAGACAAATGGCATTAACAAGTTCCAAGGGTATATTCAGCAGAGTTTTCCAGAGTATTGTGGTGGCTCTGTGGCAAAGGCAGCACAAAGAAAGGCTAAACCTGCAAGGGCATGCAGAGCACTGAGAAGACTTTGCTGCAGTTGCCCAAACCCCTTAAAGACAGCAAGATCCAACCATCCATCTCCTGGTGGCACCTACTCCTTGGCCTCTGGACCTGAGGACAATCACAATGACAGAGAGCTGGAGGGGCAGAGTGGGATTCTCTACAGTGGGTTTCTCATAGATAGGTTTTAAGCTGCCTCATGTCTTTATTTTTGCTGTAATGAGGGTGTTTGGCCCATAATGTTTCACCAGGATTTTTCAAATCCGTTTTGATCATCTTGCTCTTTTTCAGCATTTCCGTCTTACTGCTGTTGATTTAAATGTCATGACATTTTAAACATGACTTATTATAACAAAACAGTATATAAAACAATATGCTGCATAATAAATGCAGCCGTATATTTTGGGAGTGAATGTTAAATGAGAGCAATTTATTCCTCAACCTATTTTAGTGCCTACTTTCTAGAGGGTATTGACTGCTTAAATCGCAGGGAGGCAATCTCAGAGGCCAGGTAGCCTTTCATTTGTAAGGATGAAAACCGAAGAGGTATTTGAGGAATGCCTGGGGGAAAAGGCTGTGCTGGGGATGTATATTCATCCAGGAGTGCTGTGATGCTGAGCACTGTGGGGAGAACAGACAGGACCATCTTGAGAAGGTCTGTGGGTGAGTAAGAGGTCCCCTGAGAAGCAAACATAAAAGCAGACTTTGAAACCCCAGTGGTTTGCCTCGAGCATGCAGTATGTGTCATTTTAAACATGTGAAGGCTCCTTAAAATCCGCCTACAGTCAGTGGAGAGAGTGACTCAGAGTATGACTTACTCTAGGACACATTGACTGAATGTTTTCTTCATAATCTCAGAGAGTGTTGGTGAGGGTAGGGATTTCTTCAATAAGAATAAGCTAATTCCCCGTGGAAGAAGAAATACGTGCTCCCTTCTCTGACCATTGTGGGCTCTTCCTGCAGCTCCCAGATATGTGGTGAGGAAGGTGAAGCTCCCCCCCAGAATTTGGGGGTTGCTCGTGTCCCACCACATGCTGAACTGGATCTGTGTCAATGCCATAGGACCTGCAGCTGATACCCTTTTTGCCGGCAGAAAAATACAGAGAAAACAAATAACCCGCGCGTCTTTCTTGGCATTGCACGCATCGTACTGAGTGTGCTTAGGGTATGGCAAATATTTGTGTAAAGCTAAGGAGATTAGCAGGGGAAGTTCTGACTTTGAAACTCCCTGTGTCAGGTGCCAGAGTACATCAGCCCCGAGTTTATCGCTGCTCTTGGAGCGGGACATGCACATTGCTCTGCAGCTCTGACCTTTTGGGAAAAGGCTTTCAGTCAAGTGATACATGCGCTTGCATGAAATTTTTGAATCACTGACTCTATCCTTGATTAAAATGCTTTTTCTTGATTAAAAATAGCCCTTTTCCAAATGAGTAACGTTGCATGGCAGGCTGTGCACACAGGATAACGTCGCCTCCGACATTATCACATTGATGACATTGCTGTTTCTTACCCAGGTCTCTGTGCAACTCATTTCTGTTGCATAGACAGCCCTCTCTAGCCAGCGCTGTTAGGAAACTCCCTGCTACCATCTCCTTTTCTTCCTAGATGAGGAAAACTGCAGAGGTGTTTGTGTCATTGCTAGGATAGATAATGGTCGTGATGAAAATGTATCCAGAGCACCTTTATAGCTTCTTGTCTGGATTGATATCACGTTGTAAGTAGCAGTTATCCAAGTCTTTGGTAGGACTTCTTACTCCAGTGGCTATTCCTTCGAGTGGCACCTCTGGAATGTGCTCACTTCCCAAGAATTTTACCTCCATTGGAGCCAATCTGGAAGTCTGTCAAGATTTGAGCTCTGGGGAGTGCAATCCACATATTTCCCTGGATGACAAATGTGTTTCCTATACAACTGTAGTTCTGCTCATGGGCTTACTTGTCTTTCATATTTTTGAAAGCAAATTTCTTAGGATGCCTTTTATGTTTAGCCTTTTTCTTATCACTTTTATATGCAGGATTGTTAGAAACTGGCGTTTGCAGAGCTGATTTCAGTGAAGCACTTAAACACATACGCTTAAGGGTTTTGCTTAACCTTTACGTGTGTTTCCACAAAATTCTCTTTGCCTAAGCGCTTTGCTAAAAAGGGTGCAGTCATTCGTGTCTCCACAGGAAGGGTGAGATTCAAGTCTTTCCCCAAAGCACAACAATAAAACTAGAAAAATGTTTGCAGTCACTATGACAAAGAGTCAGGAGGAAAAAACCCGTCACCCTCTAAAACACAGCTCCTAAACTGAGACTTCCACTGGAATATATATTTTGCTGCAATAATATGAAAAGCTAAGATAGCAGTGTATTTGATGTGGAAGTGCTGAAAAAACTGGAGAATTTTCCAATAGATAGTTAAAAGATTGTGCCTTGTGTAGAATACAGGCAACTTGGGCTTCTTCTCCATCTCCTTAGGTAACTTGGATTTAATACAGCAAGTAAGCCAACCTTAAGAATCAGGCTTTTCTGATCCACACAAATGCAGATACTAGTATGACATAAAATCTTATGCAAAGTCAGCAGATGAGAAAATTATAGGATGTGGAGGGTTTTTTTCTACAGTGTTCACTGTAAATTAGGGTAATTAAATTACAGCAGTCTTTTAGCTGTAATTAAATACGGAGATGGGCCCAGAGATGCAGAAAGTGCTGAATTACTTCTTCCCAGTGAGAGTGACAGAGCACTGGAACAGGCTGCCCAGGGGGGTTGTGGAGTCTCCTCTGGAGATGTTTAAAACCTGCCCGGATCTGTTCCTGTGCAACTTGGTCTAGGTGATCCTGCTCTGGCAGGGGGATTGGACTAGATGATCTTTTGAGGTCCCTTCCAGTCCCTAATGTTCTGTGATTCTGTGAATTGAATATTGAGCTCTTCAGGCTGTGTACTGTGAGCAATGGTAAAGGGGCTTGGAAACAGGTCCTGATTCAGTGGCATCTGATGGTGACAGCCAGGCTTCTTGCATCCTGTTAGCACAGTATCTTGGAGGTGGCTCTTAGGTGGTCAAGGTAGAGCACAAGGTGGCCTCTGCTTGTGTTTTTGCCTTTCCTGGGGCCCTGCCCAGAGCAGTTTCAGGCAAGGGAAACCCAGCTGGGAAATGTCCAGGGCTGGGAGCTCCTGCAATGGTTACTCCCAGGTAGGTAGAACAGGATTTAGGGGGGTATGATTGCAGCATCCCTGAGATCCTGCTCTGTGGAATGGCCACATCTCATCCATTATTCTTTCATTTTATATCACTAGTCGAGACTCAAAGCCCAGCTGAAGAAAAACAGGATGGAAACAAGAGCCATGGACTGGCAGAGGAGACTTGAAGAAACTCACACTCATTTCAGCAAGACAGCAGAGGGTGAAGAAAGGATAGAGCATAGCAGGTGGTACAGACAATAGCCATAAATGTCACATTTCATTACGTTATGGGAAAGGATGGTAATTAAGTCTTACTGTGAGGAGTAAATATATTTACTATTTTTATATAAATACAAAAAGAAGTGAAAGGAAGGTAAGCACTGTGTGAAAAGAGCAAGGAGAAAAAGAACAGCGAGAAGAAGGCAAAGGAGGCAATTCAGGAATTAAGTTGATATGAAAGCAGTACAAGAAGAGGCTCAGATGGCTTGGAGCTACCACCAGAACCAGCAGGTCCTCAGTGTCACTGAAAGGCTAAAGAGCTATAGCCAGGTCAGTCCTCATGTTTTTCTCTCATATTGTGGGATGTTTGCAAAGAAAAGCATCTTCCTACCGTTCTCCTAGAGAAGCTGGTGGCTCATGGCTTAGACAGATGGATTCTTCACTGGGTGAAAAACTGACTGCATGGCTGAGCCCAGAGGGCTGTGTTGAATGGAGTTAAATTGAGTGGGTAGCTTGTTCAAGTGATGTTCCTCAGAGCTCAGTACTCAGGCCAGTCTCGTTTAACATCTTTATCAGTGATCTGGGTGAGGGGATTGAGTGAACCCTCAGCAAGTTTGCAGACAGCACCAAACTGGGCAGGTGTGTTGTTCTGCTTGTGGCTAGGAAAGCCCTGGAAAGGGACCTGGATAGGCTAGATCAATGGGCCAAAGTCAGTTTTACGAAGATTAACAAGACCAAGTGCTGGGTCCTACAATTCAGTCACTACAACCCTAGTCAGTGCTACAGGTTTGGGGAAGAGTGGCTGCAGAATTGCTCTGTGAAAAAGGACCTGGGGGTGCTAATTGACAATGGCCAAACATGAGCCAGCAGTGTGCCCAGTTGGCCAAGTAGGTCAACAGCATCCTAGCCTGAATCACAAATAGTGATGTCTGTTCTGGTCTAGGGAAGTGTCTGCATTCAGCACTGGTGAAGCCTTATGTCTAGTATTGTGTTCAGTTTTGGGCACCTCAATAAAAGAACATTGAGGTGCTGGAGCAAGTCCAAAGAAGAGCTATGAAGCTAATGAAGGGCTTGGAGGACACGTCTTATGAGGAGCAGCTGAGGGAACTCTGTTTAGTCTGGAAAAATGAGGTTGAGGAGAGACGTTACTGCTCTTTACAACTACGTGAAAGGAGGGTGTAAAGAGATTGGTGTCAAGTCTTGTCCCAAATCACTAGTGATGGGACAAGAGGAAATGGCCTCAAGTTGTGCCAGGGGAGGTTTAGCTTGGACCTTAGGAAAAATTTCTTCACTGAAAGAGTGGTCAGCTATTGGTCAAGGCTGACCAGGGAGATGGTAGGGTCACCATCCCCGGAGGTGTTAAAAAGACCTGTACATCTGGTGCTCGAAAATATGGTTTAGTGGGCATGGTAGCGTCAGATTGATTGTTGGACTGGATGATCTTGGGGGTCTCTTCCCTTCCAACCTTAATGATTCAATAATTTTAAGATCAATCACGTCTTGTTGCAGCACAAGAATAGGGAATAGGGGCAGTGGGTGAGTGTTTATGACGTGGCTCTGGGTCCGTGAGGTAGGAAGAGGTAGATGTAGCAGCCCTGGGATTGTTTTTATCTCCAGTCACTAGAAAAGGATTGCCACTGGAGAACGGAGATGAGACTTTCAGCCTTCTCATGCTTCACATGTTAATCTGATGCTGAAATATCACTCCACAGATTACATACAAGTGTGAGAATTAAGTATAGAAAAGGTGGGTATCCCAAGGTACGGGTAGTAACGGACACCAGCAATGCCCAATTTCTGACCCAAGCTGCTGGGAAGCAGTTTTGTTTTGCTCTTTTAGTAGCTGATTTTGATAATATTACGTTTTGTAATCACAAAAGCTGCTGAGTTTTGTTGTGTTTCTGCAGATTTGGGTAATTACTCTCCATTGCTATAATTTTTTCTTTTGGTTATAAATGCATTGGAGGTTATAAACTCTTAACTAAAACCAGTAAATATTCATGGAGACTGAGAATAATGCTGACTACCATAAAAGCTTCTTTCCCCGGTAGTTTTGGCTAGTGGTTTTTAACTCTGGTTGTTGGTGCTATGACAGAAGTAGAAGCCATAACATAGATGTTACTTCAAACAACAGCCATTTGTAGACCCAGGTCCCCCCTAGTCTGTTGTGCTGAGAACTCTGGGCTCCTCCGCAAAGGGCAAGAAGAAGAGGTTCCCCAATGTGAATGTGTTATAAAACAATATTGCATTTCCCTTAAGAACTGCAGTGATAAAAACGTAGACTGTTCTGCAGCACTAACAACTTTAATAAAATAACGTAAAGCACAGCTGTCAGGTCTGCCAGCATCTCTCACTGGGAGACATGAGTGAGAAAACGAATGCTTTTCACAAGCAGGAATATTCAAAGAGCTCCACTGTTTACAAGTAATCAAGACTGACAGTCATAGATTATTGGTGGAAGAGCATTTTCTGCTTGAGGTGAAAGAAGAGGATAATTTATCAGGAAGCCCAAGAAGTCAGACATCAGTAATGATCTGCTCGAAGAAGGGCATGTCTTAGAAATAGCGCATTTGTTTGTACTGCAAGGCTAGAAGACATACTAAGTTATAAACAAGAGTCTCAGTGCTGGAAGTGTTGAGCAGATACAGTGTGTAATTTGCTAGGCAACTCCGATTAGAGAATTGTCTAATGTGTGTCTCTGTGCTTGTTGGGCGTATTACCAAAAAAAACATAGTAGAGATTGTCTAAAAGAAATGTTCTCTCATCTTCTCCTTTTGGAGTTAACTGAGCTACCCTAAGTTAGTTGCTTACCTTTTTGTTATGCTCATGAGTCGAAGAATTTGGGGATGAGTTTTGCAATAGAACATCTTTGTCTGGTGTGTCTCTGTCTTTCTTTTACAAAAATGGGCCAAGTACAAGTAGTTTTTAAATGGTAACTACCTTGGAGCTCTACAGAAAAGGTTTCCTAGACTGTCACCTGCCATGTCTATGCCTCATGATTATTCTGGCCTGCTGCAATGCAAGACTGTATGTAGACAGACCCCACATCCCAGCCCCTGTGCAGTGTTCTCCAAGAGAATTTGCTGCTCAGTTTCAATAAATGCTTATTCCTTCCTGAAGTGCATCCTGGAAGGAGAAAGGTTTGGTTAGAGTTAGAAGATTAGGCTTATGTCAGTATAAAACATTGTGGAGACCCATCCCTTGTAGTTTGGTGTCTTTGTTTCTGTCAGGCTCACTCAAAGCTTATAGCTTAAATCTTAGTCTGCATTTGGACAACCTCAGTCAACATTACCAGCACATTGCTGAGAACAGGCTGTACTTCCCTGTGCTTCTGCTCCATCTCTGACAGAGACCTGGCCTTCATGGGAGATGAGCAGTCCCCTGCTACCCATCAAAGTGTGCTTGGCAGGAGAGCCCAGTGTTCTTGCAGAGCTCTGCCGAAGACCCATCTCCCCATGGGTGTCCTTGGAAGACCCTGAGCAAAAGTTTTCCTCTTCAGTGTCTTGCACAGAACTGACTCCTGAAACCTCATCATGTGCTATTTTCATCTCCCTTAAAATAGCAGCTACTTATCACAACTGGAAACACACATTTCCTTGGGAAGGGACCCTGGAGGTGATGGGTTTCTTGTAGAAGTGTTCACTGCAGGAAGGGCACAGCTGTTGTTTACAAGCCTTTCAGTAATGTGGAATCCTTGTTCCAGGAACTGTGGAGAAGTGTTTTTAAGACCATGTGGATCAGTCAGTCTCCTGCTCTTGTCAGATTGTCCAGGGAAATCTGGACACAACCTCTCTCAACAGAAAATCATGTCAGACCCCACAGAAGTAGAATTGTTCTACAGAAAGTATTACAGACTTTAAGCTGTTCTGTGCTTGGATGTATCTAAGTAAGGATGTCAGGTCAAGTTGTCCAGCTTTTCCTGTCTGACTGAGAAAAAAACAAGGGGAAATTTTTAGAGATAGAGAGCTGGCAAACACAGGGGGTTTTTTTCTCCTTTAGTTTGAGCAAAACCTCGGAGTGTTCTCTAGATGCAGGAGTTACATCCCCTACATAATCCAGACTTTCAATAGCATGTCAGGTGTTTGTAAAGATGCAGAGCAGGGTCTTGAATACTCATGTGAGTGTGAACACACTCCAAGGCACAGAAGTCCCTTGGAAACAAGTATCAGTTGTTATGTTTGTTTTCTACCCAAAGTCTAAATCAATACAATGTAATGCTGAAATATGTATCTTCTTCTCTCCTGAAAGCAGTTTTACAACTTGGCCAAAATACTATGGAGACTGTCTTAGCCTCTTTAAAGAAAAAAACAAAACAGAAAAAGAACATAAAAACTTTAAGTATCTTTTCCCTACAGAGGTCCTCGCATGGAAATCTAAATCTGTCTGAAAAGTGCTTTTACATAAGAACGTGAAATAACGAGGTGAGACCAAGCCCATCCGTGATCACAATTTCTTGACCCCATTAGAGACCACTAGCTGATGCTGAGAGATTTGAAGAGCTGGGGAGGTACACAGATATGCCTTTGTTCAGCTGCCTTAGTCTGTGGCATGTAGAGTCCCTGAACTGGAGGTGGCATCAGCAGCCCTTACTTTATTATCTTTCATTCGTTCTCACTGTTGTTCTTGAACTTGCATAGTGTTTAGCATCCAGAACATCACCTAGCAAAGTTATCCATAATTTTACTATTGTGGTACAAAGTGGATTGGTATGTTACCTGGTATGTACTGAGGCTTCAAGGGGGTGGTGGCAGAGAGGGATGGGCAGCCACCAGAGACAATTTTCCATATCTCTGAAGCAGTGCTTAGATAAGATCAGAAGCTAAATAGTATTGGGGTGATAACTGCTTGTAGAGCTCCAGAAATTTTTGACGTGATGCGGTTTGAATGCAGGATAGTCTTTGACATGCTGTTTGGGTAGGCATAGCAGTTTTATACTGGAATAATACTCATCTATAAGTCAGTTGAACAATCGTGGCTATCTGTTGTTTGTCATTACCACTGTGTCCACATCTTTTTAGTGTGAGAAGTGCAAAGGCTTTGTCAAGTGCTTTTGTGCCAGGCTGGGGCTTGCTGTGTGGGCTGCCTACAAGGAGCCAGAGCTGCTGAAGTAGCTTGTGTTTCCAGGCAAGTTTCAGAATTCACTGCTGCTCCCCATGTACCCATTTTAACCTTAAGTCAAAGATTGATTATTTTTAAAGGTTAGCAGTTACGTAGCAAAAGGAACTCTGTTCTTTGCCAGCTTTGAGAAGTGACCGTGGTCTGCAACTTCACACAGCTCTAATTTACACAACAATAAGAGCCATTTCAGGATATGCCTCCTTATTACTGTTCACTTCAGTTTCTTTGAACACGGAAAAGCAAAGAAAAACTACAAGTTAAATCCCCACTTTTCTAGTCTCACCCTGGGTTCAGCTTTCACCTCGGTCACACAGAAACAGGACAGCAAGGGAGAAGAGCAGCCAGATCACATCGCTAAAACTATTTCTGGCAGGTTAAACAAGGAGACCTTGAGGAACAGGGGCTGCCCTCCCTTGCCTTCTAGCTGATGTCCGCTGTATCTCCTCCTGATGCCAGGTCGAATGAGCCAGACATTGCTTTTTTAGAAAACCAGCCCACGCCTCAGAGAGACAATTGATTTACCACCACTTGGCTTGTCCTGGTGCATCTTCTTGTGAAGTGTAAGTGCTCGCAGTCCATGGAAAGTACAGGATGATGTATGCTGTTTCCTATAATTCCTGTCATTGCCAGCTCCACTGTGGTACCTGTGTGCTGTGTAGGTGTGTGCAGCGGGTGAGAGCAGGCACACGCACGTAAAGGATGGCTGTTGACAGTGTGTGTGCTGTGCTAGTTCCTGGCTTTAAAATCATCTTCTATTATTCTGTGGCATTATTACAAGATGGATTTATAACACACCTAGAGCTAATGTGACAATGAAGATTGGTCCTCTGCTAGTCGAACAGTAATACACTTTAATTTGCCTACAGCTACCGTATTGTATTGGCATGAAAGGAAATAGTTTTTTAAAGCAGTTTCATCTGCTGAGCTGGAAGAAATCTGTGCTGCAGAATGTGAAACTACATAGGACTATAGCTGGCAGCAAAATTTCGAGTACAAAAAAACACGGCACAAATAAAAGTATTTGTGAGCTGGATATATGCTAACAATCCTAGCTTATTGCTAAACACGCCACACACAGTAATGTCGTTTGCTTGGCAGGTTCAATATTGCCGCATCTTTGTTTTTTCACTGCTTCATCTTCTGTACGAAGATTTGTCCAGGAATAAAAAGATTTAAATTCATTAGTTTCCAACTTTATTTCTGTCATTAACAAAAGGCTGATACTGTAAATTCTCTGCAAAGCACTGGAGCTGTATTGTACAGTCTGTGCTGTGCTCTAGCACCTAGACGCAGAAATCTCGATACTTAAGTCATTAATGCAAATGTTTCTGCAGTCTGTTGCGGATGCAGTCATCCCTTGATGAGCGTGTACACGTGTACAAATAGCCACCCAAGCGCTGGCACATTATATTTGCCATAAAATAGAACTCCTGCCTTCTGGAGAGCAGCAAAAACATCTGCCTCTCCATTCTTCTGGAGAAGCAAAGGATGTATTTGAAATAGTCGTGTCTGAGGTAATGTCACTTAGTACTTACTGCCTGTGCATAGAACTTGTTTTTGCAGGCATGGTTTGCAAGTCTAGATGCAAGAGTTAAATACTTCATACATTTTTAACCTTTGAAGCAGGAATTCATCAATGAAATATAGTTATGCTTAAAACAACAGATTTTGTTTCTAGACTGAAGATATGTCTCACTTTCAACAAGGGCAAGGAAGGACTAATGTCTTGCATGCAGGGAATGTCTTCACAGAGTCACAGAACATTAGGGATTGGAAAGGACCTCAAAAGATCATCTAGTCCAATCCCCCTGACACAGCAAGATCACCTAGACCAAGTCACACAGGAACACATCCAGGCAAGTTTTAAATTACTTGAGAGAAGGAGACTCCACAACCCCCCTGGGCAGACTGTTCCAGTGTCTGTCATCCTCACTGGGAAGAAGTTCCTTCTGATGTTTATATGGGACCTCCTATGTTCTAACTTACACCCGTTGCCCCTTGTCCTATCACTAGATGACACTGAGCAGAGCCTGGCTCCATCCTTCTGACACCCACCCTTCACATATTTATAGACGTTAACGAGGTCACCCCTCAATCTCCTCTTTTCCAAGCTAGAGAGACCCAGCTCATATCACTTCAAAAACTAGGGGTATACCCTGCTAGTGAGAAACAGCTACAACAGAACCTTGTTATCACAATAGGTATTTTACAGGAAAGGCAGCCCCATGGGCAGAGAAAATTTTACATGAGTTAAGAACAAGATGACCTGGCAGCTTCTGCCTATCTCACTCCTCTGATGTAATAATGGGTGCTTCTAAATACCTAAATGTTTGTTATCCTGTCACCTTACACCCCAGCTTTACACCACAGACTTACAAGGTGTCTGACCATTAACTCACAAAGGTGAAGTTGTGTCCCTGACTATGGTTCACCCTGGCACCTTGTTATCATAAAACCATTATAGCCAGTTAACAACCACCACCATTCTAAGCTTGTAACCCTCTTCATCTGCAGGTCCCTCTGTCCAGCAGACACATGGAACAGCTAGACTGGTCACGTACAGACATGCACTGAATTTTGGAAAAAACACTAACAAACTGTTGGTTTTTGTCTTGTGCTTCCCTCTAAAAAAGTTGCAGCGTCATGACAAAGAGGATTCCCCTGACAAGTGGAGGACGGAAGAAGAAATGGCAGCTGAAGCAGCAATTCTGAAGAAGTATTTTCAGGAAAATTAGAGGTGATGATTTACTCATTGACTGACTCCTGCAACACCCAAAACTGTTCAAGCGTCCATGGGCTTCTTGGGGGGAGGGTATGTAGCATGGACTAAAAGAAATAAAACCTTGCAGGTTTGTGTGTTTCCAAAGGAACACAGTGCTCCCACAGTGACTGAAAAACATTCTCCTTGAGCAAATCAGCACCATACTAGAGTGTTTAGTTTCCAGGCAGCAAAAAAATAACATTTCTGGAAATCAGAATAATCAGCAGTTACTTAAATGGAAAATGTCTAACCTGACACATCGTCTCTCTGACTTTAGAACAGAAAATAACCTGGAGTCCTCCATGAAGAGTTAAGAAGCAGTGTGTGTGTGTCCACCCAGAAAGGTGCATGCACCCATAACACACAAAACCCCACCAGAGTTCAGAATATAGAGCAGATTGGTTTGACTTTCAAAGTTAAGCCTGCTGGAAGATGCCAGTTCTGCTAAATTTTCCACTGGCCCTAAAAGAAGAAACCAATTTGCAGGGAGGAACAGAAAAGAGAAATACTTGGCGAACACTAACATTGGTGCTCTAGACATGGAGAGTTTTTCATTTTGTACCTACAGTCCCAGAAGCCAGATCCTTTCAGTAGAAATGAACTGGCCCCTGGAGATCAATATGACTTACACAGGGATGTATGCTGCAGCAATGATGCCAAAAGCTCACTTTCCCCTGTTCCCCATATGTTGTTTGCCATCATCTAGCACTCTCATTTCTCTGTCATTTCTGACTGTTTCATATTTTTTCCTCTGAAGAGCTGAAATCCCATAAATATCTCTCCTCTCTGCCTGTGACTCACTGCTTGCAGCCCAGCTTGAGAAATCTTGAG
Source organism: Rhinopomastus cyanomelas (assembly GCA_013400115.1). Lineage (NCBI taxonomy): Eukaryota > Metazoa > Chordata > Aves > Bucerotiformes > Rhinopomastidae > Rhinopomastus > Rhinopomastus cyanomelas. Next base: position 269,552 of record VXBP01010234.1, read on the forward strand.
CTAAACTACACCATGTGCGTGTGGCACACTTACGTGGCAGCGTACATTTCCTGTGCCATCCTGTCATCTCCACTTGGCCTGTACCATCAGACTTTTTCCATTTTTCTCTTGCATGATGACCATGCTCTTGTCTTCTCCAGTCAAATTAGCTGTGCCAACGCTTTTGTGGACTGGCACAGAGAGAGCTGTGTAACACACAGAACTCCCATCTGTGAAGGAAATTGTCGTTGGCGTCTGGGACCTGGGGGACCTCCAGGGTCTGGAGCAGCAGGATTTGGACTACATGATTGAGTTTCCACTGTGGCTGCTGGATTTGTATTTAGACACTCACTTTTCACCTTCTCAGAAATACGGTTCTCAAAAATTAATTACTCAGCTAGAAAGAGCATGTCCCTAGGTAATGCATATGTAAGCACTCTTCTCTACTAACAGAGGCATTATGTAGTGCTTCATCTAGGGCTCAGCAGCAAATGAACAGTACTTAGGATACAATGGCACATCCCTATTCCACTGTGATGTTCCCCATTACATATTTCATAGGTTTGGGTTGGGTATTTTTGGTCTGATTGGAAATGAATGTGAAATGCTCTTCTGCAGAGATTCTCAAAGGGGTTGGAATTAAATCCCCACATATCAATAAAATGTTCTTAGGCTCTTCTGATAGTAAAAACAAAGCTGGATAGATGATATAAATTCATTAAGTGCAAGCAAATTCATGTGGCTGGACTTTTATTTCAATTTATTATGGAAATAAATCAGCCTGTGTCTGCATGGATCACCTCTTTATAAGTTCCCTATGATATTAAGGTCATTACCTTTCCTAGAACAGACTGGTAAATTACATCTTACTGGCATCATTACCATTAGGATATTTTGCCTAGTACAGGCAGTCCTTCTGACCCTTGGCATCACTGTCAATCTCTTCTCCCTGACTTTGTTTTGCTTTTGAGTTTTAAGGCTCTGAACCTGAGATAAAGATATTTCTGAGCACCTTCTGAATTTCTCCACCTGTATCTGCTCTGTTAACCTTGCTTCTAAAGTGATGAAGATGGAAAACTTTTGGCAAATTAACAAGGTTATGCCATCCTTCTTCAAAGCTATTTTTGTTTTTCACCTATGAAGGATTTATTTTGCCACTTATAAGGTTACCTGGATGGTCTTTGACTTGAGTTGTTTCATGCGGTACAGGGAAAGTCAAAAAGAGCTGAATGTGGATGTTCTGGAGCCAATAAATAGCAATTTTTAAGGCCTCATGCATTATTTTTCTACTTAAGTGTTTTGTTCAAAGAAGCCCAGCTCAGCTAGATTAGCCTGGACAGGCTGAGCTGCGTTTCAGAGCTTTCCACATTCATCACAAGTCTGTCACAAGTCCTAGATGACTTGATTAGGTACAGTAGCAACTTTACCAGTATTTATAGACCATCTGATCAAGAAGAATTTGCAGGTGTTTTTTTTTTTTTTTCTAAGAAATACTTGAAAAAGTTAAGAAACCCTCAATTTGCTGGTGCTTGGCCTCTTGGCTAGCCACAGCTGAGTCCTTCTACACCCATCCCCAGAGGATCAGAAATATCCAGCCACTTACTTAAAGAAACAAACACCATTTAGCCTTAGGAAGTTTACACACTTGAGAAAATGTTTGTCTTAAAAGAATTTATTTGTATGTACAATTGCCTAGTGCAGATGAAACTGAAATCACTGAATGTGTGTTTTGTACATTTCTGTTCCTTCACTCCATGTCCCCATGCTGCTGTATCCCATCTTATAAGAAGGACTTGAACACTCCCAGCTTGTACAGGCTCTGTGTTGCTGCTCACAGGGCTGGTCTGCAAAGCTGAAGTTCAGTGAAACTTCATGTAACTCTGGATAAGGGCAAGAAAAGGAAGAAAAAACCCAGCAAACCCTTTTCTGTGGGTAGGATAGTTAATACGTAGTTGTCCCAGTTAGTGATTCTCTTGCTTAGTAGTACCGACACCTGACCTCTTTAGGAGCCGTTCCTTGTTCAGCGTTGGCTGACCAGCTGTATGTGATAATTGGTTGCTCTTTGAAGTGGATTCACAGGGAAAGAGCCCTCACTCAGAGAGGAAGATTTGATGCAGCATCCTAATTTCCAAGCCTATTTTCAGATGCACCTTTTAAATTTTCTATGTGTAGCTGGGTAAGTGTTTTGATGGTCTTTTTTGTGCATTTTAAATTACACATGCCAGCAAAAAGGCTAAAGATTAGAAGAGTTACTAACCTTCAGACAGTGTGCAAAAAATGTTTCTCTTCAAAGGCAGTTTCACTCTGTGTTGTCGTTTCTGAAGGAAGAGGCAGGCTGCACAAGTTTCAGTAGAAGTTTTCCTATTTTATGCGTAACTGAAGTAATACTTTTGTGCAATAAGAAAAGCAGTCAGTTTTAAGCACCATGTCAAAACACCCCTTTGCATAAAGGGGTTGACATGACATCCTGTTGTCTAGTGCTTGCTGAGTTGCAAATATTGGATAGCTTTGATAGCTTTTAATTGCTTAACCATCTGAATATTTTGTGTCATTCAAGATGCAAAATTCATCTGAGAGTGTCTCCAAATAACGCTGGCTGCACTTCGTGCAGAATTTGAGGTGTCAGTTCTCCCCTTCATCCCCAGCCTGGCAATGTTTCTGGGGAATATAGTCTTTCCAGCTTTGTCAGAGAATATGAGTTTTATTCTTTTTCCTCCACTGCGAGAGAGGGGGATGATCTCACTCTCTAAGAGCACTCATCCTGCTTCACTGCTGCCTCATGTGCACTCAGCGTGTGTGAAAAGATGCTGTTCTATTGGCTTCAGCAGGGAAATTGCCAGAGTTAGAACAGCAGACTAGAGGGAATTTAAAATGGCAATTTGGCTTGCAGCTGGTTTTGCTCCAGGACCTCTGACAATCCATGCTATGTGCATGAGAGTGAGCACCAGAGCAATCCAATCACTTTCCTTAAATAGGCAAGTATGACAAGATGGCTCACAACACCCTTGTTTGGTTGCTTTACTCTAAGAAAAGCTCTCCTATTATTTCTGGTTCTTTGAATAAAACCATTAAATAATGACTGTGCCATGGAACGGATCCCCAGGGTGGATCTGTGACACATGCCGTGCAGTGAGGACACGGTCTGCCCTGAAAGATGCTGTACCTGCAGCATGGACCACACAGCAGGTTGTCCCCTGATGGGTGCCACAGTGACAAATGCAGACATGGTCAGAGGTTATTTTCTGCAAGGGATGTTTTTCCACTCTAGTTAGGGTGTTGGCAAGCAGACTCTCCATGTTGTCACAGAAAAGACAACATGCTGGTAGTAGAGTCTGGTATGGGGAATGGGAGCAGGGGGAAAGCGCGCAGCAGGCAGGGACCCCTCAGTTTCAGAGCCTCACTTTATAGACTGGGCAATTTTGGGTGCTTACACTCAGTCTGGTGCCTGGTCCTAGGGAGTTCCAAGAGAACATTGTTGAGGGTTGTTTGTGGCTGCACTGGAGAGCTGTTTGCGTATAATCCCAAAGTAAATACACATCCTAGTATTCAGCTGTAGATTTCTCTGTACTTCAGACTTAAGTGCTATTAATTATATCCCCCACTCACAAGCCTCCAAAACCTATTAATTAGAAAGTAGGAGCTGACAGTTTTCTTATCTCTGTGAAACTATTATGACCTGAGAGTGAAATAGAAGCTTCAAAAGAAACAAGTTTTGTGAGGGTCACCTTGGAAAACATCATAACAGTCTGTCAGAAGAGAATGCAGCACTCAAAGTGTGCATTTCAGTGTGATATTATGCTTTAAATAGTTCAAAATAGCAAAGAGTAGATGGATCAGATCATAGGGTCTACACTTTTTCACCCAAAATTCTCCCTCTTTTGCAGCAAGAATGTGTAAAATAATATTTTTGTCATTTCAATGGAATCTGAGGAAAGTTAATATCAACAGAAATCCAACAGGGAAACATAATCTGGCCCTTGCTGGTTTTTTTGAAGTGTAAAACATCCAGACCCACCATCTCTGCAGCAGAGAGAGAAGGCTTATGCACAGGAATTAAATTATCTCTTCAAGGGAAGATATAAACAGCCAGAAGAAGTGCAGTGATGGTGCACAGCAGTAATACCCACCCTGGAAGGTTCAGGACAAAAGGCTTCCCCGAATGTATGTGGTGTGTTAATGCATAGCGGCCTCAGTGTCAAAGTTGATTATTTTTTCTGGTTGAAGCATGTAGAATCACGGAGTCGTTTAGATTGGAAAAGACCTTTAAGATCATCGAGTCCATCGTTAAAGCGGCACTGCCAAGCTTATCATTATTCGCATGGAAACAAAGCTGCAATCGAGTTAGCTGTGGTTGTAAGTGCAATGTCCTCTTGTAGGAGACCGGCATGAGCGTAATGTCCCCCTCACACTTATTCCAGGGCTCTGTTTTGAGGCTGTAAGTAGTACTGCTGGAAGTTACACACCTTCTTCTCTGGACTTCAATTTCCCTGTAGGTGGCCATTTAATCAGCTGTAAAGAGCACATGAATTCCATACAGCACCGCTTGGATCCTGTAATTATAGCTGCAGTCAAAATGCCATGGCCAGAGACACTGACGAGGTTGTGCCCCATAAAGGCCGAGCAGCAAATTCGTTACTGTTAGCAAAGGAAGCTGACAAAGGGCCAGATGTTCTCTTAACTTGCACGCCCCGCGGTATGACTGCTTACCCGGGCTGTCTGTCAAATACCAAGCATTTTCAGTCTGATCCATTATTGATTCATCATTAAACTTTGCTATTGCATTATACGAGAGGAAAATTAGAAAAACTGACTACAACTAATGGACGTTGTGTCCCAGGACCTGGGATAAAAGAGTCAAGGTACAGAACGATGCTGAACTTCAAATAAGGATGATAGTGACTGTGGTCAAATACTTTTACACCCAAACCTGTGTGAAAGCAGTGCTAATCTCTTGCCCCTGGCACTTACTAAGCAGCCAGACCCTCCTTGAAGCAGATTCCCAAAACACATGCCAAGTAATTTGCAGGCTGCCATCAAATTGTCAGTCAAGAGGGGCATACAATGGAAACTGTTGCTCAAAATGCCACTGAGAGGGGAAACATATGTTTCAGTGAGAAAGACAATCAAACAAAGAAGTGGGCGGTTGGGGAGCTGCAGCCGTGGCAGCAGCGAGATTCTGAGCCTCACACACAGCCCCAGGAAAGCAGTTCAGGGGCCATGGCCTCATCTAACAGTTGGGTAACAGCTTTGTATTTAATAAGCTGAAATAATTTTCCAAGTATTGAAACCATCTCTAAACACACTCTGAAGCAAAGGTACAAAAACTGAAGATACCAGGCAAAAAGCCCACTTCATGCTCAATTATTAGCAAAGGTTTGTATCGTGTTATCCTGTTGCTGTAGCTGCTGCATAATAGAACTGCCCAGAGAGACGTTCTTAACTGGTAACTCGGACGTGACCTCAAAGCTTAAAAGCTGCCTTTGTGTGACTCTCGTTGTGTAGGCTGTGTAGGTGGAGCGGCATTAATAACTCTGTCAGTGAGTAGTTATTTGAAAAAAGGAAGCGGGTGATAGACATGGGAAATATATTGGACTGAATGTACTCGAGGCTCCATAGTCTGTCAGGATATCAGTCTCTACACAAAGGGACAGGTATGTGCAGGACTGAACTCGAATGCCCTGTCTGTGTTAGCACCTGGGGCTGTGCAAGCCTCCAGTTAGTGCTACAAAAATAATTGTGCCATGAGTTTGTGCGGTGATTTCACAGAGTTTTCACAGCTGTAGTCAGCCTTGTCAGGCTTTCAGCATTTCTATTTATCTGCTTCAGGGGCACTTTCCAGGTCTGTAATGGCACCTGTTACATGTCTTTTGCTAGGATGGACCACCAAGAGACGCATAAAATTTGAGCAAGCATGGCAAGAAATACCCCATTCATTGTCCAGTATGAGAGACTGGAGGCATTCTCAGGGCAATGGTCCCAAATCACTGGTGTGTAATACCTTGGCATTAGGCAGAGTCCTACCACAGGGTCAGGGTGGATGAGGATGTACTAGAGATGATAGCTTCGAAAGAGCATTTGCAGGAGCTTATATAAGAGATCATGCGCCCCAAAGACTCTTGCATGAGATTATTATAGCAAAATTGATTTGAAGAGTAAGAAGCTGGATTTGATGACACATGATGCCCTTTCTAATCCTTTGTTCTTATGACTAGCGGTCAAAAGAGCTAGGAACAGTGCTGTCTTATTCTGGGACATCAGAGATGGCTTCACTTCATGTTTGTTTTTTCTGAAATGATCCTGACCTCCTTTGGGGAGCTCTTTGTGAGGGAGGAATGAAAAGCACAATGCGAAAGGCAGGCATTACTATAATTTGGACATGAACTTTATTGAAACAGTAGATAATAAATCAAACAAATGCTCCTCTTCCTTGCTCTGATATCTAATTTTAAAATAGTTGTGTGCAAGGATGTTCTCCTTTCTCTGTCTCACAGGCTGCAATAGAAGCTGAAATGGGCTGTGTGTAGATTTTACACTTAACGTTTCCTTTTGCCTCTCACTGTCGGTGTTTCCTGTTGGTGTGCACTAATGAGCACCAAACTTGTTAGCAGTGAACACATTCTGTCTTACTATCAAAGATGATGTAATAATATATTTAGTGGTACACATGTAATAATGTGCACAGTATTATTGTAATACCTGGTATTGTATATAACCGTCTGCTCTGTTTGGTATTTCTCAGGTAACAAAGCATGTGACAAATATCCTGCCTCCTAAGAAGCCCCCACCAAAAAGAAAGACAGACTTCCTTCTTCAGTTCTCAGTGGCCCTGGAGCTGCAGCTGAACAATTTTATTATGTTCTACAAATATGGGATTCTTCCAAGAAAAATTTTATTGGACCTTTGGATATCATCAAGGTTGAATTTCAGCTAAGACAACTAACAGCACTGATTTAGAATAGTGCTCTGAGTAGCAACTCATATTTTTGTGAATTGTGTTCTTGGGAACAAATCTTTTTAAAATGTCCCTTGGCCTAGACAGAAATAAAGCTGTAGCAAAATCAGGTAGCTGCTGTGTTTAAGTCCATTACAAAGCATTTATTCCACGCTGTGTGTTTTGATTTGGTTATTGTATGTGGGCAGTTATATCACAGAAAAATTAGATCTTCTAGCAGTATGGCAATTCATAGAAAGAACAAGACTTTGTTACAGACTAGCCAAGACAAACTCAAGAGAGCTACCGCTTTGTCAGGTAGGGTAGAGTAACAAGAAAGATAACACTTCCTAAGATCTTTCCTTTGCTCTGTTCCTTTTAATGTGTTCTCACAGTGCTTCTGGAGCTTAAAGTGATACAAAACACTTCTGCAAATCGATGAGCATGTAAAGCTGCTAATGGGATAGTAATCACATCGGGGTTAGACTAGCACGAGTGTCCTGCTTACAGCTCCAACAGCGAGAATGAGAGCCCCCTGCGGGGAGCACTCCCTCAGCAAGAAATCCCGTGTTTGGAGGCCTGCACAAGGAGAAACCCATCATGGGTTAGCTGTTGATTGCTAACATGTAATAAAGGAAAAGAAGTCAAACAACAGATGGAAGAGAGAAGAAATGAATCTGGAAGGCATGCATGAAAAGAGCACCCATAATCTTGCTCTTGAATTGCTGGGAAGGAACAGCAGAAGCTTTCTGTGTCCCTTGAACTCAGAATTGAAAACAAAATTCTCCAAGTCTTTCATTAGAAGCCAGGCTGGGGCAGGGGCTGGAGGGTGCACAGTCTGCCTGAAGGCTTGAGTTGGTCAGAGTCAGGTCTAAAACAGAGCCTGGCACTGCTTTGCGTGCCTGGCAGCACAAATAAAAATGCCCCACAACAGTCTGTCCTAAAGGGTCAGGTCCTAAGGGGACCTGCCCTGAGAAGCATGAAAATGCGCAGTGGATGAACTCTCATATTGTTTGCCTAAATCTCTGCTATATCCTACAGAGGAATTAAATTCATTACTTTAAAGTATTTGTGCTGGTCAAATATAATAGAAACACTAGAGCACTAGATCACTGATGTCTGATTACAGATTTTGCTGTGACGCTGTTAAAATATTGCTCCTGAAAAGACTTGCCTCAAAAATTGCCATGACCCAGTCCTTTAAAAAAACTGTGCAGATTGTTCCACCATTTTTTTTCCACAGAGATAAAATGAAAAGTCCGTGTTGATGGTGTCTGCACATTTTAGACCCTGAACAAGGGCTGAATAAACAGGAAAAGAAGGTCAGGGGACAAGAACTGACAGACAATAACAGGTAAGCAGACAGGATTGTCAAAGATGTTGGCAAATGGGCCAACACCATTGTCCTTTTACACTTTAGTGTTTAAAGTAGCTGTGTGGATCAGAGAGAGACAACAGCTCTGCTGTGGGGGAAGCCCGCCAAGCATCAGTTACAAGTCTGCAAGGTATTTCCAAACCGGATGCTCAATGGCTTCCTATTAAGTATGAAATATTCTGTATTAATTCTGTAGCCTGTGATGAGCAGGCACTGCGCCAGCCATTGTGCATGGAGGCTGCTGAGCAGATGAGTGCTGAGCTGTGTGGAAGACTTCATTTGTGTAAATGAGGAGGCTGTTATCACCGTGCTAAAGGTCCTGTTTTTAAAAAAGCGTCTCGTGGCATTATGCACAAAACAACCTATTTATGCAGCATGAAAATATTTATGTGCTTTGCTCCAGCTTAAAAAGGGAATTTGCAATAGATGAACGACACGAGAAAGGATTGGAGTGAGAGATAAGGAGAGATTAGAAGAGGCAGATCGTGAAGTACATGACATCCTGCAGCAGTATGTGGAGTAAAGCCCTCATTTTTTTAAAGACCTGAGCCTGGTGGATGAGGGCTGGATCACTCACACACTTCCCGTAGACTTAGCTTTCGCAGGCAGGGTGCTGCATACAAAGATAGTGTTACTGGTACTGTGAGGAAGTGCTCCACTGAAGGCATTGACAGTCTTTGTAACCTACTTTGTCCTTTTCGACCTTAATCACATGCCCCCACTAGAGCCAACACTCAGGACTTCCCTTTGGGCTGAGGAATGGTGCTGAGCTCCTCCACTGAAAGCAGAAAACAGGGAAGAATCACCCATGCAGACATGGTGCAAAGTGGCTTCTTAACAGGACAGAGCTAACTGTGCTCATGGTCACACCGTTTGGATCCCCACTCCCTGTTCTTACATGCATTAAGTTTCCCAGGCATCTTTCACTACTAAAACTTGAGTTGGCTGAAGTTAGCTGTTCCTCCATGGGGGCTGCTACAGCTGTGCCTTTGTTTCCATTAGAGCTGCAGTTCAGCCACAGTGCTCTTCATTGACTTTCTTAGGACATGCCTCCATGACATCCTCTTCCCCTTGCCTCCTTTGAAGTAGAAATTGCAGAAGACATGTCTCAGGATGGATAGTCCTGCCACCAGGAGAAACACCGGGTCATTGTGAGCACACATCTGATAGGGACAACATCAGCCCATGCTCCGAGTCCGTGCCATTCCAGATAGCCCACATGTACATGGCCATTGGAAGGCCACCAGACAGCCATTTTCTCACACAGGTACATTTTTGCGGCTGGGCAAAAGCATTAGGACCAGGCTTTGAGGGCTTCAGTGCTGTAGCAGCAGCAGCATGGGCCCATGTTGGGCTGCACAAGGTCCCAGCCACCTGCCTGGCTTTTGCACATCCCTGCTTGGCTTTCTAATGTGCTCATCTGGATGACAAGTATGTTTCTTTGGGCAGAAAGGCAGCTTAGATGGCTAATGGTCCTGCAGTAAATCTGCTTGCACTGAGGCAGGCAGGTATTCTATACTGCTTTCAGTGAAGAAGACTGTGAGTATAGCAGAAGGACTTTTTTTTTATGACTTTCAGCAGTTCAGCATCATTCTTACTCCAGATGCAGATGCACCAGCCCCTGGTCCTCCATGGGACAGCTGTTGTCACCCCTGGTAGCTCAGAGGGGCGTGTGTTGACAGACCGATGGGCTGGGGATATGTCACATCAGCTCCTTGAAGTCTTTGTGTGATATTTCAGAAATCCTGGCTGCTTCTAACCTCGCCCAGTGCATATGCAACCCATGCCCCAGGTATCAGGCTCTCATCTGATGTGTGTTCAGATAACATGGTGTTTTGTTTTTAATTAATGTTGCAGAGAAGGAAAAGTGATGGCTTGTTCTCTGTGGGAGCCAGACTTGGCTACAAACTCAGGACGATGTCTAAGAGAACAGCTCCTGGCTACTCTGGAGGCAGTCAAGGTCAGCTTCTGGCTTCTGAAGCCCTCTGAAATCTGTCCAGGGACTGAAGACCCCCTGAAATAAAACTACCTGAATATATATATATCTGTGTGAGATCTGGGGATGATCTCACACCTTGGCTGTAAAGCAATAAAAATCGTAATCCCCCAGCACCCACAGAGCTAATGGAAAACTTTCAAGCCCAAACACACACATAGTGACAGCCATGAAAGTAGCTAAATCATTTATAACTCAGCTTGGTGTGTCCTCCTAGCCACTCCTCATCTCTCGCTATCACTGCAGTCGATGGCTGCTGAAAAGCCTTGTCCGATTCCTGCACCTGGCTCCTAACACACTGGCCAGCAGCGCTGTGAAGGAGAAAACGCTGCTGCTCGTGTAAGCTGTCCTGTGTGCTGGCAGGGCTGTGAGTTTCTGAACAGAGTGATGTATCTCAGCTCTTGTGAAATTTCTGAATAATCAGCTCATCAAAAAATATCATGCAGAGTTGCCTTGTAGTCCTCTCCAACTTGCCACCTCTCCTGCCAATAGCTCTGTAGGGTGACCACAGCTTGGCACAGCCCATTAGCAGAGCTCTGCACAATCACTCATGAATAGAGCTGGCTGGAAAATATTATTTTCCTTCTTGAAAAAAGAAAAGGAAGATTTGGTAGAGCAGGGGGGGTTCGGGCTTGACATTTTGAGATGATGATTTTCTCCACACACCCCATTCTGCTCCCCCCTGTATCCCATCCTTTTTTCTCCCAACCTCATTTTTTAGAAGGTAACTCTGAGGAAATAAAAATTTCACTTACAGTTGCAAAGTTATTTGATGTTGCTTGCGCTGATGATGACCTCCAACTGCCCAGAACTACAAGTCTCATCGCAGGACAGGCACCAGCCCCCTGGTACCTTTTACAGGTGGAATTCCTGGGCAAGTTGTCCTTGGACCTGCAGTTTTTGCAGCCAGTGCCATATTTCTTCTTTGGAGTTTCTTCAAGATAATCCTCTCTTTGAGAAGCTCAAAAAACCTGCTGTACTCAAAAAAAAAACCTGCTGTTTGGGCATCTGGGAGCTGGCAGCCGTGTCTGTGTTCATGGGGATATGGTAGGTGCTGGAAGGACCTCAAGGTAAACCCACCAGCAGTAGGTACTGTGGAGACAGGGGGCTGAGCAGCAGGAGTCACTGGCCTGCATTCAGCTGCTCTTCTTCATCCTGGGTTGCCTCCAGGCATATCCCCCTATGCTTTCCCCCTCGGTTTGGACTTGTGTTTCTTAGGCACAGGTGATCATTGCTCTGGCTGGAAAGAGCAGCCTTCCTCATTGTGTCCTACTCAGAGCTGGAACATGGGGAGGGTGCCAGACTGGTCACAGATGATCTCCTTAAGGCAGGTGGCAAATAACAAGTGCTGTTGAAGGAAGGATGTGCAGAAAAACCAATAGTTCATGCCTTAGGATTAAAGCCATGCCGTGAAAAGCTTATACAGTCAGAATTGTTCGTGGCTTTTAGGTCTGTGTTGGGAGCCCTGACTGTGGCACTCGTCCCACTTTGCAAACCCCTGTGCCTACACGTGGAACACAACTGCATTTGTCAGTGCAAAGTGACCCCAGCCTGGTTTTCAAGTGCTTCCTGTCCCCTCCTCAGCTCTGCCCGTGACCCATCTGCAACAGCCAAGCATTTGCTCTGTCCCTCTTTACTTGTGACACCCTATCTCTTTCTGCTCAGCCTTTTGTCATGTCTTTTGTCACCATAGTGACAGGAAAAGAGTGATGATTGCTGGAGTAATTTCCCATATTAGCTAGCACTGGCCTTTCAGCCTAAATCAGCACTTCATATTCCCCCGGACTCCAGCTGAGCCCCAGCAGAGCAGCATTAAAAAGGGGGGGGGGGGGCCTCCATGCATCTCCATACTGCCAGAGCTCCTCTGGGACAGTGTGGCCAAGGACAGGACCTTCAGGTCACTGCACATCCCACCTCCACACATCAGGGATGCACAAAAGAAAAGGAAATTTAAAAACATCCACTTTTGCAAAGGTTTCTCTCGAGTGCCTTTGCTATGGAATGTGGGCGCTTCTGTCTGCTTTGAGGCACTCGTACACCTGCAGAGCGCGCAGGAGGGCTCCCCAGAGGTAACTGCTCATCCTGACCCAAGCAAAGACCCTCACGTCTACGCCCAGTCTGAGTCCCCTGACTCTGCACAGCCTCTGGCAACACTGGCCATTCCCAGAGACCCAAACCTGGGCTAGGACCAAACCTGGGCTCAGTACAAACTCTGCTCTCTCTCCTAGGAATCACTAGTCATTTAGTGCAGCTCAGGGAGACACACAGGATACGCACAGACAAATGCACACGAACAACCACGTCATACACAAATACACTTAATTAACAAACAGGCTACTGAAAAGTGGAGGAAGGTCAAAGACTGTGGACTGAAAGCTGCTCGTCTTTCTGTGCTCCAGCAGCAACCATCTCTGCCACGGAGGAGGATATACTAAGAAAAGTCAACCTTCATTTCAAGCGTGCTGCCTTTTGTCCTCGTATCACAACATTAACATTATCCCCACATAATTTTGTGTATTTAATTTTACAATAGACTGTGCCAGTGAGCGCTGCCTGTAAATATTTGATCACCATCATTCCTCTAGGATTATCTTATCAAGAGTACAGATATTAAAATAGAAATCTTGTCATGTTACTGCCTTTATACTTCCAGCCTGAGACTTGATTGACAGAAAATGAACTGCCTGAACTAGCTCTAAAGTGTCTTTTCACTGAGAGCTTTAATGCCAGAGGCTACAGAAAAAAAGGTAGCTAATCATCGGAAACTAATGCCTCGCTGTAGTTACGGAGCTTTTGTACCGAAGATTAAAAAATATGAATCTGCTAGGGGTATTTTTACAAGTGTAAAATGGTGTTGGTCTTCTTGTATCTCTTTGCCATCTCTAATGAGCCTTAAAAGGAGCCTTCTCTTTTCTTCCTGCACTTGAATATTAGATGCAGCCTCACGGCAGCTCACAGACACAGGCTGAAGTTTTTGCAAGAGTAAGCTCTTGACTTATCTAACCTACAAAAAATTCTTTTTTGGTGATAAAATGGATTGTGAGCCAGGACTGAATGTTCCTGCCTAGCTTGGAATATCAAACCACTACAGACAAGTCAAGGCTCTATTTATGGCCGGTTAAAGACACCAGTAATGCTGTTTTAATGTTACAAAATTGCCCTGAAATTGTCATGTGTCTGAAGAGCACCATGCTGCAAATATATAGCTGGTCCCCGAGGGCTTGCTCAGCCCATGCTCCAGCACAAATCAATGAGAGTTTTTGCTGGAGTAAGGACCCAAACGCCAATTCAGGAAAGTACATAAGCACAAGCAAACTTTAATCACAAGCTTGTGCTCCTCAGAAATCAATAAAGCCAGGAGCTGGCTGGGGTAAGGGGATGATGAGACGAGTGGGTCTCACATCCCTGCAGCACCTGTGCCCAGGACTGCAAAGGGCCGGTGGTTCCCAGCATCTTGGCATCCTAAATAAATCTGGCTTTGTCCTGTTATGATCCTGGAGGGCAGGAGAGGGTGGGTAGTTCACAGATCTGTCCCATCACAATGACAAACTGTAGCCACCGGCATTAAATCTTGCAAGGCCTTCGAGGTGGTAACAGAAGTGTTATTGCGGGATGGCTGAGGTTGGAGCGGTCACAGACAGTGTAACTGGAGGACTCTGTCTTAGCCAGATCATTCCTCCTGCCTTTTTCCTCTCCAGTATGAGCAACAACTGCATGAAATTAAAATAGCTGGACATTAGGCAGTCTATTGTTGAGCTGAAGTGAAAGGGATGTATGTCCATGGGTGGCTCCGACTGACTGTGGTGGGTCATCTCTTCATGCATTCCCTGGTCTCTGAATGTAGACAAGGTTGTCCTAACATCTCAGTTACAGGAAAGGTCAAGAGACGTAGTTTCATTCAGTGTGCTCAATCTATTAAGTTAGTTAACATATACTGGTGTGCTCATCAGCTATTAATTGTCTTTGCAATAGCTGCAATTAAACTGGTACTTACCTCGAAGAGGAAATCTTTCAAGACAAACTGTCATGGTCTGGTTGTAACTTGATGCTCTCTAAGACCCCGTCTGTCTAAGCCATTCTATGATTCTGTGGTGGTGGAATAGCACAGGAATTTCCCAGGTCTCCAGTGTGGATTTGCTTTTTGTCTCTGCATGAACTCTCACTGCTGAGAGTTATCCTTCCCCTGCTGCTGGCGGTGAGGATGGCTCCATGGGCCACTGACAGTTAATAATTTGCATGTAGGTAGGACATGTCAGTAGAAGTTGAGGGGCTGACCAGATCCACCTCCTGTACGTCCCTTCCCTGGGCATGCTGGGATGAGCTGAGCGTAAGCAGTGATGGGCGCTCGGTAGCCCTGGGGGAATAAAACAAGTCAGACAATTTGCTCAACCAGGCAACTCTCTTGCAGAAATATCATTTGCCAAGTTCCACTTAGAGCCTCGGGGATAAGAAATGGAGAATGAGAGAGTGCCAACTGCTCAGGAGATTTTAGCAAACTCAGAGGTTTGTAGAGGGTTTAGCAGCTGGTGGCTTCCAATTCAATGGGTGGTAGAGTTAAAGCCATGCACCCTGCTTTGGAAACTTCCTCTGAAGAGTTTGAAATGAAGAAAAACCCCAACAATGCAGACTACTGCAAAGCAGAGGAAGGAACTGAAGGAAGTAAAAAAGTAATTACCTGAGCCAAGTGTTCTAATTATATACACACAGCAGACAAACGGTGATAGCGATTGTTGGTGCTCTTAAGACGGATAGCGGGAAAATGGAGACGCAGTAGAAAATAACACACATTAAGGAATTAGTACTCGTTGCGCTAAAGAAGGGGGCGGGTATTTACACTAGTCAGAAATCAGGCGTGCAGCGAGATGGGTGACAGCAAACAGAAATACAGCAAGAAAACCCAGGGCACCGCTGTGATGTCAGTGAACGGCAACCCCAGCACGGCTCAGTCATGTTGCAGCTGCCAGGATCCAGCGTGCAGCAGACACAGGGCACTATTCCTCCCCAGCACCTTGGAACGCGATGCTGTGTGTGCTTTTAGGGGACAACAGGGTGCCCCATGCTGTGCTGTATCAGCTGGTTTTCATCTCCTGTGTACTCTCAGTCTTCCAAGTCTTTTTAGTAAAATGTCCTGAAGTTTCTTGTGAGTCTGTGCTGTCCTACTCACCAAGTACCAGCAGAAAATGCCCGTTTTCCTCTAAAGAGGCCCTTAATGAAGACAGACAGCAATCAAAGTAAGCTCCATCCCAACCCTTAAAAAAAATTAATCTCTCAGCATTACCAGGCTCTACTAGGCAGTTCCGCACCCATTTCTGAGGTGTCCTATTAATCCCCATCTTCTCCAGCGTGGCTTATACCATTAGATATTCAGAGCACAAAGGCAAGGGATTCGCTAAAATCCTGAAGGAGGAGAACTGTTGGATTTCCTTTATCTGCGAGATCAGTTAGGGATTTCAGGTTAATCTTGCTTGGCAAATCATGTTGCATTTTATCCCATTTGCCTTCCTAGCCCTGTAAATGGTCCTTCTCTCAAAAAAATGTCATTAAGTTCAAAGTATTGGACATTGTTCATTTCTTTAGATGCACTGTATTTGCCATACTCCAGGCACACTCTCCCACCCCTGAACTGCTAAGCACCCATCTGTGGGCCTACAGCCGTGATCCTTTAAAACTGCGGGACAGAGACTGCCCGCTTTCTGCTGATGGGCACCCAAAGCTGTTACTTAGGTGCCTAACAAACCATATAAACCCATCCTGCTGCAAGGTCCCACTGGGTCAGGAGCCATAAAACCTAACTTGGCATGGGCTGGTGGATTTCTGATTTCATTTCTGCAGAGCAGTTTTAACCTCCAGGTTTGCCTTCAGTCCCTTTGCCATGCTGCCTTTAGCCCATGCTTCAAACCTTCCTCCAAGCCCAAAGGGCAGGCATTTCTCCCACTTGGGGGAAGAGGGCACACCACATTGTAGACTCATAGAATAGAATCATTAAGGTTGGAAGAGACCTCCAAGATCATCTAGTCCAACCATCATTATGCTTGCCCCTACACTCCTGCCCTGTGCCACCATCCAGCAGTTCTCCATTCTTCTCGGTCTTTCTCTTGCCCTGTGGGTGCAGAAGTTGTGCATTTAACTAGTCTGAGTTCTTCCTAAGCGCTTCTCCCTTTGTACAAGTTGCTTTGTTGCAGCACTCCCTTTTTTGTGCCTTTTTCTGCTAATTCTTTATAAGAAGAAATTTTTCATCCAGTTCTGCCTCCAGCTCCTTCCTAAAAGTTTTTTTCTCCTTAAACTGAGAAGCACTTTCCAAATCTGAAGCAGGTGGCCTGTCCCTGCCTGCTCACTGTGCGGCAATGCAGATGGTGGAGTTGCAGAGCTCCTTGGGTGATCAAGTGTTTTATAAATTTCAAGCCAGAACTGTACAAAAAAATTGGCCAAAAAAGAAAAAAACTGCTTTCCAGGGAGCACAAAATAAACACAACAACAACTTCAGCTAACTGCACGCAGGCGGAAACATTGCGCTGCCTTAAGTCTGCACAGATGTTTGTGCCCCTGCTAGTTCGACTTTTCCAGCTACTGCCCACATCGCCAGTCTCCTCCAGCAGCACTCACGAGCCCCCCTGAGCCCTGTAACCAGAAGGAAAGGGACCGCTGATTCCCAGACCTCTCCTGGCATAAACCAGGCTGCAGTATCTGCGCTAATATGCTAAGTACAGGTTTTCTAGTCAAATCCAGCAGCTGAGAAGAAAAGTATCCCTTTCCACCCCTTGGTGTCCTCTCCAAAGACTATTTGATTAGGTTGAAGCAATGGTGGCCTGTAGAACAAGAGAGGAAAATTAACAGTTGCAAGACAGTGAGTCCCAGGAGTGTGTGTGTGTCTACACCTGTGTGTGTCCCACGGGATAAGCTTCGCCACACTTGATGTTTACCAGGTCTAAACACAGACACATGCCTGGAAATGCTGATAGGGATGGGATGGAAATCCCCCCCTTTCCCTATAGGGTGGCATGAAGGGACAGACAAACAAAGACAAGCTCAAGCCAAGATGCTATGGGCACTTGGTTGCGCTTTGCTGGACAGCAGCAGCAGCGCAAGTGCTTCTAGGCAAGTGGCATGGCCTCTGCTGAGCCCAGCTGAGCTGGGCACTAGGGCCAAAGCCCTCCCAGAAAAATATAGATTAGCTAGACAAGCACTGAATTAGATACACAGATAAAAGGATTGATTTAGACTGGACGTTAGGAAAAAATCTTTAATCTGAGGGTGGTGGATCACTGGAACAGGCTGCCTAAAGAGGCAGTGGAGGCCCCATTCCTGGAGACATTCAAGGTCAGACTGGATGGGGCTCTGAGCAATCTGTTCTAGTTACTGATGTCCCTGCCTGTTGTAGGGGGTTGGACTAATGGCCTTTGGAAGTAACTTCCAACCCAGTACATTCTGTGATTCTATGATTCTATAATATTCAGAGCTTTCAGGTATTATATAGAAAGGTTTTATATGTCTAAAACCAACGTATTTTTTTTAATGTTTAAGATGTGTGTATATGCAATATGCATATAATGCACTTACCACTGACTCATGAGAAGCTCTGGTCAAGCAGGAGCTGAGGAACCAGTGCTAGGGTGTGACAGTGGGTGAGGAAAGTGTCTGGGATGCAGGTGCAAAGAGAAACCACCTGAGTGCACACAATCAGTTTGCACATTTTACTTTTAAACCCGCTGCCTGCTGTTTTCAGGCCTGACAGGTGCTCTGACACCTTCTCATCCCTTTCTTGCTGCCAGCCCAGCCAGGAGAGGTGATATCTGTCTGTCTATCCAGCTCCCATGTGCCTGGCTGCTGCCAGAGCCCCTGCTCACATGCACAGCCCTGGCCGGCAAGGATGAGCTGTCACACTGTGGCATTTCTCTCCTTCTCCTGCAAAGGGATCCTGCTGAAAGAAGTGAGGAAATAACATCAAAACCCCAGCCACAGGCTGACAAGCAAACTGACATTTAACGAAAAAGAATAATGTACGTGAGGTGAGAAGAAAAGCCTGGGTGAGTACTTTAGTGATTGGCGATGGTTGCAAATCTTTTGGGTGAGCCTTTCTGTCTCCCCCAACATAAAAACACTTCCAGATGTGGTCCTAAAATGCCAGGAAAAAAAAAAGTCCCCATTTTCTGTCGCTTTAGCATCTCACCCAGAACTGCCCACATCCAGAAGAGCAGTGGTGTTGAGACAAGCTTTTCACCATCTTCATCTCCAGAAGCAGCAGGAAGTGGAGGGCAGGCAAGGGTTAAGTGACAGCTTATTTAGGAGTGATGAGGGCGAGCAGAAGCCTGGAAGACCTTTTTTTTCCAATTTTCATTGGGTGACAGACACTTTACAGGCAGTTCTGCTGTTCTGGGGAATGTCAGTGTGAAATGGAGAACCGGTGGCATTAAAGAATGAAGTTTCACCTTGTACTCAATGACAGAATAAAGGGGAAAAAGAAGAAAAAAAAACAACCAACAAAACTCACCAGTACCTCCAGCCTGTTTTTATGCCAGCTCTGACTGTGGCTGGTCAGACTCACTGTGTTGCTGCAATAAGAGCTGCTGGTAGACAACATTGGGTTCTGCTGAAACCATTTCTCATTCACTTAATTAAGTCCTACACTTAGAGTTTAGCAGAGAACAGCTATGCAGGGCTGCTTCAGGAAGTTACGTACACAGCATTAACTTCACTCCCATACGGTTCCCTTTCAATTACACAGGCAGTGGGGGGACCAAGTGAGTTTGCTGGAAGAGCAGTAGGTATCGTTAGCAATTTCCGAGACTTTAACTGCCTCCAAGCATCTTCACTCATGCTGGGTGAGCTACACTGGATATCCACCCCATTGCAGCCAAGGGCATCACCAAAAGACAACCTGTCGGTGAACACTTACTGGCCTGTGAAAGGTCCAGCCAGAGAATCACCTTAAACACAAGTATTTTGGAGAAAATCCTTAATGCTACATCAAATGTGAGGCCAAAGGATGTTGAAAGTCAGCTTGGACATGCAGTAGATTGTCTGATCTCTGACCCTGTCAGGGAAACACAGGCTGCATCTTGCTGCTAATAAAAGCCCTTTAGCAACACACAGAGAAGGGGTTTGATCAGAGCCTTTCACAGGGTTTAACAGGTGGTGAAGCACCAGCTAGCAGTTGGCTTTGTCACTCTGTTTGACACATCTCTTCTCTGAACAGACAGAACCAATGCCCTTATGTTTTGTTAGCTTCACAGGAACACTGAAAATTCCCCCAAATTTTAAGAGACCCAAAACTGGACTAAAACTTTGCTTGTGCTACCATATAGCAGGGGAAAGTGCTGTGAAAGAGCTGAACTTTCTCCATCAGGGTCACCGATCAAAGCCAGGCAAGGAGATGGTTTCTGCAGTCATTCCTTCCTAAGGTGAACAGAAAGAAGAGCTGTTTTCCAGGTGGCAAACAGCTCCTCTGAACCCTTTCCCCACAGCCACCTTTCATTAGCAGGTTGCCCTTCTCTGCCTGCAACGCAGCCACACGGTTCTCCTTTTCCAGTCCAGGAGAGAAATCATCAATATACATGTGTCAGGTGAAATTAAAATTGTCCCTATGAGTTATTCTATGACACGAACTAGCTCTGGCTATATTAAATCCTATTAATTAATACTTAATTAATTCTTTTCCTTGCCTATAAACACAGAGAGCTACTGCAGAGCACACAGGCAATTATTATCTGGGGTGCTTCAAGTTATTACAACTTTCAGAGCCACAAAAGCTGCATATTTTTTAGAACCAGCATGACAAATCTGTCGCTGTTAGAGCCGCTCTACCAAGACTAGAAAAACCCTGAATAAACTGCAATAGGTCAACAATTTGCCAGAAATATCAGCTGAATCAGGAGCCTGAGGTTTCATCTCACCAGAACATTACTTATTATGTGCACAAAGAGCCCTACCTCAGCAGAACACTGTGCATTACTTACCAAAGGACCAGCAAGGCATCGCTCGTGTTTTGTTAACTTCCACTCGTTTGAGCTTAATTCTGTGTCTAGTTATTTCTATTCTGCTCTCTAAACTGGTGAGGAGGGGCACAAGGGACAGGCAAACTCTGCCTTCTATAGTGCAGAGGATCTTTGCAATGGCATCTGGTGAAGCGTGGCAGTGGGCAAAACTCAGAGCTGAGGTAGCCAACTTTCAGCAAACATGGTGCTTACTAGCCATCACTTACTTGAAAGCGATACAGGAAGTATGAGAGCACTTTTCTATTTGTTCCTGCTTGTTGGGAAAATGCTCTTCCAGTTAGCAGCACTTCCGGGGCCCTGCAGAGTGGTGATGTTCTTGATGTCTGCTAACCCATGGTTGTCATGGAAAAGTGATCAGAGGTGGTGAGCATCCAGGCCTGTCTTAATCCTGCAGGATCCAGTACCACTTGGTCCACATATGGCATAAATGAATCCATCAGGCTGGTGGAGAACAACTCATCAGCTATGACAGGCTGCTCACCATGTTTCTGTCTCTTGAAGAAGCAGCCATGCTTTTGCTCTCCACCCCTACCAGAGTGACTGCTGATGACATGTATTCAGGTGGTGACTTTCTCAGTGGAAAGATGAAGCTCCCAAGCAAAAGCCTTGGTGGTCTTTTGAAAAATTCATCTGTTTCCCTGCTGAAAGTGGAGGAGGGAAAAATAAAACAAAACAGCCCTTTACTGAAGTTGTTGTGTAATGAGTCATTTGCTGCCTGACGGGAGACAGTCCAGCACCCCCCTGTTCGCTGCAGTGACTTGACTGATTACTTCTATCTGCTCCAGCAGAAAAGCAGCCTCCTCCAGCCTTTCTGCTGTCTGGGTCCTCTGTGTCAGCAGCAAAGAAGTGGGTAGTGATGGGAAATTATGTCCTTATGGTTTGTGTGGCAGCATTTTGCCAGTTCCTTACCCCTGCTGAAGCTCATGTCTCATATGCCTTTGGCTGTATAACACCTCCTGTGTGGACAAGGAGGCTGCATGGCACAGCCTGCTGCAGTGCTCACATAGCTTAGAGCCTCCCTGACAACTCAGCGTAGTGCAGACAGTTTTTTTGACTCAGCCACTGGGCTACAAGGACAACAGTATTGACATTTAGGGTTCTTTCAGCTGGAGGCCAATGAGTTCTTGAGGACTTGGCGACTGAATTGCTGTAGATCTTTGCTAGAACACATCACCTACCACAGCTGGGCAGAGGGCAAGGACAGAACACTGACACGTGAGGCTTCTTTGAGTACTTGCAGAATGCTGCTGTCTCCTCTGAATGGCAAAACAAGGCCCAGGACTTCCACCACTGTTAATTAGAGGAGAACGTTATTAAAGTAAATTAGGAGGAAAAGGCAGCCGCATATGCAAACTGATTTTATTTTTACACTTGTTTAAAATCACAACTGTGATTTTTAATTATAGTGGATCAAAGAAAATAACCACATTAATCCAATGTAATCACGTGTGAGCTGATTTGATAACGACATTGTATTTAATTGGCAGCAAGCTCAGGCAACGTTAAATACAAATGAAAAGAGCTGACACATTCTGAAGACTAATTAATATGACAGGCTGGTAGCAAATGCATTGTTTATTACAACCAATTTCCAGTCGCTGGTTCCACACCATTTTGTTACCACGATCCCCAGGGCTGCGTCCATCAACGCATGATATTTAAAAGCAAAATTAAACATGATTTATTTTCAGGATGAACAACGGCATTCAAAGATAACAAAATTAGGAATTTCAAATACCAACCTGCAGATAAAGAGCTTTCAAATACAGGATTTTTGTCTTTCCAACTTAAGTCCCCTCGATATGGGCACATAACTCACATTAGCGTGCTACACTGGTGATGGAAGACACTTCCTTTTCCTGCACATTCTAATGCCATTAACAACTGGTTATTTTTTCAGGGGTTGACACAACTCTCAGTGAAGTAAACAGAGAGATTACCCTCAGGACCCTGCCCAAGCCGAGCAAGCCATTGGAAGAATTTCCCTTGGCTCCAGTGGGCTCTCAATCATATTCTAAGCTTTTCAGCTCAGAGCCTGTTATCTTTTTTTATCCTTAGAAAGTATCAAGCAGAAATGAAGAACATTCATTCAAGCAGTCTGTTAAATACAGTGTCCTGAAAGTTTGCTGAAGCTTTCCAGAGCCACAAGCATTAACATTCTCCTACCTGGCTGCACTGCTTCCACAGTCGGTTATGGACTGTAATGGCACATATTTGTCACACCTCGTTATGCCTTGGTCAATACAATAATGGAATAATCAATCATCTGTATTTTAGTGTGAGACATAATAAATACAGTGCACAATAGTCAATCAGTTCTTCACCAAGGAAAAGTTTAACAATTACAGTGGTTGTCAATGGTAAACTGTCTATGATAAGTATGCAAACATTGACCCCAAGTGTTACACTGAGAACATGGAAATTAAAATCATCTATCTTATTTGATTCAAACTCTCTGAGATAACAAGGATGGTATTTGAGGAAAACCTTGCCTGGACTCAGATTGCTTCTTTCTCTTAGATTAAAATTAAATTAAGACAAAAATTAGAAAATGCTGGTTTAATTAAGGATACTTCTCTAGCTCATAATTTATACATCTCTGTCCTGTTGTGAAGTGTAAGTTTGATATTAGTGTCAGAGCTGCAGAGGATTCCTAAAGGTTAGTTCACATTTATGTGCTGTACAAAGCAGACTTCTGGAAACAAATGACTACTGAAGTTCCCAAATTGCTACCCCCGTCTGCTCAGCAAGTGCAGTCTCTCTGATATCGGCAAACATAATGTTTTCTTCAGCAGCTTCGTCCAAATGTGCAAAAGAAGATGGACAAAATAGACCTTGGCCCAAAGGAAACATTGGCCTGGAATCATGTATGGAAGTATTAATAGATAATCATCCAGAAACTAATTATGAAATGCAAAAGGTCCAGCCATCTGAGTCAGAGCACTGCAAGGAAGAGTGTTTCAGTTTCATTAACACAGCAGCAGAAAGAAAATCTTCGCAGAGTCATTTCTGCACTTCCTAACACTCTTACCAGCCTACATCTGTTAACTAAAGCCACGTACATTTAAATTACAGAAGTATAAAACATGACTTAAGAGTGCAATGCTGATAACTTACCGAAACATCCTGTAAATACAAATTAAAAAAAAAATAACCCAAAACTCAGAAGGATTGAGACTGAATTGTGCTGGAGCTCAGTGCATATTACTGGGTCATCTCTAGGAAAACCATCTAAAACTAATTAAATTAAAAATTAAATGGCTGGTAATGTAAAGCAGGCCAGGCTGGCAGACTTGGTGGCTTCTCTTCAGCTTAAAACATCTTAAAATACACTTTGTACAAGAAAGCTAAAACTAAATCTAGGTGGATTTAGGCAGACTCATACTTCAGCATGAGGCAAAAAATCCACCCCTGTACTCCCTATCTTTCCACTGCTATAGCAGCAGTAGTGTGAGTCCTCCTGGTGCCATCTCCACACCACCGATGTGTTTGCCCCAGCACACACAGTAATAATTTTTCCCTCCCTAATGCAAGACCAGGCTGCAAAAGCAACCTTTCCCTGGAAGGAATTTAAGCCTGTGCTGCCTTCCCCATACCCACAGTGGTGAGCAGCCCTATCCACCATCAGAGCAGGCACTGCTGAGTGCTGAGTCAGCTGCTGTACTGACAGAGCAGCCATTACAAACCGAAAGGAACCTGACAAACACACCGTCTGAGAGCAGGGCGACACCACCTAACAGCGATGCTCATGGTCATCTCGCTACCAGCAACAGCAGTAGGATCAGTCAAGATACCTCTGACAGAAACATTCAAATTCTTGGCACTGAGACAGTGGGTAACATGCCCAGCAATGCTGAGGAAGAGTGCTGAAGATGAAGACAGCTTGAGAGGTAAACTCCCTGACTCTGGGGAAATGGAGGAGAAGTAGAGCTGTTATTGATTTGCAGCATTGCTGAGAGGCTCCTTTGCTGCTAGGCAGCGCTGGCACTCGGTTAGATGTGATCCTCCATCCAAAGACTGTGATTGCCTGAACCAGCACTAAAGACACACATCAGCGCATCCTGAAAGGGTTAGAAAAGCTCCTTATCTATTGACCCAGCCATTAGCAGGGTGCTGAGGGGGCAGAGTGGGGAGCAAAGCCCCCTGGCACAGCTCTTGGCTGCATCATGCCACACTTTGGAGAGCTTTGCAGAACCATAAAAAAAAATTTCCTCTGAGATGGTTTAGAAACCCCAGAGCTGATTATTCAGCTAAGCCACAATGAGATAAGCTCTGATATCATCAGAAAGGGTTCAAGGCACAGTCACATGACAGAGGGAGCCAGAAAGGCTGTGAACTCTGTTTAAGCGGTCCTGCAGTAAGACAGCTTGCAGCCAGCGCACAACTTATTGTCAGCTCCCTTTGAGCACCTCCTTTGATTGCACTGTGCTGTGAAGGAGCACTTGTCACTTTTTATCGAAGGAGAAGGGAAGAAAGCAAGGCAGCCTGTTGCCAGGAGAAAAGATGCCACTCACTTTAAGTTAAAATATAGACAGCTGCAATGCCCTGGCTGCTGGTGATCGAGGACTAGCACAAGTGTGAAGGAAGTATCAATGCAGGGCAAGAAAAAGAAAACAGCAAGAGACTGGAGCTAGTGCAGAGCAAGGATGGATGTGGCTCCAGACTCCCTGCTTGTCACCTGTAGTGCCTGAAAGGCCTCAACATGCAGAAGGAGAAAACTACAGTAATGTGCTATTCAAAAGCTGGCAGGTCCCTGTGAGGCCAAGTCAGATGCCGCATCTACAACCCTGGAACCCAAACAGCCACCAGACACCTGGGCTGGGGTAAGAGGCAAACTCAGGGTGAGCCACTGCAGAGCAGAGGTTTAAGTCCTCTTATAATAAAAAGGCAATGGATTGTTTGGCACTTTTACTGGGAGCTGGCTACCCCTTAGAGCAAGTTATTCTCAGTATGTGATGAGCTCTAATCAAAATGAAGGAAAGCTGCAGCACTGCACAGCCCATCCCGCAGCCTCTGCCTTCCCACATCATCAGGCTCATGGTTGTTCAGTGGAATCTGCCCTGGGGAGCTCAAAATTCCTGACTCCAAAGCAAGAGTATTAAAGCACCATGATTGTACTTTTGTACCCAGCTAGCAGAGGAAAACAACCTCAGGAAGGTACAAAAACTCAAGTATCATGAGCACCTCTTTCCTCCCCCTTGGTTGGTTGGGATTCTGCTTGTTCAAGATAACAACCAGCAGACAGAAAACCCTGCACAAAAAGGCTCTGGTAGAGAAGCCTGATCTCCCCTCAGCCTCTGATGCTTCTGCTAAGAGTTATTTTGGCATGTTAAAAGGCAACAGAGATTACAGTAGTAGCTGAAAAGAAGGAGGGAGTGACTCTGCAGACACAGAAGACACACAAGCACGAGGTGATATTGCAGTGCACCAATTACCATGAGGCAAAGTGTTTCCCGCTGGAGCTGGGAAAGCTGATATTTAACAGCTGGATCCTGCAGACTAACCAATTTGCTTCTACGGTTTTGTGGCTTATAGCAAAGCAGAAAATACTCACAGCTATTGTTTTCCTAAATTCAGCTTCATCCTTGCCCAATTTGTCTGCAAAATGTGTGCAATTTCTGGAAAGACTCTTTGGCGGTTACTCTCCACATGCATTTTGCAATGTCTGTTGTGTTTCCCTCTCCTGGTGCACCGGCAGGGAGCTCCGATGCCTTGCCCCAGCTATTGGATTTTTGGTTCCCATTCCTGGAGAAATTTTAGATGTGTAGATGTGTCACTTAGTGACAATTTAGTGGTGACCTGGCAGTGCTGGGTTAATGTTTGGACTTGATCATCTTAAAAGTATTTTACAACCCAAATCAATCTGTGGTTCAAAATGCAGGAATCACAAATGGTATATCCATCCTGAAATGATGATGAATAAAGTCATTAAAATCACTTATCTACTCACTTTAGTGGCTTTGGGTTAACTCAGTGTGCTGCAGAGGGTGGTTAGGTGGAGGTCTGATTTTTCAGTTAGTAATAGCTTCATCAGTCTGCTAGATTCCCCAATCTATGTTGCATACACTTACACTGTATTTTTCCTTTGATGCGAGCACAGGGGCTCACTCAGATTCCATAATTGTACTGCTAACATCAGTCTGTGTCTCATGGTAGCAGATAGCCATCCATCCCAGCAGTGGAGAGCAATTGCTAAGAAATTACACGTACAGTTGGCAGCAGACAATACCAATGTCACCTTCTAAACAGGCGACTAAGGGATGCAGGAGTAAGCAGAGGAACAGTCTTTCCCCTGGAAGCAAAGGAAGGCAGTGACTCCAAGTTCTGCAATATTGAGTTATCATCTGGTCCTGGCTACATTTCCCTGAGACTTGCTTCTCTTCATCTCAGCCTCTAGCGGATAGGTGACATATGGACATCTTCATGCTCCTGATCATCTTGCCAGAGGTCATAGTCCTTTTCTTTTCCCTTGCTAAGTTGGAGGTGGTTCCTGGAAGCACTGCAGACTCTTCCCGTCCTTTCTGCCTTCTGAGCTCATTAGCTCTCCACTGCGTGCTGACTTTGTGTGGAAGGACTTCATGAGTAATCCTGCCAGCTCCAAAACCGTAGGATATTTTTCTACAGTAAAAACCACATTGCTGTACGGGCTATATTGTGCCAATGGACACTAGTCCCCCACCAGCACAGGGCTGCCTGGATACAGCTCTCGGCACTGGATGCTGAGGAACACAGGGGATTCCTCACATCCCAGGGATGAGAGAGACAAGGCACCACAGAAGGGGCAAACACAGTGAGAGACCATGGTTTATGGGGACAGGCTAATGCCCATCCCCAGGGATATGTCACACAGCCCCTGGGGACGCACCACCAGAGACATCCTGTTCCGTGGCACAATGCCTGGGAAATGGGGTGTGCATCACTTGTGAGGCAGGTCTAAGCTGAGACTGCATCTGTGCTGTGCAGAGACATGAAAATGCTTTTTTGTTGTCTTTTGAGGGTTTGGAGGTTTTTTTCCCTTTTGTTTTTGAGAGAGAAGACAGCAGATCTTGTCTTTCCCAGGAAATATGTTATAAAACTGCCATTTGCTTGTCTTGGCTCTCTCACCCTAGCATTGACCCTAAAGATGAACTCCCATGAATAAGTCTAATCCTGCTTTTCATGTTTCCCCAGGCTAATGAATATTTATGAATTGTTTCTCCAGAGCCAAAGTGTGGCCCTTACAACCGGCCATGATAGTTCAATTTGTTTCCTTGCCAATTCTTCAAATTGGTTTTTTGTTGGTTTTTTTTGAAACTTAGGTGGGGAAGGGGGGAAGAAATCTCATTCCCACTTGGTTCTTATCAAAATGTGTAGGGTTTTTGTTGGTTGGTTGTTTTACTTATTTTTTTAGCTCAGCTGGCTCTTGGAGACTTTCCAATCAGCTTGAATGATTAATGTGGTGCCACTGACTTGTTTTGTGTTTGTATTAATGAAAAAAAAGCACAATTCATGTTTTCCAGAGGGCCGGTTAGGTATCTCTGATTGACCATGTCATGTAAGTTCTAAATTGCTCTTTATGTGCACAAAACGTACAGCAAAAAGGAAGCATTTCCACAGAGATGAATGGAACAATTGAGGTTAGAGACACAGCAAAAGACAAAAAATAGCACCTCTCAGCAAGCTGTGTGCTAGACTATAATCATTACAGAGTCATGTCTTAATATCTTACATTTATTTAAGGGAAAAGATTTGTTCTTTTTACCTAGTATTTATTTAGCTAATCTAAATTCAGTTTGAACAGCAAAACAGCTTTCCTAGT
Source organism: Rhinopomastus cyanomelas (assembly GCA_013400115.1). NCBI lineage: Eukaryota > Metazoa > Chordata > Aves > Bucerotiformes > Rhinopomastidae > Rhinopomastus > Rhinopomastus cyanomelas. The sequence goes on from VXBP01010234.1 coordinate 297,623, forward strand.
TTAGCTGCGTTACGCAAGTCAAGGTCGTTCTCCCTCAGAGAAAGATCAAGATCCTCTGTAAAGGGGAAAAAAAACAAGAGAAATCACTCTCTCCCTGATTGATCTACTGAACATCATTAGCAAAGGTAAGAGATACCTAAACATTTTCTGTAAGTGACTTGCATGGGTGCTTTGAGTACGAAACAGAAGGAAGTTATGCAATCACCTTGAGGAAAAAAAGTTCCTTTAGTGATATGTGAAAATAAAACAGACTTGTGAAGGGGGGGGGGGCATATGCTGAAAGAGTCTTACAAGCTGCGAGTCAATAAAGCGGTAAAGAAATGCAGCTCTATTGATTTGCATTATGGGCTGCTTCCCAGGTGAGAGTTCAGCCTGTTACGATGTTTTCCATCCAGTGGTTTAATAATTTCTGTAGAGGTTTGATAGCACTTAATAGCACATATTTACTTAGAAATAATAACTGTTTGTGCTTAAACTCATTAGAGCAAAACATGCCATTGTAATCCTATCACTCATAGACTGCTCAGTGAAGCATGCAGGAGCTGTATCCAGCTACTGTGACTTTCACACCAGCCAAATGCATTGCATTAAAATACCCCAAACAACAAAACCCATCACATTCATTTTTGAGATTTTATCCTTATGTCAGAGGGGAAGGGAAAAAAAACAACAAGGTGCCTTTAAAGCCTAAGAGTGAAGGGTAGCTTTTCCCAGCTTGTTCACTTGCAAGAAGACAAGCCATTACCAGTGACCAGAAATTGTTTCAAGTGTTAAAATTACTCAGAGCATATAAAGAGGGACTCCCGCCACACACTCAGCACTACATGAGATGGCCAGATGGGCAAGTGGGCTCAGCTGCAGCAGTATGGCCAGGGCATGGTGCTCCTCATCCACTTCAGGATCTCCAGGATGGGAGCAAGAGAAAATACAGTTGAACCCCACAGAGATCAGCAATCACAAACCTGAGTTAGGGCAAAAGTTGACTTTGCTTAGGGTACCTGTGCCCACGGAGTCTTTAGCCAAAGTGACCTGATGAGGTTACACAGCTGGGATGATCTACCCACTTGGACCCCCACCCTGGCCCATGCAGAAGCCTCCTGCTGCCAGCTCCCACAAGCCCAGCTGGAACACGCAGAAAGTGCTCAAAGCCACCACAGCATCTCTCCAGCCCATGTGCACACACACGTGTGTATGGACACAAAAGACACACACAGATACAGCCCTCAGTCCCTGCCAGCTAAACAGCAAGATTCAGGACCTTTCCCTTGCACTGATACCTGGGAATGGTCTGGGAGGGCTCTGTTACTTTTAAATTCTAGCTCCTCTTTTATCCCCTGAAAGGTGAGCCAGTGAGCTCTGTGAAAACAGCCTTTTTATCCCCAGTAAGCTCAAAAGACCAGGTGGTTCAGCACCTTTGGAGGACCAGAGGTGCCCGTGCTGCCTTCATCATGGCACAGACAGGTAGACAGTTCTGGCTCTGCTGGCCCCAGCAGGTGTTGGCGGGGCAATGGATTGCTCTTGGAGCTGCTCAGAAGCTTAAGGGCCCATACAACTCATACCTGTACATTTGAAAGACCACACTGCAGAAGCAAAACAGGGCTACTTCATCTCTCCACCTGGCTGCTGCCCGGGTCAAGGAGAGACAGCACTATTATGGCTCACAATTAAAGAAAAAAGCAAACTAGTAATAAGAATAATAATAAACTTTCTTTTTTCCTGCCTCCTTTGCTAGCTCATCAATTACCCCAGTTTCATAAGATGCAGCTCCCCACACCAACACTCTCAGATCCTGCTAGCAAAGACCCACCAGCTGAGTTCACACAGGCCTAACCCTAGGCTGGAGATGTCCAAAGGGGAAGCAATGCTGACCAGAACCCAAACCTTAATGAACCATTAAGGAAAACCATTGCAGAAAGCCCCATGAGATCCTCTCCTGCTCCTGCAGAACACACACACCAGGCAGCCCCAGCAGCACATTTGCTGGGTATCTTTGCTGTAAATCAAAGCCAAATTAGCATAATTGTTCAGGTCTGGGGTTTGTTTTTACTGAGGTCATAAACAAGCTGATGACACTGGGGGTTTTTTACACCACTCTGTAATTGTACTGGCAGCCTAATTTTCAATACCCTGCTCACCTAAGCTCAGTTGCATCAGTGTTAACAGCAAGTTTCTTAGAAAGAAAACAAATTGTTCCAGGAATGCATCTGAATTCAGTGACATTTCTGTCAATCCAGCAGGCTGCCTTTACTTCTGCCTTCCTTAGGAGACAATCATTACCTGCTGGGACTTTATGCATAGATTGCTAACTTGCTGTGCATATACTGATGCAAAGAATGAGCTTTGTAATTTAAATAACAGACTGTGGAATTGATGACAGACACAAACACGGTCATTCAACCAGCTGCAGAAAACAGCAACTAAGGCTCCAGCAGGAAGGTGGAGAAAATATACTGGTTTTTCAAGGACCAGAAACACGACCACAGCCAAGGCCATCACACACAGGCACCCTATTTATGCATGCAAAGTAAAGCAGAGCATAGCCAACACCCCAAACCATAAGGTTTTAAATGGTGTCCTGCTCTGAGCAGAGAGGCCAACCTTCCGTTTACATACCTGACTGATCTTCAGTCCAGTTCTAATACAAAGAAGAGATATTCCTTCTTGCAAGGAAATTGGGGAAATAAATCAGAACTTGGTAAAATCCTGATGGAGGCTCCCTGAGATGGGCCGTTGGGGAAGACCCACCCACTGAAGGGCAGCATCCCCTCTCTGTCAGGCAGTGTCATACCCACTATTGCTGCCTGCATCAGTAAAACAGAGGCAAGAAGTTCCCTCAGCCTCCAAACTGGACTTTATACCTCTGGACATGCTGTGGTTTACTGACAGGCATGGTTTCCCCAGCTGGTGGTGGGCTCCACAGTTGCTTCAGTGCCTGAACTGAGCCTGGGACCTGCAACTGAAGCCCAGTATTGGGAGTTGCCCTGTGCAAGAGGATCATGCTGCAGAAGGCCTGCATGACCCCTGTTAACAGGCAGTGGGGAGGGTCCTTTTGAGGATGGAGGGGGCTTGCACATAAAACAGAAGAGAGTACAGGTGGACATGAGTGTGGGCCAAGCCTGATCAGAGCTGCAACACTGCATGACAGAGGTCACTATAGGCAATAAAAATGTCAGCAAGAGCACAGAAAATTATTGAGTATCTGTTCAGGTAAAATAAACCTCCTTAATCTGGTGTGTTTCATTTGCACTATAACAAAGGCTTCTTTTTTTTAAAGGGTGATAAATATATTTTCTTGTTTGAAAGAAACAAAGGCCCTGACAAGGGTCTTTAATCATTAAATCAGTATAAACAACATTACAATACATTAGACTTGGAAATTATAAACAGTGATTATGCACCAACTAATTAAATTAGTACTGACAGCTTTCAAGGTGCAGAAGAAAAAGGCAAAATCTATTCTTTGCTTTCAGGGATGATTTCTCTTAGAAGAAGCGATGTCAGATGAGCTGTAAGCACTTCCCATCTGCTTCCACGCAGGAAACACCCACCTGAAACACAACGCCTCCAAACACTTACCAGGAAACTCATCTCATGAGCAGGAGCTGAGCTGGTCAGCTGTGAGTAATAAGCAACAAGTTAAAGTCAAGTCCTCCTCCTTAAAATGAAATCCAAGAAGTGTGCGCTGGGAGAAAACTAATTACAGCCGCTGTGCCACCAAGCGAGAGCCACCAGTCTACTGGCAGTAACTTGAATTTCATTGTTTGAGACGATGAAAGCCTTCGCTCAGCTGGGGAATGGCATAAAGACAATTCATAAACAGGAGTGTTACAAACTGTATTTATTCATCAGTAGCGTTAATACCCTTCTCAGGGTTCTTACAATAATTTAGGGTTGCTATGCAACATGCAGGTCCAAACCTGATTCCAGCAGCAGCAACGAAGCTGATCATCTGCTGGCTTTGGCAGGGCCTGGGGAGATGGTGCACAGACACTGATGACTGCCCTGCAGCACAGTATCCCGTACCCCAGCAAACGGGGGCTAAGCACAGTGTGAGCGCCAGGCCGCTACTGCACATGGCAGCGTCTCCATCCTCAGGAATAACAGCAATTGTGGAAACAGAAACACCTCCCAGCCCAAGCTCTTGTCATGTACAACACTTGTCAACTTGTCAAGATGCTACTTTCTATAAATGAGCTTAATTTACATGTTAATATCACCCGAACCCATGATGTGAGAGGGAGAGAGGAGACTGAGGAGAAAGTGGATTGGGGAGGAGATATGTGAAATTTCCATTTCTAATCATGTCATGATTGGGAATTTTGCAATGTTTCAATAAGCTCAAAATAAAATCCATCAATTACTGTTACTCAATGTTTATGACAGGACCTTCTTTATGCATCCTTCACCTTCTGTAGACTCTTGCAGGTGGCTGCATTTTGCTCATGACAAACTTTGACTGTTGTGGTTTTGCTTTTTCATCACCAAAGTCCTACCTGTGCCTGCAAGAGCCAAACACACCATAGAGTCAAGTGCTTCACCCTGCCAAAAACCTGCAGCAGCCAGCCCACAGCCTTGCCAGGATTTACAGGGGACCCACTCACTTCCCAGTGTGGAGGAGGAGGCTGGTTGCAATTAGAAATTGAGTGTCTGAGTGCAATGGAGAGAAAAGCAGCAAAAGCAGAAACACTGCTCTCTTAGCTGCAGGAGCAGAAAAGAAGATGTCACTGCCAACTCGCTTGGGTCACCTGGGCTGCAGAGCATTTGCACGAGGACCAGGCACCACGAGTAGACAAACAACTCCGAGATGAATATCCCCAGCCCCACAAGGGGTTTCCAGCCCCCATGGATGGAGTGAGGTTGCCCTTAGGCTGATGGAGTCCTGTCAGACCTCTGGTGACAGAGACGTCCTGTGATGCAGTAGGACACACTGACAACTCCTGATCTGAGAATTCCCATCACCACTGCAACCACTGCTTTCCTGCTGTTTTTCACACCTCGATGTAAGGATACAGCGACAGCTCTCTGCTGACCCAACACCCCTTCCACAGCACAGATCTGGGATTCTCAGTGCACCCTTGTTTATCACCTTTGCTTTCAGATGCTGAACTCTCCCTTCTTTGACAACTTGGATTCAGTGGTTGTGCGCAGGCACATTCCCATGATAACTGGGCTTGGAGTGGTTATATGGAGAGAACAGGGTGAAAAAACCAAACAGCTATGCGTTTGTCTGGGAGAAAAGCAGGGGGAAGAGGGAAATAATGTTGTTGGTATCCATCCAGAACCAGAAACTAAACATTTAAAAATAAGTTTTCTCTGCAGATGACAGAAGCCAACCAGTGCAGGCATCCCACATTGTCACAGGCCAGCAAAATCAGTAACGTTTTCAGGATCAGTCCAACAATTTAGCTTAGGAGGCAGCAGAAAACAGTATTTCCTTTATTTAATTACTATGTAATAATGGTCTGTGTCATCAATTCAGTGTTTGTTTCTACCACAATGTTCCACTGACAGGACTGAAGTAACATTAAAGCTTTCTTCTGACTCTTTGTACTTGGCCACATCACATCCTTGCAGAGATGCCTAATCAATTCATTTGAGCATGAAAGAATAGACAGTGTCCTTCCTGACTGGCTCCTTCCAGCAGAATCAGTGTGAGAGCAGAGGTGACTTGGAGGGTGATAATTAAAGAAAACTTACCCAGGACTCACAGACACCCTGCCATTGGTTAAACCTAGAGAAGTATGATCAGGGGTCCCTCTTCTTCCCTCTCCCCCAGTGGCTCACGGTTCAGCATCTTCAGAAGCCTAGCAGCCCTACAGTGAGAGCTCCAGAGATGCTGCTGAGCACAACCAGGGATGTGGTCTGGGGGCCCCTTTCCTCTGTGCAGTAGTCTCACCTGGCCTGTGAGAAGACACGGACCCATCAGCTTTACTAGGTGCAAAACACTCAACTTTACGAGCCGCCAAGCTCTACCTTCCAACCTTTTAATGTACCTCAGTTAAACAAACCAATTGTAAAGTAACAAAGAAGAACAACCAATGCCAGAAAAAGTCCTACAGCCAGCAAGATTCTCCTGCATATTTTATCTGACAACCCACTGCACTAATACGTAACCACCACACCAAGCAGGTGGAAGTTTGAGGGCCATTGAGCACTGTGAATTTTTCCAATGCATCACAATTACCAAAACACCTGTGCTAAATAACTTTGCACTGAGCCACTGTGAAAATTCACAGAGTGCTCAATAGCCCTTGAAATTTCTCATTTCTAACCAGCGGTGGAGTGGCTGAGTGTTCACACATCACACCACAGCACCACTCACGTAAGGACACTGGCTCAAAACCCTTGCAAAGGCCCTTTTCTCCTCAGCTGGAAGTTATGTGGTCCCTGTGATTTTCAGGCTGTTCCTACTTTGTCTCCCCAATTACACTCACCTGGTACTGGTGAACTTTTGTGTGAGTGGACTCCAAACACAGCCAAGCTTCCTAGTCCCTCCTGCCCAAGTCAGCACAGCTACCTGTCCCAGGACCTTCTTTTTCTTCTGGTATAGCCAGGACAGATGCCAAATTTGAGTCACTAAACCCACTTGGGGCACAACAGGGTGATCCTGTGCTCAAGAAAGGCCTTTCCATGCTCCTCATCCTATTTTCACAGGTACACCAGAGAGCAACTAAGGGCTCTGCCCTCAGCTGTGACTGCAGTGAGGACAACTTGAGCCCTGGGATGCACGGAACAGGGCAATGCTCAGCGGATGGCCGGAAGCGGATACAGAATCATCACAGAAAGATGGAACAGCTTATGTTGGAAGAGACCTTACGGACCATCTACTCCAACCTCTCTGCTATGGGCAGGGACACCTCTCGACTAGACTTAGCTGCTCAAGGCCTCATCCACTCAGGCCTTGAATACCTCCAGGAAGGAGGCAGCCTCTCCAGGCAAGCGATTCCAGAGTCTCTCAACTGTTCTTCCTGAGCTCTAGTCTAAACCTACTCTCAATTCAAAACCGTTTTCTCTCGTTCTATTGCTAGATACTCTTGTGAAAAGTCCCTCTTCAGCCCTTCTGTAGGTTCCCTTTAGGTACAACCCCAGCTCCCTCAGCCTATCCTCATAGCAAAGATGCTCCAGCCCTTGGATCATCTTTGTTGCCCCTTCTTGGCTTACCTCAACAATAAGAAGGAACAGATGTCCTTCCTATGTTGAGGGCACCAGAACTAGGTGCAGTACTCAAGGTGGAGTCTCACAAGAGCAGAGAAAAGGGGGAGAATCATCTCTCTTGATCTGCTGGCCACAATTCTCTTGATGCATCCTAGGATACAGTTGGCAATGAAAGACATGAAAGATTGCACAAGCTGCTGGTGCACCTAGCTGGAAAAGAGAACAAGAATGACTTGGAGGGGTTTCAGCAGGCAGAAGCAAGAAGAATGGGAGGTTTATCAACCTCCCTTAACAACAGAGAACTAGAGACATTCAATCCATTTAGTGTCTCCCCAGGAAGGTTAAAAGGTGACTTGAGAGTGGTCAGCAAATGTCTACTCAGAGAGAGGAGTTACAAGACAAGGCTCTTAATCTGTGAGATGAAGGCATCTTGAAATCCAGTGTCTGGAAACTAAAGGTATTTCTAAAGAAAAATAAAATTGTTCTTGGTGCAGAACAGTTGAGGTAATTAACTAAGCACTGGAAAAATTTACCTGAGGATGTGACAGATACTCTGTCACTTCAGCAATTCACATTGGACCTCTGTGGGACATCTGAACTCCACCAGAGCATCTGACTTCTGAAGATGAGCAGGGAAGGGGAGGTGACTAAGAGAAAATCACTGATGTGTGCTACAGGAGGCTCCTTCTGCACAGTTAGTCCAGAAGTGGAGATCTTGGAAAGTCAGACAGCAATAGCAGCCAGCTGCTGCTGCATTAGATACGAGTACAGGGCGAAATTAAAAGCACAGAGGACTGAGAATGATTCAGAAAATACAACGCAGATGTCCTCCAAGCCTTACAGAGGAGCCCAGGGCTTTACAGACCCCCTGCCCTCTGTCAATGTGCTGCTCAGAAAAGAGCACAGTAGAGGACATCTGCTCACGTATGGATGGAGACTGAGCACAAGCCCTGCATGTTCCAGTCCTGCCGTTTCCAGTGAGGCTGCAAAACTACTCACATGATAGCCCGTAGTTCTGGACTGTGGTTCCCACACACCATGTGCTCACTGGCCACTTCCAGCTCATTCACGAGACTGCAGAGCATCTCTCTGGTCTTGCCTCTGGGGACATGTGCTTTCTTGAGGAATTGCCAAATTTACCAACAAGGCAACAAAGAGCAGCATGAGACTGGGAGTAGGCAGTGGGTAAACTGAGATAGTTAAAACTGAGTAGTTTCTGTTTGAAGAAGAATTCACTGACATAACTGAAGATATAACTTCTGGCTGAAGCAGTGAAAGTTGAGGGCAGCCTTGGGTGCAGTGAGCACAAGATGGTGGAGTTCAGAGTCTCGTGTGGTAGGAACAGAATACCTAGCAGAATCACAACCCTGGACTTCAGGAGGGCCAACTTTGGTCTTTGCAAGGAATTGCTGTGGGAAATCCCATGGGACAGGGTACTGGCAGGTAAAGGGGCCCAAGATAGGTGGTTAACATTCAAAGACCATTTCTCTGAAGCACAACACAAGATCATTCCAACAGGAAAGAAATCAGAAATAAGGGAGCCAGAAGACCTGTGTGGTTAAACAGGGAGCTGCTGGGCAAACTGAAGAGGAAGAAGAAAGTCTATCGGTCATGGAAGAGGAGATGGCCACTTGAGGTGATTATAAGGCTCTGGTGAGAGAATGTAGGGATACAACTAGGAAAGCCAAGGCCTCCTTGGAATTAAACATTGCAAGAGAGGTCAAAGGCAACAAAAAAGGCTTCTTCAAACACATTGCAGGTAAAACTAAACCTAGAGGCAATGTAGGCCCCCTGCTGAATAAGGTGGGTGCCTTGGACACAGAGGATACAGAGAAAGCAGAGATACTCAACACCTTCTTTGCCTCTGTCTATACTTCTGGGGGCTGTTCTGATCTCAAGCCCCAGACCGCTGAGGCTCCAAAGGAAGTCAAGGCATGAGAGGAACCTGTCATGGTTGATGAGGACTGGGTTAGGGATAAGTTGAGCAAACTGGATGTACACAAATCCATGGGTCCTGATGGGAGGCACCCATGCGTGCTACGGGTGATGGCAGAAATCATTGCTAAGCCACTCTCCATCATCTTTTCTAAGTCATGGGGATCAGGAAAGGTGCCTGGGGGCTGGAGGATAGGAAATATCATTCCAATCTTCAAAAAGGGTAAGAAGGAGGGCCCAGGTAACTATACACTGGTCAGCCTCACCTCCATCCCAGGAAAGGTGGTGGAATAACTTGTTCCAAACGCTGTCTCTAGGCACATCAAAGACAAAGGGTCATTACGGACAGTCAGCATGGCTTCACCAAGGGGAAGTCATGCTTGACCAACCCAATTGCCTTTTTTGAGAGCATAACCAGCTGGATAGATGATGGCAGAGTGGTGGATATGGTCTATCTTGACTTCAATAAGGCATTCAAAACAGAGAGCAAAGCACAGAGAATGCCAAAACTGAAAACTAAACTTTCTCCTTAAATCACAGTTATTGAGGCTGCCTGAAGCATTTCCATCCCCACAAAAGCAAGGGGAAAACTCCAAGACCCGCAAGCAGAATATTCACATCCTGTGCTGAGGGCCAATGAGCCCCACCTGAACCTCAGCTCCAGCTGCTGAGACCCCAGTCTCCATGCCTGGACTCTACCTGACTGTCCAGGCTCTTCCTCAGGGCACACACCCCTACATGGGCTGCAGTAGCATCACCACAAGAGGAGCTTTTCCTGTCCTCACTTCTGCAGCCACAGGCACCTGTCAAATTTGCTTTTGCTCCCTGTCATTGTATGTCCCCAGACACCAGGACTACATGATCTCAGTGACATTTCCCAAATTATCAAACAGTTGTCTGAGCAGTAAAACAATGCAAGCTTTCCACATATTTTGGTGTATTTATTGTTAGTGAATAAGAAAACAAATTATCTTACTCTGATTATTTAAAAGACTGTTTTCACTGATTGCCCAGGTTTTATTTTTCTTTAAGCGACTCTAAATGGGTGGTCTTGCTTTTAACCATCAACCAGCCAACTGTGTTGCAGCCACAGACTGTTGCAGACTGTCCAGAATTCCCAAGACTTTGCTATGATGCACATAGAAGGAATAATCAAAATCCCATTATAATTATAACAAATCCAAATAACCTGAGCCAGTAGGTCAGTGTAATAAAAGTGACTCTCAAGTGTCTGAATTGGAAGTTTTCCATAGATAACATTCCCTCTCCAGGAGCAAGAGACCACTCTGAAAGTCAGTGGAAGGTTGTTTTGTTTTACAATTGAGACTTGAGTTTTATTTGGCTGGCTTCTAAGTTATTCTCCCCTCCTTTATGATTAGAAGAGTCTTTAGATCTTGCACAGAGGGCTCTCAGGCTTTTTGTTCTTCATTAGGTTCTACAAATAAATAAATAAATAAAGCCCCCAAAGCAAAATCAAAAACACCCCCTCACATCTGCAAACAGAAATGCAGGAAGACTGCCAAAAATCAGATTATGAGCATTAACATTTAACTATCGCTGTATTTCACTGTGTGCCTGTACATATCTTGTATCAAGGCAGACACCCTTATGCTCCATGTCCCCTGGAAGTAGACAAGTACACATGCTCTGTTCATAATTAATGGCCCAGCTTTTCCAAAAGCACTAACAACTGCATCTGCTTCTGTCTGTGGAGGATTCAACCCTCAAGGTTTGGCTTCACCAGACTAATGTTCTGCCTGCAGAACAGCCACCTAGAACATACTGGGGACAGGCTTTGTCGCCAGGATCCCATGTATACCTCAGCCAGCAGCAAACATAACCCTGCTTCTCCTCTAAAATTGCTCCCGGCTTTGCCACCCATTTAAAGCACCACAGGCTAGGCCACTAAACAAGTTCCCAAGGTGCTCAGTGCTTAAGACCTCCTGAAGCCTCAAACAAGCAACCTGAATTACTACATTATTTCAATCTATCACACTGTCCAGACGACAGGGGACACACACCACCATTAATGCAGAGATGTGTCGGCACCAGTCATCAGCACTTCAGCTCTCAGCAGGGAAGGAGCGATGCTCCTGGCAGGTAGGACACTAAAAGGCATCAAATGCACTGGAGATGGGCTGATTCGTTTTATTTGCTTGTTATCAGACCCATGAAGGGAGCTATGCCTTCAGTGTATTCATTTTACTGAGGAAACCAGAAGGCCTCCTCAGAGCACGCTTTCTGCTGCCAGAGGAAGAACTTCAATGAGTTTTTGGGTTTTAAGGGGACACAAAACTGTTGACTAGTGCAAGCTCAACCTGAAAATATCTCTGCATTCCTTTTATGATACCTTGTATTTGTGCTTCTCTCCATACCCCGTTGGGAGGCTTCTCAACAAGGAAAGTAAAAGCTTGACTGTACTAGAAGGCATCAAGAGCTCTGTATGTGCCCTTGAAGATCCCTTCATATCGAGGTCTTCCACAGCTGGTGGCCCTAAAGTTGCTACAGATAGATTCTAGCAGCTGCCTTCAAAGGCAGAGACAGCCCTCAACTCATCCAGCAGCATCCCTCACTAGTCCATCAGACCCTATACCCAAAATCCTACATCCAATATACAACCTATTACAATTCCCTAGTGAGATGAGATTTTTTAAAAAATAATCAAAAATTAGGTATGTCTTCCATTCTCCTTAGACCATCTTCCTTCTCCCAAAAACTACCATTTCCTGGCTGCCCATGGAAATCCACGAACAATATAATTTAAAAGTCAGGCTCTGTAACCCACAAACTTCCCCCAAGGTGATTCCTTCTGAGAACAGCTCTTCATTGCCAGAGGCACTTTGGGCCTGGGACACATACTAAAGCAACAAGCTGACATGTGCTCTGAGACTTAGCTATGGCATTTTCCCACATTCTGCAAGCTTTATTTTTCCATGAAGTTGCCCTCAGCAGCAATGACTGCCCATAGGCATGCCAGCCAGCCTTCTTCAGTTACAGCAAAGCGTTGTGCAGAGCGGAGTCCCTTGAAAATAACGTCCATTTCTGCTGTAGAAATCAAGCTTCTTTGTCAAGAAGAACCCAAAAGACCTTGGTCAAAAGAAGAATGCACACCCTGATACACTTGTTTTGCTTTTACCTCTGTGTTGCTTGCTTCTCTCTCATTTTGTGTGGTACTGTCTTACTTTGGAGTGATCTGTGAAAACACCTAAAGGGATGACATGAAGGAAGCAGCTGGATAAAAACCTAGAGCATTTGCCAAAGTGAGAAAAAAAACCAACAACCACAAACAACAACAAAAATCAGAAAGCATCAGGTTCAGCCAAGTCGAATATAAATCTACTTTTGTGTGCTCCGTCTCATTAAGTTTACTTTATGATTTGTTTGTAACAATCTAGGGTAGCTGATGAGTACCTGCATCACAACACTCTCTGTGCTTAAGAAATCACTCATGCTCCACGAGGAAGGATTGGATAACAAGAACAGAACCCTCATTTGCTGAAGTGTTTGGTGGTCTGAGCATGAGTGGAGCTCTCCCAAGCAGCACTGAATTGCTCTGGCAGTGTAGCAGTCATGTCACCACCAAAGCATTCAAGCCCTGTGCAAACAGGATGGTCTATTGCATTCAAGTCTGCCAAGATGTCCTGAAAGCAAATTTCTGAGCATGTGGTGGTTTGGGGGCAGCTGCCTCCCAGGTGGATGCTCCAGGAGACAACCTGGGCCAACAGGTCTCCCTGAGGACACTGCCAATTCTGTCTTAAAAGCCACAGGATGGCAAATGTCTAAGGCTAGAATGTAGAAGTCTAAGCACCTAAGTCATCGATCTTGATCGTGGTCCTTCAGTTAAGGATCAGGTCTAGCTCCATGAGAGATTACCCAGGTCTCTTTCAATACAACAGCACAAGATCTCCAGGCTTTGTAAACACAAGGAAAACATCCCCTGACAGAAGCTGCTCATATTTCAGGCTGAATGTGTCAGATGGGCAAACCTGATGGAGAAGCAAACAGAGGGTGATACCACATCAAAGCAAAACACTCTTTCCCATGCAATTCTACTCCCTTATTCCAGCATCCTTTCCAGTTACTTAACTTTCTAAATATTTCATTCATGATTCTACAAGGAATGAGGTCACTATAAAGACATTAGACTTCCTAATATTCAAGACTTGTACGTGCTAATCCCTGGTAGTGTTGGTCACCTGGCTCCTTCAGCCAGGATCATGGGTCACCCGGGCATGAGGCAGGGAGCCATCACTCTTCTCCAGGCAACCACTCTGCTCACAGGAGCTGCTTCTGTAGCAATTACCACTCTGCTGGAGGGGACTTCTCCCATATGACAGGCATCCAGAAATTAGCTGATCTAGCAGGAAAAAAGCACCCAGGATTGAACCGCAGGCAGGCTGCAGGTGTTAGGATAATTATAAGAGTTTGGCAAACCATGGGAACAGCACATGTTCCTAAAACGACAGCACAGGCTTTTATACTTTTAACACACATCTGTGCATCAGTGCCTCAGCCCCCCTCCCAGGCATTGTGAAAGTACACCAGAGTCACATAAAGCCACTGGGTGAAGAGCCAAACACTCAACAAAGTGATAAACTGGATCACAATGGCTCTGCTCTCTCACAATTAGACCAGCTGTTGAGGATGGGAGTGTGTTGCGCCATGGGAGGGTGACTCAGGGGACTCTTTCCTGGCACCGTGGCATTTGCAGAGCCGGAGAATCTGTCGATGCTGGACACCTTCAACTATTTTGCTTGTTGAATCCCCCAGCTATACAGGAGATAGAGGATAGCATGCATGTCATGCCATTTGAAAGCTAGCCCTGAGGGAACGACTAGCCAACAGGAAAGGTTTCCACCTCTGCCAACTTCAGCTCCCCCTGTACTTTCTAACAATTTTCCACCTTGAAAGAACTTCAGCGTAAGAATACCGATTCTTTTCTACAATAAGGCCCCAGCACTAGGGCTACTTATCACAGCCTGTATTTCCCCAACTCTGCTGAAGAATTCTCTTGTGGAGGGGAAAACCATGCAAGTTTGCCAGATTTCACTTTTCTGTGCATCCTGTTAACACAGGTTACAGTTTCCCAGTCATTAATCCTGCAAAGGAGCATTTACAGTGCATTTAAAATGCTTTTCCTTCCTTACTAGCTCCCTGTGGTGCTGTCCAGTTTCTGATCTGAAGAGCAATCAATAAACAAGCTCCGCCATCCACTGGGGTTCCTGGCTGCCCAATTAGAATAGCAAGCCTCAACATGCTGCTTTATTATGCGATGACAGCAGTCAGCTTTGGCACAGCTCTCGGTGCCTAATGCTGGTTTTAGATGTTTGTATTTGAGTAACAAAGCAGTGTCGGCCTGGGAAGTCAGCAGGGCTGTTCTCTGCCAAACTACATACAAATTCACTCACCAAGGACTGGAGATTCCATCGCAGAGCATTTTTGCCAACTGGTTGCTTGTGGGTTGATAGCCATGTCACTGCTTTTATTGCCCAAAACAATGAATGGGCAGATTTCTGGCTTGCCAAGGACATTGCACAGAAAAGAGATGTTATTAATCTCTCCAAAGCCTAGCTGGTGGGCAGGTCCTTAAACCAACTGAACAGCAAGTGAAACACACTGGGCTACAGGCAGGCTGCCATGGCGAGGGGCAGCATGGACCATGGTTCAAAAATAAGGTGCTGCTGGCTGGTGAACTCTTCACAAGGTTCTAAATAAATAAATAACGTTTAAAAGCTTGGCAAGAGGGACCATAAACAGAAGGTGCTGCTCCACCTCATATAATTTTCAGAAAGAGGGATGTATTTTTTCTTGGGCACTACTAACATACTTTGTGGACCTTTGGATTCAGAACACCAGCAATTGCTTGTACCAATGAGGTGTCACCATCTCTCCCTAGTGTCTGGCCCACAGGAGATAATGGGCATCCATGTAAGGTCTACTCAACAGCTTGGCCAGTCTGAATCTGAACCCAAGTTTACACACTGCTGGATTGCTCTCCCATCCTCATCACTCATCACAAAAACAGTCAACCACACCACTCCCCTACACCAGTAACTTCTGAACTTAAAACTGGGTGCCTGGCAAAAGCAGCAGTGTGTTCAGAGCAGTCAGCACAGCACACCACAGCACCTCACAGGGGGTGAGCAGACTCCACTCCAGCAGGCAGCAAACCCAAACAGCTACCAAATGCAACGTCCCTTCCCATGGATGTTCTTACACATCCGATTAAAATACTTTGCTTTGGGTTCTTTCAGCAAGGTTTGTTTTCTTGATGTTTATCTTTAAAAATAGGAAATTCATCAGAACTGGGAGCATTGAATGATCTGATACCTGGATCAGAAGGAACGGCATCCTAGTACAACTGCACGCAGGTCTGGCAACCCTGACGTGGACTGTGAACAGACCTGTGACTCACTATCATCAAAAGATGTATTAGGATATTTGAGCAGCACAGAGATCAGACCAGCACCCAGGAGGGAGCCCCTCTCAGAGCCAAGCCTTCCCCAAACAGCACACTGCCTTTTGCTGACAGTCTTAAATCCTTTATAATCACAGAGGCATGGGAAGCAGTTTCAGAAATAAAGGACAATGATGGTCACTCAGCGGGGGACAGCATTATCCTTGGTGAGTCTCCCACAGCAGTCCTGCAGGGACCATTAGAGAACTTCTTGTCCTCATTTAAGCTTTCCCAACTCTATAAGGAGCCCTGTTACCCACTGTTAACCTGCTGTGACCTGGTGGGTAAGCACAGATACCAGAGACTCATTACCTAAGCTAAGGCATTGCAGATCACTGTGCCTTCTAAGAAGCAAAAAGACAAAAGCTTTCCAATTTTCCTGCTTCCTGAGAGCAGCAGACATTTTGCACATTCATACAGCAGGTCTCATCTGAGCTATTTGGCCTACACGAGAAATAGCCAGCACTAACTAGCTGCCAGCTCCACATTAGCAAAAATGTTATACTCCTTCTTCAGTCCTATATTTAAGCACTGACATTAGAAGAAAAGACACAAGGGACTCAGATCTGTGGGAAGTCTTTAAGAGAGAACATATTTCTTCTACCTGCATTTTGCAGATAACACCCTAAATTTCCAGCTTTTCTGATTTATTCCCATCCATTTTTGCACTGTACTACCCACCCAATGAACAGGCTATTAGAGAAACGAGGCAGAGCTGCAGATACCTCTCACAGGTACCTAAAGCATCCTCCAGCTGAAGGTCTCTTTCTCATGGCTGCCTTCCAGCTCACTCCCACAGCTTTGCATCCCTCTCTTAAGTAGTTAATGCTTCCTCTTGGTCTACAGAGTGCTGAGCCTTCAGGTGATGCACTTCACACTTCATCTATCTCCATTAGCAACTTGGCTACTTCTAATAGAGGTTTGTTTTGTGGAGGGTTGTGTTCCCCAAGTCATAGAGTATTCAGATTGGCAGCTGCAGCCAAGAAACAGTCCCAGTTTGGTGGTAAATGGGCACAGAGGTTGCAATTAAACTGAAGGGAGCCTTGGTATAGATGAGACATGCAGGAGAAATAGGCAGCCCAATCCAAACTACTGCTGACAGCCAAAGACCTGTCCGGAGGAGGCAAGAGACAGCTCTAACACTTTTGCAAGAAAAGGCACTTGATGCTGTCAGGAGCGGTGGCTGCTCTTCTCAGGTAGCATTTTCAACAGTGAGACCTTTTTAGACCTTTTCATAGAATCATAGAATCATTACGGATTGGAAGGGACCTCGGACCTTTTCCTCACAATGTCTGCCCTCTACAACTCTGCTTTGCTGTATTTTCACATGAGACAAGGCTGATGCTCCAGGCCAGACACTGCTGCCAGGAAGTGACACCTCCCCAGGGCTGTGGCATAGCTGTTTGTCAAGGCCCTTTCACACCTCGCTTAGAAGCAGCTGGTGCTGCCCACGCCCTGAGAAAGGCTCCCAGAGCTCATGAATCACTGGCTTCATTAGGCCTGGCAATTTCTATCAAGTTGGACCATGTCAGATATTGTTCTGGATCTAGGAGGTGCACAGCAAAGCCTGGGCATGGAGTTTGAGCTACATCACACCAGAGGCTTGCAGGGTGTCGTGTCAGCTTGAGACTCTCTGTCCCAGTCAGTGCTGGGGCATGCTAGCATCCCAAATTAGTCAGTCACTTGTGGCCACTGGTGAAGTGTCCTCAGGATCACACTGCTCTGGGGCCCTGCTGTTCCCAGAACATCCTTCTCATTCACAAAGACTTTGACACAACCCTCCCTCCTTTAGTGTATGACAGCAAAGCAAAAGCTGGAGAGCAACAACCTCCTCTGCAATGAGGGGCCAGCACTGGCCCAGTGATGCTGCCACAAGGCAGCAAAGGACACCGCTTCCTGCCGAAACTCTCACAGTGGTGGAACCTGATGGCAGGGTGACAGTCTCCCACTTGCTGGCAATGGGGCTGCAATGAGTGAAATAAATGCTGAAGTACCATACTGTGAAAGAGCTTAACTACTGGTGGGTTCCTCTGCTGCTGAAACAGCCTCATCTACCCTACTCGTAGTAAGTCCCAGCCCCATGGATCTGAATCTTTGCTGAACAGAGCCCTAAATAAGTAAATCAATCATTCTCCAGCATACAATCCATCACTGCCTGCTGAGCTGCCATTCCTGCTTCCCAGGCCTCGCTCTAAAAGCCTCATATTGACATTCAGTGGTGACCAGTACAGATGGGAGCCGCTGCATGTGGGTGTCCCAGAGGGGTCCGCAGGCTCTGCAGACAGCACCCCATGGAGCCTCACACCAGCGGGAGCCTGCGGATGCAGCTCTTCACACCGTGCTAATGACCACGACAAATTGCTGACTATGCTTGGCTGGTTTGCAGCAAGCTGCTCTGAAGCTCCTGCTTGATACAAGCAGTGATGTGTTAGTGACAGCAAAACATTTGTCATCCCTAGTCCACAAATGCCAACCACATCCCCTGCCTGCAGTGCAGCTGTGTGCGGGAATCACAGAACGTTAAGGATTGGAAGGGACCTCGAAAGGTCATCCAGTCCAATCCCCCTGCAACAGCAGGATCCCTTAGATTCAGTTGCACAGGAACATATCCAGGTGGGTTTTAAATGTCTCTGAAGAGGGAGATGCCAAAAACCCCCTGGGCAGTCTGTTCCAGTGCACTGTCACCCTAAGCATGAAGAAGTTCCTTCTCATATTGATGTGGAACCTCCCATGTTCCAGCTTACACTCATTGCCCCTTGTCCTGTCATTCCATGACACTGAGAAGAGCCTGGATTCATCCTCCTGAGAACCGCCCCTCAAATATTTATAGACATTAATGAGGTCACCCCTCTGTCTCCTCTTCTCTAGACTAAAGAGACCCAGCTCCCTCAGCCTTTCCTCATAAGGGAGATGTTCCACTCCATCATCTTCATTGCTCTGTGCTGGAATCTCTCCAGCAGCTCTGTGTCCTTGAACTGAGGGGCCCAGAACTGGACACAATACTCCAGATGCCATCTCACCAGAGCAGAGTAGAGGGGGAGGAGAACCTCTCTCAATTTGATAACCACCCCTCTTCTGATCCACCCCAGGATGCTTTTGGCCTTCTTGGCCACAAGGGCACATTGCTGGCTCAAGGTCATCTTGCTGTTCACTAGGACCCCCAGGTCCCTTTCCCCTACACTGCTCTCCAACAGGTCAGTCCCCAACCTATACTGGTACCTGGGGCTGTTCTTGCCCAGATGCCAGACTCTACACTTGCCCTTGTTACAGTTCATTAAACATCTCTCTGCCCAGCTCTCCAGCCTGTCCAGGTCTTGCTGAATGGCAGCACAACATGCTTGGGTGTCGGCGACACCACCCAGCTTTGTGTCATTGGCAAATTGCTGACAGTGCTCTCTAATCCCTCATTCATGTCACTAATTAATAGATTGAATAGAACTGGTCCCAGTACTGACCCTTGAGGGACTCCACTAGATACAGTCTTCAAACTAGACTCTGTCCCATTGACCACTACTGTCTGGCTTCTATCCTGCAGCCAGTTCACAATCTACCTCACTAACCTATTGTCCAGACCACACTGCCTCAGTTTGGCTGAGAGGATGCTGTGGGAGACTGTGTCAAATGCCTTACTCAAGTCAAGATAGACCACATCCATCGCTTTGCCATCATCTATCCACCTGGTTATGCCCTCATNGGTGCCCAAAACTGGACACAATACTCAACATGTGGCCTCGCAAGTGCCCAATACAGAGGGATGATAACCTCCCTACTCCTGCTAGCCACACTATTTCTAATACAAGCGAGGATGCCATTTGCCTTCTTGGCCACCTGGGCACCCTGCTGGCTCATATTCAGCTTCCTGTCAATTAGAACCCCCAGGTCCCTCTCCGGTCACAACTCCCCAAGTCTGTAGCGTTGCAAGGGGTTGTTGTGGCCCAAGCGCAGAACCTGGCACTTGGCCTTATTGAAGCTCCTGCCATTAACATTGGCCCATTGCTCCAATCTATCCAGGTCTCTCTGAAGAGCCTCCCTACCCTCTGGTAGTTCAACACCTCCACCTAACTTGACGTCATCTGCAAACTTACTAATGAGAAGCTCTGTGTTCTTATTGAGACCATCAATAAAGATGTTGAGATGGTCCCAACACCGAACCCTGAAGCACACCACTTGTGACAGGCCACCAGCTGGATTGAACTCCATTAACCACCAGTCTTTGGGCCTGGCCATTCAACCACTGTTTTATTCAGCAGATTTTGTGCTCGCCCAAGCCATGAGCAGCTGGTTTATCAAGGAGAATTCCACGGGGAATGGTGACAAAGGCTTTTTGACAGTCCAGGTAAACAATATTCACAGCTTTTCCTTTGTCCAAAAGTCGGATCATCCTGTAATAGAAGGAAATCCAGTTCGTCAGGCAGGACATGCCTTTAAAAAACCCCATGTTGGCTGGGCTTGATCCCCTGGTTGTCCTGCATAAGAAGTGTGATGGCACTTGAGATGATTTATTCCATGACCTTCCCTGGTACCGAGGTCACACTGACAGGTCTATAGTTTCCCGGATCCTCCTTTCTGCCCTTCTTTTAGATGGATGTAACATTTGCCACCTTCCAGTCCATTGGGACTTCTCCAGCTAGCCAGGATTTTGAGTAAATAATGGAAAGTGGCTTGGCAAGTACATCTGCCAACTCTTTCAGCACCCTTGGGTGCAACCCATCTGGCCCCATAGACTTGTATATGTCTAAGTGGTGTAGCAGGTCGTCAACCACTTCCTTTCCAACTGTGATGGCCTCATTCTGCTTCCCCTCTCTGTCTCCCAGCTCATGAGGTCTGTTATCCAGGGAACACTGAGTTCCACTGCTAAAGACTGAGGCAAAGTAGGCATTGAGCACCTCAGCCTTTTCCGCATCATCTGTTACTAGGTTTCCCTCTGGATTGAAAATAGGATGGAGATTTTTCCCTGGTCCTTCTTTTGCTATTAATGTAGTTATAGAAACTTTTTTTACTGTCCTTAATAGCTGTAGCCAAGTTGAGCTCTAGCTGTTCTTTGGCCCTCCTGATTTTCTTTCTGTAGGGTTTGACTACATCCTTGAAGTCTTCATGAGAGGCCTGACCCCTCTTCCAGAGGTCATAGACTCTCTTTTTGTTCTTGAGGTGCCTATAGACAGTGTCAAGATTACTCTGCACTGCCAGGACCACCACTGAGGAGGGCAAGAGAAAGAAGACAGTGTTGGAAAACATTGCCCTGCTCCCTCCTCTAAAGAGGTGCCTTTGTAGAGACCGAGCCACCTTGTAGGAACACTTCATCTGGGATTCACATGTTGCAGACAGCGAGGGTAAAGATTGAAGCCACAAGCACAGAAGTGCCAGTGTTTCTGCCCTGTCCAGTACAAGAACTTCAGATACTGCAGTAGAGACCTCAGCATCCAGATAGTCAGACTGGAGCAAGAGCTGTCTGCTGTCAGAAGCAGGGACTTGTCTACACTAGGGAAGTTACCAGGCATTGAAAGCAAAGACATGATGCTGCCAAGTGCTAAGTGTGTCCAACTCTATGTGCGGCACAAAGGTAAGCTCTGAGGTGAACCAGACTTGCTGGGAGATGAAAGGTCATACCTTAGATTAGCCCAGATTACAGGCTGTCAGACCTGCAACTGTGCAGCCCCTGATGACACCAACACCCTACCTGTGCCTTGTTTCTGTTCCTTACTTTGTCACCTTACTAGCTTTATCTATTAGCTTTTATCATTGTGGCTACATTAGGTCTTGTATTAATCAGCAAGTCTTAAGTTTTCTTCCCCATGAGCTTATAGGAATCCATTCAGGGTATAAGAGTGTCTCCAAGACAGGAGGGAAAAGCAAGTACTCTACGGGAGGTGGAGGAATATCTGGCTGGTTGGCTGAGCTCCCAGTCTTTCACTGGACAGAGCGAGGAACAAACCAGGGAGATGTCTTTTGTGCCTTTTTTCTAATGAGGTCAGACATCATGGCATTTTAGCTGGATTAAGGGTCTGAAATCGCACGCCTCATCATTGGTTTTCATGAGCTGCTCTCTGCTGTGTAGGGCCTAAGGCAGAATCAATTGTTGCTATAGTGGAGCTTCACCTTTACTGCAATTATCTCAACAGTTCTGGAACAGCACAGACGGCCTCATGAGGGGAGGTCTTTACACACATCATTAACCAGAATTCAGCTCTGAAGGGCTGGGTGATGGGAGTCCACCACTTTGAGCTGCTCAGAGACCTGGCCCCGAAAGCTCAGTGGAGGGGTGCAAGACTCCTGCCACCCACGGGCAGGCAGGCTGTCCCTCAGCTGGTGCCTCCAGAAGGGTTCCAGTGACAGCTGCTGGGAGCACTCCGCAGTACGGAAAACTGTCCCCAAAGTGAGGGGAGGCTGTTGTGGGAGGGCTGGGGCCATTTTCACACTACAAAGGCAGACCCGTTCCCCTTCTCCCTATCCCTTAAATGCTTCTACCCTAGGGTGAACCTAAGTCATAAGCACAAGAGAAACATTAAACATGAGCATTCAAGAGGGAGAAAGAAACAGGACATCTGAGCTTCAGTCCAAGGTGGGAAACAGTGAAATGTAGCCAAGGATTTAAAAGGGACAAACTGGGAAGGGGCACAAAGGAAAACTGCTGATGAAAAAGGTATCTCACACACAAGGGAAGCAAAGGCACCCACAGCAGCTCTCATTTTCAACCCCGCTCTTGCTCCCCTCCAAAAATCTGTGGCATAGCACTGTGAAAGGCAGTGTTCTCTGTGAAGTATTCCAGAGTCAAAACCAAAACAGCTTTAATGGAGAAAAGCTGCTTTAAAAGTTAGAGATGACTCAAAGAATGACACATCCTTAGTGCCTTCTGAGGGACTCCAAGGGGAATCTCAGCTGAGGAGCTTGCTGCACACTGAAGTGCACTAAGTTGCTCTCGCGGCGGCTGTGCACAAACATGCTCCATATCACAGGATAACCTTGAGGGGAATACCTTTGAAAATCCAGAATTAGACATTGCTCTTAGACATCACAAAAGAAGAGATGCTGACTTTTAATGTTGCCTCCATCCTGAGACTGGTTTGCACAGGTAGAAAGAGATGTTGTGTTTGTCTGCGTTCTACACCAAGAGAAAAACATCAAGAGCATCCACAGGGAGCACAGTTTTACCTCTCGTGGGCGTGCATCAGCCTTTGCTGAACTCTGCAGACAGAGCTACTGACAACGTAGGCAGCCTCTGGCCAGCACTCCCGCAATACCTTGATCAAGCCTGTTTCTGAAGGAAGAAACTAAAAATCTGAATTCTGGTGCAAGTTGTGACAGTAGAGAACAACCAACTCTACTTATCGATCTGCAAACTTCCTGCACCTCTGTCTCATGGAGGACAACCTCCCCAGCTGATGCCCTACAGATGATTGCAGAGAGGAGGTCGTCATTCCAGGATATAAATTCACGCCCATTCCATAGAGATGAGACATGGTAACCATGTTTAATCCCAACACCACTTTCAAATGCAAGACCTGCTGGCAGATGACTCCAGTCACCGGGTAGTGCCCTTCTCCATAAATGCTAGCGCAAGAGAGAAGCCTGAAACAAAGGTTCTGGTCAATACAAAATCAAAGTGTCCCTACATCCATTAATTTCCACACCACACTCAGTTAGACAAAAAAAAAAAAGAAATCTAGGCAACAGAAAAGGAAAAAGACGTTTGTGATAAATTATCAGACTGATGAGGAATAAAACCTTGTCATACATCATTCATGCACTACATACAGCCATCTCACTTCAGTAGCCTCTCCCCTCCTTCCTTGAATCTCAAGTTGTTTGCAAACATAAATGAAGAAAACCTTTCACCTCCTATGAAGCTGGTAATTTGTTTTTATTAATATATAAATGATAGAGGAAATTAATTAGGGAACAGAAAGGGCAAGAGGCCCAAGATCGCACAGCAAGAGCACTTTAATTGCTGCATTCTGGCCACTTAAGAAGTAGCACTTGCATGTTAATGCTCTTCTCTTCTCCAGAAAGCACTTGCCATGGACCACGATCCCTCAGGCTAAGAACTCCCCCTGCCCCAGCTAGCTTTGCAGCATCAGGGATGTGGAGTTTCTCTTCACTTTCATGCCATCGCAACTCTGTCCCCTGGTTTAATTATTATTTATGCTGAATATAAATAGCAAAGGAGATGATACTAAGATGAATAATGGAAAGGCAACAAGAGACAAAAAACCTGCTCCAGTCAGCTAGTACCGTACCTGCTTTGTATTAAACACAACTTAGCACTGGCTCTTTGCATACTAGAGGAGGAAGGGTGAGTTTTAGGGCCATTGCACAATATGAACTTCCCCAATGTATCACAGTTACAGAACCTCCAGTGCCAAATAACTTTGTGCTGATCCACAGTGAAAATTCACAGTGTTCAACAGCCCTTGAAATTTCTAATTTGTACGTTCCCATAGAGGACTGGTGCTCTGGGTGCATTTCTTGCTGCTGTGCCGTGGCTTGTACACAGGATCAGGCACTCTGCGGTGCCTGACCACTCTCCCTGAAATTTGTGGCTCCGTTTTAATTATTAAGCAATGCGTCTCTATCTGCTTCTCCACTTGCATCTAGCACTTTTAAGGACAAGAAAATACACCCTTTTTAAATGCTAACCTAGTAAGAGGTATTAGGGAAAGTCAAAGCTATTAGATGTGCAAATTTCAGACCAATTAGTCACAGAGGCAGAAGCACAGACTCAAGATTAGTTCTACAGTCTCCACTCCTGCCTGCTTCCCCACTGGAACCAGCAGTTTTGCGCAGACCCAGGAGATGAAGGCTACACTCAGCACCACCATCACATGTTGGACTGATTCCCCAGCACTCAATGCCCTTCACTCAACATCTCCTACAGATTTGCAGGGCTCTGAACTGGGAGCAGGCTACCAGAGAGAAACTGGCCAAGGGGTAGGACTCAGAACATGGTTAAAGGTAAAGAAGCAAGAGATTTCTATCTCTATTTACCTGCAGCTGACACGATCCCGCTGAACAAAATATCCCCTGTGGAAAAAACACTAAGTGCATGAAACACAAATAGCTAAATTCTGTTCATGTGAAGATTTCTTCCCCTGACAGTGCTATTCTAGATGCATCACTGCATATTTGCTGTGGAAGATGGAAATACTTCTGGCACTAAAGATAGTGACATTCTTAATTTATCTCACATGTGGGAAGGTGTGAGTGGGAGGAGTGTGAGCGACTCTTAGGAATATGTCCTATGTAGTTTAATAAAGAATAATACACATTTCCCCTGGCACTTTTTTAATAAAGCTCAAAATTGTAATAGAAAATTCTTTCCAGGAGTTTAAAAAAAAATAACTAAGGGACATATATTCTCAGACTGTGCTCAATCTTGTAGGGCTTCTGGGTACTTTGTATATATATCTAAAGGGATTAAATTGTTCTAAAATGCAACCCAAATTATTCTGCTTTTTGCTTTTACAACACTCTTGAGCACTTACTTGAGTTCACTCTCTGATCCAAATATCTTTAGATTTTGGAATGATCTCAGTTTGGAACAAATCTATGGCTACATCTTGTGCCAATGAAAACCTCCATTTGAACAGCCTGATGACCAATCCTGAGAGTTCAGACCCAGATCCCTATGAGAATCCACAAGGGAGAGGCCAAGGAGCACTGTTTGATGAGAATTTCATGGGCCTTTTTATTGACTACTCCTTTGCTGCCTGTGCTCCACCACAGTCTGCAGCCACACAGGCTGCACCCTCCCTGCATGGCATCAAAATCTGTTTGCCCCCCAGACCTGGAGTGCTCTGGCTGGGAGCCACTTCTGCAATACCTGCAATGGCCACTTGCATGGTGTAAGGTCAAGAGGCAAACACCTGCACCACCAATCTGTCCCTAAAACAGAGAGACTGATTTTCATAATCTGAAGGGAATCTTGCTATTTCCAGTTAAAATCTCCCTGCACAGATCTGGGGAGGTTTGTCCTGCCAGAGTGCTCTGGCTACCCAGCAAAAACAGCCATCACTGTTCGGACAACTCCACACCAACTCATGGCTTCACTCTGAGCCTGGCTCAGCCCCTCTCTGCACCCTTGCTGATCTATACATGACGGGAAAAACATGTCACAAGCAGGGCAGGGCTCCCAGCTGAAGATGAGCACATGCAGACATCCCTTCCCCTGCCTCAGGAGCTGACCAAATTCCCCACTGGAAATTGCAGAGCTAAGTTGCCACAGGGCAATGATGGAGCGGTCCAGATACGCCCTCAAATACAAGAGCTACAAATAGTCTATTTTCCTCTGGCTTACAATACACTGAATGTTCAAGGAAGACCTAGAGATAGTCTGTTATTATCAACAGAAAATGCAATTTAACTCCCTAAAAATATCAGGAGCCCAGCCTATGAAGAGTTTGTTTTTCCCCGGTAATGCCTTTTTTCATTATTGCCTTGGATTAAAATTAAATTGCTAACATAAGGATGCCCAGATGAATCCGTGGTTATGATAGCATAGAAAAATGTCAATACAGTGCTTGTACACTGGATGCTCCTTTGGTAGCTGAAGATTCTTGTCTCCAGAATAATATAAACTGGAATACATTGTGAGGATCTCACACTATTAAATGACATTGCTGTCATCAGACAGGCAGCACAGAGCATTTTGAAAGGAAGTTTCATGACTGCTTTCTGAGTTTGCCCACACAGGGAGCCAGCACAGCCATTGTTCAAAAAGAGAATAGGACTGTGCTCTTGTGCCTGCAAACCCAGCCATAATCATGGCCAAATACTGATGAAAATGCCAAAATTGTGTACTAATCCTAACCAAAGCAAGCCCACACCACACCCTGGCTCACAGCATCTTTAGAGAAGGGACAATGTGCTATCAACTTCTGGTGACAGAAAAAACAGTGACTGAAGTTCTGAAACATACAGTAACATAACAATTACTTAAGGGGGCAAAGGAACTCCCTAATTTCCAATTGTGTACAAGAGCATAAAAGTAATTGAGAAACAAACTGTGGGTGCAGAAAGGACATGCTCACACATTCTTCCAAGCTACTTTATAAAGACAATCTCTTTACTCTTCCCAAGGTAGCAGCGCATTGAGGCGAAGGTTGCAGCCCAACTCCACTGAACTGAACTGAATCTTATTGCCCCAAACATTCCCCCAGACTAAGAGCTGGTGCTGACAGCTCCAGCTCTGTCCTGGAAAAATTCCTTCACATTTTACTGCCAGTCAGTTTCTCCTTGTTTTTCAGTTTTAGCTAGTGAAGAGTAATTTAATTTGCAAAATACATATTTTTGCACTTGTTTCAAAGTAGTTTCAAAGCTAAGCCCTATATAAGTACATGGGAACAGTGACTGACAGAAGGAGGGTACCAACAACAATCACTTTGAACCTATTACTTGGCAAGTGCTTTTGATGGAAATGACAGGCAAACTGATAATCTCCTTTTTTCTTAGCAACCACTTTCCAGGATTATTCCCCGCATTCTATACAGATGCACTTTCCCCATGAGACCACTGGCCAGTATGGACCTTTGGCAGTCCCTGAGGGAGAACTGCCACTAGAGCAGGATTAAAGCATGTGAAGCTGCATGAAATCAGGCTCTCGAGTCTCTGAACTCAGTGCAAACTCTATATTGCACAGCCACAAGCAGCCCTGTTAGCCCTTAGGTTCTCTAAGGAGATCAGAAAGGAAACCACAGCTTTGTTCTAGAAAAGGCATAAAGGGCTTCACAAGTCACATTACCAAAGAGCTCTGCAGGCACGGGCCAGAGTGCAGCATTTTGTTATGTAGGCTCACCTTGTTGGAAACATGCTGTTGGCTTCTGAGGAAAAAGCATAGTGATAGGGCTTGTTTCTGTAAACTCAGTTCCTTCTTCCCTAACTTTCTGGCCAACTGTTGAGGCTTGCTGACACTTGGAAAGTATTAATCTAAAATAGCATGGATAAAAAATACCACTGATTGTTGCTGGAGTCTCAGAGGACCACAGAATGAAAAAATAATTCTGGACAATTTCTGTTCTTCCCATAATGAAAAAAAGTAAATGGAAGTATCAAAGTGACACCTCCATCAATTTACAATTAAGGAATCGACTTTTCCTAGCTCCAGTCAGAACACTGCAAAAAAATTCTGACAACCCCAGTTTAGAAAGCTGCCATAGGAAAAGCAGCTAATTCAGTCCTCAGTGCAGCCTTCTAAAGCACAAGAAACAAACTAACACACCTTCTGAATTTTGCTCTACATGATTCTTGTCTCACTTTTCATTTCTGTGCTTTCACTAATTGGGCTTCTGTCCTTTGTTATTTGAACAAATATTGTCTCAGGGGATCCTCTTGTTCACTTTATAAAAGTCTAACTTAAGTGCTCCCATAAAATAAGCACGTCTTTGTATTAATGAGTGAGATTTAGCTGCATAGTCGGATCATTTAAAAGTAGTGGAGAGGACACTCAGAGTACACGGAAAGCTCCCATAGTGTTCACATAGTTTTCCCACATATTTTGCCAGATCTGTATTGCTCTAAGTCTTGTGCCATGCTAAACAAAACCACACTTGGGCACCAACGAGGGCAAGGTTCTAAAACAGAAATGTCTTATGGAGATACAAGTGTTATTTACCATAAATCATACAGCTGAGATCTTTAGAAGAAGCTTCTTTCCTATAGGATCTTAATGTTACTGAAAGAAATGACCCTTAAGGATGTGATAGTCCCTGCAGGAGAGCTGAACATGAATGCTCCACAATTATGCTTCATGAGTCCTCACCATATACCACACACAAAACACATGTTTGGAAATCAAGGCTTGATCCTGCAAAACTCGTGCCATCCTCACTCCAGTTCCCTCCCACTCACCGAAATCTGACGCATTAATTGCAAGAGAAGGCAAAGAGTTGCAATCACAGTGACAGAGTGCAGGGGTTTCACTGTGCGATGGACGCTGTCTGCAGCTGCTGCCCCTGAATTTTAAGTTAATAGTCAGAGACAAAGGCTCTTCTGAAGCAAACAGCAAAAGACTAATTTTACGGTAACTGCCTGCCCCTCCACAGTAAATCTGCAAGGAATTCACCACAGTGAGGACTCCAGTGTGCAGGTTGTGCTGTATCAGAGCTGGCCAGCCCCGGAGCAGACATGCAAAGACCCACACACACCACTCACCTCTCATTTCTGGGACACATTTCTATAGGGTGTTCCACGGGTTGCACTCAGCTTTACATTGCAGATGAGTATTTTGTCTCCAAGATCAAGTCTATGCAGACTTTGGCACCAGACCTACACGTGGGTAATGCAGTCAAGCTGTATCACACACTAGGTTACAGGTGCATATCTATTTTGTACACACACACACACACACACACATATAAAAAACACATATAACACGCACTGTGTTTTTTTTCTAAAGTCTGTCGGATCACTTCATTATAACAGAGAGGCTATTACAGACAGGTTTAGTTAGCTGTGCATCATTTCACACCTTCATTACAATCTTTACCAGGAAAATGGATTGCTTTTGAGCCTCTCTCCATTCTCATTAAACTTTCACTCTTGCAGGGTTTGAGAATTGTAAAGTGTCTAATACAGCCAGTTAATTATAACACTGCTCACTGCTTTAGCCTTTTCAATTACACACATGCCCACTGGCTGGAGCAGCCAAGCTTCCACCTACAGTTAGTCAGACAAAATCTAACTAAGGTGACTAAGGGGTGGCCAGCAAACAGAGGACAACATTACTCTGTCAGCCAATACAGGACCTGGGAGACCATTTAAAATCTTTCCACCTGCACAAGAGGGCATTTCTCAGAAGGTGGAATGGAAAGATTGTGCTCATGGTTTTCAATGTTCTTTGCTAATACTGGTAGCTAGAAGTCCAAGAGAATAAACATGATTAAGGAACCTGTCCTCAGAGTTGTCTCACGGTAATAGTAGTAATCATCAGAACATAACCTGGCAGAAATTAGTCTGAAATAACATTACCTGCTCGATTGCTGTTGCAAAACACAAGCCGCCTGATGGCTAAGAGTTGCCTCTATCCTTGAGCAGTCACGTTCTTGCACATGTGGCCAGACCTGCAGGACCATCAGCTGATGGCAGTTTCCTGGGATCAAATAATGGAAGTCTTCTAGCCTAGTGGGGCCACTGTGACTTCCTCCTGCAGATGAGAAAAGGGAGGGTCTAGACGGAGTCTCTGATGCTTGTGCAGAGCAAAGCACTCCCATATGCACAGAGTTTCTGGTAATACAGTATTTTGGGGCAATATGAAACTTTCTAAAGTTTCTTGACAACACAGATACTGCGGTGATCAAGAAGCCTGACCTTTCTTTACACATGGCTTCACCGCTGGGTGAAACACTCTGACTACTCTGACCCAGCTGCCCTACTAGCTCCCACCTGAGATGACACCAGCTCACCTGAAGAAATCTTGATGCAAGTTTCTCACAGCAGTAATGCAGGGTCCTGCATGTGGCCACAATAACCCCCTGCAGCTACAGACTGGGGGATGGGTGGAGTGGGACCGGGGAGTACTGGTTGACAGATGGTTGAACATGAGCCAACCGTGTGCTCGGGTGGCCTGGAAGGCCAATGGCACCTGATACAATGGCTTGTATCAGGAACAATGCGGCCAGCAGGACTAGGGATGTAATTCTCTCCCTGTACTCAGCAACGGTGAGGTTTCGCCTCGAGTACTGGGGCAGTTTTGGCCCCCTCACTTCAAGAAAGAGAGGGCTGGAGCAGGTCCAGAGGAGCAACGAGGCTGGTGAAAGGACTGGAGGGAAAGTCTAATGAGGAGAGGCTGAAGTAGCCTGAAGAAGAGGAGACTGGGGAGGGGGAACCTTCTTCCTTCTTGCTCCCTACAACTACCAGAAGGGAGGTTGTAGTCAGGTGGGCATCAGGCTCTTCTCCCAGGCAACTAGCAAGAG
The DNA here is from genome assembly GCA_013400115.1 of Rhinopomastus cyanomelas. Classification (NCBI taxonomy): domain Eukaryota; kingdom Metazoa; phylum Chordata; class Aves; order Bucerotiformes; family Rhinopomastidae; genus Rhinopomastus; species Rhinopomastus cyanomelas. Next base: position 328,073 of record VXBP01010234.1, read on the forward strand.
GATGAGAGGGCAGGACCTGAAGCTGCACCAGGGAAGAGCTAGGTTGGATGTTAGGAAGCCCTTCCTCACACAAAGGATGATCAGACATTGGAATGGACTGCCCAGGGATATGGTGGAGTCACCATCCCTGGAGGCATCTAACAAAAGACTGGACATGGCAATTAGTGCCGTGGTCTAGCCAGTATGGTGAGGTTAGGCCATAGGCTGGACCTCATGATCTTAGAGGTCTTTTCCAGCCTTAATAATTCTGTGATTCTGTGATTCAGTAAACTCACAAGGATGCAAAGTGTGAATGTCTGAGGTAAGGTGCCCTCCTACATTGCCCACACGAGGGACACTAGTTTTTTAGCTTTTTTATTACAAATAGCAAAGCAACTAAGGATTGCCCAAATCACACTTTGCAGTACAAATGAATATTTGACTTTTAACACGGCATAATTGTCAGGATATCTATGAGGAAGGCATCCCCACTGCAAAGAAACACCCAGTTCTGGCAGAGCAATCCCAAACATGACTGAGAAAGCCATCTCCCTGATGAGGGATCAGAAGATCAAAGTTGTGTTTTATTAGTTGTATAAAAAGTATCTTTAGCTCTCAGTTGAAAGAAAAAATTTGCATTTAAATAGAAAGATTAATAACTGTAATGCTCAGAGCCAACACTGAATAATTTTTTGGTAACAGAAAATAATTCATATTGTTTTATATAAATCATGCACCTTAAGTCAAGCTACAAAAAATGATAATCACAATATTTTATGGAACAATTTTAATATAATACGGTTTTGTTATATTATTATTCCCCATTGTAAATAATGCATGTCTGGCGCTTTGGGAAAGACTGGATTTAAAATACTGATCTGAAAATGCAATAGGGCGTGTGCTTCGTGGTGTGTTTACACTATGCATGAATTTTACTTATTAAAATAAAAAAGTCTTTCGGAAGGATAGGAACAAATCATCCCTCCTACTGCAAGGACAGACCAGGAGGTGATGCCTATGGAGAGTTTATTGAATTTTGTGGGGTTTTTGTTTTTAAAAAAGCCTTTCCTCTGGAAAACAGCTATTTGGATTCACTCAAGTATTTTGAAATGCTATTGAACTGTTGTTTCAGTCAGGTCAAAAAGCTGCTCTTTAAATCTAAACAAAAACTCCATTTTGGCATTCTTTTAGCACTGCGAGTTAGTTTCACTTTTAGTTTGGATGGATTTTTCATGTATAAGTACAATTTTTAAACACTGACTCCAGGCCACAGGAAAATAGCCACCCTTCCCCATTGCACCCTAACCAAGACTCAAAAAAACCCCCCAAACTCCAAACTACTGACAACAGAATAATTGCTTATGTTTCAGAGAAAACTTCCCAAAAATCCCTTAGATGAAGCTGAAGCATTTTTTTGTCTTAGTGTGATTTGCTTTAGGGAATTACTGATTGCCCAGCACTGAGGTCAGCTGTCAGCACAGGTTGTATCTCTGGATTTTACTTACTGGATGGTCTGTAGCTGTCTCAACAGGGCTGTAGTACCTTAGTTTAAGAAGCTGAAGGCTGCAGTTTCTTCCTGCTCCATCCTCCTGGGCAGCCAGTCTCTCCTCCCTGTTACCCACCCCATTTGCCTCCAGCCCATGGTCAGGGTTGCACAAGGGGAATATGTCAGGTGGAACCCAGAGCTACTGCATTAGGCAGAAAAGATGTATTTTCCACCATGCATACTGGAAAAGGGACCAGTGCAGCCCAGGGGCTGCAGCCACTGGTTTAAGCAGCTCTACTATTGCTTTTTGACTGCTGGAGGGAGGCAATTTCTTTATGTTCCTCTCCAGAACCAAAGGCAGAGAGCCCTACCATGCGCAGAGCCTTTATTCTGCCTTTGCTGAGGGAATGTCTCCCACATCCCACGAGCAGTTCTCTAATGCTGGGCCCTGTCACTGGTGTCCAGGTACAGAAAACCTGTCAGTCTGCCTTCGCACCCGATTAGGAAAACCGGCTTCTGTAGAAAGCACCGCAAGCTCATGTTTGCAAAGAGAAAGAAGCAGCTTCTTTGCTGGTCTCACTGCGAGACACAGAATCTATTTCCTGCTGCAGCACAAGCACAGAGCGAGAAAGCACAGCATTTAATTTATCACTTCTTCATATATTCCCTTCCTTACCCAGAAAAACCTTTTAATTAGAGAAGGATCAGGAGGGAGTTGCCCAGCATTCCTCCAGTGCCACACAGATAATAGAAGAAAGCAAAACCCCTTACTCTGCTCAGAGCCACCGGCACCACTAATTACCCTCCCGAAATTCAGCTCAGGCTCCGCTCATTGCTCATTTAATCTCCGTCATTCTTCCTGCCTTCCTTCTCATCACACAAGCACTGAGCACCAGACACAGACACAATCAAGGCAGTTGGAAGAGCCGTTGCTGCCATACAGCGAAGATCCCATCGCTGTTGAAAAGAAGGCTTCACAGCAGACAGTTGGGAAAAGGTGCACAGATGCTCAGAAACACAGTGTGTATCCATCAGGGAGCACAACCCTCTCTTTAGGCTCTAACACAGCTAGACTTCAGGGGCTGCAGGATCCACTGTCACTGTGCTATGTGCCAGTGGCAGCACTGGGCTTTCAGGCTGGATACTGATGCAGGGACTGAGATCATCATCACCTTGCTGCTCTCACCCCAGTGCCACCAGCAATCATAGACTACCAGAGCTGGCAGCTCCTGGGGAATCCAGGAGAGAGGGCTCCACGACTATAATTACCGAGCCAACACAAACCCAAGGTATACAGGGAACCATGCAACGTGTGAAATACTGCACTGATACAGGAGCACTGGAAACCTAATTAAAAAAACCCCTTTTAATAGTCAAAGTGAAAAGGCAAAGCCTCCTTGACAACTAGAGGAGACCACAAGAGAGGTAATGAGGATGAGCCTCAATATTAGCAGCAGCCCACCTGGACAGAAGATGACATTTGGAAGACCAAAACCCTGGTCTGGGAGTTCAGCCGCTCAGTCGGACACAAGAAGATGGCAGGAGCTACTGGGCTTCCCTTCCCCAGCGAGAGACCTTGGGTAGAGATTTGGTTAAGTAGGTGACTTATCTCAGGAGACTTGGGCCAGGGTGATGAGGCAGATGGAAGCAGGTCATAGTGGCATGAAGAGCTGCAAGAGAGAAGTACACCAGCTGGCCTGATGTGCAGACAGCTTTCACTGCCTGCCAGAGGACCTAGTGGCACAAGCCAGTACAAGTCAGAGAGTATGTGACCCATTATAGAAAAAAAAAAAGAATAAAAGAAAAACATTTTACAAAAAGCCATTCAAGTAGAAATTTATGTTGCAATTTTCCACTTGTCAGAAATGCAGCGTAGACAGTTTATAGATCGTTGAACCATCAGGGCCCTCACTGAGGGTCCAGCATGCTTTGCTAAGCCAAAATAAAGTCACCCAAGGATAGGCAGGGCTTGGACCAGGCTTCCACCACCCTGGCCTCCACACAGGTCCAAAGCTTGCTCTTACCTCTGCTCCCAAGAGATGCTTCAGCTTTCAGAGTTTCACTGGAGTCTGCTAGTGAGAGGTAGGGTGACAAGCTGTTACAGGGAGATGCCCAGGGTGGAATCCATGGGTAGGCAATTTCTGCTCCAGAGGTGATGCCAGTATGGGACTAGTGATGATGATGTGTGACAGACTTAAACCCTAGTTCTTAGAGAAAGATTCCAGTATGATGCTGTGTACACATGGTTTTCCTGCAGCAGAGATGGTCTTTGAAAGTCCATGTGCATTAATTTCTAGGTGCTGTTGAAAACTTTCCACCTTCTATGGCTGCGAAGTCAATCCTTACAGCAGCAGGAACAAATTACCCATAAAGATGCCTAGGGATAGTCTATAACCAGCATTTTAATTATTAACCCTCAGATTTAAACCAGATTTCAAAAGTTAAACTCTGTAGATGAAATTGGTCAGGGAAACTTCTTTAGAGCCATAAATGGAGTCAATAAGTTTAAATCAGGCATCTGAATTTTGTTGGGGGCAAAATATTTTCACTTTGTTCCCCTTTCTCATGTGAATGCAAATGGAAACACTCCTGAAGAACAGCACAGGACAAACACAGATCATTTGGCAGCAGTGCCCTGCATACTTAGAATCAGTCCATGGTGGGCTCCTCAAAGACTTTGGTCAATGCCAGACTCACCCAGTCCTATCTCCTCCACTCAAGTCATTCTTGGTGTGAAGATCATCCACTCTGCTCAGCTGTGGGATGTTTTCGACATCAAGAACTCTGTTAGCAAATAGAGCAAGAAAGACCTGAGAAATGGCTCAGACCCGGGTATCTCAGGCTTACTAAACCATGAGACTGCTTTGTCTCCATCTCCTTGATGGAGCTCCAAAAGGAGGGGATAAGGTATTGGATGCTACAGCTTTGAAAAGATGGATCTGAAAACAGGAGGACTACTCTGCTGCCCACGGACACTTAATACCCCTGCAAATATGAAGGACCAATGCTCCCTTCAGCAACAGTTATGCCTTCAGGTAACTTTACAGGATTTTATGGACTAGTCACTTTTTTCCTCATATTATGGGGGCGAAAACTGATCAAGCCTTTTCTATTCAAGCCAGCAATAAAAGCTAACAACCTGTTTTGTGAAGACTAATTTCCACCGGTCAGTGTAACGTGTCAGCTTTACAATATCCTTCACAACATTTTGTCATATGCTCTTTAGCGACTCAGTGTTACTTCTAGAGCCTCAGAACGCAAATATTTCCTGACAAGAATGACGACACCACGTGACTTTTTTAATCTCAGTTACACATTCGCATATCACATACCCAAAGTTAACAAGCGAGTCTCTTGTGTAAAGCAGTTTTCTGCTTCCCATGCATCTAAAATAACTGCTATGAAAATCTGTCTCTCATGTAGTAAGACACTTTGCTGCCTTTATGTTTCTGACCACATGTGTATTGTACAAGCAGAGGACAGAGTCTTTTGTGTTATCATCCTGCTGTCTGGAAATCTCATTCTGCAATCTCTGCTTTTTCATTGCCATTTTCAGATGTTTAATGAAGCAACACAAGGCTATGAGATGCTCCTGTTATTTTTTTTCACCCAGTCTCTATCACTTTCAATCTCAGAACTACTGAATAAATGGAAATATAGCTGCCAGCTCTGTTTTGCACTTCCTGAGCAAAACTCCCATTGGAGGCTGTGAGAAATATGGATAAGGTGGACAATGCAGGTTTAAGCCTCCTTTTTTTCCCCACACTGCCTCTCTGGAAGAACATAAAGGGAATATTCACAGTTTGTAAGCCTTGTCTGCTTTTTAGTTGCATATTACTATTAGGGGAGGGCATTTTCTAAATTAGCAGTCTATGTTCATACCTTGTTACAGCCACTCCTTTACCGAGTTGTCTTTTCCTTTAGGACCTCATGCTGGTACCAGAAAAAGTGCAAGACATAAATATGTGACGTTCTGCATACAGGTGGGGATTTGTCCAAGAAAGCTGTGGAGAAAGCTGATTTCTCACCATCTCCAGCTCCAAGGTGTACCACTGACCTTTTCTTCCCACACAGCCATCTCAAATGACAGGAACTATCAAGCTTCAGCACTGAAGGTCAGTCACATCAACCTTGTCTGTTTTCTACTTGCATACCAGTTCACATTCACCCTTCTGCTCACCAGGATCACGTTCAGCCCAGTGGTCTGCAAGAGCATTCATTACAGAGAATTTTAATGACTTGAACTTGTGCTGAACTTCCTCTTTTAGCTGCTGTGTTAGTGATTTGTTGACTCTCCAAGGCTCATTCAGGACTTTTTTTTTAGCCTTGACAGAGTAGATAGAGTAGACATGGATTTTATGTGCCAACTCTTCTGTAGTTTTGGCACTCCACTCGTCACTTAGCAGGTCAGTGAAATACAAGTTCAAGCAACAGAGGATGCCTCCTGTGTATGTCTGTGGTGTCTCAAAGTAGCCTAAAATAATCTCTTCCTCTCTTCTCCATTAGCAGAGATGCTAAGCTGGAAGCAATGGCTGAGGATGCTTTAACAGCCACACAGAATCTTAATAAGATCTACTTACATTTATATTGTGCATGTCTGGCCGGCTGGCTCGGTTTCCTTAGCCACAGACTCACAAAAGGAGCTGAATACACTAGTTTATTTTTGTGGGCATTTTAATTATTTTACCATTGTCTCTGATTTTTGTATCAGCCATCTGTGAAGTGTGGCAGGATGTGTGTAATCTTCTGTGGCACATGTTGTACTTTCTCCGTTATTATCAGACGGGAAAGAAAACCAAAGTTAAGGGAGATTAAGGTCAGCATACTCTCAACATCCAATCACTGTATAATCCACTGTGTTATTGCTAGGGAAGATTATCAGCAGCAATATGACCCATTCTTTGAGCTATTCAGTTCTGTCGAGGCCCACTTCTCTTGCAGAATGGCATTTCTGTTTGAACTGAACAGAGAGAAATTATACATAAATTTCCCTCTACATCCTGTTAACGTGCAGTAAGTGCTTGTCTGTGTGCAGGGTACCGTAAAGACAGTTCACTGTACTGCACAGGGCTGTGCTCTGCCCTGTCCTGGGCCAGAACAGAAAGGATGCTAATGGAACCACTCCAGCAAGGTGGAGAGAGCTTCCAAAACACCTTCCCCCCCAGTAGTGGGGAACGGAGTCAAATGCCAAAACGTCACCAGCAGGAAGGCAAGAACAAGCTGCACTGAACAAGGGTATTTTCTCCTGGCCAGGAATGTGTTTCTGGACAGGATCAGGTTTCCCAAGGCATAAATCAGAGGCTGCTCTTTGCAAAGGACCCACAGATATGATGTTAATGTTTGATGTTGATGTTAAATGGTCCAAAGAATTATTTGGGGAAGGTGCAGTGCACTTGGGACAAGAGTGACTTCATGCTCTGCCTCCCCTCTCACAGCAGGGATGTGTGACATTTCAAAAAATGCCTTGAAACCAAGATAACTGAATTCTCACCTTGGTAGAGAAGTAACTGATCTCTATTAAGAATAAAGCTCAACAGATTCATCTTCCAAAGACCTTTAAGGCTGGGCCACAGTGCTTCTGAACATCACATTATTTAACCAGGGAAGTCTCTGAGTGTCTCTATGTGATGAATGCAAGACAGGACCAAAGAGGTGCTGGGCTCTGCTACACTTTGTGTAGGTTAAATGCTCCCTAAGAGAGAGGGACAAGAGCAACACTTGTGCACAACTGCAGCCCCGCTTCCAAACATTGGAACAACCACGCTCCATCAGTAACCAGGATGCTGCAGGTTTCAGGATAGTTTTCATCTATTTGCAGTGAATGTTTGAAGGTAGAAGTATTTTCAAATTACTTTAATTCACGGTTCCTTATTCACTCAAAACAAGTTAATGACTGCTGCTCCTCCAAAAGTCACCTCTTAGCAACAGAAAGGTTCATGAGGCTGGAGGACTCCCTCCTTCACCCAACACTCCTATGGAATGTCAAAGGAAGGCAGGACAGAAGAGCAGACACTGCCCTGGGGCGGCAGTATTCAGCTCCAGGAAACTCCCTGTCAGTTATCACATTGTGTATAAGCGAATGGGGGATCTTCTGCTTGGTGCTCAGAGGAGATGGAGAAACAAGCATCAAGGGACTATTTAGGGTGGTGTGTAGTGACAGGACTTGGGGGAATGGAGCACAGCTGGAAATGGGTAGATTTAGACTGGATGTGAGGAGGAAGTTCTTCACCGTGAGAGTGGTGAGAGCCTGGAATGAGTTGCCCAGGGAGGTGGTTGGTGTCACATCCCTGGAGGTGTTTAAGGCCGGGCTGGATGGGGCTCTGGTCAGCCTGGTCTAGGGTGGGGTGTGTCCCTGCCTGTGCTGGGGGTGTTGGAACTGAATGATGGTTCCTTCCTACCCTGAGTGACTCTGATGACAAGGTTTCTCCAGTCCTGTGAGCCTGCTCTGGCAGGTGGATTGGACTGGATGATCTTTCGAGGTCCCTTCCAATCCCTTATGATTCTATGATTCTATGATCTCTTTCCCACAGTACTGGCCACTGTGCACCAGGAGCTAATGCCTCCTTGCAAGCCCCACCTGCAGAACCTGATTCCACCAGGCCTACAGCAAGCAATGGCTGCAGCTAGGGCAGTAGAAAAATGCTAGAGAATGACTTGCCATTCAGTCAGACATATTGAACCAGCACCTCATTTTGTTCACAGGGTTTTTCGATCACTTGTGTTACCTGCATCACACCTAACCATTAGTAGTCAAAATTGCACTGCTGCCATCCATGGATTTCCACTTATTTCCTGTTGTCAGTGACTTAAGGCTGAAGTTGTCATCATCATCTTCTGTTCCAACTCAGTCCCCTCCTGAAAAGGCTGATAAGGTAGCTACACGTGGGGCAAGACTGAAAACCCCAAACTGAGTGATCTGCAGCCAAGCAGATGAGCAACCAAAGCTAACACTGCAGTGGTCAAAACAACACAGTTTCAGCAAGTAATAAGCAAATTAAAAAAATTTTTAAAAAAAGGATAAAATACCTCCATCATGGGAAAACATGAGGCAAATTATCCAAACACACCAAAATGTAAAAGTAAAAATATTCCATTTTGACATCTTCCAAATGAAGCTTGCAGCTTTCTCTCTCCAACACTGTTTCTGTGTGCAATTCAGCTTTAAAAGAAAACAAGGGGTTCTTTTAATGGGTCAGACCACAGAAAAAGTAGCCATGGCATCCTTTGGTGGATTCATGAATGATTCAGGAATTCCAACCATGAGATCATCTTTGAGGTTTACTGAGAACAGATGGGATCCACCTCATGAAATAGGACAAGAAGGCAATATCCTACTAAACAAAGCATTCAGCTGCATCCACAGGAGCTAGATACTGAGGCCCACAGGAGACCAGGAGGACTAGGACAGGAGAAAGCAGGCAAGTACAGACTGAGGGAAAGACCTTGAAGAACTGCTATGATATGAGCTTATAAAAGATATATGAAAATCAACTTAAACCATAGATAACATTTTGCTATATTGCTTTCCTGGACAATAACTGACTGTAGATGTCATGTTTATGGCAAATGAATACGATGGGAGGAGAGGCAACCAATGAAGCAATGGAAAACAAAAGCTTTCTCCAGCAACAGAAAAGGTCTGGAGAGCTGAGAGTCAAGTTCTCACCATAGACCAGGAAAGCTTTGCTCTTTGCTCTCGGATTTACTGCAAGACAGGAGGTCATCACTAATCCCATAAAACATGGCACATCTCTAACTCAGAAAGCTCAAATGAAGTAGTCAAGGCTGAGATATGTTCCATACGTGAACAGGATCTGGATGAGGGCCAGCACGGTCTGGTCTCTGGGATAGTTTTTTTCCTGAGACATTCCCTATCAGAAAGGGGCTGACCAGGATCCAGACAAGCAGCATGTTTGCTCCACTGTAGGAAACTTTCCTCACACCTAACCAACTTTCCAGCTAATGAAAGGTCTTTGTTCTGGTATACTTTTAAATTTTTGCTTATAGCTTGAGTACTGCTATATCATATATGACTGTACTTTCATGCTTGGATAGCAGCAGGAATAGATCAGCAAGATTTCTTGCGCCTATCTCAGGAGGAAAAGTTTTATTAAATCATTAAACAAAATTATCATGTAGTCTGTCCTTACAAAATTTTTACAGAAGTCAGATTTAGAACACTATAACACAGCATCCGAATTAGATGCCTCTATCAAGGAGAAAATAGAGTATATGAATGTAAGACAAAAAGAAAGAAAATTTTAAAAAAGATCCTTCTGAATTAAGCCTTTTCTAACCTCTAACAAGGCTCTAGAAACAGCACTAATCAATCCAAATGACACTTTAGTGTGGAGATCTATTATATTCCTCAACCATCATATGGCTTTATATGTTATAATTTGGTTCTGAATTATGGCCCACATCAATTATAATTGAACACCGCTTCCCACTCGACAATCAGACTGTGATGAGAACAGAAAGGCAGTGGACATTAGAGGATTACTATCAGAACCACCTAATTTAATTAAGGAGAAGATTTATTAAAATGGTAACATTAACAGGTGTTTTATGAGACTAATAATTAATAAGGTTTCTGTAGAACATTTGTAAGAGAAATAGACAATATGCAGTGCCAGCAGACCTCCCTGTAATGGGATAACAATAAGGCCATAAGAACTGTAGATCAGGTATTATGATAACAATCTGATACTGTAAATTGTAGTTTGAAAGGGATTAAATGCCATTACTGTAAATTAGTATTTATTTAAGCTCCATCACGCCTTTCACCCATCATGAGGGAAAGGTGGGCTGTAGACAGGCTATTCTTCACCATGGATGCTTGCTGAACTCCTGAATCTCAACATGATTAGTCAAGAATCCAGCTATCAGCCAACACTGCAGTCATGCTAACAGGGTCCACCTAGGAAATCACAATAGGGCTGCAAGGGATCACCTTATAAAGCGTAGTCCAGTAACTTCTTCCTGACCTTTTTGAAGTTACCTTCTGAAATTGGGAAGACCTATGCTGCTTCCCAAGTTGCATACTCTGAGCTGTCCCCATAGGATGAGGGTCCATAGTGTCTACTGAGGGTCCAGCTGCCTTCCAGCACGCAAGATAGTGAAGGGCTGGAATGGCAGCGGTGGTTGCTCTCGCCATTCCCTTTGCAAATCCCACAGGCACAGCAAGAGGTTAATCTCAGAAGCATGAGGAAGGCAAACCAGGTCCTGGGCTGAATCAGGAGAAGTGTGACCAGCAGGTTGAGGGAGGTGACTCTCACCTCTACTCCGCTCTGGTGAGACCCCACCTGGAGTACTGCGTCCAGTTCTGGAGCCCTTATTACAAGAAGGATGTGGACGTACTGGAGCTTGTGCAGAGGAGGGCCACGAGGATGATCAAAGGGCTGGAGCGCCTCTCCTGTGAGGATAGACTGAGGGAATTGGGGCTGTTGAGTCTGGAGAAGAGGAAGCTCTGAGGTGACCTTATTGTGGCCTTTCAGTATCTGAGAGGGGCCTACAAAAAGGCTGGGGATGGAATATTTAGGATGGCAGGTAGCAACAGGACTAGGGGGAATGAGGCAAAGCTGGAGATGGGTAGATTTAGAGTGGATGTGAGGAGGAAGTTCTTCACCGTGAGAGTGGTGAGGGCCTGGAATGGGTTGCCCAGGGAGGTGGTTGGGGCCCCATCCCTGGAGGTGTTTAAGGCCAGGCTGGATGGGGCTCTGGCCAGCCTGGTTTAGGGTGGAGTGTCCCAGCCTGGTGGGGGAGTTGGAACTGGACGATCAGGTGGTCCCTTCCAACCCTGAGTGATTCTGATTCTATAACTTCTCCAGTGAAGTGATCCTGCTGTGGCAGGGGGGTTGGACTAGATGATCTTTTGGGGTCCCTTCCAATCCCTAATGATTCTATGATTCTAAGTGGGAAACCCGAAGGGAGAAGTGTACGCTTTCATGGCAGTGAGGAGTAGCCCTGCTAGATAAAGGGAGAAAGAAGGCTTCTGAGTATTTTCTGGAAATGAGGGTGCTGAGGGACTTTGCCAGTTCCTTTCAATATACAGCCCAGCACTGTCCTAGCTCTAGGTTCATGAATGTTTTATCCTAGCTCTGGTCCCAGCAGCTCCCTTGGAGAAAGGAGGGAGAAGGCTTCAGAGCACACAGCCCTTCCTCTAAACCAGCTCCAGTCCCTGACATAGTGATGGAAGAGGATATTAGCAGCAGGAAATTTTTTTCAAGACCGGTACTTTAATGAGCTCCTAAATAATGACTTTATCTTACAGGCACACTCAATATTCACCCAGCATCACAACTGAACAACACCAGTGCCTAACACCAGTCAGCAGAAAACAAGTCCAGAGAAACCAGCCCTCTGCTTTGGGACACACTGATGGGACAAAGAACTCATCCCAATCTGGTGTGAGAATCCCCTGGTGTGATGGAGATTGGCAATGCTGCCAGCTCCCACCTGGCCTGCAGCAAGGCAAAGGTTCCCACATGCCTTTGCAGCTCAGGGGACTATTCATAACACTCAGCTGAGATACAGATTCATAGAACATGTCGAGCTGGAAGGGATCTCCAAGGGTCATCTAGTCCAAACCTCCTCCAGTGAGCAGAGACATCTTTACTAGATCAGATTGCTCAGAGCCCCATCAAACCTGACCTTAAATGCCTCCAGGAATGGAGGTTCTACCACCTCTTTGGCCAGTCTGTTCCTGTGTTTCATCACCTTCATTGTAATGAACCTTTTTCTAACATCTAATGTAAATCTGCCCTGCTGTGGCTTAAAACCTTTGCCCCCCTTCCTGTTGCCGCACACCCTTGTGAACGGCCCCTCACCAGCTTTCCTGTAGGCCCCCTTCAGGTACTGGAAGGCCACTACAAAGTCTCACCTGAGCCTTCTCTTCTGGGCCATCTTGTCTCTCTCTCCTTTGATTAGTATGTGATTATCAGCAACAAGAGTTCTCAGAGCAAATGAAATGGCCACTTAGTATCAGAGCAGGTGTTACTCGCCCTCTCCCTCACAGAGATGCTGGGTTTGGATCAAACCTCAACTTTTATGTGTGGGCTTGATTTGCTTTCTAATCAGGCCAAGAAGTCAAGGGAGAAGGCCTTCGGAGAGCACCCAGCCCCTACAGGGTCTTCGCATCAGTCCTCTTGTGCAAATTACCACTGAAGTTTGGAGTCACCTCAGACATGCCCATTAATCACAGTTCAGTTTCTGCAAATCATTCTGGTTAGCATATCACTACTGGGACAGGTTTGATCAAACATTCCCCAGCCTTTTTTCCAAGTTTTGGATGTCAAACATCTTTGAGAATTATACCTACCCCAACATGAAATACTGTCTCTTCCAGAGCTTTGGAAATTCCTGTAGGAGACTATTTCCATTAACATCTCCTCAGTCCAGGAGCAGACTCTGAGCCAAGGCTTTCTTGTGACTCTGGGATGCTTATGAGAGCAAATTAACCTGTCTTGACAGAGAAACCAGTTACCATTCAGCAGCCTCTGGAGCTCCCATATATCTACTTTCAAGTTCTATTTAATTTTTAGCATTCTGGTTTCCTTACTGCAAGCCTGCGGGGAGCAGAAACCCATGCCAGAGCTGTCAGTACCCTGCTTCTCCACCTAACTGCCTCTTGGGCAGGAAAGACTGAGAAACACCTCTCATAAGCAGAGCATTGCACTCTCTGGAGGTTCACAGCACATAAGGGAATCTCCATCCTATTTTCCATGGGCAGGAAAGGACTGATGGGCACTTTGAGGGACTCACATGCCCACCTCCCATTTCACTGACTGCATCTGTGAATCCAAACCTCATAAGGTCTTTTGAAACCCTCCCAAAATATGTCACACATTTTGCAACTATTAATTAGCTCAATTCCTTCCACTTCTCAGGAATACTCTTTTCATTTGTTTTGTATTGTGGATCACATGAAGAATAGTCTGGAGTGTGCATCTGAACAAGCACAGGTTCCATTTCTGCAAGAATAACCCATTCCTAGCTACAACCCAGATATTCACAGGTGCTTCTAAAGGCTGCAGGCTGCACCCAACCGTGCCAACAGCAGGCAGCCTGTCGCTTTGCGGGCATAGCACAGGGCTGGAAGAAATACAGGTGATTTATTTCAAAAGGGAAAAGGTGCACAATCTATTCCCTCCCCACAAGGGAAATCCTCTGGGCCAGTTTGAGCAAAACAGTTGCAAAAGCAAAGGCTGCTTTCTTCCTTGGTACTGCTATTTAAATCATTTCTATGGGAAGCCACTGTCAGTCACCGAGTTTAAATATTACCACAGCAGCATTACAGAAGAATGAGTACTGAATCAATAAAAAATTAAAGAAATACAGTTTTTATTACACTGTAATATTTGGAATTGATCCCCTAGGCTTTCTAGTCGCCTGAGTTTTGTGTTATACACCCATGGATGGAGTGTTGTGCAAAGAAGTTTGAATGCAGGAACCAATCAGTTGTAATCTAATTTTAAATGGACCACAAGCAAACTGAGAAAATAGAGACAGGCAGGGGCATCATGTTGACAGATGTGCCTCTGGTATATTGTATCTTTTCTCTGCCTAACCAGGAAAAGTACTCTCTTAGATTGTTTTATCTATGTATAATGCCAATAACAAGAACAATAGGGGGAGAACTTAGTTTCTTCAGGACATGAGAAATAAATTTATAGAAAACAACTTGAGAAAATAAAACCATCTATTCTTGGCCTCACTTGCAAAATGTTAAACTAGCAGCCAATAAACATATGAAAAGTAAGAATAAGCAGCATGGATGTTTTACTTGTTCAAGTTAATAAGGATTTCTCTCTGAGGCCAAAATCCAATTGTTCCTCTGACTGCTCAGGTAGAGGGGGTGTGATTTGCCTCAAGGAACTGTAGAGGAACAGCGATTGTGATAATCAGCAGGTAGTTACATACAGCACAGTGGGCATTTTTCTGCAACTTCACCTCATGCTGCAGTTCTAATGAATTTCAATGGCTTTTACCTGCTATTTGCAATTATGATTTTTTTCTTTCATTTCATCACCATGAGCTCTTACCATTGACCCATCCCTCCTCTGCCTTATCCAGTTTGCATTGCTCTGTGAAGCAGGTCCTCCAATCATGACCTCATCACTGCTCACAGTGCTGAACCATCAGCTGTACTCCTCTCAGCCAAAATGTGACACCCTCAAGTAGTAATGTCTTTAGTCTCAACTTAATATAATTGAGTACTTGAAACTTCAGGCTCCACATGTCAGCCCACGAAGGTGATTTGTCCACCTGTCAGAAATTAGCTAAAATGCCTCCAGATGACTTTAGACCTGACCCTGCAGCTTTCTTTGATCCTTTACTGAATTTGCACATTTTACCTCCTTATTGAGTCACCTATTGCCATAATTCCTGCACTGTCCTGACTCAAACTGCTGTATTTGCTTCCTAAACACAAATAAAATAGAATTAGAGGTTTGTCTATAAATTTAAGACCCTGTTAGTACAGGATGCTACCACAGTGCGTTAAGAGCTGTCACTCTGAGACCCCTCTGGACCTACTGAAATACATCTCCCATAGCGTGCAGAAGAAGTTACATTACCACAGAGGCTCAACTTCAAGAAGCACTTTAGAAATGGATATCTTTCTACCCAAAAAATTATAGTGTTTGCATTGATGTGCTTCTGCAGTCACTCTCCCCAGATGCAAAAAGCAGATAAAAAGATCAACCTAAATATTCATCGTGGCTTCACTACAACTAATCACAACCACATTTCATTGTTCTCTTCAGATAGGAGCTTGGCCATTTGTGCTGACTGCTGCTGCTCTGAAGAACTGACAACCCAAACCAGAAACTGAAAAGTCTTTTTAAGCAAATAAAGAGCCAGTGAATAACATCCAGGTAGTAAGAAAACTAACAAAACCTACAACCATAGAAGAAGGTTTCTTTAGCTAAAAATGAAAAATATCAAATTAACATGTGAGATGTAAAATCTTTTAAAAATTCAAACACAACTGGAAAAGTTGCGGCTGTGATCTCAAGGAGCATAAATCAGGAAGAAGGAAGAGCAGACAATTTGAAAAAAGAATCCAAAGGTATCAATAGAAATTCTGTGACTTGTAGAATAAAAAATATGAAAAATTAGCACAATAGTGTGACATTAAATCCTAGCTAGGCTTCAGATTTCATAGTAAATAAGGATGGAAAAATTGTCAGTCATGCAGAACAGGCAGAAATAAACAGCAAACATTTTTGTTCTGTATTTAAAACAATGGAAAATTTGTTCATCTTTCGTAGCAACATGGCAATGCTTTCTCTTTCAACAGTAACAGATTTTTAAACAGCCGTTAAATGTAAAGATTTCAGCATGAGATTGAATAATTTGCTCTCCAAACTATTACAACAATCGACAAAGATCTTTCTGAAGGAGCCACATTCTTTTTGAATCATCTGCTTTCAGTGAGGAAGCCTCAAAGAAATCTCAGTGAATTCAGGATCACCCCACTACTGAGAATGTTCCAAAGGATGAGCGCAACATGCACCCCCGCGTACCCACAGGCCAGGTTTTCATCCCTACCTCCCCCCAAACCAACAGGAAAAGGCACTGAGCCAAGTATTTCTTGGCTTTGAAAACTCTACTGTCAAGTTGTTTGATTTCCCTGTTCATCTGCCCACCTTGGAGGAAGCTATTATTTAAATGAATCCCACTTGATAGTTTGTGAAGGTATTTTGATTGGATTTGATTATCACATATAAACCTCCAAGTACTTGGGCTGGCCTGGAATATCAATACAATTATTAGTACTGACAAACATTAAGCAAAGCTGCACTGATTCATCATAAAATGCTCTTCAAGCCCCAACCAAAAAACTGCCTTCGCTTGGCCTTCCTGCACACTGTTTGTCAGAGGATGCTCTTCGTAGGCAAAGCGGTACCTGCCTTCAACCACTGCCTGGGTTTGACTTTTCTACACATTTGCCCTCTTGCTTAAGTTATGCCAGTCCATCTGCAGGTAGAGCTAATCCTCTCGTTAGCTAGCAACTGGTAGCTCAGCTCTGCTCCACTGTGCTTAGCATTATACAGATCAGCCAAGTATTGATGCAGCATCACTGAGGAGAATCCAGATTGGTTTTTTCCCCCCATGCTTCTTTCTTCTGAAACTTAAAATACATGCTGCAAATAATTTCAAGGGCTGCTGAGCATTGCCACTGGGGGAATGCAAGGGGCTTTCAACATTAAGACTAAAAGACAGTTGGAAATTTGCAAGTGGTGCCTTTGAAATTAGATTTTGAGGCTAAATTCAAAGAAGCCTGTGTAGCTCGTCCCACTCTCTGCAAATACACGTGGTGCTTCTGAGAGAGTCTAACAAAAGCTCTTCTCTCTTGCTGGGTCCAGCCCACCATGTCTCATTCCAGAGCCTTGGCCCAGCTTAATGAACCCAGCTAACAGACTGCACAGGGGTTTGGCATCAGCCAGGAAAGGCCAAGCCAGCACTGCAAACTCACAGCAAAGCCTCTCCAAGAGGAAGGTACAGTTCAGCTCATGTTTTTTCAGTGTGCAAACGCAAGTACAGATTTCTTCAAAGCCAAGTCACCAGCAGAGCTGGGATGAGGAGAAGTCACCTACAGCAATTCTGCCACACCAGGTCCTTGGTCACTAGAGGCAACACAAGCTATCAGGTGCAGGCGCATATCTTGAAGGTTAGAGTTAGCACACAGAGGTCTCCAACAGGAGCCAGACCTGCCTCTGTTAAATAAATCCTTCTGCAAAGCACTGTCACTCTAACTAGCCAAAGTAGATGAGCAGCATTATAAACCAAATGGTAACAGCAGGAAAAAACAGTGAGGAACTTGCTGAAGTGTGCAGAAGTTTCCTGTGGCAGAAAGATAAACAGAAGCCAGGTACGCTGAGCCCCAGCTTCAAGCTCAGACACTGCTTAGAGTCCATTTATCTGACTTCCCATGTGTTCCTCAGCTTTCTGAGGCATGACAGTGACATATCTTCCATTAAATAAAGGACAGTGGCACTGTATCAGAGGAGTAACTGGTAGGAAAAGCCTTTGTACAGCATGTTGTGTTTCACTTTTGCTACTAATTTCCCTTCATGTAATACATTTTTAAATGACAAGTTTCTACATTTTGTCTTCCCGTAACCTCAATGCAGCTTAGCGACAGCTGTCTCCATGCCATCTCCACTTCCACATGAGTGGAGGAGACATGCCAAGTCACCCTCATGGAGAGGTCACTTAATTTTGGTTTGTAAAGCCAGATCTCCTGCGATCTCCATAATTACCAATCAATTTTACACAAATAGCAAAATTAAGCCCCATTATTCTCATTTGCCACAAAATTAAAGGAATTAATTAAACAAGAGAAAAGTGCTGATGCCTGCCAAATTGTTACTTCCAACACATAAAAACAAATTCAGGAATGATATGCAGACAGGAGAAGAAAAACCAAACTCAGCGAAGCAACTCAGTGAAGTATTGCAAGGAAGACTGAAAATAACAATCAGTACACCAGCTTCTCTGTCGGAAGGCTGGGACGAGAAAGACACATTTCTTTGTTATGGAGGAAAATACAGCTCTGAAACAATCCCCTTGTTTTTGTTTTTTGCAAAACAGAAAAGGCCCTGGGGACTGGTAACAACAGGCTTCCGCAAGAATGGTTCTTTCAAACTTGGATTTGTCAAAGGACTGCTGCTCTGTAATTATCATGAATGGTTTTAGCTAAACATCTCAAAAGAACAAAAGAGGGTGCAAACGGTTGGAGACAAATTGTGACCACAGGAAATCTTTGCAGGTGGCTGAATAATAGAGGGAAGAGAGACTTTCCGAAGTTCAGGAGCCAGGGTTGGGAAAATAGGGAAAAACTGAACCAAGTGGTGAGGAACTTTGAAACGCCAGTGTCTCAGCCTGTCCTAATAAGATGCATCAACCGACTGGTTCTAAAGTTGCAGTCACGAGACAAATGCATTACTGCAAGCAGTGTTTGAAAGACACTTGCAATTACAGCTGCTCTGGAACAATGAAATATATACTGTTCCTTAAATAAACTGAAAAAATGATAACCTCTTTTAACTGTCGTGGTGTAGTAGAGAGATCTTCATATCTTCCTTAATGAGATTTTTATTGCCAGTGTAAATTTGTCTTGAACTGAATTTTTGTCTTGGGAACTCTGAATTATGTTATACCAAGTTGTTCCTGGTAAGCATGCAGGCTTGCACACATTTTTTGCTGTGAAAATGGCTCCTTCTGGCAAACTGAAAGCAATTGAAGCTCAATTTAATTAGCTGCCTTCTGTAAATATGCCATTATTCTTCTAGCTCAGTGCTGGGGTTATATTTACAAAGGGAACAGATAGCAATAATTATTTCGGGCCGTAGTTAGTCAGTATTAGTTAATGCCTGAGTGTAATTGAGAGGAAATTAAGACAAGTGTACTCTTTGGGGGAGGGAACAAAATATATCAGTCTGCAGTGTAGACACTGCACCTGTATGTTCTTGCTTGGGCTGAAATGTGTAGAAAGTTTTATCTGGAAAAGCAAACATTTACCCTGTGGAACTAGAGGGGGTTATGATAATCATCAAACATTTCTGTTCATTAAAAAATTGGTGGATTTTAAAAATAACTTACTAACCACATTCTCCAAGTTGCTATCTGCTTTCACGTTACTGTCCCGTGAACTAAAATCCATATTTTACTCCTCCCCAAGCAAAGGAGCACAGAACAGAGCAGCTCAGAAAGCTGTATCAGAGGATCCACAGCTTGAGCAGACAAGTTGCTCAGAAAGCTGTCTGAAAGCTTTTGCACAGCCCAGGAAAGGTGAACCTGCTCCAATGGCACTTTTAATGGATCTCTGAAATGAGCTAATATTTTCCAGTACCCAACCCAAGAGCAAACATGATTCTTCAAACTAAACAACTGCCCTATAGTCACTTTCATGGGTCTGGATACATTATTTAAATTAACTCTCAGAACAGATTAGTGTAATTGCATCACTATGTAGATGCTCCTATTTAGAATTAGAGGCCTTAATTCAATTTACCTTAATCCACTTTCAAAGTAAATTGTAGCAAAAGTAGACTTCACTAATTCTGAATGATTGTTTGCACTTAGGTTAAATGCAGTTTAACTAATTCTCTTTAAATGTATGTTTCTACTTAATTTTCATTACTTTCCCTTTATGTCACCACAATACATGCTCCCCCTTCTTTAGGCTTGCAAGTGTCAAACTAGAAGTGAAATACTAAGAAATCACTATTCAGATATTGCATTCCTTTACATTGAAAAGTTCTTGAATAAATTTATAGGATTTTTTTTTTTTTTTGCACAAGGCTTAACAAATTGAGCTCACTGTTCCCATGCTGGAAGTAGTTGTCAATGCACATTGTAGGGTAAGGACGGGTTTGAGACTAGTTAATTGCACCAAGCAATAGGAAACTGTCTTGAGATTCCTATTTCCAGCAAAAGCTTCCTCTGCCATTCTGGACAGGTCCATTGGGTATGCGATAGCTGAGGAATGTGCCTGGCCATCAGCACCAACCTCACTAGGACCTTGCACTGACAACTGCTGTGTTAAACAGCTTTTGGCTCCAGGGCTCACTTGTTTGCTCTGCTGTCATGTGTGTTGGAGAAAATCCCTCCCTGATTCTCAGTCTCCTTTAAGACAGGGTCAGGAACAATGTATTTTCACTCGCTCACTGCCCACACAAGTCATTGGCTCATCATCACACACAACAGAGAGAACAGCAGGAACTCAGGCAGTGGTTCACATATTGTGACTCCCACAGCAACACAGAGCTTGCACTGGCGACAAGTGCCACCTGTCCCCAGGCATACGCAATGCCAGGCGTCAGGGCTCATGGCATCCTTCTCCCAAATGCACTGTTGTCCACAGCCTTCCTTTAAACTCTCCTTGAAACCACGAGTTTATCACTGCACTTAATGGTTGGATAATCAGCATCACTATAAGCAAATGCATGAAGCTAGTCCATCTGCAGGTGGCAAGTTAATAGGGCTTGAGTAGCAAGACACAGACAAGCCAGAAAGTACCCAAGCTCCATTGGTGCTACTGACTCTTGTGTTTTTCCACACCATACAGAACTCTACAGCAAATCAAAGGACCCCCAGAGTACCTATTCGACAAGGAGCAAATTCTCACTTCAGCCATTATGTAAATGAAATGCTAAAAACGTTCTTTTGTTCCTCTGAGGTATTAGCACCACTAATGTGAAGTGCACAAACTTCATAAGTAAAATATTATCTTGTGGTTCTTGCAAAGTGCCAGAAGTTTATTGACTACATCTCTGGGAGAGTAGCAATGCTTACGGAGCTGTAGATGTCCTTTTGCTGAAGTTCACATGAAAAGTGTTGTTATGGCTTAAAATTCTGTTGTGAGGAGGGATGGGAAATGGCATGCATCTGGCATGGAGCTGCTTCGAAATGAAGAGTTAGTACAATAACAATAAAAAAAGATCTAGTGAGTCTGAGCACACATGGTTTCTCCTTTGTGTAACTTACGATTTCAGAGTGCCCTGCCAAAGCTGAGCTGAACTATGAATACCAACTATTTTAGTCTTCAGGAGTTATAGTGCAGGAAATTCACATCTCTGTATTCTTTCCCCTAGCTGTCACTCAGGCTGCTCCTTGTGAAAGACCTGAATCTGAAAGCCAGCTTCGGACATTAATTTGACAGCAGATGGATCAGATAGACTGGACCCCCGTTCTAGCAGCACAAAGCAGGAATACATTGCTGCGGAGCACGTTGAATTGCAGTAGTGCCTGACTTCGAGCATAAGAGCTCCTGTTCGCCCTGGCTAGAGGCACCACTGCTGGATGGGCTGGTGAGGATCTGTCCCAAGGTCTTACAGACTAATTCATCTTGATGGGCATGACAGCTGTGCTCTGCAGTGAGCCATGCACAGCACAACAGTCATGGGAAGTCAGCAGGAAATATCTCTTTTATCTATGCACCAAACTCCAACCCAACAACAGAGAACTGCCTCTGAGCAAATGCTCGTCTGCTTGTGTGGCCTCAACCAGTTGAAAAAATTGATAAAGCATCCAAAATAGATCCTTACAGAGAAAACTGACACTGTAATTGCATCACCTCTCCCAGAAAATAATGTCCATAAGATTGAGCATTCCACTAATTTAAGTTCCTTCTCTGCACTCAATTTGAACCAGAGCATTTAATAATAGAATTGAGTGCTACAGCTGTACTCTGCAAAGCACAAACATAGTCCTGAGCAAGCATCATAAACAGTGATCAAAGTGTCCACCAGGTCAAAATGTTACAGTCCACCAAGCACATTTGGAAATTTGGCTGTAACTCCTACATCATCCTACTGAGAGCAGGTGTAAGATCTAGCACTGAGCAAGGAGATGCAGAGACTTGGGACAGAGTGAGGTAGGGAGAAGGCAATTCTACTCCCTCAAGGTGTGCAGCATGTGTTCAGACTCAGCGAGACTCTGAAGAGGAGCAGGTTGTAAACAGTGGAGCACTGGGTCCAAATGAGGTACCTGAAGTTAACCGATACAGTAATTTCTCCCAGCAAAGATGAATGGCAGTTGGGCATACTGGTGAGGCTAAAGGGCTGGGACAGGAGAAGGACATAGGAGAAGATTTCCAGAGAGGGAGGCTAGGACAGAGTTCAGAGTCGGGACACAGACCTGGAAAGATGAAAAGCAGGCAAGAGATAAGAAAAGCAGAGAGGCAGAGGAAGTGCTAGTTACTCCTCCCTCAGCAGTAGCTCTTCCCAAGCAATGTAACCACAAGAAATGCTTCTTTCCATACCTCAGAGTAATTCCAGCTAGAGCTTTAAATGCTTTTAAAAGAGCATTAAGTAGCAGTGGACTGAGAAGGGCTCCCTGGGCTGCAAGTCCAGGCTCCAGCAAGTCCTGTAATCCCTTTCATACCCAGAGGATGCTCTTTTGAAAAGCCAGCCCTGTTTTTTTGCCAAACTGATCCTGCTGAACCACTGTCCCAGAATTGCCCTAACCAAACATGAGGAAGCTTCCAGCATCCTAAATTCATTCATGACAAAATCTATCACCCTTTTTTCTCTTGCTATCATTATCCTCAGCTGAAGCAGCTCTTCCCCACACATTAGGCTTTTGCCTCTTGATGTGTTCATAGGAAGCAAACTATTCCCTTCTCAGCTTCTGTGCTTCCTGGCAAAGAAGGTCAAGCTGAAGTTTAAATCTATTTGTTAGCTAAGACTTTCTATGTTCCCCTTAGTTTTTTAATGGAGCTAAAATGATGTCATAGTGGGCATTGTGTTTTCCATGCACAAAACTAGAAATACAGACACCAGATGAATAAAATACATGCAGCATAGTTAACACAGCAACCCCAAGTTCACCTACGCTGCTTACCTTGTGCAATCAATCAGTCTGGCTGAACAGAAGGCAAGCTTAGACCTCTCAGAATGGAAGGAATCATGCCACACACGTCCCACTATGCAAAATATCTGTATTTAGAAGAAACTATTTACATTCCTGTTAGGTCTGTTCCACAATTAAGAACTACTGCTTGTGAAATGCAGCATTACCATTGAATATTGAGTGTCTTGGACACAGAGACAGAAAAAACCAGAGCAGGATGCTGCCAAAGCAGTGCAGTTCGACCAGAGAAAACGAGATGTCCAAAGGACATACACAGGGGCAAGGAAGTTTGGGAAGTAAGCAGAGATGCACAAACACACACAAACAAAACAGCCAGAGGCAGCTGGACAATGGTGGACATTGTCTTGCAGGGGCCAAACGCTGATCTCTTTTGCCCCAGACTCACCTGGGTGCAACAAACATTTGGGATGAGCAGCAGGCGGTTAAGGACAGGAACAGTCATCAGTACATGACTTGGAGCCGTGTGCTCTGCACAGCAGCAGAGCTGTCTTAGCTCCATCACTCTCACACAGAGGGAAATGTGCCATTAAACATGTTACTCTGCTCAGCACTGCCATATATAAAAATGTTTTTCCAAGATACAATTCACTACAAAAAGAGTTGAGTACATTTCTGTGTCACAGCAAGGAAAAAAAATAATGGGTAGTCAGGTTTGAAAGAAAAGAAAGCATGTGCCCTGCTTTCTGACCCTGGTTTTTGTTTATTGTTTGGATCCTACACCATATTTTTCCAGTTTTCTCCTTCAATTATTTATTAAGAAGGAAAAAAAAAAAGAGATGGAGAAGGATTCTTTGTTCTTGTTTGTGCCACTGCTAAAGGTTACTACTGTACGAATACCACCAACAGCAGCTACCAGTGTTTTATTAGAAATAATAAAGTATATTGTTATCATAAAATAGCAATGTGATCAACAGGATTAGTCTGTTATACCCTTGTCTGGGTTTTAACTGTAAATTGGAGCTCAGATGAAAACAATTGGCTGGAAAGCACATAAAGTTTGGAAAAGCTGATATGTTTCCATATGAACTACTCAGTTAACCTCATCTATAGATTACAGAACACCCCCCTCCCCGAAACCAGGACTCTCACGTATATTTTTTATACTGAAACATTTATGCTGTGTTCTATGGATGCACAGCGGGGCCGATCGCCTTAACTCTCGGCGTTCCCAGCGCTGCCCGCATGCACCCCCGCTCTCCGCCGCAGCCCATTTGAGCAGGAGCATTGCTCCATCTGCTGGGCTCCGCGCAAGGGACACGGCAAGGGCGAGGGTTGGAGGGATGATGCTTCAGCGTGAGCCATAAATTCGAGGCGTATTGACGCCTGGCACCGGGGCATTAAATCTGTCAAGGCAGCCACAAAGTCAAACACAAGAAGCGCACGTTGTGCATCTTCCTAAAACACGCTCTGTCCTTCGGGCAAGCGCTGGGACACAAAGCACTGCCACAAGCACAAACATCTCACACGTTTCTGTTCACAACTCCTGCTCCAGGCTCCACATAAGCACACACCTCTGCTGATGCTCCCAAGCTACAATAATGTATTTAATAATAGTGTGAGACTTCCTCACACACTGAAACCCAAAACTCCACCGCAACAACCGCTTTTTCAACCATTCCCTTTGGTTAAAGTTTTTGTTGCTTGTTTGCAGATAAGTCTCTCCTTTTTAGCCCACAGCACTGTGTCCACTTTTACTAGTGCCTTCCTTCCACTGCCTGCTGTCTTTCCTAGCCTCTCACATATACACCAGATAGAGTCAAAACAGACCAGAGGCACAGC
This sequence comes from Rhinopomastus cyanomelas, assembly GCA_013400115.1. Taxonomy (NCBI): domain Eukaryota; kingdom Metazoa; phylum Chordata; class Aves; order Bucerotiformes; family Rhinopomastidae; genus Rhinopomastus; species Rhinopomastus cyanomelas. The sequence continues at coordinate 352,701 of VXBP01010234.1, forward strand.
CAAACACATCTCTGAGTGTTTGGTCTTTCAAACACAGGCCAGAAATCTCTCTCCCTACCGTGTACACAAAAACAGGCAGGAGTTCAACAAATAAGCTTGTGACTTTCTCCAGCAACCTAATAGAGCTTTTCATTAAAAGAACCTGTTTGAAATCCCTTTTTGAAACAAACATAAAGGAAAATGCCCTTGTCTTGATTATTATTCAAAACATATTCAGAGATTCAAATTTTTTAAAAAATAATTTGCATTTAACTTCTCTTTTTATTCTGCTTTATTCTGCTCTTGCATTTCTAAGAGTTCAGCCAGTGCAAAATACAGGAACTGACTTACTTTGGTTTTTCTTTTTAACGTATTATCACCTTGTAGTCCATTGATTTCAGGGTCCTTTTTCATTAACAAAGTGGTAACATCTGGATTGCAAATGCTGTAGCACAATGTTCATTTATATAAAAAAATGTTCCTGCTGAAAATAAAAAAAACCCAAAAGAAATTAATTAATGGAGCTGTTTTTATTAACCCGACAGCTCACAGAGGGTGAGAACAATACCTAAATGAAAGAACGGTGGGACCTGGTGACCTACCTGCAACATTCACTGCCAGCTTTAAACAGAGATTTGGGATATGAATATTGTCAGGTACATTACTGGGGAGATAACCTCTTGCAGCAGGAAGCATTTGCAGAAGCCTCTGCTGCTCACCTTGGGCCAGCTCAAGGCTGTGGGAGACCAGCGTGAGCACTGCCCATCACACCATCACAGAAAGAGAGATTATCTGGGAGCTCACTGATCCGCAGGAGGGGAATAACAGGTGGCAAGTGAAGGGAGCTCAGAGATGATGAAATGAACTGGTTTTATGTATCCAGGATGCATAGTAAAGCAGCAGTCTTAATACCTATCCCCTAGCATTAAGCATTATATTGATGGAGTGACTTTTTGGTCAGAAGCCATCTGCTGTTTCCCTGGGTAAGAGTCTAAAAGGATTTGCAAAGCTGGCTATCAAAATGGGAAAAATTTCCTTTGGTTCTGGGTATTTTCATGAGGCACCAGACCAGGAACAACATGAAGATGCAAAATAAATCTGTTTCCGAAACAAATCAGAGTGCATGAGGCATCCTGCTGCTGAGACCCCAGGGTGACTTGCTTATGTTAGCTGCCCTTCTGAGGTGCAGAAGGCAAAGGTCTGGTCTTTCTAGAACAACAGGGACAAATCCCTGTGATTTCAGCTCTGGGATGAGCAGAGGTTGATTTTGCTGGATTTACGGATTTGGACAGGAAAATGGGGGAAATGAGAGACAGCAAGTCAAGGACAGCTGGGAAGGGAAGATGAAATAGGGGGGAAAGAAGTACAGCAGAGAAGGCAAGGCACTGGAGTTATGAGGTGCTGCCAGTTACTGCTGCAAGAGCAGCAAGAAGCCAACCAAGCAGCAACTGCCAACCCACACTGGCATCTGAGAAAAGAGGTGCTGGGGGCCAAGGCACCCCAAGAGTCCCTAAGCACAGCTGCATCCTGCAACAGCACGGCACCACAAGCACTTACAGAAGAGGTGGGGCATCCTCCCTGGGACTGGACTGCAACGGTCCCATGAATCTCAGGATAGGTCAGTAAGGGTAGAGTATGGAAAAATAGTCATGTGCTCACCTCTGAACCAGTTCAAAATTAACACACATCACCAACTACATCCATGTGTCCCAGTCTGCCAGTCTCAGTGGCAGGATGATGAGTCTATCATGTGCCAGCAATCTGTGTTCGTGACCATGCTGCACTAGCTGAGACGTTGTGGGTATCCCCAGTGTGTCACACAGCCTGCTTTAAACTCCTCAAGAAGCGCTTGGCCAGAGAACAACACACTCAAGCTGAGGGCATACTCCAGAGCAATCACCCTAAGCAGATGTAAGGGCATTCATTCCCCTCCAGCTCTCATCCTCACCCCTGAGGTTGGCCCAAGCAGAATAAACAGCAGGGTTTAAAGCTGAAACAGAGTCTCACAGAGACGGTGTTACGTAGCCCAGGAGCTGACAGCACAGGATAAAAGCCAGGTCACAGGTAGGAAGATGGGCAGCCTTTCAAATTTTCAAGAAGGTCAAGGCCGGGGTGGAAGGAGAGTGAAAGACAGGACAGGCTGGCAGGAGCAGCCAGGGCTGCGTCTCTGCTGTCACTGCCCTGGCACAAAGCAGCCAAATCCCTTCAGTTGTCAAATGTGCACTATGCTATTGTTAATGATGCTATTACTTACCATATGTTTAGCAGTATGGCTGGATTTATTCAGCTTATTCAAATGTGGGATTGAACGTTTCAGTGTAGCACGCGGCCTCAGGCTCAGGGGGGTTTGAACTGTGGGAGAAAGCAAAAGCTATTGCAGTGGAGGAAAAATGTTAGTTACTTAGCAAGGTCAATAGCATAAATTCTTATTCTGTTTACTTCAGAGAGCACAGAAGCCGGTGTTTACTCCCTGTTTCTGTTAATTACTTTCAGAGTAGGCTGTAAAATCATTTGCTCTCCTACCTAAAATTGTGCTTTACACTGCTAAAAAGACCTTCCAGCCGTTTCACCCAGGAATAACTACACTCTGCAGACAGATAAAATAACTCTTTTATGTCATCATAGATGGGGTCAAGCTATCATATTCAGAGCAAGTGCTTGCAGGACCTGGAACATTGGTTTAGCCACTTGAAAAGGTAAAGGTTGTTTGTAGAATTCAGATTCAGGTTCAGCTTCAAAGTTGTCCAAAGATTCGGGTTGTCCAGTGAGAAGAGCTTGTTAACAGTTAGCTTGCCTTGGTTTATCTCTTAATCACAGGTGCTCACAACCCATAGCTCCCATCAATTTCATACAAACTTGTGTTCTGCGTGTTCAAAAAGCAAAGCCTGGTAACTGCTGAAAGCACAATGTTACAGAAAGTCTATAAATAAATCCTCACTAAAATAATTTGTTGGAAAGAGAAATAAACCCAAGAATTGGAATATTGTGTCCAGCTCTGGGGCCCTCAGTTCAAGAGGCATGTGGAGCTGCTGGAGGGAGCCCAACACAGGGCAACAAGGATGATGAAGGAAGTGGAGCACCTCCCTTATGAGGAGAGGCTGAGGGAGCTGGGTCTCTTTAGCTTGGAAAAGAGGAGACTGAGGGGTGACCTCATTAATGTCTATAAATATTGGAAGGGTGGATGTCAGGAGGATGGAGCCGGGCTCTTCTCAGTGTCATCTTGTGTTAGGACGAGGGGCAATAGGTGTAAGCTAGAACATAGGAGGTTCCACATCAACCTGAGAAGGAACTTCTTCACAGTGAGGGTGACGGAGCACTGGAACAGGCTACCCAGGGTGGTTGTGGAGTCTCCTTCACTGGAGACGTTTAAAACCCGCCTGGATATGTTCCTGTGTGACTTGGTCTGGGTGATCCTGGTGTGTCAGGGGGATTGGACTAGATGATCTTTTGAGGTCCCTTCCAATCCCTAATGATTCTATGAATTGTCTTTTCTCTTGCCTTGCTTCTGTGAAACAGATGTTAACAGAACATCTCTAACCTGTATTATATCCATGTTGGATTCTTACCCAGTACAACCAGTTTAATTCCCAAGATTGTCCTATTACCAAAACTCATCCTGGTAACCAGATACTCCCAGCTTAGAATATCCTGCAGATGTGGCTGTTTTTACAGAAGAATACAGCACATGGATCTCTTTTACCCCTGCTCTTGTCACATCCTGGCTCTTCTTTGGTGTGTCTAGGCACTATTTTATATCCATCACCAGCCCAAATTCCTGTTTTCAATCTGGCTGGCCTACTGACTAGCTGTCAGAAAGGAAACAACTTCCAAAACTACCATAAAAACACCATAAAAACACCATTTCACTGGAAGTGCTTTTTACCAATAAAAGACAGAGCTTGTATAAAATGCAGATGAAGCCAGCTGATTTGCAGTTTGGCTCGATCATGTAGTAAAAACAAGAAAATGGCCCTTGAATCCTTTAATCCTCTGTTTGCTTCTTCTAAAGGGTGTGGTAGGTCCATACTTGCCTATCACAGCATTGACAATACAGGGTATGTAGGAAGGCTGGACTAGCCAACCTTCAGAGTTACCTTCCAACCCAATACATTCTATGATTCTATACTCACCTCATGCAGAGTACCAACTCAATTCCAGTTACTGGTCTGGGAACACAGTGTCACAACACACTAGATAACAGGGGAGTATTTCACAGAATCACAGAATCATTCAGGTTGGAAAAGACCCTTGGGATCATCAAGTCCAACCATCAATCCTACTTTACAAGTTCACCCCTTAAACCATATCCCTCAACACCATATCTAAGCATTTTTTAAACTCATCCAGAGATGGTGAGAACCACCACCAGCCTATTCCAGTGTCTGACCACTTGCTCCAGGAAGAATTTCTTCTTGATGTCTAACCTAAACCTACCTTGCTGAAGCTTGAAACCAATCCCTCTGGTTCTGTCACTAATTATCTATGAGAAGAGACCAACACCAACATCTCTACAATGTCTTTTCAGATAGTTGTAGAGAGCAGTGAAGTCTCCCCTAAACCTCCTCTTCCTCAAACAAAACAGCCCCAACTCTCTAAGTCTCTCCTCATAAGATTTATTATCCAGGTCCTTTACCAGCTTCACTGCCCTTCTCTGCACTCTCTCCACCACCTCGATATCTCCCTTGTACTGGCTGGACTGCCCAAAGCTGGACAGAGTACTCAAGGTGTGGTCTCACTAGTGCTGAGTACAGGGGGACAATCACATCCCTGCTCTTGCTGGACACACAGTTTCTAATCCAAGCCAGGATGCCATTGACCTTCTTGGGCACCTGGGCCCTCTGTTGGCTCATATGCAGCTGCCTGTCAATAAGAACCCCCAGGCCCTTTTCTGCTAGACTGCTTCCCAGCCACACTGCCCCCAGCCTGTAGCGTTGCATGGGGCTGTTGTGACCAAAGTGCAGGACCCAACACTTGGCTCTATTGAAACCCAAACAATTGTCCTTAGCCCATTGATGCAGCCTGTCAAGGTCCCTCTGTACAGCCTCACTACACTCCAGCAGATCGACACTCCCTGCCAACCTGGTGTTCTCTGCAAACTTGCTGAGGGTGCACTCAATCCCCTCATCAAGATCATTGATAAAGATGTTGAACAGGAGTGGCCCAAGCACTAAGCCCTGGGGGACACCACACGTGACTGGCCTTCAACCGGATTTAACTCCATTGACTACAACTCTTTGGGCCCGGCCATGTAGCCAGTGTTCCACCCAGCAGAGTACGTGCCTGTCTGTGTCATGGACAGTCAGGTTATTTGTGAGGATGTTATAGGGGACAGTGTCAAACGCCTTACTGAAGTCCAGATAGACTACATTGACAGGCTTTCCTCTCATCCACTAAGCAGGTCACCTTATCATAGAATGAGATCAGGTTTGTCAAGCAGGATCTGCTTCTCATGAACCCATGCTGACTGGGCCTGATCATCTGGTTGACTTTTAATTGCTCCATGATGGCTCTTGAGATGATCTGTTCATAACCTTCTCTGGCACCAAGGTGAGACTGACAGGCCTGCAGGTTCCTCTTTCGAGCCCTTCTTGAAGATAGGCATCACATCTGCCAGCCTCCAGTCCATTGGGACAACCCCAGTTAACCAAGATTGTTGAAAGATTATGTAGAGTGCCTCGGCAACCACATCTGCCAGCTCCCTCAGCACTCTAGGGTGTAATCGATCTGGCTCCATAGATTTATGAGCTCATGAAGTAGATTCATAACCATTTCCTCATGGATATGAAGGACCTAGTCTGTTTCCCATCCCTATCTTCCATCTCAGAGGTCTGTGCACCCAGGGAACTACTAACCTTACTGTTAAAGACTGAGGGAAAGAAGGCATTAAGCACCTCAGCCTTATCACGATCTTTGGTCACCATGTCCTCTCTGCATCTAACAACATGTTGAGATAATCACAACCCCTCCTCTTGCTGTTAATGTACTTATAAAACCTTTTTTTGTTCTCCTTCACCACAGTGGCCAATTTTACTTGTAGCTGACCTTTGGCCTTCCTAATTCTCTTCCCGCATAACTTCACTGTGTGTTTGCAGTCTTCATAACTTGCCTGCCCCCCTTTTCCAGAGACTATAAACTCTCCTTTCACTCCTGAGTGCCATCCAAAGATCTCTGTTTAGCCACCATCTTGTCTTATGTGACTGGTGGATGGTCAGCTCCTGCAACTTTAAAATTCTTTAAAGTATGCCCAGCCTTCCTGGGCTCCCATGTCCTTCACAACTGTCTCCCAAGGGAGACAGTTCCATGTTCCAAAACCATATTCCAAAAGGGACCAAAGTCTGCCCTCCGGAAGTCCAATGTGGTGGTTCTGTTGCCCCCCTCCTTCCTTTACCAAGAATTGAGAACTGTAATATTTCATTAACTGTAATGTTTCCCAGTCCTGTTCAATCTATTAATTAGTGACATGGATGAGGGATTAGAGAGCACTTTCAGCAAGTTTGCTGATGACACAAAGCTGGGTGGTGTTGCCGACACCCCAGGAGACTGTGATGCCATTCAGCAAGACCTGGACAGGCTGGAGAGCTGGGCAAGGAGACATTAAATTAAGTACAACAATGGTAAGCATAGAGTCTTGCATCTGGGCAAGAACAATCCCAGGTACCAGTATAGGTTGGGGACTGACCTGCTGCAGAGCAGAGTAGGGGAAAGGGACCTGGGAGTCTTGGTAGACAGCAGGATGAGGACCATGAGCCAGCAGTGTGCTGCTTCCCCCTGCTGCTCCCCTCTGCGGCTCCAAGCTTGGCCCCGCTTCCATTACAGCTGGCAGTAGGTTAATGGCCTAAAGAAATTTCTGACATAAGTCTATCAGTGTAAGCAGAGAAATAGAAAACCACCAGTTATGTAGAGCAGAGATGAAACAATGCTGAATGTAAAAGGAAATTTTAATAAGACGTTTCCTTTGGGTCAAGATCTAGGGCCTGGTTTAGTGAGGTAAAAGCACACAAAAAGAACAGCAAAGCAACTGGGACTGAAACAAAAACTGAAACAGACCTTAAAGTAGAAAATTAATAGTAGCAGGCTGTTCTTTAGCAAAAACACTGCTTTGAACACTGCCACAGCTCTGCCTATGGGTGTGCTATCCCAAGCATTTCAAAGAAATCTCTTATCATTGTGTACCTGCCTCAGAGAACTCATACCACCGAAGGAACAAAAAGGTTGATTGTTATTTTAATTGAATTTGTTTTCAATTTATTTTCGAGCTGTCTGGGGAAACCTTTTACACGTGCATTGTTTGATTTGTTTTTAGCTTTGCTTCCATTATCCTAATAATGAAGCTTTTAAGGCATTTGAAGAAGCCTGGTTGTCAAAAAAGTTACTCACATTGATCAGATCAATACCTGCAAAAGCACCTGAAAACAGGAAGCAAATATGGATTTCAAAAAGCCAGCATTATTTTACAGAACTTGGGTTTTGTTGTGACCTCAGATGCTCAGCATGAATTGCTGACTCGATCTCTGCCAACATACACAGCCATGAGCTAATGTGCCAGGGGATTATTTTCCAGCATCCTTTAATGCAGGCTACCTGCATGTGGTCTCTTTTTCAAAGGTGCCGATCGCTTCCAGCTCACGCTGCTCTCCGAGTTAAGCTCCAAGACAAACCAGGACAGAAGGACTCCTTCAATGAGATTAAAGTAAAGCCAGGATTTGTGCAGCAATAGGCTAATTAGTTTGCTAGCTAGTTAGCTAATAGTTCTTTTCAATTTTATAACAAGCCAGAGGTTTATGAGCTGTGGAGCTGCAGAAAAGGTCACATTGCATGTGGAAAATGCTGTTGGGCAGCCACACTCTTCTTCTGCAGACTCTTACCCATTCCAGTGGGCTTTGGGATGAGACCCTGAACTGCAATGGCTCTTCTTCCCACACAAGCCCCTTATGCTGCCCTGAAAGCATAAAAGTGTCCTATAATCCCTGGCTCAGGCCTGTAGCATCCTTGCCTGCTGCCCTTCATGTTCAGACCTGTGGAGCCACACTCTGCTGTACTGGACCTTTTTGCAAACCAGTATCTTTTGCAAACCTGGTTGGCGCAGCAGTGCAAAGGGCAAGGCACTGGGGAGTCACAGGATAGGGGGCACCACACCCTGCCCAGGGCCAACTGCCTGCAGCCCTGTGAGCTCCCCATTTCCCCAAATCCATTCCTCTCAGGCCCACATGTGGTTTCCTCACTCTCTCTCACTCTTTCAACTTATCAGAGCAGGCAAAACTTCCTGTCCTGCAAGTATTTAGGTAGTTTTGTTTCTAGAGAGTGCACTTTTGTGTTAAGATACAAAGGTTTTAAAGTTGATCTTTTCAGTTCTGGGCTCTCTTCTCCAAGTGATAATGTGCTTTTTTGTTTAAAAAAATGTGTGGAATCTTTTAACACTTGGAATTAGTTTTCATTAATAATAAAAAGAGTCTCAGCTAATCATCTAATCATCACTGCCTTTAGTGATCCTTTTGTAGGTCCTTAATAGCTGAGTTTGCCTGTGTTTCTCTGATGCAGCAGCAGTGGCCTGTACACAGCTTTTACAGTCACTTTTTGCATTTCTCAATGAAATTCATTATTTTTCTTTCATGGTAGTGAACATCTGGGTGGCATTAGGCAGGCTTCATTTTGTGTTATTATTACAGTGGAGATCTATTAATTTTTCTGAATATGAAATTGCCTGAAAACCAGAAATTAAAGAACCAAAGTGACTTGCAATGAGTTGTTTCTGTCACTCCCTTCCCTTTCCTCTAGCCCTAAAAAGGAAACAAACTGTCAACACCATTAATTTTTAAAACACTATTTTGAAATTAAATATTGAGTCAGGTTTTTAAAAGACATACAGGACAGTTTTAAAAATTAAAGAACTGAGAACTTTTTCCGAGCACAGAGTATTTATTTTTGGCCACTAAACTACAACTGCTCATCCACTTCACCAGTTTTTCACTTTTACTACTGATCCAAAATCACTGTGATTTACTCGGCTCTATCTTCGCCTAAGCTGCAAACCAGGAGTTCTAACAATTTTAAGAGAAATCTATTTAATGTAAGGTCCTTAGGGAAGGCCCTGCCGTTAGTCACATGTTTGTGCAGCACGAAGTTCAAATCTCAGTTCACTGTGGCACTGTATTGCAACCCGCGTAATGAGAAAGTCTCACAGCCGTGGGATTCATTAACCGGCACGTGCAGGCAGGCATCAAAGCAGAGCGGCGGTACCCTGGGCCACGGAATGACACCAACTCAATTCATCTTTCAAATATGCAGCAGCAAAGTCATGCCTAGCAGTGACCGCAGTCCATGTTCTGCATCTAGTGGGACAGGCAAGAGATGCAGCTGCCCTGCGGCAGGTCTCACCGCCTGCCTGCCCCTGGGCACGGTACATGAAAAACAGCTCCAGCCTCTCATGCTACAGTTTTTTCATATCTGCTCATGAAAGCACTAAAACTGAGTGTTATTACTGTGTCCTTAGATTACACCAGCCTTACCTGTATCAAGGAGCTCTTTACTGTTCAGACAGCCCCACTGAGACAGATAAAAGACTCCAGAAGCATTAGACATGCAGGAGGGAGCAGCCTGGCCCAAAGCCATTGCCACTGTCACAGGTGGGTCTTCTGTATACGGTGACAGAGTAACTTCATCAGCCAGCATCAGCTCTGGCGTGTACCAGTCTGCCACCAGCAAGACAAATCTCTGCTGGGAGATACTGGTATGATCACTGCCAGCATCAGAGACTGGAGCCCTGCCATCCTCGCACAGGCCTGAGGATGCAGAATACACACCACAGCTGAGCAGGGACCTGGTGCTACACCCTGAGGCTTTGGCAGACCCTAGATTGAAAGCCCAGCCAGACAATAAGGCCTGTGCCATTGATGGCCACAGGCTCCGAGAGTTAGTCCCCTGGCCGGTGTCCATGCTGCTTTGGCTGGAAAATCTTCATGATTTCCCTCCTCGATCACATTTAGCAGCTAATGAAGAGAGGAAGGTACGTGAATCTGACCTCTCTGGGTGGGCGCTACCATTATCTTGGTCCCTCTGTATGCCACAGGGCACAGTCAGCATCTCAGTCTGCACTTGGGGCCAGGACCGGCACAACCTGCACGCCAGCCTCCCTGCTGTCCTCACCGACTGCTGATTTAGATGCCACTACCATTGCCCTCCCACTTCTGCTTTAATTTCTGTTCCCTGCCGTTCATGGCAGCGAACAATGATGCATTACAATTTCCAGGTGCCTAAGGCTCAAAGAGCTTCCCTAGATGTAATCAGCAGAAGAGAAGGATTTTGCATTGAAAGTCAGTGCCAACATCCCTGCAGTGATAACCATCCCTGTATAATTAAAACGAACATTTCATAAAATGTCATCTCCAAGCAGCATATTTTAGATTAAAAAAATAAAAAACATTTCCAGGATCAAAAGAAGAGAATTATAATTGGGAATGGGCGGAGGTGGAGGGAGACAGTGTGACAGCCCCAAGAAGTATCACTATTATTATGAGGCAAAGTTTGCTAAAATGCCAACTGCTCGCCCACAGTGAAAGGAAGAACCAGTTTACTTGTTAATCGCCTTAATTAATTAACTGGCATTGTCCTAGATTTCCTGAAGCTGGGTTTACTGTGGGAATCAATTTTAAAGAGCTTCCAGAAAGAAAATTTAAATTTATTCTTAAAGACTTTACAGATTAGTAAACAAGAGGCTGCTTCCAAACCATTTGGGCAAAACCACAGCCACGATTTATGGAGACACAGACTTTTTTCCCCATGGAGTCTGTCATGATCAGCTCTATCAACCTACTGCATAGGACAGACCTCCCTGGTTTAATTTGTCTGTGAACTACAACCATTCTGACAGAACATCCCGCACCCTCCCTGCCATCCTGAAGATAAAACTGGCTGCAGAGCAGAATCTGGTGTGGTGTGCCCAGGGCCAGCTCCCACTGAAACCCCTGCTTCCTTCCACCACCAGTTTGTTCAGCTCCATTCTCCACTAACTGCTGGCCTTCCCTTCTGCTGGAAAGAAGGGCAGTTTGGCATGTCCTTGCTCCCTGTACAAGCACTTACAGATGGTAACTGAGTTTTCATTACCAGGGCTGTGGTCTTCCAGACTTTCTCAATTAAATGGGCATGAAAGAGAGACCCAGAGTTTTTTCACAGTCCTCTGAGGCTGCTCCAGCTCCTAGCACAGTTTTCAGGCTCAGGACATAGTTGCAACCTAGTGTCAGACACTAGGGCAGCAGGATCTTGCCAGGAGTCATATTAATATATATGGTTTTCAGCTCTAACTCCTGACCACAGCATCACTTTAGACTGTCTCTTACCCCACACTTTATCCAACCTGGGCTCCAAGCCTTGTTTTAATTGCTGGTTCTCAGGCTAGAGATTCACACTTTGTAAACCTGACTGCTGATCCCAGCCTGGCAATAGAATCATGGAGGAATAAGGGCTTTTAGAGTTCCTTTAACCTTGCGTGTCTTACATGTCTGTTTTTGGCCAATGAATGACTTCACTAAAGTACCAGTTTCCTTACACTGACTGTACTTGAAGTTGCGTGTGTCCAAACTAAGATGAGCACATCCACTTCAGGTTGGGTGAATCACACACTTGGAGTCTAAATAACACACTGAAGACCAACACAGCATAATACGCATGGCCTTATTATAGTGCTCCAGTGGTAAAACACCCATCACATAAATATGGAAGCACACTCTGCTTTAAATAATGGATTTTAAGTGCTAATTTTGATGTCAGATTCTGCTCTTACAGGCATGTAACAAGCCAAGAGGGAGTAAGCAGTAGTCTCATCTCAGTCCTTGTAAAGAACAGCTGAGTACCATCAGCCCCTTCCAAAAAGAGCACAGAGGTGGCTGATCCCTTCTCCAATGCAGTTGTCTCCTACATGGAGAAGGTATCCTGCTTATCTGCCTATTAACATCAGAAATGCTTTCCTCCTGGTGGGTCAGGAGAAGATCACAGCCTGGCAACACCTTACTTCTATTTCATTGAATGGCTCATTTAACAATTACAAAATTTCCCTTGAGAAAAATACATTCAGTGGAAGAAGGGTTTAGCAAATCTTCAAAAAGCTTCAGTGAGAAAGCTGAATGGAAAGCACACACAGCCATTTTCATCTTCATTTTCTAATGTGCAAATACAACAGTTCCCCAGTCCTGGCAGGAGCAGAAGAGCAGCTAATGAAGCAATGCTGAACTCAGAGAAATCAAATGGAGAAGACTGCTGCACCCTGCATGCTGTACTCACAGCTTACACCAGGTAAATCCTTATCCTTCCAGGCACACTAGGAAACTTTGAGGAAACTGGTAAGAGCTGCTGTGTGGCCCAGGTGGATTCTGCAGAGATCCCTACACATCTCAGCCCCTGAATATGCACTTCCACATAGGAGTGAGATAGTCCTCTGTGCACTGGTGCCAGGCTTGGTATGAAATGGGACGTCTGGCACTAAACAGAAGCATTAACATACAGACGGAAAATGCCGGACAACACACCAGAAGGTGAGAACTGAGGAGGAAGAAACAGTGTGGAAGAACCAGCAAACAGGGAGAGAAGAGAACAACACACATTCCAGAAGGATGACTTGCGTTTTAAACCAGCTTGTCAACCTGCTGCTCCATTCACCGTATAAAGGACTTCTTCCTCAGCACAGCTCTGTCGTACTTTCTGACTATGAACTCCTCTCAAGGAACTTGGGTGCTCTGAACTTGGTCTCAGGGCATGAAGCAGGGAGATGGTAATAAGGATGTAGGGAAGGGAATTGTGTGCTATTAGGGACTATCTGGGCACTGGCTGTGAAACAAGACTCTGCAACACTGCAGTTTGGTGTCTTTGGTCCATTTGGGGCTGCAGCTGTCCTGGCAAGGCTGGACAGTCTTCGGTTTGCACCACCCACACTCTCAGCAAGTGAACCCAGGCAAACTGTATCTGATCTGCAACAGCCACAGTTCTGAATGTCCAGCCATTGGTTATTTCAAGAAGATCGTCACAAATTTTTGCAAGGTTTGGCTGAAGCTGTGCGTGAATCCTGTACTACAGAGGACATTTGGTAACCCCATGAGGAACTGAGTCCTTGTCACCCTAAGCAGGTGCCCAGTGAGAGGCCTACAGAGGAACTTCAGAGGCAGAAGGGAAAGTAGGATAAGGGAGACTGCAGATATTAGGCAAACACTAGGGGCTCAGGCAGAAACACCAAAGAAGCCCTCATTCAGAGCACACTTAAGAAGGACAAGTCTGCATAGAGCAAAATAGGAAAGTTCACCTTTTTGCAGTAATGGGTGCTGGGCAAGATGTCCCTGCAATCAGCACATAACTACACACCATAGGCAGCTGTCTCCCTCCCTCTTAGACAGATCCATCTTTCTTGGGAACAGACAAGGCATTCAAAGGCTTTATTCACCACTGAAAGCTCTTCTACTCATTACTAAACCACTGGGCCAGATGATACCTGAATAACCCTGCACAGCACAGGGGGAAACTGCTGCTGGACAATTATTGGGGGTCTCCAGCATTGTGGGGCTTTGCCACACATCTCCAACAATACAAAGCTCCCCCTGATATTTTGGTCTTTTCTCGGCAAATATACTCTCTCACCGACACAGAAACACGGATAAGCCAAGCACTGGCCCATTGTCCAGCTTAGTGCTTGGATGGGCTTCAGCAGTTCAGCTGACACACACATCTTGCTTTTATTTCCTTCCTCTAGTCTTCTATTTCCCTAGTGCTCTTCAACTCCTGCCCCAGTGTTTTTCATCATCACTGAGCCCATTGCATGCCCTCTCCATTCACAAGCAGGACCACACATGATGCCCTACTTGGGTCACACAGATCCCTCTTCAAGCCACATCCTGCCTTCCTGTGCAAGGTATCACACCATAATAAAAATAATACTAAAATCAAAAATTATTACATCAATAGGACTAATAAGGAGCGTCTAGTAGACCTGACTGGAAAAGGTAAAACTGCTCAGAGAAGACAGTGGGATTTGATGCAGTCATGTCACACATCCAGCTTTGCTACACAGCCATGTACTGCCTCCTGTAGCAATGGCCCAGCCTCTTAGATGCAATAAGCATTTCTTTCACCTTTTTAGTCACCAGTCACTGGTAATCTGCCCCATTAATCCTGCCTGTCAGCAAAGCCACAGCATAGCTGCACACCACAGTACCATACAACAGCCAAATACACTGCGTAAGAGCAAGAATCTTCTTAATGGACTTCTGCAGCGAGAGTGGTAAATGGGGGTGTTCCCAGATACATATATCCTGGTGAGAGGTAATGAACAGCACTCCCACAGCATTTTGCTAATAACCTCGAGTAGAGTGAAGAGTTCAGCTGGGAGGGGTGATTTTTTTTTTTTGGTAGAAGTTTGATGAGCTTTCAGAATCCCATATTTCAAAGCTTGCTCATTGCTAATTAAGGGTTAGTATACTAAATTAGCAGTAAATTAACTTCCATTTCTCTGCTAGTACACTAGAGCTGTAGGAAATTACCCAAATTATTCAGGTAGTGACATTCGTCACTGGGTGGAATAACTGTAGCTTAAACAAGATTTAGTGCTGCTCTGTAGCTAATATTCACAGCTGCAGCAGCAGAGAGGCAGGTTCCCTCACTCACAGTAATTTTGACAGTGTAAGTGCCGAGATAGGGTAAAACGTTCATCTGAGCTGTTGATTATTGAGGCAACAGGACATGACAGGCCATGCATTGCTGAGAGATCACTGCATGCTTAGGGTGCAAATGGGGAGGCACCTGCTAGTGACTGAATGTTGCTGTAAAATGAAAATATCACCCCAAAAATATCTCTGTGCAGTTGCTGCAGATAATTGATGCTGGTGCAGCATTACTTCAAACCAGTCATAAAGCTCCATCTGTAGCTGCAGCTCTATAGACATTTCGTAATTATGTTTAATATTGCAATCCCCTATTTCTAGGGAGGATTTGAAGATCTCCACACATTTGTCTAAGTGATGAGGGTTTTATCTAGGGCTTAGGAGCATACCTTCTTCCCTGGGGGAATAGATAGCTCTGGAAGTTTCTGACTGCCTTCAGAGCCTTCCCCTACCCTCCTTTTAAGTCAAACCTAACTCAACTATAGCAGTCTGAACAATCTGGTAGAATCGGAAAGAGGTAGTATGGGCATCTTACTGCAGTGATATGTCCAATAAAAGAACTTTTCCAGTTCAACTGTCTTGAAGGAAAAGGGTAAAGCTGAAATGCTGAAAGCCTGGAGCTTGCTTTGTTCTCATGCCACACGGCACACAGTTGCTTTGGCACTGGGGAGGATTTGTGCCACCCTGCCCTACTGCAAAGTCCTGTTTCTTTCACCATTTGTAGCACAGGCTCACAGAACCTCACTCTGACACACATTTAAGAAGATTGTAGGATTTGCACTTTTGGGCTTTCCTAGGCACCATGCTTTTGAGCAAGCTGCAATGAAGTATGCAGGGAGAGAAGGTCCCTGCAGGAAGAACAAGGACTGTCCACGTCCCAGTGCAAATGAGCTACAGGGAGAGAGAGAAGCAAGGAACTTGTGTGAGAAAGAAGGTGGCAAAGGAGGAGACAGAGAACAAAGCACTGCTGCTTTCTCACTCACTAAGACTGTGACTAAGACAAAACACCCTTAATACTGAAGGAGAAACTCTTCAGGACAGCATTTTACTCTTGACTACGAAGAACGCAGTCATTTTATAAAATGCAAAAGTTGAATATGCAGAGTTACATAGACAACAGGACATCTCCCATTTGATCACAAAGGTGATCCTGTGGTGTCTGAAGCCTTGTGCAGAATGGCAGCAGGAGTCTTTACACTTTATTTTTAAATTTTCCAGCACTCAGACTGAGGGAATGAGCTGTTGCCCCCTGCAAATAAAGTCCCAGCCTAAAGCAGGCATGTTTTAAAACTCACTGATGGAGATTTCAGATGCCACCAGTATTAATTTTCACTCTTCTGGCTCTGTTCCTTGTCTGCTGCTGGCAATCACAGTGGGATCAAGAATGAGTCTCAAAACAGGAGGAAAAGACAGTTGTCTAGTTGTGCTTTTCACATTCTCTCACAAGCAGCTCAAAGCAGGGATGATAATGCATATCTTAATTAAGGCCCTTCACAAACTGCCCGGGGCAGGTTTTTATAGATACTGGCTTCTGGCTGGACAACTGGCAGACTTTTACTGCCTGGGAAAAAAGCATTGCAAAAAGCCAGTCAGTTAAATCAATGTTCTATTAATTCATATTTAAAATCTCACAGGAACATCGTACTTTTTGTCCAAAAATGTTCCAGATCATTAACAGCTGCACAGCTAGCATGGGATGCAGAGGAACAGGCTTCTCCATTGTCAGAGAGTGCAGGGACGTTGCTCTCTCCAGTTTAAAATCCACTAGGTTTCATTCAATGCTGGTATTAGCCCACTTTTGCCACCTAGCTTGCCCTTGAGATGAAGAGTCACCAGATTGCTGAAGAAGTGCTACTTGAAACATGAAAGCAAATCTCTAGTTTGTGGGGTAGGGGGAATCCCCACAATACACTCACAGTTTGTGTGTCTCTCTTCCTTATCCTTCACAACACCATGTCTCCACATAGGTGCCTTGATGCTGAGCAGTGGCAGGAGGACCAAATCCCTTGTTACCACTTTGCAGCACTCCTGGGGAGCAAAATAAGGGAAGGATCTATTTACTTGCTCCTTTGTGACCTGCAATGAAGAATGAATTTTGTACAGTGCTCTCAGGCGGAGCAGCTGCCATCTCCTCTCCCAAAGGGATGAAGCTGGTTCTCCCACAGTTTCAGCTTTGCTCTATCAGGCAACATGAAAAGGACAGCAAGGGGACCCCAGCTCTTTTTTGGCACTGTTTATCCTCAGAGAGATGGAAGGGGCATGACTGCTTCTCTCATTAGCCATGGCCTCAATAATGGCTGTCTGCTTCACAGAGCCCCTCCTGCAGGACCTAGTCACTGAGAGCCTCAGTGGAAAATGGTACTTCCAAATGTCAGTGACTGCAGAGGGAATGCAGAATAAAAACTGACTACAAGAAGAACAGATGAACAGAGAAACCCAGATGTTCTGTTTGGTATTGAAGCTGTGTTACGATGCCATGTGGGGCTGTATGGGGCACTTGGCTGTGTGGCGACTGCCCCTGACCTGGCCCTGTGCCCAGTCCCAACCTTGAGAGAAGCAGGAACCATCTCACCCCAATTTCATACCACTGAGCCCATATCACACAGCCCATGCATGGGACTGGAAGCTCACAATCCTTATTTTGCAGAGGGCTGAGATTGCTGCAGTGACTTCCTAAGCTCACCCAGGAGGCCTGAGCAGAGCCAAGAGCAGACCATACATTTCCTGTGTGCCAAGTTACCAGCTCTACATTAGGCTAAACTGTCCTACAAGCACAAAGCGCCTCAGAGCACAGTTTTTGGGCACAGAGCAGGAACTGCACAGAGCAGAGCATCTGTGCCGGAGCTGTACCCCAGGCTCAGCCTGCTCTGACTTTGCCTGTCCATCTGTACCTCTCTGTTTCCCCCAAAGGGTTCTCCCAAAGAAACCACCACTGTATATTTTGGAAGGATTTCCATCCCATGGATATTTCTTACATCTTATTAACTCTCCACATTTGAAAGAGAAAAATAATGCAGCAATGAATGTCCTGCAAGGACATGTGCTGTGACTTTGGAAAACATGCAGCATCTTATTAAAAAAAGCCATAGAACTAGTCTGGTGGAGGGACCAAGTCAAAGTGCCAATTTTTTAATGCTGTTTACCGACTCAAACAGGCATTCTGCAGCCCACCTGTTCCTAGTGCCGCTGACTTCACGACAGCCATTTTCTGAAGCCAGAGAAATAATTACTAGACGAGTTTATTGATGGCAGCTGGTTTGGAGTGAAAAAGTCCAAAACGTGCAATAATTAAAGACTGTAAAGGATGCAAGTTATTAAAAGGACAAAAAAAGGTAAAATAACTCAACTGAACCAGCCCAGAATGGGCAAAATGGACAGACATCTTCCGTGTGAAGCAAAAAATCTCTCCTCCAAGCTGATGCAACCACATCTACTCATAGACGAGTCAATAAAGGTGAGGAGGAGGAAAAAACCTCAAACTATCTAAACTTCTACACTTGTTTTTTTTTTTTATCCAGGAACTATAGCCCAGCCCTCATCATTAACACAGGATTCAAAGTGCTGTAGTCAAACAATGGCCTAGAGAGCAGCCTATGCCAGCTGCTTCAAAAGTCGCTGTAAAATCCCATAATGGAGGATTATGCACCAGTATGCCTGAGGGAGAGGCCGTGTTTAGCGTATGGCCAGAAGGACAAAGGATGTGACTCCAGCCCGCCCCACTGTAGATGATATTGCTAATCATACAAACGATGCCAATCTGTCGGTCTCAATATCCTACCTTGTGGCAATGAGTCCCATAGGCTAATTAAAACTTGCGTTCAAAGTACTTCCTATTAATGCTGTTCAATGCATTGACTTCAAATTTAATTTGCTGTCTTTTTTTCTTATTTAAGAGAGGAAAAAGTCATGGCACTGTTGTTTTATTTATATCCATCACAGTTTGTCTCTCAGTGACACGGCCCACATATTGTTCTCCCTAAAATGAGCAGACCTAACCTTTGCAGTCTCTGCTTGTATGCAAATCTTCCCACTACAGTTTTTTCCGTGCCTCTGATTAGGTTTGTTGCCCTTCACTGAACCTCTTCTATTTCCTGCTCTATCATTTTTTAATTAGGGTAACCAAACGAAACATGCCTCTCAAGGTGAGGCCACATCATCTCTAGAACAACACTGTCATATTTTCAGTGTTGTCCTCTATTCAGCAAATTAATGTGATGCCATTTCATATTTATCCTTTTCTGATCGCTGCTCAGACCTGAGCAGATGTTTTCCACTGAGCTCCTCTTCTTCTGTTTTGAAGCTTGCGCCATTAAAAGATCAACTGTTCCATCCAATTTGTAACAACTTCCTTTTGTTCACACTGCTTTTTTCTATCAGTATTTTGATTAATAAACCTTTGGTAAATTCAAAGGAAACTCTTCATCATGTTTAAATTTGATTAAATTTAGTAGCGTCAAATTTCACCCATTCACGACTGTCTTTTTCAGATGATCATAAAACAGGGAGTACAGGCTCAAGGGGTGCTGATCGCAGAAGTGCCTGTACATGCAATTGCTGACATCTCCATGGAAATAGTTTCAAAAGAATGCATGTATTATAACATAAATAAAAGCCTCATTTATTCTAATCCTCAAACCTCATCTTTCTGTACCTGCACCACAGGCCTACAAAGGGGAAAGGAGAGAAGCAGCTTCTGTCGCTTCTCAGGGTATGTTCACGTGCAGAGCATCGAGGCAAACAAACCCACCTCCTCTACCCGCCCTAACACAATTTTCAAGAAAGGTGAACGTGACAGTCTTCGAAGGGATTTTAAACAAAACAAGTCAGGAAAGGCTTCATCATCCTATTCACTACACACTCCTGTAGCCTGTAAAGAGAATACCCCTCTCAGTGAAATTCAGACCACATATGGTTTCTGAATGCAGATTGTCTTTTTATAATGATATATTCATGCTCGCTACTGTCCTTCAGAGACTTCCCATAGAGCAGATGCTTTTCCTTCAAAAAAGTGGTGATTCCCTTTGAAGTAATTCAGGTTTCTGAACAGTAACAGAGGAAGAGGAGAGATGAAGAGAATCTTCAGCTGTTTCACACCTAGGCACAAATCCCTTTCCAAGGATTTTGATGGCCATGGTCATGATAGAGAAACATTCCCAAGTTTGTGGTAGAAGCCTTCTTCAGCCTCCCACAGCAACAGACAGGAGGCATTTTGCCCTTGAGATAGCTGAAGAGCTCGCCTCACACCATCACTTCGTGCTGCACTTTGCAGTGGTTCTGGGATGTTATTAATTACAGGAGTGGATATTAAGAAAAATATTATTTTCTCCAGCATATAACACACCAAATTTTCAGAAGTTACTTATTCCTAGAGAGAACTTCTGCATGTTAGGTAAGAGTCCAGAAGCACAGCCGAGCGCAGGCTGAAAAAGCTGTGTTTCTGCTAGGAAGGAAAAACCATCACATTTTCCAGAGATGAGTTTTCTAGAAATGAAAAACTGCTACTTCGCTTTTAGGACAAAAACAATAGTTTCTACCTCAGCTAAAGAATCCCATCTGCTGTGGGCTCTGAGTCATCAGCTTATTAGCAAAATTGTCTGAGAGAAGCATAAATCTGAACTGCTCAGAAACCAAATCTGTACTTAGACAAAAATCACAGTCTGCCACTTCTCCCTAAATCACGCTTCTTCCTAGTCTTCAGTTCATTACCACCGCCACCCGGCAGCACCTGCCAGCCAGACCCCTCCACCCACCCCAAATCGCCTGCAGTATCTTCCCTTTCACCATGAGTCCTTTGGCTGGCACCAGCCCTGAATGTGAAGGCGCTTTTCCCCCCGACAGGCAGTCCATCCACAGGTCATAATTTCTGGCCAGTGGCATTTATGCTGCAATTCCCTTTTGGCCATATGTACAGAGCAACCCTATTTGTTTTGCTTTTTCCTCTCTCTGCCTCTCTTTATCTTCTGAATATAATACACTGTCAGAACCACGCACTGGCTTGTATGTTTTAACGGCTGTCACTGCTCAGCAGCTCGCTCCGTGCTTCTCTTTTAATGGCACATTTCCCCTCCACGTAAAGCTGAGCCATTGCTACTTGGATGACCATCCGCAAACGCTTCTGGGGTCAGGTGTGAGATTGTAAGTTTTCTGGGGTTAATTTCCAAGTCACTTTTTTGCTGGTACTTAGACACACTCTCTCAGTAAATCACCAGAGCTAATGGGGAGGGAGCCTGAGGAGAACAGGGGCGGCATACCTACAGGCTACGCTTGTAGCTGTTCTTTATCTAAGCCTGTCATCTGGAGAGGCAACGTTGTGGTCTCTACCAGTGCAAGATCAAAGCCTTCCAGGGCTGTCAGAACCCTAAGCCTGCCACTATTCCTATTTACACGTGTTTATTTTTAGTATTATTATTAATATTAACTCATCTTGGCAGCTCCTGAGCAGCCGTGTGGTGAAGAACCCTGTCCCACTAAGTATTATACAAACCAAAATGACATCTCCCCTCAGAGCCTGTAGCCTCAGGAGAAGCTTGTAACAGAGAAGATGTTTATCTACTGGACTTCATTCAGGTTGATTCAGTGTAAACAGAGCCATGCTGTTTATATCACAGGAGTTAGGGCTCCACATCTGCTATGGTGAGACAGAATTAGGCACCCAGAGGCTTTTGAAGAACAGGCTCTCAGTCCCTGTGCACCTCATTTTCAGTAATGGCCAAACACTTAGTGCAGTGCTCTGCACAGTGGTGCCTCATTTCAGGGCACCGGGAAGGACTGTTGTGTCCCTCGTAAGAACCTGCATCAGGATCCAGATAGCCCTGTTCATCAGTCTCTAAGGCACGCTGCTCCCCCAAAAGCAGCAAATGCTCAAGTACCTGAGGGGTTTGGGAGCTTGTTTCATTCAGGCCTAGTAACTCCCAAAGTGTGAGATGCCATGGACACAGAGCCATCACGTTTACAACTGCAGAGGTCTGCTTCCACCCACTTCTGTGATAAACGGCACCAAAGGAGATGTGTGCCAAACACAGTTGGGGTTTTATGCTTGTTCCTGTAGCACCTCTTTGGATTTTGTTTAGTTCACTTCTGCAAAAACAGCCAGAAGCAGTATTTCCTTCAAATTACAGAAGAATTTTGCATTATCTTCATGTGATACAAGTGTGGTCCTAGATTACATTTAGGAGGAAGCACAACATGTGCCAATTAATAATAGAGGCTTTGTACAAGGGTATTAGCCTGTCTCCCTCCTGCTGCTTGAGCCAGTTCTCACCTTCTTAACAGTGTTAGCAATTACAGAATCACAGAACATTAGGGATTGGAAGGGACCTTGAAAGATCATCTAGTCCAATCCCCCTGCCAGAGCAGGATCACCTAGGCCAAGTTGAACAGGAACATATCCAGGCAGGTATTAAACATCTTCAGAGAAGGAGAGTCCACAACACAATGGTTCTGCCACTCAGTCTCCTCCCAAGGGAGTATATTGGAAATGTCCTCCAATTTGTGTGGTTTCAGCTACAAAGAGGCATCTTCTTCTAGACATACAGAGTTGAGCTGGAAGACAGCTAAACTTTCCCCTCTGGCAAAGATTCAGAGCCAGCACCTGTACAACCAAAAGTGTCCACATCCACTACGTGAGAGCTAACAGTTACACAAAGAGCTTGGGCAGAGGCTGAGCCTCTGCTTCAACTAAAACCTGGGAGCGAGTCCAAGATACAGTCCTTATTTTGCCCCAGGCTTATCCATCCGCAATACAAATGGGCATTTTGTGATAGAACGAGGGGCAATGGTTGTAAGCTGGAACATAGAAGGTCCCACATCAACCTGAGAAGAAACTTCTTCACAGTGAGGGTGATGGAGCACTGGAACAGGTTGCCCAGGGTGGTTGTGGAGTCTCCTTCACTGGAGATGTTCTAGACCCACCTGGATGTGTTCCTGTGTGACTTGGTCTAGGTGATCCTGCTGTTGCAGGGGGATTGGACTAGATGATCTTTTGAGTTCCCTTCCAAGCCATAATGATTCTATGATTTTGCAGAACATCAAGGTCTGTGACACTGCTACAGATGTGTGGCTGGTACGAAACAGAAGCTCAGAGTAGCTAACAGTAAATTGTCAGCTGTGATCCAGGATAGCACCAATATGGTTCACTGCTTATCTGAATTACTTCAGGGTATCTTGGCAAACTCCTGCAGTGTACCATAGCCACCCAAGGGACACAGGATTTTATGCAAAGAACAACTTTTTTTTCACTCCTACAAAAACCTTCCATGGATACCAATAGTGGAGCAAGTGCAGGGCTAATGGATGTTCCTTTAGTTCTGCTCTATTTACCTTCAACAAAATGCTATACAAACATGCTTTCTCCGACAAGAAGAGTCAAAAATAAGTGTATTTGACTTACCTGTTTAGGAAATAGTGACATATGTCAAGCAAATCGCTTCAACACTGGGTTCTTCAGTTTCAGCAACTGTCAGAGGGCTCCTCTATTGAAAGAATCAATGTCTTTCACAGATAAAGAGAGGTAATATAGTGGCTTATTTTGATAGTACTTGACAGTAGTTTTTGACAGTAGTTTTCACTATCAGTCTATTAGATTTGAATTTTAACTAGAACCCATAAGAAATATGCTTTCGGATTTTAGCACCGAGTCTCTGCAAATCAAAAGGGCAGGGGGAGCACAGTTCCTACCTGCTTTTTATTTGCCATTATCTATCAGTCTTCAATTTTAATTACTCATATTTAGTACTTCTCCCAATTTTTATACTCTTGAGATGTCATAATAAGACACATTTAAACCGTACTTCCCTGCTCCCTTGGCAAGAAGGGACATTTCACACAGCTAGACTTGGAGAGGGAGCTATTTTGTAATGTCACTTTGTTCAGATTGACAGTGCAGTTCCATCAAGGCTCATCTGTTCTGCTCTTACAAGCCTGCAGAAACTTGAAAGAAGTTATTAATATTGATTATTAAGTATTCTGACACTTGTCCATGCAGGATCTTGTGGGCTAAGGATCTTTTAATTAAAGTCTTTATATAAAACACATCTCCATTAAAAAAAAATAAGAAAAAAGTCGTTAAAGGATCCAGATCTGAATTCTCATAGTAAAACAAAATCTTTGAAAATACCACTTAAATTACAGCTAGGTTCTTCCCTGCCCCAAGAAATTGGTGAGGATTTTTCAACAGGCATTACCCTCAGACAAAGAGGAGGCAGAGCCAGCATGAAGAGAACACAGATAAATTCCTCATTACTCTCTATTTCTATATCTCTTTCAACAATTACCAATTTTAAACCTTCTCCTACTGGAAGGTCAGAAAGAATCCACTTGTTCTGATCCAGACTGTTCATTCCTGGCTACCATTTCCAAGAACATTGTCATCATCTCCTTTATTTTGATACAAATATGTGACCTTGTTTGGTACAGTATCTAAATATTTATTTGTTTCCAAGCTTAAATTTATTATGTGATGTGAGAAAATTCCCTTTGGTGTAACAATGGCTCAAAGAGACAAGGCTGCAAGATGACTGAAGGTACAAAGGTGCAGGAAATAAAAGGACTTGTATTCCCAACTCATCATTTCATATACTGCTCGAGACAAGAATCGCATCCTGGCTCTTGATGTATTGTTGTTGTATATGCCGAGATCTCGGTTATGTTTAAATGTAGTACTTCAGCTTCTTTGCTTAACAACACCTGATAACTTGCCTGACATCTCAAAGAGTTTCTTAAAATATTCTTAAACCTTTGGCATCCCTTCCTGCCCTGGGCTTCATGAATAAAACATTTATCCAGTCAGCAGCTTTAGCAAAGAGGAACAGCCAAGTTCCATCCATCAATGTCAGCAGCTGAATTACTGAGTGATTTCGGATCCTTTAATAACTCTGTTTCTTTATGAGTATGTTGGTAAACAATCAAATAGTGCTGGCACCTGGCTTTCAGTGAACATTAACTTTTTTGCATTATCAAACACTACTAATACAGCTCATTGATATTACTGTCATTGAAATAAAAGTCCGCAATGCTGTCCACCTTTGTGAGAATGAGCTGAGGTTTATTCTTGATTTGTTGTGAAGGTCATCAAAAACTCCTCACATTAAACCTGCTGGGGCTTTAAAAAGAAAGAGCAAGGATAAATAGAGCCTTTACTTCACATATAATGTGCATCATTTATCATTGGGATCATCAAGTAGTAATACACTGCCCGTTTTGTAAGGTTGTTAATAGAAACTAAGCATTTTGGGGTGAAAAACCAATGATATAATGCTTCTGTTGTTGCAGAAGTCTAAAAGCTGGGAGATCCAAGAACTGTAAGGAAATTGCCTACAGATACACAAAAGGAGGTTCATGGTTTGACCCTCTGTGCTAGGGAAGAAGGAGAAGAGGGAATGGAAAAATCAGCGTTCCCAATTCCTAGCCAGAATTTGACCGAGCACATTTGCTTTGAAAGAAATTAATATTCAAGATTTTAAAAGAATGTCTCTTCACAGTGCTTTACTCTGAGAGAACAGTAGGAAGAGGTTTTCCACACAAGTGGATACAAGCACTGGTTTAGCCTCTAACCAAGGTATGCAAATGGAGAGCCCCAATATTCCCTCCTGTAACCTTTCACACAGGAAAGCTGCTCTTAGGCATTCAAGAATAACACGTTCAAGTCAAAAGGGTCATCTAAATAAGGATGACTGGCCACGGTGCAGTCCCATGTCTGTCTTTATTCACCAGGGATTTGTGCCTGGAATATAAATAGCAAATACCCACAGACACACTGATATTAGCATAACTTTGAATATCTGATCCTGCATAAACAATCCTTCCCAGCTCTGGGAGAGAATTACTAACATCAGATTTGTAGATGATGAAAACCAAGAGACATCCCAATAAACAACAGAAGACCACAAGGCTCCCTAAGTCCATCTAGACTTCTGCTCCTCAACCCTTCGGGTGCTGCCGTGGGATCACCCCTCAAGTCATCTCTCGGGGGTTACAATATTTGCTTTCCCCTCTGGGGAGACTCTTTGTTCCCAGCATAGCAGTAGCAATACCTGAGATGTCACCCTGCTCTGCTGAACACTCCCAGGCCCGACGCAAGCAGTGCACTGTGTGCAGAAATACAGGAGGGTTGTCCTCACCTCCCAATACATGTTCCCAGCTGCAGAGCAGTGGGAAACCACAGGCTGATTGCACCAGAGGAAACATTTGTGCAAGTTTCTGCAGGTTTACATGAGCTCTGTGCTGCTGATGTCAGGACGCTCAGGTAGGGACCAGTAACTTTTTCATTTAGAGGTATCTTAGAGCCTCTCCATAGGAAAATAAACAGGCTCTTCAGTAAAATTACACCCAATTAAGCAACAGGTACATAATTAAGCCACAGCTTCAGTGTTTAAGCACATCCCTGTTGCTTAGATAAGTGAAGTGTCACTTTTATGGATTAAGCATATATATGTTCAAAGTTTTTTTCTGTTGCATCTTACAAATAAAAACTAACATTTAGTCACACCTAAGTAAAGGCTGGTTCTGACTGCTTTGTTGCAGTTAGAACAGGTACCGTTTCTGAGAAGCACAAAAGCAACCTGCTCTTTGAATCCCAGGCAGGGTGACAGCAATGATAATTAACCATCAATTAAATGAGATGTGAAATACAATGACAACCCTTTTGGCCAGCATAAGCACAGCCAGCTAAAGTGCAGATGGCATAAAAGTTGTGTGGGGAAGGTTTTGCTCAGGAAACTGGGGAGCAGGTAGTTGCCCTGCTGCCTCCCACCAAGTCCCCATGGTCATTCCACTGCTGGTACTGCACACACCTTGTGCAGATGGGGAAGAAGTGATGGTGGTGGAGACTGCTGGCTTCCTGCCAGTTGCCCAGGACTGCTAGGATCATTGGGATACAATGCCTCTGAGTCCCTCAATTAAAATAAGCTCCACCCACAAAGAGAAGACAAGAGAAGAATGGCAGCACAGCAGGAAAGAGCTCATAGGCCATCTCCTCTCTACTTCCTGTGAGAGACCTACACAGAGCTGGCCCATTCCATTGCCTCTCCAGGCTGACCAGAGATAGGGGATCCACCCTCAACCTGCTCCAACAAATGCAGGGATGGGGTTAGTCACTTTAGCTTTAAAGGTTGAGGGGTTTTTTTTTTTCCAAATTTCTTTTTAAATTTGCAGTTCTTTCATGCCCTGTTGAAGGAAAAGCTTAGGACCCAATGGAGGTCTTTGCACAGGCTTTGGAATGAGCCCAGTGAATTTCTATTCTGAGCTAAAAACATAAACCAAAACAAAAACCCCAAACCTCACTTTATTTCCCAACTTTATCCCCAGGCTCTGAAGTTGTAAATACAAACTACACCTACCTCATTTGAAATCTGCTACCTCTTCATCCTATCTCAACTTTTGTGGTAATGAATTACTACTTTTTCTGAGGGGAGCTTTTTGTTTTGTTTTGTTTTTTTTGTCTGTTTTAAAAGATTGTGGATTACCTAACCAGATATATGGGTGTCTTTATTTTTATTTCTAAAGGAAAAAAAAAAGAAATGGAAAGACATTCCCATCTCCCCTATATCGACAGCAGCTGCAGCTGGAATGCCGAGGGTCAAAAATTCTTTGTCCTGAATCTTAGAAAAATGTCCCCCCCCATATTCCCACTGAAACATGTTTCACACTTAGCTATTGGAAACATACCCTGAAGACATTTACATCACAGGCTTTGTTATTATAAGTTATAGTAAAAGACAAAAGGAACAAGGTTTTGTAACCAGAGGGCAAACATTGCAGCTGCTAATTTGTTAGGGGGTGACATTTCTGATAATGCCACTTCAGTCAAGCTCCCATTCCATACTGTAATTTCATTACAGCATCCTATCACAGCACTTAATAGCAGAGATGAACATCAACAGATCTATTACCTAAACCAAACAAAGATATTAGGAAACTTCTTGGGACTGAGTTGTATATTGACTTCTGGTCAGCATTTCTGGAGAATTTCATTATATTTATGTCATCAAAAAACATAACATATGGACCTTCTGAACAGGAACTTGTACCAGCAGGAGTAACACAATTGTTTTTCCCCATTTTGTGATTTATCATCCACTCCATTACATGCTACACGGGCTGTCATTTTTCTTTAAATGTGCTTGATAAAACAGTTCTCGTTCTGCTAGGTCAGGTATTATTATTCACCAGCATTATGTACCAACAAACATGAACAACAGCAGCAGCTGTGGAGCTGTCGCTGAGTATCACAGTTAGCGCTGGGCTTTCCCCTGCCATACTCTGATCCCACAAAATGGGGAAGCAGCTCCTCGTTCCCTCCCCACGTGGAGCAGGACACACACACACGCTCCTCCACAACCACTATCGCAGCAGGAGCCTGCAGAAAGTGGAAAACAGCCATGCCTTTCCATAACGCAGCCCATTTTAAAGATTTAGAGCTGCATTTGCTCCCTGCCATCTCTGTAGCATTTCACTTGCACAGGTCTATGGCTGTAATTGCCGGTGGCCCCATGGTCAATCCCAGCTTTGTACCCAGACCTGAGACCTGCCCTAACCAAATTCCCATGGACTTCACAGGGATTTGCATCACAGTGGTGTCAGAGTCCCTACCACATGGCTGGTATAAGGAACAAGATGTGCCCTTCCTGTCCAGCAACCCTTGCACTGCTCAACCACCAGCACACAACCAGTGGGACTGGGGACCGGCCCTTCACATCATCTGTGCCAGCCAGTGCTCTCAGCCCTGCCCTGCAAGATAAGTGTAGTGGAGGTCTGCGAAGGCAAGAGGCTCTCTTTGCACTTCTTGCCAGTTCTCAGATGTTCCCTTATCTGCTCTTAATTATCCAGGCTATTTTTACACTGTTTCTCTCCCCATCTCCTAATTGCCCAAAACTTATTTTCCTGATGGTTTTCTGCTGAAGATGAATTTCAGGAGCTCAGTATCTCAGACAATTTCAAGATGTAATTAACACAACCACTCCCCTCATTAGTGAGTGGCCTAGTTTTTCTCTCCAGCACTACCATCCCCCTAGATGTTTGAAAAATGTCCTTATTATCCCCCTGTAGCTCTCTGACTAGCATTAACCCCTCATGCTTCTTAGGGCTCTCCTCTACTGGCCAGTAGCTTGGAAATGCCTGACAGAAGCCTCTGTGTTTGTTGGTTTCCTTGAGTTTCTGCAGTGGGTTTTTCTAGTTTGGAAATTCTGGATAACAAGGTACAAATGCACACAGCCCACAGCAAGCCCATCTTTACACTTCAGCTGCAAACCACATTTTTATTTCAAATGTCCAAGCACATCTCCTCCTCCTTGATTGTGATTAACTTCTTTTGACTTCACTCAAACAAGTGTTTGTTCAAATAAGGAGTCAATTTGGCATGAGAAGGTTCCAACATCCTGGTACTAGCACATCCTACAAACCACCCTTTAACAAGAAAACCTAAAGCTTGTTTCCAAAGCTAGCACATTGAGAGCTCACATAGGAGACCAAACTTAATTGCCTGTGGCTGTAACAATATCAGATAACCCCTGCCGAGATAAATAAGCAGACTTGGGAGATTAATATTTTCTTTGATATAAACTTTGTAGGATGCTCTGTTGTCAAAAAGTCCACAGAGATTACTTGTGTTCTAGTAGGTGGCACTTCATTTTCCAGAATCTATGACCCAGCAGAAATTACTGTCAGCTCCCTGACCAGTCAAGGGGTATTGATTCCCCCCGTTACTACAGCAACCCATTAGTTATTAGATCGTGTCTTGTATGCAGTGACTAATCTGCCTCAGTGAGGTCTCGGATTTTGACACTTTTTCATTCTAATCCTTAATTAGTTTATTTGATGTGGCCTGCACATTTTATTTTTATACTAAATAGTTATTGAAAATACAGTCAAAATGAGCAGAGATCAAAGGAGCAAAACCAGTACACTGTCAACTGAACTAGTTATGCAAACTAGAAAGGAGAAAAAGCAGCATACCCTATCAAATGCGTGAGCCAGCTTCATTCACATCTCCTAAACATGCACAAAAACCCCCAACAAAACACACAAAAAAAATCACCAACCCAGGGCACCTTGCCATCCCCAGACTTCACTCAAAACACAACTTCCTTAGATATGTCTCCTCTGTGTTGCCTGTATTCCAATGATTATGCCAAGAGACCAGCAAGTGCTCATCAGCAACTTTATCAGCTCCCTTTGATACTTCATTTCTCAAGGAAGTACAGACTTCCCTTTCTACCAAAATAACCACAGACCAGATTCCCTTTTATGGATTACCCTCTCTTTGAGGTGAAGTGGTGAGAGCCCTACCAAAAGCCAAGAGGGGACACACTCAAAATTGTTTCTGTCAGCACGATGACCCAAACCTGGACAGAGGAGCAGCTGCATCTCGTAAACTACTTGACACATAAAACTGCAGGTTTTCACCACAAACTTACACAACTTTATCTTACACTCATTAATTAGCAACTGTGTCACCTAGTAATAAAATAACATCCCAGTTTTTGACTGCGCTCCATCTCTAGATGCCAACACGACCACCAGCCTCAGCTGCACATTTCAGTCAACACAGTCAAGATGTACTTGCACAGATTTAGGAAAGAGATAGAAGATTTGCCAAGCTAGGCACCAGGGAGAAGTTCACATTTAGCTTAACTTGATAGCAAAATACGGACTCATGCGGTGGCTTTTCCCCAACTCTGATTCATCAAGGGGAGGAAAAGGAAAATTATCCCAAACTGGAAAGGCTTAGGGTAAATATTCTGATATCTGACTGCATGGATATCCTTTTCTTGGTATTACCATCAGGCTGGAGAGCAGCAAA
Organism: Rhinopomastus cyanomelas; assembly: GCA_013400115.1. Lineage (NCBI taxonomy): Eukaryota > Metazoa > Chordata > Aves > Bucerotiformes > Rhinopomastidae > Rhinopomastus > Rhinopomastus cyanomelas. The sequence goes on from VXBP01010234.1 coordinate 383,112, forward strand.
CGTGGCAAGTTCAACCTAGAGACTCTCTACTTCCCCAGTATTCCTTGTCCTGCAATTTAAATTTCACAGTATCAAAGAGATGGACCATTTAGCCAATCCACTCATCTGTCCCGGGTCACTCCCTACAGCACAATCTTCATTCAGTCTTGAAAGCCTCAAGTAGAAATTAAATGTAAATAGGCTGAAATAGAACAGAATGTGGAATTGCCTTGATCTGAGTGAACATACACGTGTGCCAACAATTTTCTGAAACTTTGATAACCCACTTTGATCCAGCAGAAAATTGACCTAGTGTGCTCAAGAAAGTGTCTTGAATTAGCCCAGGTAACCCATTTGTGTTATCATCCATCTTGAACAACCCTCTGGATGTAATTCATGTAACTGTGGACCAGCTACTAAATCAGAACACTGCTCTCCAGCAAAACCTAACCCAGACTGAGTCTGTAACAGCAAAAGCAGTCAAGTGCCCCACTTGCAAGCCGCCAAGTCAAGCATACACTATTACCTAATTGGAAACCTGTAGGCACAGTGGATTCGGTAGTAAAACACAGTCTTTGATTATATGAAGATATATTTCATTGGAGGTGGACAGGAGCAGTAACAAAAAGCAAAAAGAAGTTTTTCAACACTCCTGGTGAAGATGTAGTAAAACCTCAAGGTAAAGCAAGATGCAGCTGCAAGAATTAAATATAACTTAGGAAATTCAAGGCCATTGGTGATTAGCATTGTCATTGAATACAACTGGGCATAAAATTAGGGAATGAATTGAAGCATCCAAACAGCAAAGTCATTGCTCCTCTTCATTAGGAGGATGGGGGATCAGAAGTGATCAGTAATAACACGCTAACAGAACTGTCTGTTATGCAAGCCTACCCTTTCTGACAAATATTTCATAACTTCGTGTGTACCAACTTCACAATAGAGGAGACTTTCAGCTCAGACTCTTTTTTCATAAGCCTTATATTTTAGATATGAGTAACCCAGCTTCTTGTGTAAAAATCCTGATATTTAAGGCCTTAGTTTGAGGCATACAGGAGGATCTTGCATCCGATCCCCTTATTACAAATCAGACCCCCAACTCCTGTGCCCCTAGCTGCCTTGAGGAGAAAGAACTGATGCTCCTGTCCTCTGAGATTCCTCTTCCTAGAGCATCCATTTCATCCCAGTGCAGACCATGAGAACCAACCCTCCCAAACATTCCCATACCAAATTACCTTCTGGACTTCTGAGGTGAATGGGAGCACAGCACACCCCAAACACTGCAGGAGACCAAGGTTCAAAGCCCAAAGGCCCAGCCTTGTTAACATTGTACAGAAGAAGACAAGGCATGTCAGCCATCCCTCCGAAGTCTATTTTATTCAATCACTTCTGTCAACTACTTAAAAAGCTGTTAGTTAAGAGAGTTTTAGGAAGGTAAGGAAAAAAGAAGCAGTGCTGGCAGAGGATGCTTACAAATGGTACTCCTGGGCTTGGGAACATATGAGAAAGCAGAGGAGACATTGCAGCTAAGTACCATCTCCTGACTCTTTATACACCATTACATACCCAGTTACCCACAAATAAAGCACATTCTGCGCTCCTCTCCGCATCGTATTTCACCCTAGCACATGAATAATTTGATATGCCTGTAAGCAGAGCCCTGATTCAAGAATATTAAGAAATTGCACAGCTACAGTAATAATGAAGCAAAATTCCTAAGCCAGAGAAAGCCCAGCTGTGTGCAATTCATTATGTCACAGGACTGTCGTGATGCTCAACAGCAAAACACGCCTTTTCCTGGCTTGGATCAGACCCTTTCGCTGCCGGGAGTCACACTAAACCTACAGCAAAGTACAGATCACACTTCAGGATATCATACGTTTGTCTCGTGAACGTAACCTGACTTCAGGCACTTCTGAGAACAAAGTGACAGGTGCTGCAAGTGCACGTAACACCGAGGGTAAGCTGACAGAACTACAGCTGGACACTACAGAGCAGTGCACTGGAGCAGACCATCAGGTTCTGGCACCGTGATCAGCCTTTGTTGCTGAGCAGAATCAAATGTGTTCACCACAAAATCTGAGAGCACCACAGCATTGCTTTTAGAAGAAAATGCACTGAAGAACATGGACTTCTTGTCCCTGGAAATAAGCCATGTCTTCATGGCCTACTCACCTCTATAAATACAATGAAGGATGGAAAATACATCTGGGATTACGTTAGACACTAAACAATTTGGGAAGATCGGTCAACTGTGGAAACCCAAAATGATCTCAGTAAAGCAGCTTAAGTGGTACCAGCTAAGCAGGTTTGGAGGCCACGTTGCAATGAAGAATAGCCTTTTATAGGAGAACCCACTTCGCAAAACTATCTAGGCTCAACGTCCGTTACTAGACTGCTTGATGATTTATTGTGTCATAAGTTGGAACTTCTCCTAGTGCCCTTTGTGCTGATGATGTCATTTGAAGATCATGTCTCTCCATGGTTGGTACATGCAGTAAAAAGATTTACAGTGTTCATATGTCTCCACCAATGGCTCTTATGCACAACCTTTCAGATCCAAAGACAGAGCGGGATTCACCTCATCTAACCAACCAAAGTCAGCCAGCTTTGCTATACAGGCTCTTTTCTACAGAGAACAAAAAGGCGTCTCCAGATCATGAGTCTTTCCACCTAGTTCAACTACTTACTTGATGAACCCAAGGCAAAATGAACATACATACCCATGAGAATGCTATACATGTTCAGTATAACAGGACACAATTTTCCATGATACAGAGCTGTAAGACCTCTTGCCCTGTAAACAACAGCAGTTAGAAGAAGAGGATGGAGGACGAAAATGTATTAAGATGACACACATCCATCTTATTTATAACTGATTTAATCAAATTTATACAATAGATTAATGAGATTTTCCTCTCCAAACTTCACTGATCCTAGAAAGGGTTAAATAAAAATAAGTGAAAAGACATTAACTGAGGGCATTTGTGAGGTTAAATCACATTACAGTTCTCAGATTTCTGCAGGTGGGAGTGCCATAAGTAGCAGAGAGAAGCAGCACAGGTGGGTTAATCTCAGTCCTTCCCTGACTCCACATGTGCACCACTCCTGCACAACTGAGCTTCAGGGCAGAAGTGTCCCAGAAAGGTTTTCCCCATTTTCATGCAGCAACTGAGAGTTCATCACAGGTACAATGAAAACCAAGCCACCAGGTCCTGCAACAGCCACTGAGCTCAACTTGATCTAACAGTGAAGTAACTCTGCCTTCACACCATTGTGGACTTTGCAGCCCTGCTCAGCATGGACCCACTCTCTGCACAGCAGGGAAAACTCCAGCAGTGCCTGGCCAGAGAAGTGAGTATTAACTATTGATGGAGTGACCATTATCTTAGGATTTGTAGTAACTACCTGTTATTGTTAAAAATCATAAGGCTTAGCAACTAGCATTGTGTAGAGATTGGGAGGCTGGGTGCACCCTGTCGAAGAAGAAATTGATTGCTAAAATACTGGCAGGGAGCAGCTGTACCGTTTGGACTAGTGACAGAAACCAAAGAGCATGTGCTGAGTGATGGGGGGCAACCTGAGGAAGACTCTTACTTCATCGCAAGATGGCGACACGACCCCCAAAAGACACTGCGCAAGCTCAAGAAGGAGGAGACCTAATTAACATAGGAAGCGGGGACAGGTTATGCATATGTATAAGCATGTTGGAATATTTAATGAATATGTATTATTTTATGGCGTATAATCATGGTTTTGGGGGCCAGCTGTGTGCACATCTGTGGTAGAGAGCGCCCCTGTGCACCTGCTAGAGAATAAATTACCTCCTCAAAGACTCTAAACAGAGTTCTTGGGTCCTTTCCGTACATCAGAAGGCAGAGGGGAGCCCCCCACTGCTGGACATAATCCAAAATGCTGCCCTGGTTGCACTACCTGCAGCAAACCCCAAACTGTAATTCCTCCCTTGGAGATTTCAAGGCTGTTTACACTACCTGGAATCAAAGGAGGAATCTGCACCAATGCAGCCCTAAAGGCATCCCCAAAACACACTCAAAAAGCCACTTTAACAGTAGCAGAGGATCTGAGCTGTTGTGTTAGTGCACAACAGGCAGTGACAGAAGCACCTGCATCTTCCCTGTGCGGGCTCAGGCTGCTGTCACTGCAGGCAATCAAGACATGCAGTAGCCTCATGGATTACTTCTCAGCCTCTCTCTGCCTTTCAGAAACATTTACATCTCCCATTGCATGGGAGGAACATGCAATACAGACAACACAGCAAGTTGAGATGGCCACATCTCTGGGTGCCAGGGCTTCTCTCTTCCCCAGAATCTGGTGGGACATCATCAGGAACACCCATCAGCATCTTAGCCCTTGTAAGTACAAGCCTCTGCAGCCACCGCAAAGATTAAAAGAACTGCACAACCATACCCACCTCTTTAAGCTCCTGTTGCCAAATTAGGAAAACATGCAGCTATTGTATGTAATTTTTATTGTTTATGAAAACAACCCATTACATTTATTAGGTACTTTTTGTTGCTGCCATGAGCACCTAAATAATCCTCCTGTGTTCAGCAGGAGCCGCTAGGGACCAATGAGATACATTTATTGTAATTACATGATTCTTCTAATTATATTCTGCCAGGAAACTTCAAAGTAAAAATCTCCAGCTAAACGTGATCCTCCCCACTCTTCCCTCCAACCAACAGACGCGTTTCTGAGCCTTCCTTAAAAATCTCATTTCCTTTTTGCCAGTTGAAATAAAGTGAGATTGTTAGTCAGAGTGGGCAGAAATGAGAGAACATTGTCATTAGACCACATTGTTTAAATCAACCCGCAACAAGCATTTCATTTTGTTTGGGTCATTAACTACATTTGAGTGAAAAATGTATTTAGCCTGGCAAATTGGTTGGTGGCTAAACATCTCCAACAGGAGACTCTTCTGGGTTTAACCTGAAGACTGCAACACAGACACACAAAATTTACAGGTGACAAACTTAACCATAAAAAAAAAAATAAAAAAATCACATTTCTGACAGGCATCAAAGCTTATCAAAGCTAAACACAAAACTTGATATTTACTGATTTATGAGATTGTACAGCCTGAGGCAGAATTCTTATCATTTATTGTGTTCTCTCCTGTAACACAGATCCCTGAATGTCATACAGTAATTCAGATAAGATAGTCTATAATTAGGGACTAATAATATCAACCCTACTGGACACGCAGCCACTTCTGACATAGAATACCCGAGAGATTTTACTGAAACAGTAAAAATAAGCTTCAAACAAACCCATTTGGATGGTCAACTCTTTTTTCCAAGCCACATGGGCCTTTGGGAACAGTTCATTTACTCTCTTGCTGCAATCATTTCCAGTTAAAAGCTACCACCTTGGCTCACTCTCCCATTATCTCTAATTAAGCAAGCCCATCTCTCCCAGCCTTTCCACAGAGCATTAGCCCACCAGCCCTGGAAAGCTGTCTCTCCTTCAGATCCTTTCAGCTTCTTGTCTTCTCCACAGCTTCCCTCCCAAACTACACAGTCTGCTGAAGGCCCTGCCCTGCTGTTGTGGGAGAGCAAAAGGCAACTGCCCTTCTCCCATCTGTCACCTCAGGCTATCAGTCTGCCAGTAAAGGTGTCTGGTTTTTCCACAAGAATGCAGTAGATGACCCTTGATCCCTCATAAGCCTCATATCGTCCTCTGCCGTGCCTAGTCCAATGCTGTCAGCTTGTGTCTCTGCTACAGTAAGCTCAAAGCTAGATATAGATCATATACATTTGTAATTGCATTTTTTAATAACTGAACTGCTTTCTGATCATTTCTGTCTTTCCACAGTGATATTGAATTGTAACAGTGATCTCAAAGCTGCCAGGTATTGTGTCCTGCTTTGTTTCTTGTTCCAAATCCTACCTGATCTGCCAAATGCTCAGCAGCAACCACATTCACCCCGTCTCTTTGGTGATCCATAGCAGACTGTCTCCAGCTGAATCCCTGTTCCCATCAGCCAGTAGCAGGAACCTTGCAGCAGACATACCATGATTTCAATCTGAGTGTCAGACTCTCCCTCGTGGCTGGCCAAGTTCTCCCTGAACATGCTCTGTGCTCTTCTATTGGGACTTCACACATGGCCATTTTCCACTAAGCCTTTGCAATGGCATTTAAATCATATTGATTATCCACAAAACTCAAAGTTCCCCATTTTTACTCCTCACACTGACACACTTAAATCATTTGGCTGATGGACTCATTAATCTTATTCTTGTGACAATTATCCCTCAATGACTCCCAGTTCTGGCTCTTGACAGTGGTTTGATGCACCGCTATCCTCCGCCAAACCTATTCTAAAGCCTTTCTCAGCAGCAGCAAATTTCTCCTCTTGTCCCTTTCTTGCAGACATGGTTCCACAGGGACAACATGTACCATGGGGACAGTGCCTAGTGTTGAGTTTAGTCCCTGTTGCTCTCAACCCTGGTCCCCTGCTGCCCATCATCATAACTGCAGTAATGCTTATTTGAAACAACAACCCCAAGCTATGCTCTCCTATCCTGTTTATGGAAAAGCACTGATTAACCAGAAGTATTTTTTTTAATCTGAAAGTAATTTATATTACATAAGAAAAAAGGTCAGGTAGATACTCCATTTATCACTATTACAAAGGCCTGTAACACAGTGATGAAAAGAAAGAGAAATTAATTACAAGTCAGAGGCTCCAATAACTCTCTCTGTAATTGTGACGAAAAATTTAAATTAACAGTTCTGTCACCGAGAGAAGTTTGATTAATTTTACAATAGTGGAGATGCTATCACCTTAATATCGGTGGGTAAGGAAATTTTACTATTTGCAATTTAGATGTAGATCATTTCTTTAAGACTCAAAAAGTGCCTGCAAGGCACCTTCACACTTTATTAACAGCTCAATCAGTGCCACGCTAGAAATAATTAGCCAAGAAACCATGTAGTAAATATATCTAGACTGGCAAACCTGCAGAATAAGAAGTACGTGATAAAATCCAGACCTCTCCAAGAGAAACAGCCTCTCTCCAGCTCCCCAAAGCGACGGCTGCTGCCCAGCTGCCTGCTATGCCACTCTGCCTTCAGGGAAACAACACAAATACCGGATTTCCTGACAGCTTTGTCTTGTTTTCTGTTCTTATACCTCTGCTTGCCTGCTAAGCTGGAGGGCAGAAGGGTTTGATGCAAGCTGTGGCCACTGACATTGCACCCCAATGAGGCAGCAGCCCCACACACCGGGTGCTGTATAAAGTGCTGGCTTCTCTCTGGGGCTCCTGGGTGCAGATGCAAGAGGTAGGACAGTAAAGGGCTGCTGAGGGCAGCTTGTGGCTGGCAGAGAACAAGTTAAATGCAATAGGAAAGAAACTGAGGCAGGCAGGGATTACCATGGTGTATGACCAAGGACTCCCCAGTCTGCAGCAAGCACACCTGAGCACTGCATTCAGCAGCCAGGCAGACCTCCTGTTCCCAGCCCACAGACACCAGTGTTCCCTTGTCTGGGTTTGGTTTTGTTTTCCCCAGCTTTCAATCCTTACAAGACCCTGGACAGAGTCAGGGTCTCAGGTAGGACTTGAACACACACAGACAGCAGACTTTGAGATTAAACAGACAACCTCCAACCAGCCCCTTCTCTTTCTGCCCCTTGGCACATCACTGAGCCCCATGTGGGAAGGGACAGGATCTAGGCAGCCCCTCCACTCCAGCTGCGAGCAGCAGCACCCTTTGAACTATAACCTTGCAGCTCCAGAGTAGGAAAGGACAACGTTACCTTATGACCCTTCCCAAGGCCACTCACATTAACAGCGCCCACATCCCTGTGCCCTCCAGGACATCGTTAGTACCTGCGCTCCCTCCATAAGAAGAGGGAACAACTAACGCATTTGTCTCCTGAAGACCCTCCCCACCTCTGGTACCCACAGGAACAGAGGGGGTGACACAGCAAGGAGAAGGAGCCTGCAAGCCAGGCTCTGCAAGCAACACCTTTGCTACCCAAGAAAACCCTGCAAAGGCCCAAGGATATAGTGCAGGAACGTAGGATCAGACCAGAGCCCCAGGAAGCTTTTCCAGTTCCTCTCTGCACCATTTAGCAAGGACTATTAATTTCTTCATTTCATAAACGCTGTGAACAATGAAAACCTGGAAAATAAAGTGAGCCTAATGAAAACGTATTGGTTCTAAGGCAATCAATGCCATTTGGCTTACAGAAGAGCGGAAACACATCTCCTCACCTGTACGCTGCTCCCTGTAGTCAACAGGGCTGACTGTTTCCAGCATGGATCAATGAGCCATTCGTTAGGGGAAGTGAGCCTGTACGAACAGCATTCGTCTCTCTCCTCCAAGATCAAACAGACCCGCATGGGAAGTTTGAAGACTACTCTTGGAACTTCAAGTCTAAGGAAAGTTGAAGCACTTGAAGGTAGTTTGCAAATCTAGTGAGTCCTCATGCTGACTGCACCCAGAGACTGAGCAGGGAGAAGGTGAGACTGTGCACATGCAGATTGGATCATCTCTGCAGCGCAGAGGCAACACAGTACAGAGGCAACACAGTGCAGTGGGTGCAGGGGCAGGTGCTGGGGTGAGGAGGGGGGAAGGAGCTTTCTAGGGCTGTCAGTTTGCAAGCAGTGTGAAACAGCTGGTACAAGCATCTCTTATTTCATTTGAATATAGTGATGCTAAAGGGGAAAAAAAAAAGACAGACTGGAAGGAAACAGTGGCGCAATACAACCAAAATACTGTACCACGCATTCAGAGAATTTAAAAGATGGCAGTGTCTTAGAATCTTAGGATGTGTTGGACAGAGAGTCATCTAAAGGTCATCTAGTTCAACCTCCCTGCAGTGAGCAGGGACATCTTTAACCAGGTCAGGATGCCCAGACCCCCATCAAGCCTGACCTTGAATGCCTCTAGAGATGAAGTTTCTACCACCTCTCTGGGCAACCTGTTTCAGCATTTCACCATCATCATTGTAAAGAGGTATAGGGTAATAAAGCTTTTTAGGTTTGCCCTAAAAGATGAAAATCCTTTCAGGAATGCAATAAATAAACATCCACTCCAGCAATGAAGACATTCCCCAAAGCAGGCAGGAGCTGGTACTGCCACAGTCTGCTACAGACACCTCTGCAGCTCCAAAGCATTTGTGGAGGGGGAGCCATTATTTCATGTGCACGGCTCTTTCCTCAGATGCATCACCATAACATCTGACAAATGGCACCTACAGGACAGCTGTCACAGGCCGTCATCAACAGCATACAAGTAGCCAGTGTAATTCAGCGTGACATTAACTGACATGGAGCAGCACAAGGTCCACAAACCACACGTGTTGAAGTAACTAAAACGGCACAAAAAGCACAGGCTGGCCCAGAAGGTGAACAGCTGGCACATAAAAAGGCAAATGTTTATAGCACATGGATAAGGAAAGGCCACATTCCCTCTTCCTGCTGAACTGGCACAAAGTTAATGGGAGATCTTTATAAGGATGGGCTATAGAAGGAGGCACTAAAGGCTGTTTCCAATGACTTTAAGGCATTTGAAAGTAGGCAACAATAAAAAGAGGAAATTATAAAATACAGATGCTGGACTGGCTGTGAGATTTGCCTCCAGAACTTAAAAGTGGCATTTCCTCACTTTCTCAATATTGTTGCAAGTCATGGAGAAACACTTTGCTGCCTTCTGAAAAACAGCTGGAAAAGTGAGATACGGAGAACAAAGTGAGCATAAGAGGATAATGGTGACAAAGGAGTGACACTGCAGTCTGAGCTACAGCTGACAACAAAGCAGGACCATCCCAGAAACCAGCACTAGGCACAGCCACAGGCAAAGAACAGCACAGTCTCTGCTGACATCAGCCACAGAAAGCATTCACTCATACCACGAGGCCAGTACAACACAACAACTATAACCACAGTTTTTCCTCAAATGTTCCAGTAGCCTTATGGCTGAGCTGCCTCTTGGGTCCAGGCACTGTGATACCTTCTAAGGACCAAAAGCTCCCAACTAGAGAGAGGTAATCCTGGTCCTACAACATGTTTTTGGCAGAGCCAAAACACAAACACTGGAACCTGCAAATACTCCATTTCAGTGCTGCAGACACAAGAGGGCAGTCCCCTGGAGACACCATTCCATCCCCATTCCTCTGGGGTTGCCTCATGCTGCAGCACAGGGGTTTCCCTAGTGTTCAGCTGCACCTCTTTTCAACGTCAGTGCCTTTTCCCAGTAGTTAGGCACTGCCCTGGTACAATGTACACAACAAGTAGTGATTCTCCAATAAGTATTTGACAGACTAAACAGTGCCTTGAGCATCAGTGGTTCAGCAGACTTATGAAAAATAACTTCCACTGGGATTTGCATTCTGTGGTTCTTGCAGTGTGCCTGCCTGCATGTACAGGCTCTGCTTTAGGGTGCATGATGGAGTCATCCCCAAGGACAGAGCAGAGGGCACAGATACTGTACATCCACCCACGTACTAATTGAAACGAAAAAAAGTAGGAGGAATCTTACGATTATTGCTTTGAGAACAAAAGACATATCCAGATAAACTGCACACTTGTGTGACGTGGCAAGATATGAGGCCTTCCAAGCAACATACTACAGATGTCACAAAGTACCCAGCTTCTCTATTACATGATTTCTTGTTGCTCATCCCGGAGGAAAAATAGATGTTCAGTTCAGACAGCAGCGACAGAGAATCAATTGAACCTGTTTATCGAGAAAATATTTTCAAAGAAACAACTGATTCCTTATCAGGAAGGATGCATTGAGGAACTATGCACCATCTATGATTTAGATCCAAAAGATCTCTAAAACTTCATGTCTTTGAACGGTAAAGCTTTTTAAGAGAGGGAAGCAAAACATTGCTAGTAGCAGTTTACCTTTGGCTACTGAAGGGAAAAAAGAAAAAAAGGTGTGAATCATTAAATGTATCTCTCACAGAATCCATTTTACAAGCTAATGTCACTTTGCTTTGCTTTCAATCAGGGATTAAGGTTAATCTCCAGAACTACTGGTACACATGGAGACACAGTGGAAAGATGCAAATAACTTCACAGAGGAGGCACAGAGAAGAAAGCTCTTCAGCAGAAACCTATTATTCTACATTAAAATGCATCAGCTAATTTATAAGCCCTGTTAGATACTAAAGTAGAGCTGGGAATAGGCAGAAGCTCTGAGCCTGGAATACGGCACCATGAAAGCACATTACAAATGCCTACGTGTGTGTGACCATCCTGGTGCATACCTTACATGCTTGCCAAACACTGTCCTAAACACACCTAATTTGCTGTCCCTTACAAGTCTGACATGACACTGAATAAAAACAGAAAGGTCTGCTTGTGAAGGTCTTAGCCTCATGGTGTACTGCAACACAAACTCTCAGTAAGCACCTTCCAAGCCATCTATACAGCAGTCTGATTCTCTGGGAATGAACAGGGATCCCCAGCAAGAGACTAAATGAGAGGAGACCTTACTGTTCTTTATATCTGCCTGAAAGGAGGTTGTAGAGAGGTGGAGGCCAGTCTCTTCTCCCAAGTTACTAGTAATGGGATGAGAGGACATGGCCTAAAGTTGTGCCAGGGGAGGTTTAGATTGGACATCAGGGAAAATGTCTTCACTCAAATTGTAATCAGGTACTGGAACAGTCTAGTCAGGGGATTGGTAGAGTAGCCATCCCTGGAAGTGTTCAAAAAAATGTAGATCTGGCACTTGAAAACATGGTTTAGAGGCTAAGGTTAACTGATGGACTGGATGATCTTGGAGGACTCTTCCAACATTGATTCTACGATTCCATGAGTTATGCAGGAAAATGTATCACCTTTTCCTCATCCAGATTGCTATGAGCTAGATGCAGCCCCCCACACCAAAGGTACATAGATTTTCTGTCTCCTTGTTAGCAGCCATAGCTGTGTCTTGTAGAAGACAACCAACATGAAGTCCAGGATTTCCATCAGTATATTTCTCCTTAAGGAGATGAGCACCTTTAATGCAGGATTGGGCTTCACAGCAGCATCCTTGACAAAGGCTATTTTTGAGGTTCTGTTAATGTCCTAGGCACCTGCTGGCAATTTTATTGCCAAGTACCACAGAATGCTGCAGAAGAGGAAAAAAGAAGGTAAATTTTATTATTTCAATGAAAAAGTTGCCCTGATTTCCTGTAACCCAGAGATTGGATTACAGTCTTCTCAAATAAGAGAGGTGTAGGTTCTACAAATGAAGGACTTCAAGGGGATGTGCCATGGGTCAGATGTACTGGGTTAAGGAAACACAAAGGGGCAGCCATCCTCACCACTCAATGCCCTGAATCTGTCAAAATAGTTCAAAGCCTTGCTGTCTGCCTTTCAAAAGTTTTTCAGAAACCATCCTAAAAAATGTCCCCAAAGTGGTCTGGCTTCAGTTGTGCCTTAAACTATCCCATCAGGGGACTCTGATGTCACCATTACCCTTTTCAATGTCTTCTTCCTCCTTCATTTCTCTTCTTCCTCAGTTTTCTTTGCTCGGTTTTTTTGCCTGCGCTTACTTGAAGTATGAATTTCACTGACATGCTGGTCTATTTGTGATTACACTGCTGGCAGAACCACATGTGGCTCCTTTTGCCTTCCTTTACACCTGCTTGTCCATTGCAGACCCATTAGCACCTGCTGGAAAACTGGCAAAGAATTGTTTTACATTGTAGAGCAATTCCCTATTCCTACATCTTCTTCCAAGCCAGCTGTAGCTCTGCAGCACATCTGCCCGGGTAGAAGCAAACACACAGTACAGCGCACAACCTCTGGGACCACATGAAAAGGACAATTTGGCAGCGTGTCAGATCAGCAGGGAAAGCCTGAGGACACTATTCTGTAAAGTGTGTCTAAAAGCCATGGAAGGTCTGTCTTGTAGTCAAGACCTCATCATTAAAATTCAATCAAAAAAGGCAGTAGAACCTTCTAAGTTAAAACACTAAATAAAAGGAGATCAAGATAAATAGCAGATATCATCTGAGCCAGTCATAAGAACGAACGTGCATCAGTCTCCAAAAAAGTCACTCAAGATTGATACCACCAAAAGACAACATCTTGATAATCAGTTTTAGAGTGACGGATTGAGGGAAAGCTTAATGAGTCAACTACAGGATTGGAATTTCATTAGATACTTTCCCAGAGCTAGAAAAAAACCTGTAAAAACATAAGACAAAATCTGCCTTGTAAAATCCAAGAGCGCATACATTTCTGTCCACTCGGTGAGCTATCGCATACATTTGCGTCAGGAGGAGTTTGACTGGAACCTACTGCAGAAAAACCCCCACATCTCAGAACCATGTCATGCCTACCACTCCAGCAACTTAGCTGTAGCGAGAGCTGATCTAACGTAATGTAATTGTGTTTTAACATCTTCTATGAGAAGATGACTAATGAGTCCTGCTCTAACACAAGCTGAAGTCACAAGTCATTATGCCAAGTTGTCAGGCATATGGTGCTCACAACTATTTTCACACTAACCTTTAAGTCACCCTCTGCCGGCAAATTAAATCTGATGGAAGCATCCTTAGGTTAGGAAGCTTGGTTTTGGTTTCAAACTAAAATAAAAGCTGTTTCACCTTCCATGCTAGCGGGGCTGGTGAAAAACTGTGCCATACTTCTTGGGTCTAATCCTCATTTTCTTTAAATCTGGAACTCTGGATTCAGTTGATCTCTATCACATTTCACAGCCAAGAGCTACATCTTGATGCTAAACTTGCAACAGTACAGAAGCATCCATGCTAGTTAAAGCACACTTTTTCCTCTTTACTGGTCCCATGCCTTATCTTGAAGCTTTGCTCCTCCATTTGTTAATCCATTTGGTCATTTGTCCTATTTGTCAGTGTGGTATAACTCAAATTAGAACATGACACACCACTTCAGAAGCCAAAATGGACCTCAAACATCCTGACTTGGAAGAGGCTGCAATACAACAAGAGGGTCCCAGTTTTACTAGTTTTAAATAAAATTGTAACTTTTATTCTGTGAGAAGATAGTTTGTCCCTGTTACTGATCCAAATGCCATAAGCAATGTGAATGCTAATATCACGGCTACACAGCGATTATCAAACTCTCGAGGTGTTACATTCACTATGCTGCCAACAGCAAGTTCTTTTCTGGAAGGCAAACTCATTTTGCAAGTTTTATTCTTTTATGGTTGAAAGTTTTTTCTCCTGTATTAATTTAGAAGTGTATGACAATGATCCAGCAACACAAGCGTCATGAAGAAGACCATAACCCTTTACACAAGCTATCTGTGCAAAGTATTGGCCCAGGCAGAAATACTCCTGAGAATAGCCAGCAGTCATAAATGTGCATTTTATTCCTTTTGGAAGACATCTATTTATAAAAAAAAAAGTTACATTTCAGTCCCTAATGTGAATTATTAATAACAACAAGCACATCCTTGCCAACGAAGTCCTGCCTGAGCAATCCGTGCAGAGAAGCAACTCCACAAGGTGCCTCAGCCTGGTGTAAGCTCCAATGGCAACAGGGCAGTGCTTGTATGAGATGCCACGTGTGCTTCAAGGGCTTTACTGACATGGACATCCCAGATCCTGCAGATTTTAATCCAAGCTCCTACCTCAGTGGGTGCTGGGCAGAAGACAGGTAGGTATCAGCTCCCCACCTCAGCACACAGCAATAGCAATAGAGACACCAACACAACCAGGGCAGATAGCCAGAAGCACTCCTCAGTCCTAGGACAGTGACCCTTCAGCTGGCACAAAGGTCAATCCCTTCCTCAAGGGACATCAGCCCAACTACAGTACCCACAGTGCAAACGGAAGGACTAGCTCCATCCCCCAAATTGAATCTAGTCAGAATTACAGGCAAGCAACCCTGGGCTACTTTCCCCAGAAGCCACAGCACTGCTGAGCTCTTGCAGTTTTTGTAAAGAAACAATTCTGCAGGAGGAGAGACCTTTGTGCCCCTTGCAGGGTTCCTGCTGCCATCAGACCTCCCAGAAGGCGAGTCCTAACAAAAGCATGGCAGAGCATCAGGGTGCAATTTCCCTGTACAGACAGGGCAATTTTTTTAAAACTGTGATAAAATGAACACATTTAACAGATGGTGAAGTGAATACCTCTCTGGAAACCTAACTAGCAGCCGTTTGGGTCTTCCTAAGTGGATAATTGATCACAAGGCAATGCCAGTGATGTTACGGTAATGAAACAAAGAGGGAACTGGGATTTAAGGATTTCAAATAAGCCTGTCAGAAACATGTAATAATACTGTCAGATCAATTTCCTGTCAAATACAGGTGTGATGTGATAAAACCTCAGAATTTTTAAGTAGATTATTGAAGCAGTAATTTAAGAACACCTTCTTGGTAATAAATTACAACAGATCAAACTTTTAAACTTGAAAGCGTACACCAGAAGATATGCATTGTGTGCTATGAGGAAGACAAGGACATCCAAAACATGTTTCCAAGCTGAAGGAAATTCTACTGCTTTAAAAAAAACAAAAACCAACAATCACAGCCTTTTTTCCATGAAATAAATACATGTCAAAGACTACATCTGCTAATGGCTTCTGTCCTTGACGCTCCTGTGTTTCTAGTGGAAGCAAAACCAAAGGTGAGAAAGGAGTGCAAGAGGGTGTCCTCACAAAGCGCAGCAGTCAGTCCCAAGTACTGCACAAAGACAACTGTGGCATTTTTAAGAGAAACAGATCTTCATAGTAAAAGTTCAATTTCTGAAGGCTGCATCATTTCATCAGAAAAGAAAAATATCTTGAGAGTTGCCAAACTGTGCTCTCCTACAGGAAAACAGGAAAACACCTGATTTCCATTTCAAAAGTGAGGGTTTTTTTCATTAAAAGAATGTAAATATCTTACAATTTATCCATAAATGAATGTCTACAGTTTACAGTCCATAATTCAGTGATTCTGTCCTCTAGCACAACAAAAGGGATGGGAAGAGAAATCAGAAGTCACAGCTTGGACCAGATGGGAAAAATGCCATCAGCCGACTTTACTGACAAGCCCAAAACAATTAGGACAAATACAACACACGGTACTTAAACTACTTAAACAGGAGGCAACCAACCAGCAGGACAATATCTCGCCTGGTATTGCCTTAGTGACAAAGAAAGCAAAACAATGATTGATTATTGGAACAGCAGCCAGCAGAGATTTGGAAAGAAAAGAAATAAAATTGCATCTAGGTCAGCGGAAAGAAGTTTTAGCAGCCTTCAGCAAAGGTCTTTCAGCTAGAGACATTTCGTACAACCAGATTATATCGTGTGCTCATAAGGTACAAGATTATTGCTCTTACATTTTCCTAATTGATCCATTTTGCAATTTGAGCTAATTTTAAATTCCAAAAGAGAAAAAGAAAATGCACGTACGTGCCCCCTCTTTCACTTCTCTGTACATTCATACGGACACACATCACATCACTGCAACAGCCATTGTGGTTACTTAGGTGGAGAAAAAAATAGCACAAAGAAGAATATTTCATGTATTTTTAATAAGTTTTAGCACAGTTCAGCACCTGGAGTCCAGAATCCAACAGGATGTGGCCAGCCAGAACTCCCCTCTGAAAAGGGATCATTTACTGCTTTACTCAGGGGAATATTCTTCCAGCACAAGAAGAGTACATGAGCCGGAGTCTGGCAGCCAACACTCTGCTGCCCAGGGATAAGAATCAGCAAAATGCTTCCTCTATTACATTTTGCATAGGATTTCTTACAGAGAAAGAGACAGAATATTGTATTTCTCTGCCTTTGATGAACCTCTTTTCCCAGCAATCATTTGCCTGAGGTTTTCCCTTTAGAATTTGGGTCATAAGAAGCTTTGCTGACTTAACTTTCCAGTGTAGTATATTTTCCTCTGAAAAGCAGAGCGCCAGGTCAGTATTACAGCAGTATTCCTCTTCCTGCTCCAAGCTGGAA
This sequence comes from Rhinopomastus cyanomelas, assembly GCA_013400115.1. Taxonomy (NCBI): domain Eukaryota; kingdom Metazoa; phylum Chordata; class Aves; order Bucerotiformes; family Rhinopomastidae; genus Rhinopomastus; species Rhinopomastus cyanomelas. The sequence goes on from VXBP01010234.1 coordinate 399,989, forward strand.
CTGTTCCACAAAGATGTGGAACATCTCTACTCTGCCCTGGTGAGACCACACCTGGAGTATTGTGTCCAGTTCTGGGCTCCTCAGTTCAAGAGGGATGTGGAGCTGCTGGAGGGAGTCCAGCATAGGGCAATGAAGATGATGAAGGAGGTCGAGCACCTCCCTTACGAGGAGAGGCTGAGGGAGCTGGGTCTCTTTAGCTTGCAGAAGAGGAGACTGAGGGGTGACCTCATTAATGTCTACAAATATTTGAGGGGTAGGTGTCAGGAGGATGGAACTGGGCTGTTCTCAGTGTCATGTAGTGATAGGACGAGGGGCAATGGGTGTAAGCTGGAACACAGGAGGTTCCACATCAACCTGAGAAGGAACTTCTTCACGGTGAGGGTGATGGAGCACTGGAACAGGCTGCCCAGGGTGGTTGTGGAGTCTCCTTCACTGGAGATGTTCAAGACCCGCCTGGATGTGTTCCTGTGTGACTTGGTTTAGGTGATCCTGCTGTTGCAGGCGGATTGGACTGGATGATCTTTCGAGGTCCCTTCCAATTCCTAATGATTCTGTGATTCTATGTGTAGATACCAAATTTCTGTCAGGGCTTGCACTTCAAATGTGCTGTCAGTTCTCATTTCTCGCATTACCGTCTCAAATGGGCAGAAAAGGGCAACTAAACTGGCAATCAGCTTTTGAAAAGAGAAGGTCAAAATAGACTACTCACATGAAGAGATGTCAGCTTTCATGAGAAGGCCGTAAGAGCTGCAGCCAGCAGAGCAGTAAGTTTAATGGGCTTGCTGGAGGAGCTCACACCTAGGCATACCATTCCCAAGGGTCTGAGCATGAAAAACACATCAATTAAGATGTTCCCCAACAGATCCAGCCCCGGCTTGGTTCTGCATTGCTCATTTAAGCAATGCACAGAATCTCATGTGAATGCATCACCCAAATGAAGTATTTCTCCTGTTTTCTTCTTAAAACAACATCACAAGTGCAGAACACCCACACACAGATGCCTGTAGAGCAGGCACTGAGGCCAGCGTCTCAAACCTCTCCACAGGACAGACCCAAGGCTGAAGGGGCGCAGAGAACTTGTGGGCAGCAGCACAAAACACGAGGCATGAACCACAGCATAACACAGGGATGCTCAAGATGGGTAACAGCTCCACCTCAACTGCACAAAACCCACAGACAGGACATTCCTCCCTCAGCTTGAAGCACTCCTCCAAAGAACAAGACACCCTTGTATCAGTGGCTGAGCTTCAGTTCAGCTACTAAGAAATGCTGCTATTCAGCAATTTAACAAGGGAAAGGATTAAATGGAAAATAACCTCTTCCTTGTTCCTGACTAGAAAGCACAATATTGAAACAGATCTTTGCTTTGCCTGTTTGCCGAACACAGGATTAGCCAGTGCCCAGTGTTGTACCAAACAGCATTTGGTCTACATTTTAGTGAGCTTAGTGTTGTCACAAACTTCATCACACATTAAAAGCCAGTATCTGTATCCCTTTCCCCACCCAGAAGGTGAATTGATATTGACCTGATGCCTTCTGCAGCTGCAACAAAATAAACCCCTAAAACCAGGAGTAAACGGAAAACACAGAGCTTTTTGTTGATTGTGATGTTTTCAGTTAACTAGGTTTTGCCTGTGGCTGTTCCCCTGCAGCACATGCGCACCAGGGGAAGAGCACTGCTACTCCAACCAATAACTTTCAGGAAATGGAAAGCTGCATCTGTTTAACAGATGTTTCCAATTTCTTACATCACCATCAGTATCTGTTTTAGTCACTTGGCAGGTCTTCTATAGTTTCTCAGGTCCAGTCTGATTTCAAACCCATTTGGTAATGTCTATGCGACTGCTAAAGCTTAATGATTAATTACTTTTTAGACCCAAGAGCAAGAGAATGTGTTAATGTTTCACTCTGCATGGGCTTAGCAGTTTCCCTCTGCTTTATACCCTCTATGTACCACTAAAAAGAAGGGCTGATAAGAGGGGGGAAAACACACCTCAGTGAAACATACATAGAGGGGATTTCTTTAAATTAAAAAACTGTTATAAGCACTTTACTTTTACCTTTTGTAACCTGGAAACTATTGTAAGGATAGCGGTTCTCCATGCAAGATACCCTCTCCAAGAGTATCAGGCCAGTGAAAATTCACCACTTTATCCTCAGATAAATTTCATAGTCACATGTGTTTGATGTACGAAAGTAAGTTTTGAGCCTTGTTCCTTCCTGTGCTCATCATCAAACAGCAGGAAAAAACCCCAAACAAACCCAAAAAACTAACACACCACATTCCGAGGGAATTAGTCAGCAATCTCCATCGCTCCTGGTAAGCACTGTAATAAAATTAGTTGCCTAAGGACTGCTTTTAGCCACAACCAAGGCAATGTCACAAACAGCTGCCCTGCATATCCAAAATGCTCTGCCACAGCCTCTTCTAGACTCAAAAGGAGATTGTTGATGGCTTTTTCTGTGGCATCAAAGTTACCAGGGGAGCACTAGGGATCTTCTCACATTACTTTTCTTGTAGTTCAAAGGAGTAGCAAATGCTAAGTCCCCTTGTTTCATGAGTGCAAGGATGTGAGATGTGCCACACAGAGGACAAGGTGCACAGACCAGGATCTCTGGTGCAAACAGCGTGGATTGCCCTGCAGGCAGCTGGACTCTGAGGGCCTCCTACTCATAGATCTGTGAGCAAAGAGCAGTAACAGCCTTGGGAGCACGTTTTGCATGGACTAGTCATTTCAAGTGCAAGCAGGAAAGAACCGTTTCCTGAGTATCCTCTGACAAACCCTGTTTCCAGATCTCCTGCCACAAATCACCCTCACAAGACAAAAAATTAAAAAGATTTTTCTTCTTGCAGTTTTCATTGTGATGATTTCAAAACCATAAAAATTGCAGTGATGACTGTTGCTGGCACACGGTCCAAACAGGGCCAGGAACATATTCCAGGATTTCACTATACGCACACTGGAATTTAACTAGTTTTTGCTGTTTATCTTCAACTACTGTAGCCATGACAGTGAGAGTTGGAAGAATTAATCTAGAGTTTCTTTTCTTCCCCATCTTTGCTGTTATATGTGGGAAAAGTTTCACAGAAATAGGAATTAAAGGACTGCAGCAGCTCTGAAAACGTGACAACTTTGGTTGAGCCGGCAACTATCAATCAATACTGTCCTCTAAACTGCCCAGGTCTCATGTTTCTCTGGGGCCAAGAAAGCAGGGAGAGAGCTAAGAGGCATTTGGGTAGAGACACCCAAAGGTAGCATTGGGCCATAGTAAGTACTCCCTACTCAGTGCCCTTCACAATGGACCAACTGCCTCCTACATTTGTAGAGAGATGTGGTGGTAGACAGCCAGTGAGACCTTAGAACCACAGAATGTATTGAGTTGGAAGGGACCCCCACAGATCATGTAGTCCAACACCCTTGTAAAAAGGAGGGACAACTCTAACTAGAACGGGTTGCTCAGAGCCCCATCAAGCCTGATCTTGAATGTCTCCAGGGATGGAGCTTTTATTGTCTCTCTAGACAACCGGTTCCAGTGATCCACCACCCTCAGATTAAGGAACATTTTACTAATATCTAGAGTAAATCTACTCTTTTCTAGCTTAAAACCATTGCCCCCTCAACCTATGTCCTTGTGAACCTTCTTCTAAAGGAAATATTTTCCAAATAACCATTAACATCCATTCACAACATCTTTGATGTCTTGGCAGAAAAAAAAAATACGCCTACCACTAAGATATCTGCAGTTTCCCCATCTACAGGAGTCAGGAGCTGGGTGAGGGGGTTTTTTTGTCACGGGAATCAAGAGTGCCAAATGCAGCAGAAGCAAGACAAGATAAACACTGGCCTGGGGCACGGTGAAAGAGAAAAAGAAAAAGCATTTTAACCAACTCTTTCTTAACTGAATACAATGGTTTCAGTGCAGACAGTGGGGGACTTGGAGTCAAGGCTGGGGTGATATTTCAAACTGCAGCTATTAATTGCTTGTAGGAATTGAGAAAACTGCAAGTGGCCAGCCTCATAGGTGCCTGCTTGGTCCAAACGACTGGCTGAGTGCATTGTGTGGCTCTGATGGGGGAGAGAACCTCTCACGCTGAGGCATTAACATGCTAAGTATGCCTCAGCTAAATGGCCTCATTCAGCCCAGAATGAAGAAGTAGCTTCACAGAATTTAATGACTGATTAATACTCATTTAATAATTCTTGCCTAAAACTGCAGCAAATGATTTTAAATTACACCATCTGGGAGACAACAGACTCAATTCTACAGGATCACTGGGCTCAGACTCTTCAAGTTACTCTCTGGATTATTCGGTTCTTCCTTCCTTTGCCAGGTGACTGGCAGATGTCTACTTTGCTTTTCTTCCTTTACTCACCTCTGCCTTGTTATCTCTTTTTCTTTTCTTCTCTTTTTTCATGTCTGTTTAAAAGTCACACAGCTCTGGTAGGAACCATACAGGAACCACAGTCAGAGAGAGGCAATGGCTCTACTGGACTCACAGACCTTTGGAGACAGCAGGCTACTGCAAATCGAGGACAAGCCACACTTGATCTGCTGCCAGCAAACTCCAAAAGGAGCAATAAGGAGAGCATGAAAGGTAGAAAACAAATCTGAGCTGGCAAGCAGTACACTTCGGGTTCATTCATCCAGAAAAACTGGGATTTAAATGCCATTTTGTAAACGCAAAACCAGAACAAAAATTAAATTTTGATGGGTCCCTGACAACCCACTGCTCAGTTTAGCACCAACACCTGCACCCACAGCTCACAAGAAAGTCAAGGGAAGAACGATGACGGGGAAAAAAAGACACAGCAAGAAATCCACACTATATTAGCTTCAAACTTATCCCTGGGGAGACAGTTCAGGGCCTTCTGCAAGACAGGAAAGCTAGGCTCTTTGCAACAAATCCACAGTGCAGCAACCTCCAGCACAACATGCTTCATTTAGAGCACACACCAAGCCCCAGCACCACACATTAACTCACTCTTCTGCCTAACAAAGCCCAGACTGCAGCTTGGGCACTGATCAGTCTGCTCTGCTCTCACCTCTGCCTCCAAATGGAATAAAGCTCTCAAGATGCAATAGCAATAGAGTAGCAGCCCCTTAAATTCCAGAGAACACTATTCCCTCTCCTGTTCTCCCCACAAGCCCCAGCAGTGTGGATAGCATCAACTTTTCCTTGTATACTACGTACTGGCAGCTCTCCCTTATCCAGAGCCAACCTCCCTTCCATTCCCAGAGCTGGCGCTCAGCCGGCTGGCACCTTCACCTGAAGAGTCTTCGATATACCTGCATCTGGACAACTGTAGTTCTTCCTTTTTCAATTTCAATTTTCATTGATTTTTGAGGCACTCATTTCACAGACCTATGGTATCATCGGATTATACTGTTTAGCAATTTATTTGTGTCCGTCTTTATGAGCCGAATTGATTCTTCTTTCCACCGAGCCTCAAGAAAAGATGCTGCCCCTGTTGTTATTCGGCTATCATAACAGCTCCTGGAGGCCTGAACCAAGAGGCAGTGCTGCACCAGAAATTTTGTGCTGTGGTAATTTGGAGACTAAATCAAGTTTTATCACTGAACGAGGTTAGTGGATATTAATGGGAAGGCAGGAATTTGCACTGAATCATTAATGTGGATAAATGGAGGGCGTCTGTTTAATACTTTGTACAGCGAGGGCTAATAATGCCTGAAAACGGTGGGGAAATATTGCAAGTTGTATTTAAACACTGCAGAGAAGGAGGCCTAATGTGACCCATTCTGGTACATTAGCTGTAACTATAAGGTAGGACCCTTCATTAGCCTGAGCTTCCTCTCCATGCTGCCCTCTTGCATGTCAGTGTCCAAGTCCTCAATCTCAGCAGTATTTATGAGTTTCTGTAACCGAACAAAGGAAACATAAATGCAGCTGCAACAATATCTGTTTGAGGGAAATTGCTGCAAACAAACATTTTCAGGAACTTGAAATAATTTTTTAAACAATGAAAATTAACTTGCAAAAGAAATAACAATTGAGAGGGGAGTGCGACTGTCAGAACCTGCCCACCAATTAAACACAAAACATTTTCCATAGAGGCTCATGCATACATTGATCAAGATGTTTTGAAGTGCTCAGAGCTACTGTGACCTGCTTATGCTGAGCAAGAAGCAACATTTTTGGGATAGCTGGCCTGAACTGCACATCTAAGGTCCAGGAAGCCACTCTGAGAATGACTGCCTGGAAAGAGGGAATGGAGAGAGAGATGGACAAAGCCAGGAGGTGCTTCAGCAGCCATTTAACTGGCCAAAGCAATGCAACACATAGAATATTCATGTCTTTTACTGACAGGAAGAAATCCAGTAATCCAGTAATAGGTGAAACATTAGTCTATGCTGGGGTGCTCATAGCAGCTCTGACGTCAGAACTCACAGAAGTCATCCTGCGGTAACAGGTGCTTTCACAGCCAAAAAACCACCAGCCCAGTTATTCCAAGGTAATTCACACTAAGCAAGCAAAGCGAAGGTACCTTATCAAAAGCAGACACACAGGTCTGAGGTCACCTACAACAGCTAGGAACATGAGGTCGCTGTACTCAGAGGACAACTGCAAGCAGATCACAGGATTACAGAGGAAAACAGAAGTGTGTTTACTGCTGTCAACAGTAACACGGCATTGTCCATCTTCCAAGCAAGAGCAGCTGCTCAAAGCTTACGTTAATGCTCTGTAATAGAAGGAAGCTCAGCAGTACTCACCAGCTGAAGACACAGGTCCCAGCCAGTTCTAAACCAGCATCTGCAGGCAGCTCGCCCACGTACAAAAAGTAAGCTCTGGAAAAGCAAGCTAGAAAAAGGGCTCCCAGAAAAAGGGAGCCCTGCAGCGGGAAAGTTAAAAAAAGGACTATCAAATCAAAGAGACGCTGTTTGAGTAGGGACGACCTATAGTGTTAGAAGAGCTGAGATCCACTTTTAAGCAGCAAAATGAAATGGATAGTGCCCTGAAAAAAAGCCCCCGAACCAGCAACAGCTGAGCACAGGACTCTTTCTCATAAAACACTGGCCACAGGTGAGCAGGGAGTAATCAGCTCTTCTCCAAACACAGCTGATGCATAAACAGCAGATGACAGCTGATAAAGGAGGTCTCTGTATCAAAGACTCTTTTCTTCCTTATCACCATAGTGGCCACAAAGTAGTCAGGATGGAGCCCTTTGGGGGAACCCTGAGTGCTCTAGTTTCTTAATATCCTCTGCACTGCCTTTTCTAGGCTACTACATTTCCAGGGAAGCAAAGTGTCACTAGTTCCCATTCTGCTTTATTCTATGTTTTGGGGTTTCTTAAATTCTTCTGCTTCTGCTTTCTGTGCCTTGGGTAGGACCAGGTAAGCCTCAGGTACCTCCTGATCATACCCGAGTACAGCTGGTGCTCTGTTCCAGCAGCAAAGGCAGACAGGTGCTCCACTTGGTTTCCAAAGCAGTTTTCTGACCTATCGTCTGAGTGTAACAGGAATGCTCTGCAATATTTAGTATTCATTAGTCTAAGTGAGCATCAGTAAAGTAATTAGTGTGAAGCTGATACAGCAGTGGTTTGGGGGTTGCTGTTGAAGACACGGAGTTTGTCTGTCACTGTTGCAACCAGAGTTATCAGAGCTGGCAAATCTACCAGCAAAATATGTGGTGAGCAGGCTCTCAGAGATGATTAGGCTAATATCTGATGCTGCTGCTTGATTTCTCCTCTAGGAATTCAACTGTATTTTGAATAGCTCTCAGATTTTGTGTGATGTTCTTTTGCAGGCTTCTCTCTTCACACAGGTTTGACTGCATCTGGGCTCTACCTGGCCCAGGCAAATCGAACACTTTTTTGGGAGTCAGTAAGATGGTTCCAGCAGAAGGCGTAACTGTGGAGCATTATGGTGTCACCCTCTTCCAAACAAGGAAGAAGGTAGGCACAGAGGCAACAGCAAGTCTAGCAGGGACAGTGATTGCCCCTTGTCTTGTTCCACACTTCCAACTGGTACAGAATACAAAGTGACTGTTCCAAGGAGACAGATAAAGAACGCACACGCCTGGATCCACGTAGGCTGCGTAATGTACATCATGGCTGTTAAACCAGCTGTAGCTGGATAGCTGCTAATCATCAGTATGATCAGCAAGAGGCCTGCTGAAAGCCTGTGAATACCTCTAGCAAAACACGAATTTCAGCCATGCTAAGAATTGTGTGGGATCTGCAGCAAGTACCCCACAGCTGCAGATCTTTTACAGTTGCCAGGGGCCCGCTAGGAAAGTGGCTTCCCCCTGCAAACTCTCCTATGATCCAAAAATTCAGTCACATTCAGTTTTTCAGAAACTTCCATGGAGTAAGGAGTTTAAATCAGATGCAACTCATACAGTTCAAAAACTTTCACTTTATTGGCTTTTCCTAGTAATAAGGTTCAGATATCATCACATGTTGCCAAATGCATTTCACAGAGAGAATTCAGAAATGCAAAGCCCTGCTGCTATTTCACTGTCATCAGCCTTGTCCACACAGACCCAAGTAATTCCCTTTCTCATTCCGATGAGGCAGAGCACTGCAGTCAGCTGAGAGGAAAGCAGTTATTTCAGGAAGAAATGTCTAAGTCAAACCAAGTTAGACTGTGCAGGTGAGCTCAGTTGTTCTTTAGAGCTGTAAGTACAATTGCAATTCATTCAGTACTTAACAATGAGTCTTTGTTGTACCTTGAGACAATGCAGTCTACTCTCTTTATTCTATATTTCCTGAAAATGGCAAGCACGGGGAGAGAAGAGTTAAAACAATACTAACAACTATATCAAAGAAAAACACATGAGAGGTAGAACATCACATAGTAACAACAGAATTAGGATGAAGAAATGATTACAGTGTAGAAAGGGCACAAAAGAATAATATAAAAGACTGAGTTATAAAAAGAACTTAGTGTAAGGGAAACAGATACATAAACAGGGAACATGCAGAAAGCTAAAGAAAATGCTTTTGGAACTTTACTATAGTTTGTTATAAAAAAAGTTTTCAGAGTCCTGCAAATTTCTGCAGACCAAGGAAGCAGATGCTTATAGACCTTGTACAAAAGACTTATTCAAATTTTTTTCTGATTTGTTAACAGAACAACTGAAATTTCACTTTGTGAGTCTTTAGGAGACATCTCCCATCAATTGACACAGTCCACTGGTGGCAAATCTGCCACTTCTTCCTTTGAGTTGTTTCAACTATTAATTACACTCATACGGCATAAATGTTTCTTTTAATTTCTCTCTGAACTTCTTTTAGAAATGAGCATCGCAACAATGGTCACAGTTTACACCAATCCAACACAGTTCTATACATTATGAGATTATGTATACATATATATATATATACACATCATGAGGTTTTAGATAGATAGATAGATAGATGGATAGATAGATAAATAGATAGATAGATAGATAGATAGATAGATAGATAGATAGATAGATAGATAGATAGATAGATAGAAAAAATATCACATACTCTTAAGGAAGGCATGGAAGGACACCACCCACTTGCAAAGTTTCCAAAACATCAGGAATGTCCTAACAATCTTGCACGTACCTCAAGTCCTTGGATTATCCAGGGGTTTGCTGACTGTCAGGAATGTGGTGTGAGACACGGTGAAGGACAGTAACATCTAGGCAAATTCTGACCACTGGTCTCCACACTAATCCCTGCATTCAGAGACACCAGTTAGAGTGATGCATAATACAGTATTTTCAAGATGTTTTCCAGCTTGCATTAAAAAGCCCTCACTGCAGCTTGGTTATCTGATACAACTCCTAAGAATCTGTTCTCTGGTTTCCTATCTCTTTTTTAAATTCTTTCCCTCTTGATGCCAAAGGAAGAATTTGTGTTTGGAAAGGCAGGAAGCTGGGAGGATGGTTGTGGCGTTGCTGTTGGCAGATCGCCTGTACTCAGACCCACAACACACCAGGGAAATTGTGGCTACTGCAAAAAGAGAAAGGGCTGAAATCTGTCTGGAGACCAGTATTAACCTCATGCTAAGATGTTCACCTCAAATCCAAGCTTCGAAGGTTAGGCTGGATGGGTCCCAAAAACTTAGTGTCTTCCCTGCAGAGGTGGGTACGGCACTCATGGCAGTGGCACAATGAGCCATAGCAGCACCATCTCTGTGGAGAAAAGAAATCCCCCCCGAATGAGGGACTGAAAAATCAAAATAATCTCTTTAGCCCTAACTGCAAATGAACCAATTTCCAAGGCAATATTCTTAGACCTGAAAAGTCTCTCTCTCTTACACAGAAAATAAATTCAAGCAGGAATGCTATGGGGGGGAAAATCCATCTCAAAGAAAATAATTATTTAGAAGTCTTAAAACCTGGGAGGAAAACTTGTTTTGAAAATATATGCTTTTTCCAAAGCGCACATTACCCCTCCAGCAGCTCTCTCCATATCCTCCCCTGAGAGCACTCATGGAGACTGCAGAAAGACTGCAGACAGTGGAGCTGAAGAACAGGAAGTCACAGAAGGTATATTGTACAATACAGCCCTAGGTTAAAAACTCACATTTATTTATCATATCCCTTTGAAGATGTAAGCAACTTTTTTTCAAATCAGTCCATATGTCCACTAATCCAAGGTTCACACCCCTTTAAAAAACATTGTTCCTATCCTACAGCCATAGAACCCATGTAAGCAGTGTCTGTAAAATAGTCTCCTATATGCTCCAGCTCATTTCAGTAACACAAGAGCTGCTGTCTAACTCAGCCCTTTCTAACGCATCCCACAGAATCACAGAATGTTCTAGGCTAGAAGGGACCTCTAGAGGATATCTAGTCCAACCTCTCTACACAGGGACACCTCTCTACAACTCTACCTAGGTCAGGTTGCTTAGAGCCCCACGGGTAACTTTACTACCATCATCTTAAACAGAGGCAGTTCCAGATATCTGGAGACGATCAAATTCTAAAGCAGGACCTGCATTACTTCTTAGGAATGGGGGAGTGGCAAGAAAGGCAGAGCTCCTGCAGGAATACGGGAGATATCATGGGTCTGGGAGCCTGATGAGATCTGGTCTTGATGTAACGCTGCCATATAATGGCCCAACTCAACACCTTCCTATGGAAAGGTCCTCACCTTAAGCCACTGCCTACTTTACCTGTGCCTGAAACCTTCGTGATAGGGCTTGTCTTGTGAACTGTGGCCCTAAAAAAATCCTACAGGGTGGCTGTTTCCCTTGAGGAATTGTTTGGGGATCATTTCCGAGAGCTGAAGACTGTGCTGAAATCAATCAAGTTAAATGGTGGTGTATGAGAACAAGAATGAATAAACCTCGAGGGATATCATTTGTCATTTATTGTACTTGTTAAAACTTACAAAACAGCAGTTCAGCAGAGGTTAGAGAAAGGACAGTACAAGAACACAAACTTTCAACCCATTTCCAATACTGCTCACTACTCCAGTATTTTCCTGGAACATCAAAACTTTGTAATGAGGCAAATAATAAGGATTCAAATGAAACTTTTTTTTTTACTGTCAAAGGAATAAGCTATTCAGATGTTTCAATTGCCAGTCATCATTGCTCATAAGGTGAGAGGTCATGATCCAGTCACCGAGGATTTTTGGACAATAAAATGTCCATGAACAAACACACAAAAATGGTAATAAAGAAAACTGAACAGCCAGAGGTCAGACACACTTTATACTAGGAGCTGAAGTCTGATAATTCACAGTAGATTAAATTCAGCGGCAGCAGAGCCTTAGCAAGAAATTTGGATGTTAGGAAGATTTAAGCTGGGAATAGGTCCTATTCTTATTTTACCAAAGGCCAGACATAGACTCATACATGTTTATGAGGAAAAAGCAGAAGTGACTGAATTTCAAAGAATGGGCTGCATCGAAAATCGTTTGGGCATAGCAGGGTCTATGGAAAATGCTGTCAAAAGTTAGAGGGCAATAACTGAAATTTTTATCAGCAACTTTCAACTTTACTTCCAAATGTCAAAAGCCAAAAATCATGCGTAGGAATACCAAGTACAGAATGGCTTTGGAGCACACACTTCGTATCTTACAATGTGAAACTGAAAATTTTGGGAGAAAGCAAATGCTTATGATCACAGTTCCTCTTATGCAATATCAAGCTTTTGACTTTAAAATGTTCTGAGGGATATTTATAATTTATTATGCTTTACAGTACAATTCCATTTCTTTTGGAAATAACACAATGTATTTGATTATAGAGGGTGGCAGAAATCCTTGGAGCGAGGCAGGAGACTTGGCAACTCAGGGCTACGCTGTGCCAACCCTGGGTGAAGTCTGCATGGCACAGTGGGCAAGGTTTCAGGCTGAGGGCCAAGCTGCAGCAGCATGCATCTGGATTTTTTTTCCAAAGCAAGTGTGACCCTATGCTCATCACTGCATCCCTTCCCCTGCTCACATTCACTCATCTTATGTACTTATGCTCTTCGAGGCATGAGACTGTGGCTTGCAGAGTTGCTGCCTTGGACTGCTGAGTTCCACACAGACTGTGTGGAAAGCATGAAAGTATGAAAGCGCTCAGATGGAGCTATGAGGACACAGACTCAAAGAGTGGAGCCTGTGCTACCAAGAGATCAGGCATCGTCACAGCAGATAATTTCTTTTGACAATCATAGTTCACGTGGAAATGTCCATTTTGGCATCTACTTTGAAGCGAGGTAACTCTTCATGAGCCAAGAAGACCCTCCCACGTGGCAGAGCCTTGCAGCCATTCACACACCATTGCCTGGGTGGTTCAGGGATTCTGTGGGAGGTTTCTGTGCAGAGGAATTGCAGGCTGAAGTTTTCCAGTGACAGTAGGGAAGGGAATTTGCAGGGCAGTGGGGCAAAACTGCCTGTTATTATTAGCAGGTGATGACCACTGTAATCATGTGCTGTCAGAGTTAAATTATAGTCTGCTCAGATCTTTAGCTATTCCTGCCCACAGACTATTCTTGAGAGGCAGTCGCTGTTGAAGAGACAATATAATTTTGATACCTGCTTAATTTGTGTACCTATATCCTGCCTGACAGAATGATTTCTCTGGCTTTATAAATGGATCCGTGTTCCTCTCAATTGGTATTCACTCCTCTTGCTGCAAGAGCATCCATCTGCCTGCAATCTTGAGAAAAACAGTTCATAGGGAGAAGTTAATTGTGATCTCTCTCAAAAAAATTAGTCCCTATTTTTCCTCTGACAAATGAAGACATTGTTCCAACAATATTTTCCTTCTCCACTGACAGTGCTAAATATTTATATCCTGTGCCGCCTAGAAATGCTGGGCATCTCATGAATAAACACCGGGCTTACCACAAGCAGCTTCCAAGGACACCGGGTGCAGCTGACCTTTTGCACTTCTTCCTCATTTCAAATACCAGGTTCCCCATGACAGCCATTTAAAATCAACACTGATCTTGATACCTGACCCAGTTTTTTCTTGTTTGCCAGAAAACACACTTAAATAGGCCCGCCGTGGCAATGTCTAACAGTCAGGGCCAAGCTTTGCATTGTAAGATGCTACAACCACGGCCGCGTATTAAAAATGCAGATGTAAAATTAATGTGTTGCTGGTAAGCCTTGGTAAACGCATTACACTCCTGCCTACTCCCATTGCAGTTGGTGTGCTGTTCCTTCTTACTCGCAAGTTGACTTCTTTAACACAAAGGCTCTAATTGGAAGGGGAAGGCTCCCCAATTAATCACCAGGACCTGATCCAGCAGACAGCCCATTGCTGTCAATGGAAAGGCCTCACGTTGAGTGAATTTGTGTTAAAAATCCCTGAACTCTCAGCTTTCCAGGTGTTTTCTCAACAAAGCTTATGCTGGGCTGGAAGCTGCTCAGCTTCCAGAGAAGGCAAGCTTTGCTGAGCAGCCCTGGCCACACATCTCCAGCAGCAATGGTCAGCTGTCAGTCTTCCTCTCCAAAGCATGGATTTTACCCCCTTCTACATTTTTGTTTCAAGTTTAAAAGAAGAAACAAAAATTCAAAATAAAACTAGAGTAGTTGCTGATGTTGTAGTCACCATCTGTCATTTTTATTCTTCTGCAGTTTAGGATTACCTCATGCACCAAGAAACAGGTACATCAGCCCTGCTCCAGTCCAAGCCGCTGTTTCCTCAAGACTCCATCTACAGCAAGGCCATTTACACAGATGTCAAAATAATCATACAATTACATTTATAAGGCTCCTTTTTTGTAAAGGGCACCAGAAGGACAGCCAATTTACAGCAGGAAAAGAGCTTTGTGTTCTAATTACTGCAAAGCAGGATTCAAGCAACAAGCAAACTGAAAAGGTTTTCTCTTCAGTACATGAGCTGATGTGGAGATCTTTTGTTACATTAAGGCACCGGTTAGACAATTGGCTAAAACTACAGCACTGCTCCCAAAAGGAGCCATCCCACGCTCTCTACTCACATGGCTGTTCAGATTTTTTCCACATTTTCGAATGATTTACCCTTTTGCTTATGCAGCGTAGTTGTTATCACATTTACACTATCTCCTCATTCCCCTTTTCCCCTCAAACCTCCAATTACTATATGCCTATCATAAACCTTCATGAAGTCCTTCTCCTTTACAGGGCTTTTCAACCCTCAAAACTCAGTTCCCTTTGGAAGAACCGAGCAGCCTGCGGCAGTCTTTCCTTCAGCTTTAGCCCTCTTATTATCACACACAACTCCCATTTGAAATTAGCCCATCAATATTTAACTTCCATCATTACATCTGGTGTGAAAAATGCACACTCCCATGCTTTGTTTGCTTGCTCCCACTGACTGCCACTAGAAATTATTCCTGTGATGTCAGGTAACAAGCACAAACCCGAGTAAAGTAAACAAAGTTCTACATAACTTCTCCTGGAAAACAATGCCAAATTTTCACATCTTTTTCTGCACAAGTAATTACGATTTGTCTGTATGACTCTGCAGAAACGCATTTCTGCTGCTAAAGAAATTTCTACTCAATTTCTTTTCTTAATGAACTGGTCTGTGCATGAGTGTGAGAAAGCCCCTCCTAAATATTCCCCTGTAAACTGCATCGGCAGAAGCTGTAACCTGCGGAATGGTACAAATCGTCTGCCGTCCATGGGTGCCCACTCACATGGAGCTTGTGGCAGGAGCTCAATGCTCTTACACTGGAAGTATTCACCTATTGAGTTTTATTTCTCAGTACTTCCAGTGCCATTTTCCAGATGGAAAGGAAACCAATCACTTAATGCTTCAACAATCACTTTATTTTGATCCCAAGAACCCTTACTCAAGACAGAAAAACTCACCCAAGCTTCTTTTCTCTGGACAGAAAATTTCATCAGAACTTAACCTATTTTGTCAAGATCCCATCTTGAACATTATTTGATTCTGTGTAAAAAGGAATGCAGAAGCACCGGTTCTAATACTGTTTAGATCTCAGATAAATATGTTTATTTCTTACTCTAAAGATTAGCTTTTAAATCCTCTGTCTCCTGATTCTGCCCAACAGCCTAGTAGAGCTTTATTTTATTTAAAGCTCTATCACCACCTGTCATTGCAGCACCAAGAAAACACTGGAATGTGCCATTAGTCCAGAATTCAGATAGGACAGATGAGCTTGTTTAGTAGCTGTACTGTATTAATGCTTTGTTTGGGTTTCTTATATGTCTCCTGCTAATAGGAATAACCTCTGGAGCAATAGCAATTTATCTGTACATCTAACTCACACTGCTTGTCACAGTTAGTAACAGCTGATAACCCTCTTGGGCTGCTTTTCATCTTCCGTAGAAGCGCTCTCATTCTAGAATACATTATTTTAACCTGTCACAGTATAAACAGGACAATTACTTAGACCAATGTAGGCTGAAGTGTTGATAACTAAAGTTAAATCCAGCATTGTCACTCTAATGTGTTGTGTTAAACCAAGCACAATGAGGCCGCTTGCTTTCTCAAATGAAAACATTTGTCAAACTCATTAATTCAGAATCGACCTAGCGCAGATCCCTTGATTTGCACTGCTTGCTGGCAAGCCCAGGAAACAGTCACCTGACTACTGGGGCAAAGAGAAAATTATCAAGCAGGAAAATTCAAGCTGGTGCCTGTCTGTGAAGGGCAAACTCACCAAACTCAAAAAACAATGACAACAATCTGGTCACTGCAGTCAGTTTCTGTAAGACTTGCACAAAATCCAGGCCTGCTCCTGCACTCCTGAACACTCAGGAAGAATATCTGGTCACTGGGTATTTCTGAGTCCACAAAACCTTCCGTAGCTCCCTCTAACCTTTCTCTAACCCATTTCCTAGCAGTGCACACACATGTTAACAGCAAGTTCGCTTCGCTCAACAGACGGCTAGTGTACAACCCCAGCTCCTGCAACGCTTGTGACTCACCTGCTCTTGCTGACCAATTTCCTCAAAGAGAAAGAGCAAAATATGCCAACACCACTACCTTCATCACATCCCACCCTTCCTACAGCACCCGTATGTCACTTATCCCATGCGTGCTTCTACTAAGCAGTCATTGCAATGCTGCTCTCTAACCTTTCTGCTTTATTCAGGGACTGCCTCAGTGCTCACTCTCATATTTGACCTTATCCTTCCTCTCTGGCTTCTTCCTCACCTTGGTCAAACCCAACACAAGCTCCTCTGAAATGGCTCTCCTGAAGCCTCTGCTCTGGAGATTTGTTCTCCATCCAAAGCTTCCTAAAGCATTCTGCTGCTCTAATGCTATTGCCTACAGTTGCCTTCTATATAAATAATCTACTTCACTTATTTAGGGATTAACCTCTGTTCCAGCTTTGTTCTGAGTGTGAGACCTTGTCACGTTGTCCTTCAAGACAGTCTGTGAAGAGTCCTTAAAAAAATGTGGATCCAGATGCCTCTTCCCACCGGCTGTGGTCTCTTTGACACTGATGCTCCAGGGAGAGGCAAAGCAACACACTGTTATTGAACTTAAATGGAACATGAAAATAGTCTGAGTAAAAACGTGATGTAATGTATGTCTTTGTATCAAATCCTCACAAGAGAGAAATTTAATGAGGTATAACAAGGGCAAGTGTAGAGTCTTGCATCTGGGCAAGAAAAACCCCAGGTACCAGTATAGGCTGGGGACTGACCTGTTAGAGATCAGTTTAGGAGAAAGGGACCTGGAGGTCCTGGTGAACAGCAGGATGACCTTGAGCCAGCAATGTGCGCTTGTGGCCAAGAGGGCCAACAGCATCCNAGCACTGGAACAGGCTGCCCAGGGGGGTTGTGGAGTCTCCTTCACTGGAGACATTTAAGACCCACCTGGATGTGTTCCTGTGTGACTTGGTCTGGGTGATCCTGGTGTGTCAGGGGGCTTGGACTAATGACTCTGTGATTCTATGGTTTTGTAAGACAGTCCATATTGGCTAAAAATGTTATGCAAAACTTCAGAGGAAACAAAGGGATTATTTTCTTTTTCTCCCCAGGATGGACCACAACAAAACAGCACGATTGCTCACAATCTGGACCTGGGACCAGAATTTTGCTGAATTTTGTATTTCTTTGTTATGCTGTGCCTAATCCTACATGAAAATATCCTTAAATTTGGAAACATAAACATCCCAGCTGGAAATAAATGAGAATCATTGATGAGTTTCCTCTTTTATGTAATTGCTGTAAGCACTTTTTTCCTGCAATAGTTAGCCCAGCTTCCCTTTCCCTGTGATTGTGAGCAAGACAAAGGTTTGCTATATTGATTTGATAACTAGCATGAAACTTTGAATTGAAAAGCATCTGTAACCTTATTTCTGATGATTTTCCTTCCAGGTTTTAATGTTCATCAGTTATGAAAATTTGTTATGAAACTATATACTTGTTATCATTTGCTTTAACTTCATAGCATTTGTAATTTTCCCCCCACTGGTTTATTTGCCTCACACCAAACACATCCTTCAGTCTAACAATCAGATGGTTGCACATACTGTTACAATAGTTTGAGCAAATAATTATAACAATGAACATATATGCAGCTAATTGCAGTGAAAAATAATAAGCATTAAAATGCCATATACAAACCACTGGACAAAGCAGCTCACAAATAACCACCCATCCAGGCAGAAGAACTGGGTTTCAGATATTTTCAATGACAAAAGAGAAAGAAATGTTGGTCTGGTCCCATCCACTGTCAATACCAGCAGTGCCCCTCCACTGATGAGGCTCACAGAAAAGCTACAATCTAATAAGCCACAGTCCACTTAAAGTCTGCAGTTTATGAGATGTAGAATCTAGCAGCATAAATGTTTAAAATGCAATCACAAAAGTTATAGATGGGTTCACTGAATGTGTCTCCTCAGAAAATGAGGAAATATGTAGGATTTTTATGTACAGCACAACCTCCTTCTGCACAGAAGCCAAGCACTTGACATACAGGTTAAGTTAATATATCCTTCCAACTTCTCTTTGCACAATTTTTCTCTCTTCTTAAACTTATCTTTATTTAATTTCTCTACCTTTTCTAATTTATAAACAGTTTCAAAGACAATTCATTTCGAAGTCTTCAGTCAACTCTGATATGACCAGTTCTTTAAAAGGCCAAAGGCCTTATTCATCACTCCATTATTCTCTTATACACCTACAGCTTGTTCTTTCCTACTGTTTGCTTCTTTGTCTCACTAAAAACTAAATCCAAAACATACTGTATATTCTACTGTTGCATTCTTCCCACTCCTTTGGGTACCTCTGAGATCTGTCTGAAGTTACAGACAGCAGTTGGGAAAACCAGGGAACTCATCCCCACCCAACTTCTGCAACCCTGGTACTTTCCTGAACTGCAGCCTGTGGGCCAACTGAGAGATTAAACAACTCATGTAACAGTCAAAAAAACTCACCAACACACCACCACTATCACTGTACCAGATAATTATAGCTAGTTCTTTAAACTAAAAGTACCCAGTTGCTTCTGTTTAGACTGTATTCGCACCATTAGAGCCCAGAAAAATATTGAAATTACTTTTTTTTTTTTTACAATAAGAAGAGAGGTATTTATTTATTAAAAATATTGCTGCCTAAGATCTCAAAGAGGCCTAAGCACAATGCAACACTGAATATAGCACTGAGGCTCAGAAGTCTTATAATCTTACTCAGTATATCACATGCAGCATAATGAAAAACACATGGCTGATAAAGACAATAAACTCTTGGCCAAGCAATGATGGGGGAGTACAAGTTGTTATAAACAGGGGAAATGCCAATAAATATCAAACACAGAAGAGAGAAAGTTGGCAGCACTAGAATCCAGGAATGACGCAAAATTAATAAAGGGAGCAAAAGGACAACTGAAGAAATCAATGGTCGATGAAGCTAAGGATAATAAAAGGAAGTTTCTATAGTGCACTGTTACTAAGAGTATCCAACCAACAGCTACTGGTGCATTACCAGCATGGAAATGATAACACTGTCAATAACGCTGCAAGAAAGACAACGATGTTCAATAAACACTTCTGTTCTGTGTTTCAGCTAATGCCAGTAATGTAGCCTGACAACAGATCAATGCTGATTAAATACTTCATTTTCCAGTAATAATTAATTTATAAGCATATTAAACACAATCTCTTGCAATCAGAATCTTTAACAAACAATCAAGACAATTTATATCCAGGAATGTAAAGGCTGTGGATGAAGACTTTTTACATTGTTTTTCAGTCAACATTGAACACTTGCAAAATTCCAGGCTCAACTAAAGCAAGTTACTCTTGTCACAATATTTAAAAGATTTAAGCGACATGAATGAATTGGTTATGGGCTTCAAAGCAAGAAACTAAATTGTCTTAAACAAACACACAAAAAAGGATAGATGATCACTGACTTAACCGATAAAGAATTAACATAAAGTACAAACTTGAGCAATGGCAACGAGCATTAATTCAAGGAAAACAGACAGTTTTGCTTTGTGTTATACAAGATTACAAAGTTATTCAATAAGGATAATAGTCCTGATTGAAAAAGAAAAAGCCATTTGGCATGGCCTCCCAAAGCGCTTTGGCGAAGAAAAACCCAAATCTTTTGAAACAGGTATTAAACACATCAAAAAGACACAACTACCAACTGGAGAGACCTTTACATCAACCTAGGCAAGACAAACACTGTCCTACCTGGACAGGTCACATCCTCCCGTCTTCCTCTACTCTCTCTTGCCACCTGTGTTCCCAGCTCTGCTCCATGCAGGTGGCAAAAGGTGTGGAACATGTTGAAGGAAGCAGTTTGAATTGTAGTGCAAAGCAGTTAAAACACACTAGGGACAAGAAAAGGTTTTCTGAGTGACACTGAATTTGAGGTCAGGGGCATTGACAAAGTAAGAACAGAGGCTTTTCTGTAGGACTCTGTGGATCAATGTACAAATTGTTATTCTCATTGTTCAGTAGAACAATTACTAAGATCCATTTGCCGGTAAATGTGCCTTGTCTTGTAAATCATTGGGTCATTAACCTTAACAGTGTCAGTGTGTTGTCACTACCCAATTCAATTAAATTACTGACCAAGGTACTACCTAAAAGCACATTTCAGACAAAAGGCTCTTCTATTATGCTATCTATGATGACACTAAGCAACATCTTAATTTTGTACTTAGGAATATATCCAAAAACTCTGGTAATACATTCTAAAACCCAGCTGAAAAGATAACAAACTGGCTGAACAGAAGAAAATGGAAAGGTTAGAGAAAGAGTGGAAAAGAGAGAGAAAAAGGAAAATGGTACAAGGGGTCAGGTGTGCATTGTAAAGTGCAATATTTCAGTGTCGCCTGAGGTCAGAAGGCAGAGAAACAGGACTTTCATTTGCCCATCAGTTATTAAATCTGGCAATCTGCCTCAGCAAATGTCCAGTGATGCTGCTTCTAATGAAGGAGCACTCTCTCCACCATGCCAGGATAAGTAATACAACAGCATATGAGAAGGGTGCAGAAAATCCTGGATGACCTTCCCAGGTCAGCGGTGAAGCATAAGCCAAGGAGTCTAACTGTCTAACATATGTGCCACATGTGAGGGCTGGGAGGCTACTCTCATCACATTAAAAGTATCATTTAGAAGACTTTCTGCTACCTGCTTCTATGCATATATTCTCACATTTCAGACAGATTCTGTCCACACTCCAGGGCAGGAAAATTTCTTGGGTTTTTTTGCTTGCTTTGTTTTCCTTCAGCTTCCTCTTTACCTCTAACAAACTACGGACTTTATGACACAAAATAATAGATCATGTCTATTAACACATAATAGACCGTGTCTATTATGGTTGCTGATACAACTCTTGCTTTTCCATGACCTGAAACTTCTCCATGTTGGGTCCTGTAGAAAGCACAAAAAGAAATGACAGCTGGCCCCTGCCGTCAGAAATGCCAGAGATTTGTGGGCAGATGTCTGGAGAGTATATGGAGGGCACAAGACTGGGTTTGTTAGTACCTCAGGCAATAAGCAGCCTGTCCAGCCACCAACAAGCTTTGTTTAAACTGGTCAGTGAATAAGGTTGCCTTACTCTGGCAAGCTTTTTGGAGCTAGGACTTTGCCAGTTCTTGTTATGGAAGGATACACAATTTCAGGCTGACCCAAGAGCTTTATAAATTT
This sequence comes from Rhinopomastus cyanomelas, assembly GCA_013400115.1. Classification (NCBI taxonomy): domain Eukaryota; kingdom Metazoa; phylum Chordata; class Aves; order Bucerotiformes; family Rhinopomastidae; genus Rhinopomastus; species Rhinopomastus cyanomelas. The sequence continues at coordinate 421,504 of VXBP01010234.1, forward strand.
TGTATGCACAGGGAAGCCCTTGGTACTGTTCAAAAATGGCACATAATGCCTTGTGTATTCTTTAGATTTTACAGAATGGAGTATCTCAGCTCTCAAAGGTAGAGGGAGGAAAACAGAGTAAAAGAAAGTGGGAAAAAAAAAATCAACATCCCATTCTAAATAACTGAAAATTTTTACCAAATAAATGCATTTTACTTTCAGTACAAGTTTTATCTTGAATGGGAAAATGAAAATGATTCTATCAAATATTTTCTAAAAAGTTATCTCGGCTACAAAGAAAGAAAACAGAACAGACCTGGAAATGAACTAAAATAATCAACTGCAAAACTTCTGCTTTTATGGGAGAGACAATGGCAGGAGCCAGCTTTAAGCACAACAGCACACACAAAGGATAGAGTGCCACTTTGTTAATAGAATTGCACTATGGATCATGAGCCGAATGGATGCAATTTTAGGTGAACGATGCACACAAAAAAATTCCCTCAATAAACATATGGAACATGAGGCTTCTTTTCTCCTTATTTTAACTAGGCAGCAGGGAAACATTACAATCGAAGAGACGGTATCAGCATTAGAAGACTTATAGGATTGCTTAACTAGGAATTCAAAATAAAATAGAAGGTAGACAAAATAATTGTTTGAGCAACATCAGTCATTATCATTTTCCTTAAAGCTTTTCTCTTCTTGCAGGAAGCAATAACCTGGGCACACATATGCATTTCTGAAATTATAATTTCTTTTTAGCTGTCGAAGTGTCTTCTGGATGTATCTGAAGAACAACATACCCTTATAGAGTCTTCTATGTGAGCCAGAGGTTTTGAGGGAGAAAATATCAGTGTCATGTAGTGATAGGACGAGGGGCAATGGTTGTAAGCTGGAACACAGAAGGTTCCACGTCAACCTGAGAAGGAACAACTTCACAGTGAGGGTGACGGAGCACTGGAACAGGCTGCCCAGGGTGGTTGTGGAGTAGGTTCCACGTCAACCTGAGAAGGAACAACTTCACAGTGAGGGTGACGGAGCACTGGAACAGGCTGCCCAGGGTGGTTGTGGAGTTTCCATCACTGGAGATGTTCAAGGCCTGCCTGGATGTGTTCTTGTGTGATTTGGTGTAGGTGATCCTGCTGTTGCAGGGGGATTGGACTAGATGATCTTTCGAGGTCACTTCCAGTCCGTAGTGATTATATGATTCTATATATTTATAACAAAGGAGCATAGTATCTGAATAAAGAAACTCAAAGCAAGGCTTAAACAGTGCTCCGTGCTCTTCAGTGATTTTTTTTCAGGAAACAGATAATTAACTAGTAATCACTGACATTAACAATATTGGACTTGTATTACTTTCCTGGCTTTGAAAGCTGGGTTTGGCAGCACGCTTAAGAGCTTTTCCGAAAGCTCCTGTTGATAAACTATTAGAGTGAAATCCACATCCCATTTGCAGTTAACTGTCCTCATCAGATCATCTTTTAGTAGTCCCAGATTGCAGCCCTGCTGGCAGTGACTATTTGTTTTGAAGAGACCATCTCTTTTTAAAACCTACCTGACACTAAGGCACTCATTATGTTGGAAATTATAAGAAACAAGGACAGCAGTTCTGGACCTAGCAAACCCAGACTGCCATTGCTCTCCTGTTCCCCAATGCCATGTCTCATAGGGATGACTGCAGTGCTATCCTTAAAAGAGTTCTCTTCATCCCTTGAGCCTTGCGAGGAAAGATTTCAACAACACCCTGAAGCTTGCTAAGAGACAACAACTCATTCAAAGACAAGTGCAGAAGCTTCCAGAGACAGATTTTCTTCACAAAAGTTACACAGATACTTCAAATGCTTTATTGCTCTTTGAAAAAAACCATCCTCTCTCTCTTAGATGCAGCAGTTTCCAGACTCTCCCTTTAGAATCCTCTGGAAAATCAGTACTTTATGGAAAAACACTTTGACCTTTCCTAGCTCTTAGCTGCATTTTCAAATTATCTCTAAGTTCTGCCTGGAATGGCTTCAGGTTTGTTCCTTTTAGTGTGATTGCAAATTCGTTAAAATCTGCAAGGCTCCAGGAACGCAAAGGGTGGTAGAGTCACATGAAATGCCAGCACCCACAATTTAATGTCACAATCACACGGCTCTGAAGAGCAAATCTTCTAGTTCTATGATGTATGTTTTCAAAACATTTTAGTCATTTAGAACTAGCTTATTCTGGCTCACTAAACGATAATGATTAGAGCCAAACAATGAGGATTTATTGATTATTAATGAATTCTCCATGCTGTCAGTAGCACTGGCATGCATGTGCTGCATAACACGGCTATGAATACCAACATCCATAATCTGCCTTGCTTATTCGTAGTGCATTAATTGCAGCAGACCTCACATACTTCATCATCCTGGTAAGTTCTTAATGCATGCATCATCTTATGGATTAGCTTTCAGTGCGTGTTCTGATCTTTGATTCCTGTGGTGGCACAGCCATCCTCTACCACTCACTCAACAGCAGACTCCACATCCTATTCCCCGTCTTTCCTGTGTGCTTGCACTCTCCAACAGCACCGGGTTTGCAAAGCAGTCAGTGACTGCAAAGATGCTGAAGTGACTTCATTTACACTTTTATCACTTTGCCTCCAAAACCAGAGACATAGTTCCCAAACTGTTAGCAAAAGGACATTCTCCAAAAACTCCAAAAATAGCAAGGCGTTTCCTTACTCCTGCTTCAGGAGTGCAGAGCATCTAGAGGGGAATTTTTAGCTTCTAAAAAACTTCACATTTCACTAACCTGCAGCTAGGCAAGTCTGATAAGTTTTAATCATGAGAATTCAGAAAAACACTCTGAAAAAAATATAGGAAACCCTAAAACAACCTTCAAACATCAATGCCTGGATAAGCTTACTCATTACTGTGAGGAGAGTCTTGAACATGTTAAAATGGATTCTTTCAGCTGAACCATAATTTCAGTGTGTTTCTGCATGGCTCCCCTTCCCAGAGAGACTGATTCTGTTCAGCAACATTTTTTTACTACAGAAAGGGGAGTGATGAGTGCTCAAAAAACCAATATAAGCTTAAGAACAGAGTGAACTCTATGTCCAGTAGTGGCAAAACAAATAATATTCTCATCATTTCAATGAAAATTTATTCAAATTGAATAAGTAATTCAAGCATATATGAGCAATTAGGAATGCCATTCCATTTCATAAATATATTGTAATGAAACAAAGGGCCATGGGTCAGTCTTTTGCGGGGATGATCTGACAGTAACTTGAGAATTTCAACTGTCAATTTCAAGGCAATTTTGAGACCTTGTTATTGTTTGCAGGTTTGTGTTTTTGCTTATGCCTTTTGCTCTAACATTCCCTTAGCAAAAAACTGCACTACTCTTTAGCATCAGCTCCAACTAGGAGTGGATGTATCCCTGTGAAATACCGTTCTCCATCAAAAGAGAACAAGGTAAGGTAAGACTTATAAAATCATTTTAAAAATACATTTCTGTAGCTACTGAAACCAAAGTTGGAACCTTCACTATCAACTGGCTCTCAGGGCAGCTCTGTCCCTGTAGGGTAAGTGTCTGGTTTAAACCATTCACTTCCTTGGATCTGTCAGATCACAGGGACCCTAAGGAAAAGCCACTTTCCAGAACTACCAGGCATCAAGCGAGAAATGACCATGGTACCTTTCCACAATGTGACTCTTCAGTAAACAGGCAGGCAAGGCTCTGTTAGCACAAGACTTCACACAGGCCCACCAGCAGAACCAAAGACCACAGTCATAGTAACCAGTATCGTGTACATATATACAATTGCCTGGGAAACCCAAACTCTGGAACATAGAAGGGAAGAACAAGGAAGTTCAGAAAGCTCTCACTCACAAGCTGTTCTCTGCAGGAAGGACCTTCTCCTCTTTCCCTCTCCTGTCAATGTTCAGACCCAGAAGTCCCTACACATGACTTGAGATAGTAAGACAACAAAGCAACTATCATCTCCATTCCTCTGCTTACTGGTTGCTAACTACAGGGCAATGCAAGTGATACCTAGGTATGCCTGACAGAATGGCCCGTGCCCAAAGCTCTGTGCTTCCTTTATATTAGAGTCTTTTGAAATCTTGAAACAATAACAAGACAGCCAGCAGAGAAAGGAGTTAGTATATAACAGCACCCATTTTTGTCCCTGAAACAAGAGAGTTAAATTATTTGAAGCACCCATCAGCATTTTTTTTCTGAGCAATGGCTCAATATAACCATCACAGAGGCTGGATATACAAGTAGCAGATACCTCTGAGTGCTGCTCTGTGATGCCCATCATATTTGTCTCCTCCTGTGCTCACCTTTCTTGCACTGATAGAAGAGCGGTTAGTAGCCCTTTGTTACATAAATGTCAGCAGAGGCAAACAAAGTGGAGATTTGGTGGTCAGGTGTAGGTGGCCAAACACAGCTATAAAAGATTGGGCAGTTGAAAGGGAATAGTATTCAACAGCAGCAGGTGTCAGGTGCAGCAGGAAGGTATTGTTCTCACAAAAATGGCTTGAAATAGGTTCCTTTTGTTTCCCCCTGGCTTTTTAGCTCAGATGGAAAGGAACCCACTGATCTCCACAAGACAAAGAAGATGCTTGAAATACTTTAAAGCTTGGCTGAATCCTCAGAACCTCTTCCACAGTATTGCTGCACGGTGCCATTGTGCTGAGATCAAAATTGCAGAAACACAGCTTTCTTACAAGAAGTTGAATCAGCCATCACTGACTCAAGCATCTTACCAAGCTCCTTACTTCCTCTGAAGTGTTTGTAATTCTAAGTTTCCTGTGCTGCAAATCACTCCAGAGGACAGTGGACCTCAAACGCCTGCTCTCAATGCCACAAGTCTCCAGTGAACTGTGAGGAACCTCCAGCACCTTTTGTGCAGGCCTTCAGGGAGAATAAATTACAGTCAGCGGAGCTATGCTGATTTACATCACAAGAAGATCTGCTATCTTGTGTAGGACAAGTCTAAAGGAGGAAATAGGTTGGGTCCTGATTGCACCTTATCTCTGTTTCAACTCTCCAGTTAAAAACATATGACTTGATAATGTTGAGATTACTATTTTTGAGTTGGTTTGTGATTATTTGATCATGCCTGTCCTGTGACTTGGGTGTGGAGAGGTGGCAGGCCCAGCTGCAACACTGCTGTGCAGTGGAAGTAGGAAAGAAACTGTTGAGTGCTTCTACTTATTGTGGCTGTGCTAGGGATTTGTTTTTCAGTACAGCAGGACCCTCCATCATCTGTCTGGAGTTCAAGACCACAGCCAAATTCTTTGGAAGTAGTCAAGTAGTCCATGTACCCACATACAAAATGTTTTAGGAAGAATTTCTTCACAGAAAGGGTTGCCAAACGTTGGAACAGGCTGCCCAGAGCAGGAGTCACTACTCCTGCAGGTATTTAAAAGGCAGATAGACATAGTGCTGAGAGGCATTGGTTAGGGGTGACCTGGCAGTGCTGGTTTGAAAATTGGACTTGATGATGCGTATGGATGCTTGAAAAGCCAAACACCAGTTGTTTTTTGAGTGGACCACTCTAGAGACCTCCAGATCTAAGTGCATGAGCTGTTGTAGCATCAACTTAAAACCCAGGCTCTGTAGCCCAGACCATAGCCAATTCACAACTAGGATAGAGAGGTGGGGCAGCACATCTTGATCAGTGGGTCACATTTCTTCTTTACAGGATATTTAATTCTTTACTATGGCTTATGACTGCCTGAATTTCAATATAAAAAGAACACATTCACATAAATGTGAGTGCCGGAGTAAGTAGCTCCATAACACCAGGCACTAGGTCCTCACCATGAGGGTAGCTGGTGACTAATTAAAAGCCTGAGTGAACAGATGAGCCAGAAACCATCCTTGTGCTTTGCTGAACAGCTCAGGCAGCAGGCTGTGTAAGGGAAGCTTTTGATCCCAAGTGCTCCAGTGCTAGACGGAGGGTTCATCTCCTGAGAAGACAAGCACACAACACTCAGATCCCTTGTCTTTTCCATAAGCTCAGGACTCTTCTAATGACACCCTGGGGATGCAAAAGAGCTTTTCCCAACCTGTGAAAGTGAAACATGGGGAAGAAGGAGTGTTACTGGAGGCAGCACTCAGCTCTACAGAGCTGTGCCCCAGAGCAGCTCTTCAGGCGTAAATGAGAGCAGGAGGAAATCAAAGCACCTCTCTAGCTCTAAGAAGTTGCACCTCAGAGGAAAGTAAAGTTTCTATTTAGCTAAAGTGTGATGTGACAAGTCTACCCCATCTGCCACTGACAGAGCTGAACTACAACAAGCCCTAGCTCCACAATTGACATATTTTTGCTGCTTTAGTTCAGAGTTTCTTAAAGATCATTGAAGTGTGGCTCTTACACTCAAATGACTGGTTTGGCAGGCAGAGGACAGCACAGATTTTGGTGCACACCATTTGAGCTTGTGCTTAGATACTGCATGGCAGAAACCTGACCTGGTGCAGCTCCATCATTTATTATAATTAGCAATCTGTGGCCTGTCTGCACACACCAAGAATCGCACTTCACAGCACAATGCAAACCTGACCGAGCTTAGAGTCCACACAGGGAGTTTGTACCAATTTTAATTAAATCAGGCTCCAGAACAATTTGACTACATTTCTTGTGTAGGCATGCCCCAGAAGCAAACGGATTATAAAATTGCTCACTCTCATTTATTATCGATTTCATGTTAACAATTGTTCTTTCTTAAGCCTTAAAGCCTGGAATCGTGTGACTGCCTGGGAAATTCAACTTACATAGTTCTTTTAATCCTACGTTGCAAAGAATGGCTTGAAAAGATATCCTTTTGTTCTACAACTACTCAAAAAATTGCATGCAAATTAGTTAGCATGCACTGCTCTTCCTTTTAAACAGTCAGCATTTATATACCAGTCCCATGATGTTCTGGAGCTGCACTAAGTATCTGTAAACCGGTGAGTAAGCAGTAGGGAACTAGACTAAAATGAAAGGGACTTCACAGAATCACAGAACATTAGGGATTGGAAGGGGCCTTGAAAGATCATCTGGTCCAATCCTCCTGACACAGCAGGATCACCTAGACCAAGTCACACAGGAACACATCCAGGTGGGTCTTAAATGTCTCCAGAGAAGGAGACTCCACAAACCCCCCTGGGCAGCCTGTTCCAATGCTCCGTCACCCTCACTGGGAAGAAATTCCTTCTCATGTTTATATGGAACATCCTATGTTCCAGCTCACAACCATTGCCCCTCGTCCTATCACTAGATGACATTGAGAAGAGCCTGGATTCATCCTGACACCCACCTCTCACATATTTATAAACATTAATGAGGTCACCCCTCTGTCTCCTCTTCTCCAAGCTAAAGAGACTCAGCTCCCTCAGCCTCTCCTCATAAGGGAGGTCTTCCACATCCTTCATCACCCTTGTTGCCTTACGCTGGACTCCCTCCAGAAGCTCTGTGTCCTTCGTGAACTGAGGGGTCCAGAACTGGACACAATACTCCAGATTGTGTCCAGTGCAGAGTAGAGGGGGAGAAGAACCTCTCATGATCTGCTAACCACCTCCCTTCTAATCCACCCCAGGATGCCGTTGGCCTTCTTGGCCACAAGCACACATTGCTGGCTCATGGTCATCCTGATGTCCATCAGGACCCCCAGGTCCCTTTCTCCTGCACTGCTCTCGAACCAGCCAGTCCTCAACCTATACTGGTATCTGGGATTGTGACTTCAGAGACACTTAACAGAGACAGCTGCACTACTGGGCTGTTAATTCTAGGATCTTTAAAGTCACAGAATCACTCTGGTAGGAAAAGACCCCTGGGATCATCAAGTCCAACATCTACCCTACCTTAACAGTTCACCCCTAAACCAGATCCCTCAGCACCTCATCCAAATGATCTTTAAACACATCCAAGGATGGTGACTCAAACACCACCCTGGGAAGCCCATTCCACTGCTTGACCACCCTTTCTATGAAATTTTTTTCCTAATATCAAGTCTAAACCCACCCTGTTGTAACTTGAACCCATTCCCTCTCGTTCTACCACTAATCGCTTGTGAGAAGAGACCAGCACCAACCTCTCCACAACATCTTTTCAGGTAGTTGTAGAGAGTGATGAGGTCTCCTCTTACCCTCCTCTTCCTCAAACTAAAGAGCCCCAGCTCTTTCAGTCTTTCCTCAGAAGATTTATTCTCTAGGCCCTTCAGCAGCTTAGTTGCCCTCCTCTGCACCTGCTCCAGCACGTCCACATCTTTCTTGTATTGAGGTGCCCAAAACTGGACACAATACTCAAGTTGTGGCCTCACCAGTGCCCAATACAGGGGCATGATAACCTCCCCACTCCTGCAGGCCACACTATTTCTGATACAACCCAGGATGCCATTTGCCTTCTTGGCCACCTGGGCACATGGCTGGCTCATATTCATCTTCCTGTCTATTAGAACCCCCAGGTCCTTCTCTGCCAGACAGCTCTCCAGCCACACCTCTTCAAGCCTGTAGCATCTTATGGGGTTGTTGCAGCCCAAGTGCAGGACCTGGCACTTGGCTTTATTGAAACTCATGCCATTAACATTGGTCCAAGTCTCTCTGAAGAGCCTCCCTACCCTCTTGCAGATGAACAGTCACACACAAATACCTTGCTTTTTTTATGCATTGTAAAAAATTTATCTTTGTCTTTTCCTGTCTTTTTTTTTCAGTAGCTTACAATCTAGAAGCACAGGGAGTCTTTGTTTTCCAGCTAGCTGTGGCCAGGTTAAGTCAGATCTGGGTCTTCAGTTTTTCTGTTTAATGGTAATGTTTCAGACCATTACTGAGAGTCCTATAACTTAAACCAAACAAACCAAAACAAACCACTTTTGGTTTTGTTTTTTTAGAGCCACTAACCATAACTATAACCATAGGACTAATCACTGGTAGTTAAGTGCTTTCCTGTATACATTCTTTCCAAAATTAATCCTTTAACATTTTCAGGTTTCTTTTTCTGCTTTGCTTGCTGCAATGGAATGAGAAAGAATTTCAACCCTTAATTTATTCATTTTCAGTATAGCACAAGCAGAAACTTCTTAACACATTACTCTCACGGCTTGCAATGTGAAGATTGTTGACTGGCAAAGGCTGAGCAGATGGACTGAAAGGTTCCCATGTTTCCTTCTCCTACAGCTGTCGGCTTGAGAGCCTGTTTTCAACCCAATGTAGCCCCTTTTCGATTCTCAGGTTTACTGTGGCATTTCACATTGCTCACAGTGCTGGGTGCAGCTATCACAATTCCATGGAACACCTTCAAAGTCTTAATCTCTTGTCTGAGTCTCTGGAGTCAGTCTGGACCTGTTCTGATGTTCCTTTTTATATGGCTTTGGTGTCACAACAGAACCAGCTTGTGGCCTTAGGATCAAAGTTCCCTCTAGATTGAAGATCAATTTCTTTCAGTGTGCAGTCAACATTTATCTGTTCTCAAACTGGTCATTTCCTCAGCTGTTGGAATTGCAGTTGTACAGCTAACTCTCCAAAGTCACCTCTGCATTAGATCATGCTTCATACCATTGACTTCAGCTTTCAGGTGTTTGAGCTCTTCTTTCTCTATCTCCAGTTCTTTCGCTAATCTCTCCATCCTTGCTCATTGATGTAACAGCAAGGCTTGAATGTAAACATAGTTGTCCAATCCAGAACTAGAACTTCTCTGATGCTTATGGCTTCCTTTTTCTCCTCCAGATCCTGGGATTATATAAACAGGCTTAATAGGTTCTGGTGCTGCAGAATGCTCTTCTTAGTCCATTAAACTTACTAGATTCTCGGCGGTGCTTGACCCACTATGATTTTGAAAATGGTTGGGTTTGGCCGAGATACCATTACCCAAGGAGACTCTGTTGGTGCGCCTGTAGGTCCAGTTGGTTGTGTGTAAGTAATATATACTGGATTAACACTAGACGTTTGGGTTGACCTGACATAACTCTTGATGGAGAGCTTGAAGGAGGAGTAGTGGCTGTATACAGCAGGTGCTGGTTTCATTGAGATAGCTGATTACTTATTGGTGAAGGACTTCTGTTCATTGCAGTCTCAGGTCTTCACTGTGGCTCAACTGTACAATCTATTTTTTTCATAGAACCTTTGGATAAACTAGGTCCAGTGAAAGGAGGAAGATAAGATACAGAGTGAGTGCCTTGTTTTTGAAAAGTCTGGAATGCCTGCTGATAGGGATGGGGTGAGACAGTTGAAGGACTAGGAGGCATGAAAACATGTGGACTCTGATGGCTCAACTGAGGAGGCTGAACTTGGTCTTGAGGACAGTCAAAGGGAGAAGGACACTGGGACACCAGTGGTGATCGAAAAGCTGATTGAGGGATCTGGGGTTGTTTAGGAGAATACTGAGAAAGTTGGTAGATCTGATGATGTGGATACAAAGGGAGAGGATGGGGAGTATAATGTAGAACTAGGCCCTGTGGTGCTTAATGCCACTGTGTATTCTAGGAGTCTGTCGTCCTCAAGAACTTTGAGATGTTTGTCTTATATAAATAGAGCCAGGAGTCCCATAAAGACTGCTTGGAATCTGTGGAAGAATTTGTAGAGCTCTGGGTACACTCTGTCCAGAGGGGAGGTTTTACAATACTGTAACAGTAATGGAATTTGTACTGTACAGAGATATGTGCATATACGTAGGAGGAGGGCCTTGTATAACAGACGTGTTAATGCCTGGTTGTATGGAAGCTGGCTGTGGAGGTGGCTAGCTGCATTTCTATTCTGGTCATTCATGAAAAACGGATTGTAACTAGGAGAAGCTGCCACAACAGCAGGAGCAGAATGTGGTTCTTGAACTAAGCATATCAGTCATTTACCTGCTGTGCATTGTGGATCAACATGTCCATCACTTGAACTGTGTACCAGTGTACAACCACTATTAAGTTGAGCCCCATCCCCTGCATGATAACTGGTATGAGGATTAATGTGCAAAAGGCTATTTCTATTCATTCTGCTGTCATCAGGGCTATGGTACTCCATATATAAGTATTTGTTGCTCTCCTGTTCAAGGGCTCGACAACAGGCATCTAGGTGGTGGTTGTTGTTCTGAAGCAGGCACTGAGATACCACCCCTTCGGGTATCTCAGGAAAACGTTGTCGGAGATCATGCAGCACCTGCATGTCAAGTTGTTGACTGCCCTGCGCCGTGCCAGAGAGATGATGTTCCAGATTACCAAAGGATGGAAGTTAACTGCCCTTCCAATTATTATTGTCTTCTGCTGAGGCTTCTGGCATTTTCATGCTGCTCTGGCGGCTCGGCTCCACCGGTGGCTGCATGAGTCCACTCGGCCCCTCCGCCCAGCCCCAGGCCTGTGGACAGTGACCGCTGAGGAGGCGCGGGGTGGGAAGACGCCGGCGCATGAGGCGCCGCGTGGGGTCCCCGGGAGAAGCAGCTGGGGAAGAGCAGAATAGGGGAGTCACGTGCTGATCTCTGCAAAGGTCCAGGAACCCCAGACCCCACACCCAGAGAGGTGACCCTGCACGGCTCCCCTCTGCCGAAGGGGGTGGCAACCCCAAGGCAAGGACTCAAGGCTCAAGTCCCTTTCTGTTAAACGTGATTCCTATTAAATAGGAAGATTTGTGTTGCAATCACAGCAAGAGCAGTTTCTCCCTGGCCTAGAGGACATCAGCCTATAGAAGGGGTCCTGCCCTGGCAGGGCTGCTGCTTGTCCGTGTACTCGTGCAATGCCTCCTCATGCCTAGGGCACAGCTCTTGCCCCTGTGGTATAAACTCTTGTACTGAATGGAGGGAAAACCCTCCTGCCAGACAGCTGTGAATGATCTGCCATCCTACTCCAAAACTGCCAGCACAAAGGAGTTAACAAAATCTGTTTGAGCTGAGTGTATTTATGCTTCAGCAGTTCCATTAATGGGTATTAAATAATGCTCCTTTAAGCTACAGTGCTGCTGCATAGGGTTTCAGCCTCATCTTTATGGATGCCTTGTCATAATTTCTAGAATTATAGAACTTTCTGCCACGCACCTACATATATCTGCAAAGTTACAAAATAGTCAAAGATTATTTTTCTGTCCAGAACTGGAAGAAATGTCTTTTCATTAATCAGGATCAGATGAGATGAAATTAAATCAATTCTTCTTCCTAAAGTTTGAGATGCACAAAACTGGGAGAAATCGGCTCTTCTGAATCTTCAGCTCGAGAGCTGTAAAGTGAAACCCCAGCCCTGGGTACATTACCTCTGGAAGGAATTACCACAAGCAGGCATCAGCTACCTACCACCTCTCTGCTACCTTGCCCTTACACACACACACACACACACACACACACGTATGCTCTCTCATATACAGTTTAAGCTTCCAAACCCCCTGCTGGCTGGACACTTTCCAGAAAAAGGATCAGAACGTCCTTGGCAAATCCCAGACTTGTTCAAATCAAGATGCTCTAATCTTGTGTATTTGGTTTAGCTGGCCAGGTTTTGGTAGTGGGGTGGCCTGTAGTGATGGCTTTGGTGAAAAGACATGATGAGCTACCTCCATGTCAGACAGAGCCAGCTCCAGCTGGCTCCGAAGAACCACAGTGAAGCAGAAATCCACTTGCAGCCCACAGACAGCCCCCAGTGTAACAGGTTCCTGGCTCAAAGTGCAGCCCATAACAAGGAGCCCACACAGTAGCAGGTTTTCTCGCAGGACCTGTGGCCCATGAGGAATCCCCTCTGGAGCACTGTGTTCCTAAAGAACAGGTCTCAAGCTGAAACAGCTCTTGAAGAACTGCAGCCTGTGGGAAGGACTCACTTTGGAGAAGTTCATGATGGACTGCACTCCATTGGAATGACACCGTGCTGGAGCAAGTCCGAAGTATGAGAAGGAGCATTAGAAACATCTAGCAGTATGAAAAGTACACACTCTGTCCACCTCTGTGTGCCTCATACACATGCACTCACGGGAACTCACAGGACGCATATGAAGGAATACACTGTCAGGTGACCATCCTCCTGTCCCACAACTTACTTCCAAAAACTCAGCCACAATCTAGTCCACATGCTCCTTTATCTATATTGTGCATCGCACAGTCTGATGAGGCATGAACTCTAAAAGCACCATCCAGGAGATACTGTGTCCCACGTTCCTTTAGACAACTTCAAATTTACCCAGAGCAGGGGAGGAGAAGGCAATCACCCACACATGACCCAAAATGTTGAAGAACAATGAAAGGTACCAGGTATGGAAACGCAGTTGTATCTGAGGAGAGAAGTCAATGTGACAGTAGAAAATTCTAACTGTGTACTGACTTCTGGATTTCCACTGACACAGAATCTAAGCTCAGATCTTATGCAAATTACCTCTGAAAGATTTTAATTCCCGAGAATGCCTGAGTACAGTGAAAAGGGGTTTGCATTTGTGGAGACAGCACGATCCAGGACACAGTGAGCCTTGCTCAGCACCTGTCCTCACACCTATTTATCTCTGGATTAAACTCGATAGAGGCTTTCACTATTGTTAGTCTTTTCTGCCCAACCCCAAAGAATCCAATAAAATACTTGGAGCCTTACACATGATAAACATGAAATTTGAAAAAACATGGGGGAGGCTCATCGGAGGCCAGTAAACTGAGATGACATCCTCTGTTCTGCAGAGGCCAAGACTGATTTCTGACTCAACTTGCAGCAAACTAGCATGATAAAAGAGATAAAGCAAGGGGTTATAATATGGTTGAATCACTCCAGAGAAAGCAAGTGCTGTGTGTAACTAGAGAGATAAATAATCAGGCAGACAGGTAGACAGAGTAGCACTGCCCCTCATTCGCTTAAATCAAAGCAACTTCTTTCACCACCACTCCACCCACTTGGAACTTGCAGCAGGGAAGCTGAAAAGTTGTTCCTGGGTGCAACAAATAGAGAAGTGCAACTCTGGATCTGATGTATAAACCCAGAGGCATCAATGCCTCTGTCGTCATGCTAACAGGAGTCCCGTGGGTTTGCTCCCTTTGATGCACTCAGTGCATCAAAGCCAGGAGGCAGCGGCGGCAGGTTTCCCACATGCCACCCAATGCTTGGAAACACAGATTGCCCTGGCAAGGAGTTTGGTTTTGGGGTAAGCAAAACTGGACTGCCATACCCTCAGGATATATAGGTTGTGGCCAGCACATGCAAGCCAGAATACAGCAGCAAACCACACTCAGGCAGGCTTGGCACAAGTCCTTTTTCTGGAATCCCAATGGCAGGATGTCTGGTTAGCTGGCAGTATCTGGCCCCTGACTGATGCTGCTATTCAGCAGCTTGGATTTGACCCTCAGCAGGATTTCCATTCTGCCTGCAAGAACCTTGCTCACCACATGAGTATGTCCAAGGTCAGGTTTTCTTGTAAGTAATACCCTCCACCTTGAAAGCAACTGCATGTGCCTGACAATTATTTGAGGAGGTAATTGAACTCAGCTGTTTTCACAGTGATTTCCATACAGTGTTCACTCTACTTTGATCCTGAGTTGAAAAAAGGAATACATAATCCTGCTTTAACCTTGACTTGACATGGCACTCACTATGCAAACACCCTTGCGTGCAGATTGTACAGCCCAAGGAGGAAAGAACATGGCAATTCTTGCATGGGGGAAGAGCTACTATTTGATATTTCTGGCCTTTAGCTCCCAGTGTCAAAAAGCCATCTAAAGGCTTACACAACAGGTAAAAATTTGACAAGAAAAATCTGCTTTGGCCTTCTACTGCGTTTGTGAAAGTGGGAACTGAAAACCACACTTCTCACAAGGAGCAGATTCATGATGATGGTTCTCTTGCATTATCTTGATGGTGGCTGAACCCACTGTACCTGCTGCACCTCAGAATAAGCATGTTTTTCTTTATTGTAGGTAAAAAGCAAGTTTCAAAATGTATCCTTCACATTAAAAACATGGCTGAGGAGGGCCAGCTATGAGACAGAATCATGTTCTTTGCAGGCTGCAATAAGACCACAGTAAGATTATCAAAGAACTGGAAAGAAGTCCATGCAGACGGGACTCCAGTGAGCAATCTACCTGTATGACTGTGTAGTCATGTGACTCCCCAACACGGGGTCACAGCTTTGGTGAGTTTATTTGTAGAGCACACACCTGAGTTAAAAGAGTGACCTTATTCTCCAGCTGGAATCAAAGACAGAGAATCCCCAAGAAGCCTGTGGTGGATCAGAGAGCTGAAAGCAACTAGCTTAGTTATCTAAGCATCCTAGAGAGAGTCAGGTAAGAGGAGAGAGAGAAAAGAGAGTACGCAGAAAAAGATATGCACAGGCGCCCATCCATTTACATCCCGCCAAGAGAGAATTTCAGATGTAAATCACAGCGCACAGGTAAGTGCTTCTTTGCACGCAAAAAGTGAGCCCATGCCTGAGAACATTAGACTTTTGGGGTGCTGAGTATGTTTCTGAGCTTCCCTTCTACGAAACATAAGGACATCCCAGAAAGCATAAGACTGAGGAAGAAACACTGAAACAGGCAAAGAAATACAACAAAAAAGATGACAAAAAAGCAACATTAACATTCCAAAGGGGGCAGGCACAAACCAGGGGCACAGCTTCCCTAGTGATATCAAAGGAAAACATACATGATGCGCTTCCAGGAAACAAGGTAAGGGACAAGTCAGGCTCAGCAGCATGGAAAGTACTGACAGAAGGCACAGAGGCAGTGATGGGACACATATTTGCATGAAGTTGCATTTAAACATCTAGCTAGCTTTGATCTGCTAGTCTTGCAAAGAAACTGTTCTTAGGAGTCTTTCTGATCTAATCCCTGTAAGCTACTCTGTTTACCCTGCTGATATCTCCTTACAGTCACAGACATTTGGGTGCAGGTCTGTCCATGTGTGCACAGCCATACACTCAGGGTACCGAGAACCATGCTGTTTCAGTGTGTATGAGCAGCCAGCAGGCAGAGGCCTCAGCAGTGGACACACATACCAAACTCAGAGAGAGACCTGACAAGACAGGCAATCTCCTGTCTGGTGTTCCACTTCCCTCACTTAGTCTCTGCTGTAAACTGTAACTTAACCCTCAGAGCTCTGTTAATGGTACTTTATTAACCCGCTCTTTTTAGGACAATATTAGCACCCACCGTCCTTCCCAAAGGTACTGTAGTTATTTCCCACCCTACTCAAATGCCAGCAGTGTGCTCCATGTGGAATCTACAGTTACTAATTTGATGTTTGCCACTTGATTTGTCTCGGAAGCCATTGTATGGTCAGAACACCACTTTATATATGGTCACTAAGGCAGACCCTTCTCCACACTGTACTGTGGTATAGCCTTTCCTTCTCTCACTGTCTTTGATTCTTTCATTTCTCATATCTGAAGGCAAAAATATTACCAAATGCTCCTTTACAGAAGGATTCCAGTTGAAATAAAAAGATACTGTAAGAGAGAATCTGTGTCTCAACAGGGTAGAGATAGCATTTCACCAAAAAGCTTCCTCAGAATGTGTTGTATTTTTAGAAAGAAAGAGCAACTTAAAGCAATTTCCTTCAGTAATGACAGACTGAGCTCCCTTGTCATCCTTTGGTTGGCTTCCCTTCACCTCCTTACTTCTATCTTTCCAGTGGAGCACAGCTTCTTGTCTGCAAGTTTCTCTCTAGCAGAAACAGCATATTGCAGCAAGGCCACTTGCCCTGCTCTGTAGATAGTGTATCCTTCTCCATCACCCATAACATTTTAAATGAGGATGAACCAGATGGCTACCATCACATAACCTATCATCATACCATCAGATAATGTACTGAGTGAGCATTTTTTTGGGAGCTTGTCTTCTCTAGAGGTGCTTCTCACCATGATTTCCTACTGAAGTCAGCATGTTAAGATAGCAAAAGATGACAACATTTCATCCATAGTCTAATACCATGTATGTCCTTTGAAAGTTCAGATCCATTTGTTTTGACTTAAACCATTTGTACAAACTCCTCTGGCAGTACTGCAGGAGCAACAACTGATGCAACCTCCTCCGGGTAAGAAATGATACAAGAAGCAAGGATACAACAACAGGCATGAAACTGTATTCTCTGCTGCTGATAATCAGCATAGTTCCACCCAAGTCATTCTAGTTTTACCAGCACAAAACACGTCCCTGTATTTCTCTTTAGCCCATCACTTGTTAGTCAGTTTGAATGACAGTCATCCTGTTCATATTTGCTGGAGTTCGTAGTCACTACTTAGCACTGTTCCTTGAATGCTGATTTTTTTTTTGTAGCACTCTTAGTAATATCTGTTTCTTTCATAGCTCTCTGCTAACATCAAAAAGAGAGAATAGAAATGATTTACTAGTGAAGCATATTAATATTTAAGACCGATGACCAATTAGAGATTTGAAAATGTCTGAATAGACACACTATTCAAAATGCCATCTGGTCTCCTGATTATTCCTTCCATGTACTTCCTCGTGACAACAACACAAAAGAAGATTAGGACAAAATAAAACTCTTCTGAAGAGGATCACTCTTACTGTACTTAGCTGATATCAGCATTGGGCAGGGTAAACAATCTGCTTCTGAACAAAAATGCTTAAAGTGAGGGTACCAAATCAGACTTTTCTTCCACTACTTTCTTTTTGCACAGTTTCCAGCCAACATCTATCGACTTCCAGTGCAAAGCAGCAAGCGTACCTAAAGCTGTACTCTAAATTCACCCCTATTATCTTTGTGTTGACACTTCATCCTAGAAGATAGATACTGAGCTCCAGGTAGATCATTTGTAACCCTTATAATGATGATGGCAACAAATACAGCACAGTGCCCTCCAACTGACACAGAATGGATACTCAATGCTTCACTATTTTGCAATGAATAAATTGGCTGTCAACATATGTGCAGGAGCAGTTTTTCCCCCAATTTAATGATCATACAGCCATGGCACAGCAGATCTCTGTGTATTAAAATGATCAGGAAAGCTTGATTGAAAGATTTGAAGAAGGAATTTCAAGCCAAAGTTGCTGTTGCCCTGGAAAGCAGCAACATGAATTGATTTCTGGGTTGAAGAGCAGTTTCACCTTGTGTAGGGGTGACCTTCATTAAAATACAATTGCTTTCTGAGAACAAAAAAAGCTCTTTCTTACGAGGCATATTCTCACGGATAGCCAGATGCAATATCCGAGTCTGTGCGTAAATGGAGCGTTTGTCCTGGCAGTTGGGCAACTGAATGTGTAACTGTGTATTCAGTCATTATACTGCAAGCAAAGGAGATGCGCACTGAGGTACCCAAATGGGATGCTGCAGCAAACAGTCTTATGTAAAGATTACAACCCATCTCCCTCCTTCTATACAAGTTCTGTATAGCAAAAATTGTGTGTATAGTTCTACATAGTAAGACATCCCCTGGATCTTAAGATTAGAACAATGACGACTGTAAGAAAGCAGATAAACCATGTGAAAGAGTGGACGTGACTCGTACCACCACCACAACAGCTTCCACTCAACCCCTCAAATGCTGAACTCCCTGCAATGTGGCAGTGTGATCTGTCACAGTCACTACATCATCAGTGACATACTGGTAAAATTCTCAACGATGGTTTATCTTCCTTCAATATTTCATTTTAACTTTTTCTCAGGTATCTAATCTGAGAGAGCACCACATGCCAAAAAACACCCCAAAATCCATCCAGATTTCAGATAACATTTGCACGTTTACTTTTTCAGTAAAATATTTATAACGATGTTTCATAATGGGAAACTAGACACCACTAAGGAGTTTTATTTCGCAGAATGTGCAGATCCTACTGGCATGCAGCAGCAAATTACTCATGACCCTCTGGCAACACCTTCAACATTAGCAAATTCTTTAATCCCAGGCTTCTCCTAAACCAGAATTAGTAGAACTGAGACGTAAGTGGCCCTTGACTGATGTGAACAATCTTAATTATGAATTTATTTTATGACTACTTTAAAAATTCAGAGAAAGCATTGTATTTCAAAAACTGAAGACATTAAAAAAAATCATGGTAAAAGCATTACAAAAGACATTTGAAAAGCTTGTTAGAGAGGGACCTGGGATTACTGGTTGACAGCTGGTTGAACATGAGCCAGCAGTGTGCCCAGGTGGCCCAGAAGACAAATGGCATCTTGGCTTGTGTCAGGAATAGTGTGGCCAGTAGGATAGGGGTGTAATTCTCTCCCTGTACTCAGCACTGATGAGGCCTCACCTCAAGTACTGGGGGCAGTTCTGGGCCCCTCACTTCAAGAAAGAGATTGAGGTACTGGAGTGGGTCCAGAGGAGCAACAAGGCTGGGGAAGGGGCTGGAGGAAAAGTCTTATGAGGAGAGGCTGAGGGAGCTGGGGTTGTCTAGCCTAGAGAAGAGAGACTAAGGGGGGACCTTACCACTCTCTACAACTGCCTGAAGGGAGGTTGTAGTCAGGTGGGGGTCAGGCTCTCCTCCCAGGCAACCAGTGACAGGATGAGAGGGTACAGCCTGAAGCTGCATCAGGGGAGGGTTAGGTTGGATATTAGAAAAACCACTGGAATGGACTGCCCAGAGTCATGGTGGAGTCCCCATCCCTGGAGGAGTTTAAAGACAGACTGGATGTGGCACTTAGTGCCATGGTCTAGCCAACGTGGTGATGTTAAGTCATGGGCTGGGCTTGATGATCTCAGAGGTCTTTGCCATCCTCAAAAATTCTCTGATTCTGTGAATTATCCTGCCCCATTCATCTCATTAGCTGTTAAAGGGCAAAAAGAGCTTTAAAATTAAAAAGAGGCGAAAAGAGCTTTAAAATGAAACAGATATTTCCTTTATTTTGCTAAAATTCAAGCATTTTTAATGCCTGCCTGTTCCCCAGCATGTGCCTATATACACATACACACAAACGCTTTCAGCTTTCAAAAGCAGCACTTCCTCTTAGCATTTTGTTTACATCTTTTTACATCACTGGAATGAGGTTTATTCAAAGTGCAACTTTCATCTCTGAGGCTCTTACTGCTTTTCCAGGCAGAAAAAAGTCAAACAAATGAGGATAAGTCTTTTTCACCTTTCTTTAGTTTTACCAAAGAGAAAAAATCCCAAGGACTCTGGAGGTGCTCTGGAGTGTGTCAATTAGCATAGCAATTAATTACGCTATTCAGTACCAAAGAAAATTTGGTTCAGTGCAACAGCAACACCATGCGACATCGCCTCACATTCCGAGTACATTTACTTCTTCCCAAATTACATGTGTAGGCCTAGAAACATCTCATTTTTTAATTAGTATCTCATATAAGGTGGGATGACTAAGAGTGAGCATTTAAAATTCATGTTATAAACTTCAATTCTGCAGAAGCCTATGAGAGTACCTAATGACATGTGCCCCTCTGTAATCATGGGACAGCACACTCTCCCTTTTGGAAACATAAATAGTCATTAGAAGAACAATTCACGAGATCTCAAGGCAATACTGAGGACCTTCCAGTGGTGGAGGCATTACTGGGATTCTGCATTTAATGTGCCATTGCACAACCTGCACAGAATGACTTCTGGTTTCAGACTAACTCCTTTGTATATCCTCACACCCAAATATCAGCTCTTCAGACTCAAGGCAATAGCAGAGATAAAGGCAAGACAAGCCATTTAGGAAATCTCAGACTACAGTGTGCATACATTGATGTGGACAGTTGCAGTCAATCTGCTCTTCCTCCCTTGCCAGTGTTTCCAGGGGCAGCTCAGTAGCTGCTCTGCAGATCTCCCTACTGCTTTAGCTGCAGCAGCAAGTTTTTGAAACTGCTCGCAGCTTTTACATTTCTGCACTTTTTCAAACTACACCCTTCCCTTTGAATACAATATTTGCTTTAAATATTTGGAGAATGCAAATTTCTTTATTTACACATGCCCTGAAAAAAACTCCAACTCTGCTGTGTTCCCTGGGTAATTCAGTAATTCTCAGCAGCCTCTCCTCCGTTAATTACTCTGTTAAGACTGTCTGGTGAAAATGAATTCTGCCTGATTCCTCTCCTGAAAAACATGCAGCAAGCAGAAAGTGGGACTAATTCTTGCTGCAGCCGAGCAGTGCACGGAGCAAGCACAGCATGTGAAACCAGTCAATATTGTAATCACCAATGCAGCCAATCAAAAGAAACTCCAGGATCAATCAATACTGTATCTTCCCAGATGACAACTGTGGAACAAAAGCTTTTAATACCTTTCCAAGATAAATCTCTTCCTCCACAATGTGAGACACAATTTGCCAGTAAGTTCTGTATTTAGGGCTAGATAATTCTAGACATCAGCCAAACTGCAGATTAAAGCAGATAAAAAAAAATTCTGCACTTGTGATCTCCCCGGCACCTGCCCATTCAGGGACCCTGGGCTTTTGGTAACACTAACCCTTCCTGTTCTTGTATTCCAAACCAAGCAATGCAAACCTTTCACTTTCATCACTTCAGGAGAGCAGATCATTTCATGACTGAATTGTATCTGCCAAATTAAACACTTAATAGCCCAGAAACTCTTCTTTAGCACCGTCCAACTGTGGTTTCAAGGACTAGTTTATGTAAATCACAGACACCAACGCGTTAATGTTAGCTTTAGATGATCGTGCTCTATCTATATACTTATTCTGGGAATGAAACCCATCTGTCTCAGCACTGCACAATGATTAATAGGTTTTTATCCCATAGTACCTCCATGATGCAGTGGGCTATTAGACCCCTTTGACAGAACCAAGACACAGGGAGATTAAGAGTATAGCCTACATAGATAGTTGCAGGCAAACACTCGTCTGCCTGCATTGCCTGGATGCGGATCTGTTGGGACCTGGAAGCTGTGAACATGACGTGGTGCCTGGGCCATGCTCAGCTGCTCAGCAGAGCCCTTCTCCCCAGCATAGCACCAGGCTAATGGCTCCCAGACTGAAGCCACCTCACATGTGGCCAGGCAGCATGCACAAGGGCACAGGTCTGTCTGCAGCCAGCTGTGGAGACATGCTTGCAGGGACATGCCCTGCATCACCTGATTTGGGGCATCCAGCATGTTACTAATGGAGAGGTGAAGTAAATGGAAACCTGAGTAGCCAAATCACTAGATCATTGTTCTTATCCTTTTTTCTGATAAGCTATGTATTAGGCACAGTGACTGCAAGCCAATACCTTGGGGAAGATTTTAAAAGTGCTCCTTCCATCACAGAGTTAGGAACAAGGCCCAGGAAATGAAGGGATTTAGCCATGCGACCACAGAGAATTATAGGTGTGCTTGCAACAGGGGATCTTCCATTTGACTGCTTTTTGTTTTAGAAGAAAAGCCCCTTCTGGAAGCTTCAGGATCATATCATAGCTGTGAGTGACTGCTATTACACCCTACTTTCAAAAGCACAGTAAGAAATAATAAACAAAATTATACTTCCATCTATTTGGAATGGCTTGGGTTGAGAATCATTTGGTATACATCCTTAAAACACACCTGCAAGCATCCAGCTATGATTCTAGCACTTGCTCCATGCACTGAACCTTGCACTTTGCAGAGGTCTCTCTTCAGAGCAACAAGAGGCACATGGGGAGCATCAGCATGAAATACATATTGGAAAAAAGCCTGTTTATAGCGGCTCTCATTAAGAAGGGGAGAGCTCCCTTGGGAAGAAGCAACTGAAATATTAGTTCTTTGATTAATTGAATTTCAGGCCATTAAGGATCTTTCTGGTTGTCTCACTCATTCTCCTGTGTAAAGAGTCAAGGGATTTTCCTAGAGACTGCCAGGGCTCTGCTGGAGATGATGAGGTGTCAGTGGGGACAACCATATGCCCAAACAGTGCCAGTCTCCAGATCAGAGCTTCAGCCTAGTGAGGGCCAAATTTCACAGCCTGCAGACATTTCTTTTTCCTTTGGCATCCTTCTGATTCCATCAGAAATGCTGACTGAGAAAAGACTACACATAGATCGCGAACCAGGTTCTCAAACAGAAACGTATTCTTTTTTAAGGCATTCCTCTCAGCCTTTTAAACAGCATGTCAAATGCTTTGGTTCCCTCTGCCCCTGAGACATTCTACCAAAGCTTCTTTTCCTTAGGAAGCCTTTCAAAGCCTCTCATGTGCACATTTTATAGAAAGAATCCTAAAATGAAGATGATGGTCCTGTGCACCAGTCTATTTCTTAGCACTTTTTCCTCTCTTCTTTAACTTTCCACTTCAGCAAGCGAAGTTTAACAGAATCAATTTCTCTATATGCTCAGTAAAATCCTCAGTGGGAGCCACCACTCTGTAGGCTCCTTTTAGTTATTTATTGCCTGCCTCCTGCATGCTGTGTATTTTAAAAATATACTATCAGTTTAGAAAACAATTAATCCTATTATTGCTTGGAACATGGATTCTGCAGAAGCAGTAACAGTACCAAGGTTGATTATGCAGAAGGACTGAGCTCAAATCAAATGGTTGGATTCAGGATGTGAAAGTATTTCCCCTCATGCACACCACAAAGGGATTTTCCCTACAAATTCCACTTACTCCTATTGTCAAGATCCTGGAAGTTATTTCCAGTTCCAGCAGTAAAATCTGGATAAATTTTGCAGTTTGTTATGTTTATCAGCAAAATGCTGCAGATAGTATGACTTTCCTCAATTTCAGTGTTTACCCCGAAAGACAGACTCGGATTATACTCACCAGCCAGACCTACAGCTCTGAGCAGGAGCTCCCACTGTGCAATCCCCCCTTGCAAGTCCTCACTGAACTGAGCACACTCCTGCTACCCATTTGCATTCTAACACACCTGCAGTTGTCAGCAACAGAATTAATTCCTAAATGCAGTTGTCTCTAACCCAAGCATCTCTTACTTGCACTAAGTTGTTAACAGAAAAAGGCTGAACAATGTGGAGGTGAAGTCAGGGCTCAGCATGGACAATACAGGTCTACCTGAGATCACCCTGAACAGCGATGTTGGTGCTGCCATAGCTACAGCCTTTCAGAGGACATAAAACAAGATCTCAACCCCTGTGACCAGGAGAGCTCCCCAAACACTTTGCACTTAGGCAGGAACATGAGCAGCATGTCCTGGCTGACCTCCATGCTCCTGTCAGAAAGCTGGCCACTCACCAGCCATGCTGCACAGAGGGCACCTGCAACCCAAACGACAGTTTGCTTTGGAAGATAAAGCTCATGTGCAAAGCACAAGAGCTACCAGCCTAGGAGGAGGAGAGGCTGTTGCACAGAATATCCAGCACAAGCTGCTGTACACTCAGGGCAGAGCTATGAGGCACCTGTGTGTGTTCCTAGCAGCATCAGGAAGGGGTATCTCTGTCTGAGAGAAAGAAAAACATCTCTATGTGCTTGGTGTCTAGGTTAGGCAAAGACCTGGTTCTTGCTTGTCTGGTGTATTGTGTTATCAAGTTTGCAGAGATAATTGGACTGTGACCATTTTTAGCTCAGTCTCAGTAAACCAATTTATCTGCAGGTTAAATTGATTCATCTCTCTTTGCCTTCATTTCTACATCTATAAAGTGGGGATAGAGTCACTAGTATTTCTCTTCAGTAAATTATTTTAGACTCATGACGAGCATAAGACAAGAATTTGTGTTTATTACACAGCTACCACGTGCAGTTACGTTATGTCACCACTTTAATTCCAAATGAAGGCAGTAGTGGTGTGAAAAAATACAAAATGTACATTTTTCTACCAAATGAAGACGCTAAAAAAAAGTATCAAACCTTAGAACACCCTTCTCCCTCCTTGTACCCCACAGCACAGACACTTACTATGGACTCCTGTAATATACAGCGGCAAATCCCTCAGTCTTGAGGAATATTGAGCTTTCCCAGCAGAATCATAGAATCACAGAATCATTAGGGATTGGAAGGGACCTCAAAAGATCATCTAGTCCAATCCCTCTGCCACAGCAGGATCACCTAGACCAAGTCACACAGGAACACATCCAGATGGGTTTTAAACCTCTCCAGTGAAGGAGACTCCACAATCCCCTTGGGCACCCTGTTCCAGAGCCCCATCATTCTCACTGTGAAGTTCTTCCTAATATTTATATGGAACCTCCTGTGTTCCAGCTTAGACCCATTGCCCACTATACTATCACTAAATGACATTTAGAAGAGCCTGGATTCATCCTCCTGACACCCACCACTCAGATATTTATAGACATTAATGAGGTCACCCCTCTGTCTCCTCTTCTCCAAGCTAAACAGACTCGGCTCCCTCAGCCTCTCCTCATAAGGGAGGTGATCTACGTCCTTCATCATCCTTGTTGCTCGGTGCTGGACTCCCTCCAGAAGCTCCGTGTCCCTCTTGAACTGAGGGGTCCCTTTATCTGCCAGTACCCCGTCCCATGGGATTTCCCTTACCAATTGCTTGAAATGGCCAAAGTTGGCCCTACTCAAGTCCAGGGTTGTGATTCTGTTAGCTATTCTGTTCCTACCACATGAGACTCTGAACTCCACCATGTCGCGGTCACTGCAACCAAGGCTGCCCTCAATCTTCACTGCTTCAACTAGACCCTCCTTGTTTGTGAGTACAAGATCCAGCAGCACTCCTCCTAGTGGGATCTTCCACCATTTGCATCAGGAAATTGTCACCAATGCACTGGAGGAACCTCCTGGACTGTGGATGGCTGGCTGAGTAGTTCTTACAGCAAAGATCAGGGTAGCTAAAACCCCACCATGAGAACCAAGGCCTGTAGCTGTGAGGCTGCTGTCCGCTGCCAGTAGAATATCTCATCAGCTTCCAAATCCTGATCTGGTGGCCTGTAATAGTTACCCACAGCAGTGTCACCCATGCCAGCCTGCTCCTTAATCAGCACCCACAAGCTCTCAACTCTTTCTTTATCCACCCCTGGACAGAACTCAATACATTCCNTCTTACAGCAAAGATCAGGGTAGCTAAAACCCCACCATGAGAACCAAGGCCTGTAGCTGTGAGGCTGCTGTCCGCTGCCAGTAGAATATCTCATCAGCTTCCAAATCCTGATCTGGTGGCCTGTAATAGTTACCCACAGCAGTGTCACCCATGCCAGCCTGCTCCTTAATCAGCACCCACAAGCTCTCAACTCTTTCTTTATCCACCCCTGGACAGAACTCAATACATTCCACCACCCTGCCTTGCTGACCTGTCCCTCCTGAAAAGGACATAGCCATCCATGACCACATTCCAGTCATACAAGCTGTCCCACCATGTCTCTGTAATTGCCACCAGATCATAATCTTCTGACTGGACACAGATTTCTAACTCCTCCTGCTTATTCCCCAGAAAACCTGATATTCTCCTCTGACCACTTCGGTGTACAACATAGCTTTCATCTGCTCTGGTCTAGTCTGTCATAGCCCCTGTATTCTTCTGGGCACCCAAATCTCATATATTTGTTTTATTTTAACCATCTGCCTTCCTCCATATTTCAAGTCCAGGACATCATCTCTATTTTTCCCCTGCTTGTCAGAGTAGAATTTACTCCTGCTGGAATTTTATGGCATTAAGCAGATGACTGTGCAACCCCAGTACTTATTAGGATTAAATCTAAGCCTTGACAGAGCCTTATATTTGAGTACTCACCACTGATCTGCTGCTCCTGCAGGCTGACTACTGCCGCACTCATCTGTGAGATGCCAGTTTTCCATGGTGGGTAAGGCTGCTGCTGGGCTATCTGAGATTGACATACTGGTGTACATACCTTTGCTCTCAGATAACAAGTGTGTTACTGTCAGCTCTTCTATCCCAGGATTCACCCCCAAATCCTTTCCTTTATGTAAGAAAAGTCAGTAATTCCTGCACAGTCCAGCACATCTCCAATGGAGGCTGCTGGGCTGTTCTTTCACAGTTCAAAGCACTGCTCCAACACTCAGAATATGCCTTTGCATCTGCAGTCCTTAAAATCTTCTAGACAGACTAGAAACTCTCTCCCAGCTTTCACAGACATCATACACTATGCAGAATATCCATTAGTATTCCCTCTGCCATTGTTCTCCTTGTCTCTCTCCTTTCACACAACGTACTTCTTGTTATTTTCCCCATGTTCATAAACAACTCTTGCCCTCAGCCTCTCAGTTGTCACAGACACCAGTGTCAAAGGCTCTGCCATTAGCTCATACAGCACAAAAAAGTTACTCTGGTTGTCTGTAGCTGGAGGCATTCCTTCTCTCTGCCCACAGATCATGGGCACACAGCTTCTCCTTCATAGCTCAGGCCCCAGGGGGAATGTTTTCAGTACTAAAAGTTGATGCTGTCTAAACATCAGAAGCCAGAAAGCAGTGAAACAGAAATTTTAAAGCGGTGAAAGAGCTTAGTAACACAATTCTCCACCCTGAAGTCCTCCATAATAGCAATCCACTGCTTGAATTGTGGTCAGAAGTGATTGCTGAGCAAATCTGACCATTGCTAACAGAAAGCAAAACACAGCCACTCTCTGTATCTAGTTTTAGCTCTAGCCTCAGTCAGTACCAGAAAATGCAAGTGAATGAGAGGGAAAAACAATACAGAAAAGCAAAGAGAAAGTCCCACAGCTGGGAATGCCATGGCCCAAATTCTGGTTTAAACCAGTTCTGAGCAACCATGACTTCACTGACTCAGTGCAATGATGGCTAATATTTACAAGTCTCCTGTACATTCAGTTTATTTACACGCAAATTCCACACATAGCTTTGATCCTCAGTGAAACAACCATAAATTCAACAATTTTTCTATGGGTTTTTGATCCTGTTCCCTAATTGCAAGTATAAACAATCTGTCCAAGCCAATTTAAATAAAGCACTACCAGAACATTTGCAGGACAGTTTTACTGGTGAATTTCAATCATGTACATCTCTGCAGTGCTGCCAGAACATCAGACAGGATGGAGTCATCTCTCTCAGTAAGAGGTAATTCCAGAAGCACAATTAACATTTTCTACTACTTTAGTGGGAGCAAGACCTAACTCTACTGTAAGTCCCACAAGTCAGCAACTGCTACAGTCAGTCAACAATATCAAAGCCAACAGACTTGCTCCCAGTGCTGAGAAGATCTGAATTTGGCCAGACGTGGTCACATCCACAAAACAAAGCAGTCTGCCATCCTTGCTGCTCCTCGCCATGCTGATTGTCCTCCCACAGTCATGTACGGCACATACTGGAAAACTTCTTCCATTTAGTGGTGAAACTTTATTAGCTGAGTTACACGGGCTCCTGCCACTCCATGAAACATGCCTAAGCCTGACGTCAAACTCCCCACTGATGGTTTCTGGGTGGCTACTACAGTCAGAAAAATGCTGCCAATACTCTGCAACTCTCCAGATATTATTAAAGCAATATTTTTTATATTATTACCAAGGTCTAATACTGTTTTGAATTTGCAGTTATAGAGTTCGTTTTAAAGCACTTGATTATACTTTGAGAAGAAATAGTCTTACAGTACAAGTCATTTTCTCAAGTACACTTGAAGAAAGGATAGTCTATGGCTCAGTAAATACAACAGTCTGAAAAGTTATGAGCTATCAGACTAAGCTGAATTGACTTACTGATATTACCTGCAATGAATGAGTTTTAGATAGCCTCTCATAAATAGAAGGCTACAGAGCCTACGATTTTATGGATGTCTTGTACTTATCAATATATATGAGAAATGATGCTGTCAGGCTTTCGAGGGGATACTATGTGAACCACACCACTGTCAATTTAATTTTTTATGATTAAATATTTGGTGCTGTTAAAGGTTATTTAACATTTAATATAGCTGCTCTTCTACATAGCTGATAAGTGTCATCTTTACATAATACTGAATCTGAAATGGATGGGGAAAGCATATTTTTTTGGAAGGTTCTTATTTTTTTTTTCAATTTGCTCTTAGATTTGTCCCAGTAATAGAATAACATTAAGTGAGTTTAAAAGGCTTTCAATATTCAAATGTTCAAAAAATTTAGTCTTAATGCCAGCTACAGCCAAGCCTCATGTTTGCTACCAAGGATGCTGAATTTTCCTCTGCAGTAGAAAAGTCTCTTCCAGGTTGTATTGTGAGATGGCAGCTTATCCTATAGTGGGGATGCCCAGGGCTCATATTTAATCTAATCAGATTTTCTATCTTTAAGAGACATCATCAACTTAAACATCACATTCCTGTTTGATCATTATTTTCTGCACCTGTTAAGGCTACAGAAGCTGAAAGAGATGAGAGATAAAATTACTTTGTGCTTTGCAGAAAGTACACTTTGTGCTGTGGCAGAAAGCTGGCCAGGTAGGCACAGGCTCCCCTCACACACCACCCAGAAAATACAGAGTTCAGGAAGAAGGGCATCTGGCTCTACTCAGACAGGTCGCAGCCATCAGTAAGAGAATTCACGTTTGTAAAGGTAGGCACACAGAAAAGTTTCCAAAGCCCTTGTGTAGAACAGCACATGGGAAAAGTGCACACAAGAGAAAGATGTCAATTATTGCAGCTACAGAAATTACCAGCAAACTGCACAGACTTAACAGAAATGTGGTTATCTCACTCTATTGTTTTTCTTTTGACAAGTGAACTTTAGCTGTTTTCAAAGCAGAGTCCAAAACTATTCTTTGTTTTTTCTTCACTCACACATCAAAAAGATGGAATTTTTAAAACACCTAGAGGCAGAAATTAAGTGTTTCTATAATTAAAAATAAAACCAAACTGTGTAAACAAAAACAAGCACACAAGTAGAGTATAGAATCAGGTCAGTTCAGGTCTTGATCCCAATTACATTTCTGTCCAGTGGATCCCTTTGTGGAGCTGAGACTTTGCATTTTCTTCAGAAGCACTTACTACGGTACATTTACAAAGAAACCTTTATTGCTTTTCAGTGACTGAATTATATTTTTGTGTAATAAAATTCTTTATGTGGACTTCTCTTAGTGAAGTATTAATGTAAAAACACGAGCTGCCTTAGTCTCCTGAAGGCACTACTAGATTTGTCACAGTGTAGGGTCTTTGAATGTACTGCCCCATGGCTAAGGTCCCATTAGCTGGTTTCTGGGCTTCATCAACGCATCTCAAATGCAGATATAAATCATTGTTTTGTAGTCTGTAGTATCTTTCCTGTAACAAAGCTCATTAACTGTGATGACAGCCCCTCATAAGAGAGAAACCAGAGCAGAAGTATCACTTATCAGTGATATTGAAAATGTTCTGCTCTTGCAGGAAAATGCATGAACAACAAAGCACCGAGGCACTGACAGCATTGAGCATCAGTCCTACAGGAACAGCATCACCATTCTGCTGCCCTGACAGACACATCTTGCCTGGGTGAGATGGGATAAGGTTACATATGCTTGGAAAGAGCTGCTGCACAATCCTTTGTGCACAGGTAGTAACCTGCCAGGGTGCAGCTGGAGGCAGCCTCCTGTTGAGATGCACAGCTGAGAGGGCTCATGGATGGTGATTAGGCTGGTTTAATGAACTTCACATTGTCAAGCTCTACCTTACAGCCACAAGAATTAACTATGTAAATTAAAATACACAGCCAAGAAGGCAGTGCAAGCACATGTGTATGAATTTGGGCCCAAACCACCAGCTCTGGAAGGTGCCATCTCTCAGATCCAGGAGCTCTGACATTTTTTATGAAGTTGCTTATATCTTCAATACTCAAGACTTAAGCAGAGGCCAGATATTAACCACACTTGAGCTGCAATAACCATATGTAACTGCTTCATATGCAGCTTTAGAGTCAAGCAGTCTCTGAATCTGCGAGTCACTGAATTAAGGGGGTTTTGGGAGCATTTTTCAACTGAAACTTCTAATATGTCTGTTGCTCCCTTTCTGTACAGCTGAGCAAATACAGACATTAAATGAAATAAGCACATTTTCAGATATTCAGATTAAGTTTCTACACCCCCCAATAAAGTACATTTCACAATGTCAGGTCAAAACGGCAAATAAATAAGGCAGAAATACTGATTTACACTAAAAAAAAACACCTCAAGCAATTTTTAGCAAAAATTCTCAAGTACTTGAAAGGCCTCTTCTATCTCTTTGCAGCAGAGGTAGGAAGGGCAGAAAATTATGACACAGTAATTATTATGATGGATGTTGAGCCAGTCCTTTCTATTAGATACACTGCTTGTGCGGGAACCGGCACTACAGATTGCATACTTCACTAAGCAGGACACTCGAGATTATAATGGGCAATATAGATTAACAACATTAGGTTAAAGCAGGATAATTATTCTTCTTTCTCATTTCTATTCCTTTCCCATGGACCAGCTTCTGCTTCACATTTCTGTGCTCCTTGCTCCCAAGCCTTAACTGTACATCAAGCAGGCATTTTCCATTTCAGACAGTACAAATATGGAGTAATTTAATGAAAATTCCTAAAATTGGACCTGTGTAAAACTCAGCTATGGCAAAAGAATCAGGTCTGTCTATTGTGAATTAAAGGTGATGTGTTTGCTTCTGCTATCTCATCCAAATAGCTAGAAAGATTCTACTTACTCTAAACCAGCGTGAGAATTTAAGAGAAGGGCTTTCTCTGCACAGTGTAAATAGCCAGCATGCTGGTATAAGAAGACCAATTTATAGTGGTAGCAGTTATTTCCATGTCAGTGTGAGAATGGAGCAGTGTAACACTTCATACCTTGGCAAAGGCTGAACACTGTCCTGTACTCATCAGTCTTGGATTAGCAGTTGGTACCACGAAAAAGCCAAACTTTGCTTCAGTAATTACCTTCCCAAAGGTAGCCTCACTCCTGATGTGCAACTGGAATCAGCTAAAGACATTGTAGAGCTCCAAGTCAGATTTTTATCCCAGCATCACTGGCACTAGCTCACCTCGAGCCACTGAGCCTGCTTTCAGCCAGACAGCCCTGCAGAGCTGAGCTTCAGCTAACTCCACACAGTATTTACCCAGCTCCTTTTTCCTTTGGCTACCAAGCTTCCTGTCAGAACAGCTATATTGTGAGCATCTCCAAGCTAATTAACAAGCTTAAAGATAAATTAGCCTGCGGGATCATGGTTACATCAGGGACAGCAAAGCAGATGTGACCTTTTTCTCTTTGGCCAAAACTCTTTCACTTCTCAAGTAAAACAGGTACTAAACTTTACCCAAGAAAGGCCTAGGTATCAGAAGGCGTGGGCAAGCACAGCATCTATTCAGGTCCATTGGGTCACACCAATCAGCACTATTCCCTTAGGATAATACAGCACACGTTTTGCAGTGCTTTTAAGGCTCGTGTTGCAACTGCTGTCTGTCATGATCTGATGCATCTCCATCATACATTAAAAAAGAAGTCTTCATCACATAATGAATTCATACCCAGCTACACAATGAGTACAGATGTTCACATGATAGGAGATCGCTTGCTGGCCCGAGCAACTGCACTTGCCTCTCAACACGGCTCTTGCCAGGCAGAGACTATACAGAAAGCCAGGATATGGTTTCTTGGTTCTGCAGACAGGGATGATGAATTATCCCAGTCTTGGCAACAGCAGGACAGTCAGGTGTACTCCTCACTGCCCCATTTCTTGTGCAGCCTCAAGGGATCCTGTCTGTGGGATGCTGAGGTTCCCTTGCTTAGGCAGGCTGCCACTCCTGGCAGGGCTGCCAGCCTTGTTGTGTTCCCACCTGCTTGCTCTACGCTGATTCCTAAAGGACCATTTGGGCAAATGCCAGTGACCCCTTCCAGCATGCTACAGGACTGCATTCCAGTACGGCTCATGAGGAGGGCTGTTAAATGTTTAATGCTAGCTGCAGCAGAGAAATGCTGTAAACATTTCCTGTAATTGGTCTGCTTTAAAAATTGATTTAATGTGAAAAGGCAGAGGATGTACCACACTGCATTTTGTGGCTCAGGGGTGCTAGAAAGGCCTTACATGTAGAATCAGAGGGAAAGCATTAGCTTTGCCGCACTTTTCTTCCAACGTGGTCTGGAGGGTAGACACACCCGTCCCACCCCAAGCAGTGTGCATACTGCTTGGCTGTCAGCTGGGGCTACAGGGTGAGGCAAAATGGGTCTGAGAGCTGCACCAAGCCACAAGAGCAGCTTACAGGTCTTTTCTGTTTCTCCTATGCTCAGCTCAATGCCTCCATCAATGGAAAGAAATGCAGCGCTAATCAGAAAATGTCTGCAGAAAGAGAAAAGTGAAGCATGAGCATAAAGCAGGGACATGTGCAACTTAGGTGACAGAAACTGAAAAGACTGGAGATCTCTTACACTGTGTGCTATCAGCCCTCAGGACTGGAGATAACAGATTATAATACAAAAAACAGCTTACTGCGAATTTATGAATTGGCAAGTCACATTCTTATATCAGCCCACAGTAAATAATGGTTTTTTCCTATGGTTCTGCAAGTTGTTATGCATTCCCTACCTGCTGTCTGGCCTTATCTCGGTGTGCTTATTTATCAGACAAAGAATTTAAGATTTCTCTCAAATCAACTCAGCACAAGCCTGACATTTCTCTTGATTCTTAGAAAAGAGAGGGAGAAGGGGCTTATTCTTTCAAGCCCTTATTCATCTAGTTGCAGTTTCTGCAGTTTGGTCAGTCATTCTGAAAATGGGTAGGCTGGGCGTCAGCTGGATCTCTGGGTTGGAAGAGGACAGAGGTTCAACAGGCCTGAGCATAAAGCACAGGAAGGCACTGCTCACTTCTCAGTTCTACTGCCGGATTGTTTTGGTAAATGCAGAGTCTTTCTCCTACCAGACAACAACCACAGAGCTGAGACACTCAATATTTCAGCCACTGTCCATTCAAGGAGAGTATTAGCTTTTTAGAGTAGGACTTTCTACTGCTGTGAATATATATGTGCTGTGCCTTTGATCTGTTCAACCCGGTGCCTCTCAGTGCCATAAAAAACAGATATTAATGTCCCTTTCTTCCCAGGATCTACCAGCCTAGAGCAGGTATTAACTGATTGTTCTGTTCACTTTGCTTTGCAGGAATTCCCCACAGTATTATCACCAAGATGGAAAACAAGTCTTCCTTCTTATATAGGGGCTTAAGTTATATCCCTTTTTTATCTTTTGAACACGGGCAGTTATCACCTACGTTTCTGCAGAAAAAAACACCCCACAAGCAAACATTACTTGTCCTTTTCACAGTACAGTTTGTTACTGCACAACATTCCCCACACAATCCCTATGAATGCCTGTCACTTTCTCTTATTACTTATGTAGGAAAATAATTTGTCCTGTCAAAAGTTCTGTTGCTCTTTTATAAAGAGTAATTAGGTATAGAGATAAACAATCTCTCTCTTTTCCTCCAGATGCATAAATTGTCTTAGGCTTTAGCTGTATGCTCTAGACTGCTGTGTGTGCACGTGTGTACAAGCCAGTAGAAGAGTGTTCAAGAAAGTCAGAAAGAAGGAAAATATTGAGGGAAACGTGGCTTAAAGAAATCAGTTGTGCATGTAGATCTATTTGTGCCCTGAGGCCAGGGCTGCTACAAGTGCCTTATGAGGCTGGGCACATAATCTGATACAATCCCAAAGCCTTTACATTTCAGAATCACTGCAAAAAGTGAGCTGTAATAAAACAGCACCGTTTGGGCATTCACAGCCTAGCCTACGCAAATCTCTGCGTCCAGAAGTCACCACTCAAACCGCTCGCTGCCGCAGTTTATGAAATGTGCAAAGAACTGCACCACAAACACTAGAACAAGCATCTACACCTTGCAAACTCCTCTAAAGGACAGAACCAATCATGTTGATCAGACATATCTGGACAGTCTTAGGGTTTTGCTTTTCCAAAATGATATCAGAATAAAACCTTTCTAAGTAAGATTAATAGGTTATTTTAAAAGATTCTATTATGAATACCATAGTATGATTTATTATCAACACATTATAAAAGCAATCAAAATTTGATTGTCACTGCCCCAAATTTCTAAAAAGATATTGTAATTTACACTACCTAGAACACCTCAGAAATCTTTTCTTTGTATCAAGCAGGAAGGAGAACACAACCTGAAATGAAAAGGTTCCCTACAAATTAAATTCACAATGTCAATTTGTTGCTACTTCCTGTACAGCAGTAATTCAATAATGGCCATAGTCCAGTCTCGTCTGGTGTAATATGTCAAAGAAAATGCTCCAGCTTTTAACGATCACTGTCTTCAGACTATTTTTATCCTCAAAGGTTATTAAACCTTCAGGCACTGTTAAGTCTCTTACGATGACCCTTTTGCTGTTGGATGATGGGGCATCCCATAAGGAACTGCAATATTGAGGATGACTAGTTATATTCTTCTACTACAGGTCAAGAATATTCAAGAGATTTTTGTAATTTAAGCTGCTAAAGAAAAGAATAATTAACTGGCTCAAGGATTCTTCTGCTGCTACAGAAAAAGGTCCTTTCTTGTTGAATTTCTTGGTTTTCATCATCACTTGCTGCAGGGATTAGGGTAAGCTCTTTTCATTTACAAGTAGAGTTGCTCAGCAAAAGAACAGCTTTCTATCCTTCGCTTAGATAAAAGCCCTAGCTTTGTGTGCTTTTAAATAGAATTCGAAGGAAAACACTATTCCTAGCACCTCCCAGATTTCTCTCACAATAAATTAGTCTACCTTTAGGTCTACTCTCCAAACAACATTTTAGACATTCCCTACTGTTTTGTAGATGATTAATGATGCAAGTATACTACACATACATCACAAATCTACACAAGTAATAAATACATCTTACAGTTGGCCCTGGGAACATCAACAGGGCATCACAAATCTACACAAGTAATAAATACATCTTACAGTTGGCCCTGGGAACATCAACAGGCTCTTGGGAGAGAGCTGGTAGCGATGGTCAGCTGCGCTATCAGCAAGATCAAGAGGGGCAGGACAGAAGTCCAGGAGGTAAAACTGAACCTACAGGCAGACAGGATGCCAGAGACCCAAGAAAATGTTTGCTTCTTCTGTGAGATAGGCGAGAGCAAACAGCCAACATCCAGCTGAGAAAATGCAATGAAAGTATTTGCTCTAAAGTCTTCATGTGAATGGAAATGGCAAACGTGCATAGAAGGAATGGCAGCAATAGTCTTGACTATGTAACACAGTGACTACACTCTAAAAGAAGATCCACCTAAAAATGATCGTTACTGGGAAACTAGGACATTGCAGGTAAAAGATCAAGACATTTATGGGTGGCACAAGGACTACTCTTTCAAAAGGATAAAACAAAGTTTAATGCACACACTAAAAAAAAAAGGGACTAATAAGAGGCCCAAACAGTTAAAACAGAAAAGCCAAAACTCAAACATTACATAGGAAGCTTAAGAAAGTAGGACACAAAAGAAAGTATTTCAAATAATCAACAAATCAACATGCCAAAGACACAAAAAGTAAATAGCAAACATCTTTTCAATCCACAACTCAAAAAGGAATCCTACCAAAGAGTCTGCAGAGCTGATAAGAAATTGAGCTATTAAAGAAAGATTGAAGGAAGATAAAACCATTGCAAAAATAAAAAAAAAAACCCAGCCCTCACTGCATTCTTTACAGGAGCTTTTCTGATGGAAGAGATTAAGGATGTTCAGCTATCAGAGATTTCTGGTGGGTTTTTGTTTGGTTTTATTTTTTCCTTTCCTACTCAAGAAATACGTCAGAAGAATCGTGTCAAATTGAAATATCAGTAGAAGCTTCAGAATAAATTAATAAAATTACTAGTAACAAGTTACCAGCATCAAGATAGTATTGGCTATTAAATTGCCAAAGTACTTACCATGGCATGTACCCTATCGCTTATGTTCAGCTCAATACTAAAGATGGGAAAAAATGAACGTAATTTTTAAAAGGCTTTCCAGAAGATGGAAAGAGATATGTCCATTAAATCTGACTGGTTGGCTGAAATCATGATAAAGAAAAGAATTAGCAGACACTTAAATAAAGATAATGCAATAATAAGAACATGCCAACGTGGCTATTGTTGAAAGAATTCTTTCCTCACAAATATACTGGAGGAGCAAACTAGGTAACAACATTGTACTTGCAATTCAGAAAAACCTTCAGTCAGATTCCTGATGAAAAGCTTCAGGACTCATGGGATACGGCAAGGTGGTATTTCTGAGCTAACAGTGTCAAAAGTGGCAAATGCCACATACAAAGGACTGACTTGTCCCGTGGGATCTGATTCCTTCATTCACAATCACAGGAAAACTTATGTGAACGCTCAGGTGATGAATTTCGCTGTATATACAAAACATTCCCGGCTACTGTGGTGGGTTCAAGACTACAATCAAAGACAAAGGAAAAGAAAACAAAGCAATTAGGTCTTGATGAGTCCTTGGATAAAATTTGCCAGACAATGGACAGATTAGGGAAAATGGAAAAGGGTTTATTAACTCTATAACTGTATACGGAAAAGAAGAAAAGGTTAAGCAAGTCAGTGCACATAAACTAGAAACTCTGTCACAACTGCCATCACATATTCTGAGAAAAATACAGTGGGAGATCGCTATCGTATAGGTCCTTGGGGTTTTTCATATTAGAGACCTGGGAAAAGAACATGTCAGTCGAGTAGAGATGAGTACCACCACCCTCTCTACTATTCATGTGTCACCCCTGCCTGCAAACAGCAGCACTCTCGGCTGTCCAGACTGGTGAATACTTCAGTTCTTCAGTGTAGCTTCTCCAGCTCAACACTCATCAGGCAGGTCTGGTTCCTCGGCACCTGAACAGCGTCCCTCGTTGCAGGAGACGTGCTTTCAAACAAAGAACCCAGACTCTATCTTTCATACCCAAGGTTTAAGGATTCTCAAGTTCTTCTGCTTTCTTTGGCTAAGCACAAAGGACTTCTCCCCAATATTTCAGCATCCCCAGTTTTCCTCAGCGGCAGAATGTCAAACAGCCACTCTTCCTGCTGATCAGTGCTCTCTAAGATGGTGGCAGACGCTGGCCCCGGCCACATGCGGGAACCAAGAGGAAGACCGACCGCATGGCCACATAAGCAGGGGCCTCCCCAATACTCTGCAAATGTGGCCAAGAGGGTTCCATGACCCTCCCCTCTCCTCTCTCCTTCTGTCTCGGCTCCAGGGGAAAAAGGAGGAATCCCTTCAGCTCACTGTGAGTCGCTGAACAGCTGCTCTGTGCTCGGGCCCCAGGGCTACTATCCTCCATCCCGCTGCTTACGGGAGAGGAGCAGACCCGCCGAGCCCCTTCTGTCCCATCCACAACGGGGAAAGCGGGGGAGGGCGCCACGGCAAGCCCCAACAAGCTGCTACGAGTCGTCTACCCCACCACCACCTTGGGAAGAGGGTTGGGGGAGTGCTGGAGCCAAGGCGCTCCATGCCAGGGTAGAAAGACCCCAGTCCAAAGAGGCAGGGCTATCGGCCATTCACCCTTTCATGCTCTTACCTAGCTGACACCCCTTAAGGGCAGGTACTTGGAACAGTGTCACCTCTCCCAGGAGAGGTCACTATGGGGGGGGTTCTGTTGAAGCAACATAACTTTTTCTTCATGAAAGTACAAACCTGTATGTCTGAAAATTCTGGTAGTTTTCAAACTGCAACAGCTACTCAAGCGCAAAATTGGCTGTGAGGTGTCTTTAACATAAAACAATGGAGTGACAGAATGGCAGATGAAACTCTGTCCATAAAGGAAAGCTGTGAATACTTGCACATCTACAGACACATAATCATTATCTCCACATTAGCTAAAACCACTTAAATCTCAGTCCCTGCAAACAGCTCTCTACAAATATATTCTTACGTTAAGTGGTGGTCAAAATAGTAAATGTTTTGCTAGCCCCTAGCAGGAACACAACAGTTAATTTTAAAATAAGTCAAGATGTGCCACCCACCCCTGTAGAAAACACCAGTTCCATCTTTCAGTGCTGATGCAGCAGATCTAGAGAAAGCACTGAAAGGGGTAACTAGCATGAAAGGGGTAACATATGAAAAACCAAATCTGATTTTGTTCTATTCTGCAAAATACGAGGTGAAGGGGCAGTAACTGTGGCTGTAACAACATTCCTATGAATCCAGGAAGTGTTCCTTGTGGTTGTAAGGTATGGGTCTATGGAACTGTGATTAACTGGTCGCAATAGAGCACTTTGATGATTGCTTTAAGATTCTTTGGTAAAATCTTTAAAGTTATTGGAACTTGAATATAAAACGTGTTTGTGTTGTATAGGTATTTAAATAGGAATGCTTTAACTACATATCTTCATAGCGAGTGCCCTTGATAGCAAGTTAAATGTCGTTTCCATTTTTACAGAAACTGTTGCCATTCTGAAATGTCTTGTCTTTAGGAAAAGTGACAGAATGATAAATTTTAATTTGAACATTTTAACAACAGAAAAAAACCACACTTTTTTTTACAGTCTTATTTTATAAGGAAAGAATTGTAATTATAACAGTCTTCTACAGGAAAAAAACCTTAACTTTTCCAATTTACAGAACAAACTAAACCAACCCGTCATCCAGCCTCACTACTAAATGTGATGGCTTTCTTGAGCTCTGTCATTAACAGGCATAAGCCACAGTTATTGGCAAAAAGGAAAATCTGCTCTTAAATACCAGCTATGGGAATCAGCTCTTTTCAGTGAATGAGGCTGACCTTGCTTCCTTCAGTTCTAAGGACTGCAAGGTCCACCTCTTGAACCCAGACTCCTGACTTTCAACCTATGCTGTCTGTATGGAGGTGATCAATGAAAAACACGTTAGGGAGATGGACGGGACCTGTCTTGCTCAAACTGAAATACGTGCAGGGGATTTCTGCACAACTCATTTTGGATTGATCCAGAACATTTCATTTGACTCAAAAGAAAATAATCTGTGTTTCACCACATGGATCCTTTCACTTTTCTTTTCTTGTTTGTCTAACCTTCAGATTCAGGTCACACTTTTCCATGAAAAATGCTACTTTGAAAAAAAAAAGTTTGGATTGAAACAAAAGGCTGAAAAGGTTTTCTCGATGCAATTGTGGCTGTGCAACACCAGGTGAACCCCAAAGTGAGGCATTTCATTTTAGTAACAGAGGGAAGAAAATTGCATAGGCATGTAGCACTGAGGTGAAGCTGGTACCATACCACAGGTATGAGCTGCCATCTTGGACTTAGCAGTGCCCATAGGAGGAGAGAGGGCTTCAGCCACAGCTGTAAAAGGAGTCTGTCCTTGTTTTAGGATGATGTACTGCCAGAACTCAAACCTAAATCTGTATAGAGGACGCATCCCACCACCAAAATCTCATTTTTTAACATACACAGTCTTCGCTGAAACAAAAGCACCAATCTGTTTCATCCAAAGCTTTGCAACACACGAACAACAGAGATGGTGACACATTTGAAATCAGTCTCAAACTCTGTAGAGTGTGGCCTCCCGATGAAGGGCAAGTTCTCCCCAGCCACTCTGCTCATTGACATTTTCCTGGGACACTCTCCTCCTATATCTCAGAGTATGCTGCCAGAGGACTCAAGCAACCACAGATGTCCACTGTCTGAGCTTACACAACATCTTTCCATCCATCCTTTTGCAAGCTGCAGTGACAAAGCACTATTTAGCCACAGACCAAACACTTTATATCCCTCATTGTGTTTCCAGTCATACCACCACAATTACAAATCCCAGGAGACACAGCAGCAATTCTCACTGACGCATCAAGCGGCAGCCAATTCACGTAGCACATTCATAAAATTAGAAAATTTAAGTACTGCAGGACAAACCATTGCTTCCTCCAGCCAAAACACTGTCCTAATTCTTCCGGTAGAAAGCCACACTCTGTGGAGATGCTTTGAGTTTAAATGTCTGCATTTCCATTCATTTACACCCAGGCAGCTGTGAATCAAGTCCACTTACTCCCCCTTCTCTACAAGTATTTTTAAGTAATTCCAGCCAAGAATATTGTTTTGCACTGTTTGTATCTTTGCTACTTTCAACTCTGCCTCCTCTTTTCATTGTGATTTACAAGTGATGGCCCTACAGAAAGTGCTTTTAACACAATGCACTTATAAATTTTGATAAAAACCAGATTTACAATCTGACCTCTTCACATGCAATGATGTGTATATTAAATATAATCTAGTTCCAAATAAATTCTGTTGGCATCAGAAACCACTGTAAATTTGATGTATGCCTAAGAAACTGCAGTTCATAATATCATTAGCAAAACTTGTGTGGTTTTTCTTCAGTCCCACTACTTAGATAAGATAGGGACAGCCTTATTGGAAGAAAAGACTTTTTCAAGCATGTTCATTAGTTCAAAGCAGAAGTCCACTAAAAATAGTGACTTATTAGTTGATTTTTCTGACTCTTAAGTCATTAGCTCACAAAATGTTTACTCCCATAAAAATGCTTGTTTCCTAGGGATTATTAATCATAGTTTATTGAGAAACACTCAGTTACATAGTTGAGTCTTCCACTCCTTTAGAAAATTAAAATGCTGAGATATTCATTTTTGCAATGAATATCTATCCAGTAATTACCATATTTACTTTTCATTTATGGGGGAATAATCTATTTTAATTAAGCCTAACTGAAAAACTTTTATCAGATGTAATTATCCTTTTCGATAAATATGTCTCTGCTAATTACATTTAACCATGGGATTTATAGCTCTTAAGTCATTTGGTGGGAAACATAATAAATCTTTAGTAATGCATGCTAAATTACTATAAATTAATTCAGATCATTAACATAATAAACAAATTAGGATAATTTCACTTAATTAGTTTGGATGGTTAACTCAAAATCCCTTGTAAAGCTTTGTGGTAATCAAAGTTTTAACAGTATTTTTAGAGATAAATTTTTTGTAACAAACCTGTTTGAATATTTACACATAAAATTAGAGCACTGCCGAAACACAGTAGACACATTCCTCTTAGACAACAGAGTCTTCTGGGAACTGATGCTTGGTACCTTCTAAATGCAATTCCAAGTTTGTACCTTCAGTTACAGATTGAAGAACTACATGGCAGTATGGCACAATTCCTCTCTTCTCTGCAACCTTTCTAGTTTCTGCTAGTCCTCAAAAGAAAGGTACAGGCAAAGGTAAGAGTACACAGTGATGAAGACTAATGGGATTTCACAGGGAAAGTAAAAGGGCTTGACCTGGCAGAGGTACATGGCCAGCCCTGGACTGCCTGCTTCCTTTTTGCTTCAGGGGGTGATGCTCTTGGGGGCACAACTGAACTGACAAACTAGAAAGAAAATCCTGAAACCTCTTCCAAAGGCAAACCTCAATCTAGACTGCCAAACCATCTCTTCTCAAATGACAGCTGATGCCCTGATGCCCTCTTCTGCATCAGAACTACATGTGCATGGTGGGTTAGCAAACTGGCACCACATACGCAACTTCCTATCAGAAATGCCTCTACCATGTGCAGCTGAACTGTCAGTGTAACAGATAAACATTTTCCTGCAGTAACCCCTCCTACACTAGCAGAGCTCCCCCCTTTGCAGAGACTACAGAAACAAATCCTACAGAAAGTCAGTATGGTGGCACACAAAATTCGTGTCTCCTGCTGACAAACACACCATCTCAGCAGTGTTTCTACCTCCTGCCAGTTGGAGATAAGTCTTCAGCTTAGTTCAGCCGAAGTCAAAACCCATCCATATATTTATACAGAAATCACTCATCAGATTACATGTTCAAGGTGAGGAATATAGATGAAAGCAGATGAGGTTTTTAGTCATGAACTTTTGGAGCTTAATCTTCTTAGATTAACTCAGACAAGCAAAGAGCTTCCCTGCAGGCAAAATATGCCTCATAAATAGAGAAAAATACCAATCAAGACATTATTAAAAGAACATGCTAAATTGTTTTTCCCAAAGCATTACTGGATCTCTATGGGAGTGTCACCTTCATACCACGCTGTCCTGCTTTGCCACGCTGATCTGTGAACAACAGGCCGTGTTTGGTTTAATGGGCAAGGCTGGCTGCTTTTTCCTCTCTTTATGTTGCAG
Source organism: Rhinopomastus cyanomelas (assembly GCA_013400115.1). Classification (NCBI taxonomy): domain Eukaryota; kingdom Metazoa; phylum Chordata; class Aves; order Bucerotiformes; family Rhinopomastidae; genus Rhinopomastus; species Rhinopomastus cyanomelas. Next base: position 464,152 of record VXBP01010234.1, read on the forward strand.
CTTGTGTAGATGAGGGAAACAGAAGAGAGAAAACTATCCATGTCTTGGTATAAAGTCTCAGATAGTTCACTGAAAGCAAAATAAGAAAGATAGTTTTGGGGGATCTTGCCTTGATTTTCACATACTAATTTTGTGCTTAGTATTTCCTCCCTTACAGTCTCTTGCTAGTCTGTAAGGACTTTTTTATTCTGGGCTCCATAGCTGATGTTAGTGATCCAGTGTCCAGAGACGATCTAGCCATCATGTGTCACCCTTTCATTCCTCCAGTCCTAAGAGGTGGGCAGGCAGAAGCTGCAATGATAGGATGCTGCTACAGCATACTACCTGGAGCAGCAAAAAGAAAAAGAAAAGTCCTGATCTTTTTTTTTTTTTCTGTTCAGGAGCCCAGGCATGACTTGGAATCATAAAATCATAGAATCGTTAGGGTTTGGAAGGGACTTTGAAAGATCATCTAGTCCAATGCTCCGACACAGCAGGATCACCTAGACCAAGTAACGCAGGAACACATCCAAGCGGGTCTTAAATGTCTCCTGTGACAACCTCCACAACCTCCCCAGGCAGCCTGTTCCAGTGCTCCGTCACCCTCACTGTGAAGAAGTTCCTTCTCATATTTATGTGGAACCTCCTATGTTCCAGCTTACAACCATTGCCCCATGTCCTATCACTAGATGACATTGAGAAGAGCCTGGCTCTATCCTCCTGACACCCACCGTTCAAATATTTATAGACATTAATTAGGTCACCCCTCCGTCTCCTCTTTTCCAAGCTAAAGAGACCCAGCTTGGAAGCACATCTTCAGGGCAACTTGAAATCTGGACAAACACTCTCACAGAATTATTTTTCTTGGAAGAGATCTTTAAGATCATCAAGTCTAACTGATAACTCAGCACTGCCAGGTCACGACTACAGCATGCTCCTAAACTGCTCATCCAACACCCAGTACCATTTAGACTGTCCCAGGACACAAGAATTAAGTCAGACCCACTCAGAGGAGACAGGACAGATCCTCTCTTCACTGAAAGCTTTGACTTCAGGACTCAAAACCTTTGGGAGAATTCATACATACTGTTAGGTACTGCATGACACCTAGCAATAGGGCAATGCAAGGTTTGCATCGTGCATGGAGATGCACCTGTCCCTCTGCATGGGAATGAATTTCACCCTAAATGAAGCCTTTCAATAAAGTCCTGCCTTATTTTCTAAAGATAAATACTGCAGATCTTTTATTTGATTTAATGCTAGGAAACTCAAAATCCTATTTGTATTTCCAAACTGCTGTTAGCTTTCCTCTCACTTTACTTCACTCATTTTTTACCTTCGTCGTATTAATGGTTATGTAATAATATTAGACAGTGTTCACTAACCATTAACTCCAAAAATAATGGTTGTTCTAAATCAGAGTTAATTAGTGTGTCACAAACTCCACAGTCTTAGCACAGGGTGATGACTGAATAAAAAGAATGCAGTGTCACTTCACCAAGAATTACATATACAGTTTTAAGAGGTATTTTAAATATTTTTCTTAATAGCTGTCAGAAGAAACGATGGGATGCGATTCTTCAGAGAGCGTTGCTCTTTGCTAAGTACAGGTAAGTGAGCTATCACCAGCCTTAGTCTAGCTGCAGAAAACATATTTAACATTAACTTATGAATAGCTGAACTTTTTATCTTTAATGCTTAACAGTGAATCATGCTCTAAACCCTTTATATTTCACTGCACATCAGCCAGGTTGTCAGGAGCAAAGATCAGGATAACATAATTCTAACGGCTTGTGCTCACGCACCACTCATTTATTCCTGAAGCAGCCTGAATCATCCTGAAACTAAGATGCACGGGGTGGCAAAATTTAAATGTGAAAGGAGTTGCTCTTTAAGGGCCATCAATTTTTTAAAAGCGTAACTTCCAGCTGAAGCAGTCCAAGCAGGATTCATTCTCACAGACACAGTCATTCCCAGAGTCTGTAAGCAGAGGCCACTGGCTGTGCCTGTGTGCTTGCATCCCAGCACAAATCATAGGCAGGAAGGAAATGTAGATGGCAAAGGCTCCCAAGGCTCAGGATATTCACTTTTTTCAATCTTCTCTCTAATTCACTTACTGCCATGAAATCAGATGCAGATACACCAAGGTGGTGCCTTCTAAGTAACAAAGCAGACCTACCAAAATAGCAGCTTCTGTCATTATTATCAGCACATCACAGCACACTCACAACTCTCCAGTGTCTCTTCAGTGTAGAGCAGATACATCAGATCATCTATACAATGAAAAACTATATGACAGCTTTGATGACCTCCAAGACCAAATCCCTAAAGCCTAATTTTACAACCATGTAAAGAAAAACACTTAAAACGTGATTGTGATGCACTGCAGAAGCACAGCATTGACACTGGTTTTCACTTCTAATTTTGTCTTGTTTTCCACATTTAGGAAACATTTACAAACACATGTAAGATCAGATTTCTCTTTACTGCTAGTGAGAAGACAAAAAAACCCCAGGTCTAAAAGATCTATTTGTAGGAGATGTCTTGGCAGACTTTTTCATTTGAAAGAGGGAAAAAAGTCATCACCAAGGGCCTTGTGAGACCAGTAAAAGTTGTGTGAGCCTGTCATCATGCAATAAAGCATCTTGGCAAAGCCCTCCCCAGCTTCTTCCAAAGCTTCCTGTGCAACATGGGAGAAGAAGAAAAAACAACAACAACAAAAAAGAAGCTGGTATTTTTATGCTACCCACACACTTCTTAGTCTTTTCCTTATTGCTCCATCTCTAGTCTCTATGGACGACAGCTTCTACCCTTCTTTAAGGTTCCCAGAAAGCACTCAAGGCATATGATTGCAAAGAAACTCAAGGGTATGTAATGACAAAGTGCCCTTTCGCTATCTCCATCATGATACTCTTGAACACGAGTGAAAAAGAGTATTACTTTTCCTTCATACTATGTAAAGCCAGAAATTAAAATGCAAAAATTCATTATCATTCAGTTAGTTTAGCTTTTAATTCCAGGTTCCTGGAACTCTGGACATCAATTCAGCATTGCCAAAGAGCAATGGAGAGCATAGAATCATTACGGATTGGAAGGGACCTTGAAAGATCATCTAGTCCAATCCCCCTGCNGCAGAGACTTTAGAAAACAGGCTCCAGATTGGACACAACCTAAAAGCTAACTAAGAGCAGGGTGTCAAAAAATCAAATGCTCAGTATGATATTCAACAACACATGGGCGTTCTTAGTGCTTCTTTCAGTGCTTAGCTTTGAGAAATGAACTGCATTTCTTTATCATTAGAGAAACCTGAGATACTTTGATAAGACCCTGCAAGTGTGACTTTCTAACAGACGATGGAGGAGAAGGCTTCAGTTAAGGATTTGACCTCCAGTACTGTGATGATTCAGGAGCACAGCAAGACCTCCACAGTAACATCCACAGGACATTTAACAGAAGAAGAGTATTCCCTTACCAAGCAAACAACAGAAGAAAGAAGGTGGAAGGCTTTTGTGTAAGACTTTTTATTATTACCACTACCACCAGGGTGTTCTGCCTACTTGAAATATCTCTATGATCGCTCAGGTGTGGTGAAACACTGACTAGTGCTGGACATAAAATTGGTTAGCCTCAATGATCTTAGTGACTCACAGCATTTCCCAGGTAGTTGAAAACTGTCGACAGGCTGCTGCTCTCTCCTCCCTAGGCTATTTTCTCAGTGACAGTAGATACATCCAACTCTGCTGCTATATCACCCCTTCAAGTGCTACTGGTACAAACCATCAATTATAATTTTATAAAGCCATGGAGGGCTGGTTGTTATATTAGGTAATCGTGGGACTGTTACAGAGCTATGCAAGGAAAGTAAAGCCTCGGGCTGTTAGAGTAGCTAACAAACCTGTCAGTAATTACTGAGGAAAAGCTCTCTGCCTTTTAAATAATTTATACAGCTGGATCTACAGTTGCAAAAGACTAAACATAATTAAAATGGAAGCTTTACATTCCAAGGGGCAGGCTGACTTCAGGTCTTGGCCAGTACCAGCAGAGCAGAGATGCAGACCACAGCTAATAATGGTCCCACCCTAAGGCTGGCACATGGTGCCTCCAATGCTCCCCCTGAACTGGAGTTCCCTTTATTAAATCATTTCAGATAAAGACCTGCTAATCTCATAAACTTGCACACCGGATGCCTTGCTTAGGCCCTTTATCCCTGTGGCCAGCATACCTGAAGAGATTCTTTGTCTTAGTCTTTGAGGTTCAGTGAAGTGGAATGTAGTCTTCCAACAGGGTTACCGCGCTCCAAGGTTTCAATTTAATTGGGCTGTGCAGTAGTTCAAGTACTATGTACGTACACTGGAAAAATCTTTGGGTGAATTCAAGCTCCCAATAGGCAAAGCAGTGTGTTAATGCACTCCAACTCATCTGCATAGTTCTTTCACAGGAAGCAGTTTTTATTGTACTGTATTTCAAAATAAGGTGAAAAGCAGCAAAATATGAAACTCAGCATTACACTTCATTATAGCAATACTCACCGTATCTCCTGTTATGTCTGAAAATAGAGCAGCATTGCCCCAGTTTTCAGAATTCCAAAGCTTAATGAAAGAATTTTAATTTTTTTATTTAAAAGCCAGTAAATTTTCAGATCAAGTATATTCAAGAGTCTTGCAGGAAGAGAGAGGCTTTCCAGAGAAATTCTGGAGTTCTAAAGACTTGTCCTTCTAGCAATGTGTGGAAAATGTGCATGATATATATTTAGATATATTTTAATATATACACACCCATATACAGTATAGCTAATTATTGTAAGAGTACACTTACTCTTATTGTAAGACTACACTAATCCCCAGCCTATGCAGCTTCATCAGGTGGACATCCTGATCAGTAGAAAAAAAATTCCGCCTACCCTGGGGCTTTGGGATTTCTCTTTCTTTTTTCTCCCCCCTTTCCTCCTCCCTTTTTTCTTTCTTCTTTAATGCTACTTCAAAGCTCTCATCCCTGTTATCTCTGGCTGAAAGGTAAGAGGTTTTTATTTCAGTGCAGATTCAGGTCAATTTGGGTAAATCCAATATATCTTATTTATGTATGGAAATTATTACAGCAAAAGCAGAACTACCTCAGTTTTGGTCTACAGCCTCTAGCCACTACATGTATTGCTTTGTCTCTCTGTACAGAGGGACTCCACATCATCCACTATGTTTTACAGTGCATAAAGTGATATTCCTTAAAACTACCTATGAGTTATACTTTATTACCACTTTTCAGTGTTAAGGTTATCTGAAAAATGTTATTTGACATAAGTATTCACCCCATTATACTGAATATTCCCTTAACACCACAATGGTTAACCTAGATTAACCTCCACATAGTTAAATTAGCCTTTCATGTCTAATTATCCCCTGTGATGGGATATATTAGTTCCAATCCTTGCGGCCATAAGGGATCTGTAGTTTCAAGTGACCTCTACACATGGACAATAATCCAAATTAAAATAGACATGAAAGCAGGATCAAGGCCTGGATATGTAGGATATTGTACTAGTTTCCAAGGTCACTTAAAAGATTTAAAGACTCTTGAGCCTGTTTCTGTTTGGGAGCTAATAGAAAATTAACCTGTTAAAAAAAGTGACAGCAGGGAAGAACTCAGCAAATAATCTGTTTGTGCACAAACAACCTGTCTGTCACATCTGTATCCTCATGGCTTCATGTGTTGTCCTCTGCTACCTGCACTAGCAGCACACTTACTGTGCTGCAGAACACACAGAAGCACTTTGGAATGGGCCAAGGGTTTTACCCAAATGGTAAACTCTGGCTGTCTAATTGTTATACAATAATCAAGCTGGTTTTGGATGCCCTGTTAATTTAGGATTTCGTAGGTAATGATCTTCTCATCACTTCACTGTTTTCACTCAACTGGCCTAATTCTCCTGTAATTTGGTTGTTGGGTAACTTTGCTGAAGTGTTCCATTTGCATTTAAAACCCGGTCAATGCAGGCTAATACAATTGTGTCAACTAATCACTGAGGAAACATTAAACTGGTACAAAATAAACCTTTCTTCTGAGGTCAGCTTTAAGCAAAGACAACCACTTTACATAGTGGAATCAGCGGTTCAGGCTGAAAAGTATGTGGAACTAAGAGTCAGATGAAACTGAGTTTTATATCATTACCCTGCACATTTCTTTATTTGAAAATACAAGTCTATTCAAACCATGTGGGTCTTATTAGTGCTTTTCTCGCATGGCAACTGTCCCTCAGTTTGTTCCTCCTAAGGTCACGTTTCAGTTATGCAAATGGATATAAGTTAGGATGGAATGGATGAGCTAGGAGTACTCAGCCAAAACCCAAAGATACACTGTCCTGTTAATGCTGAACATGCCAGGCCAAAACTGGCTGAACCTCAAGTAGACTCTCTCTAGCAACCTACAGGCTCATTGAAGGGCCTATCAGGTACAGGAAGAAAACATCAGTGTCAGATGATCTTCAGCATAACAGCAGAAATTAGTTGTCACTCCAGCAAAGAACTGATACCTGTAAGTTCCCTTCTCTGGGTGTCATCTAGAGAGACATCTGGGAAATTAGGAGTTTTGCCACTGTTTGCACTAAGATAAAGCATTGCCCTTTAGACAAGAGACATTCTGAACCTCCACTGAGCCCTGAAGAGATCATTGTTCGAGCAGGTCTGCACTTTCCCCTACTTCACACATTGCTTATACTGACGTGGCCTGGTGGTGACTACCCTGCAGAGATGCACATCAGCTCAGCAACACATGCATCTAACGATTGCCATATTTTATGTAATCTGTACCTCATCCAAGTACTTTTGTTCCTTGTAATATATTTTGATACTGTTTAGCATGACACGTTTTCTATATTCAGCTCCTCACTCTTTTTTTACCTCTGTGTTCAACTGTCATAAACACTAATAGCACATTTCAGTGCCACTTCTCCCTCCTGAACAACGCACAGAATGGCACTGCAGCAGTGCTCTCAGAAGTCACCCCTTTTCATGGCTGGCAGTCACTGCATTCACACATCCCACCATTCACTCAGTCATCTCACCACTACATGTGGTCCTCTCCCACACAACTGAATGTCCGTTCCCCACTTGTACAGTCAAATTCAAGTTCAAAAGCCTTCTTGCATCGGATGTTTGGCTGGCTAAGAAAAGCAGAAGCACCTATGGACTGTTGTTAGCTACCCTATAAGGGCACAACTGAACAGAAAATTACAGCTAGGACAGGAAACTGAATATGCCTGAGTAACTCCAGTCTGTCATGTTGACTCATATCAAGGGATATCTTCCCCCAGGCAGCCCTCCAGGCTGCTTCCTCCCAGCTGCAGTTCAGGAATGAAAATACAACATGACAAATGTTTGCCTTGTGAGCCTTCCTCAGAGAGTTAGTGCTCCCCATACAGGCCATGAGTTCTACCATAGATTTAATAGAAATTACAAAGCCCACAAGGTCCAAAACCTTCTCCAGCTCCAGTTCAATGCCAAGTCTTACTGTGGCAGTTTCCCAGCAGGTGCAATGCAACAGTCCTGTAGAGTGGGAAAAGTATTAAGAGGTGTGGTGGATCTAGACCACTGTATAAATGAAGGTTGGCTAAGAATCACAATAATGCTAATATTTAGTGTCTGCAAAGACTAATAAAACATTCAAAACCGGCAGAAAAAAGTACCCAAAAGGAGAATCAATGTAATTACGTGCTATAATTTCCCAAGTACTTTCAGCCCACATCTCCGTTTATGGCTTTTATTATTAATGACTTAAATGCATAACTAACAAAGGACTGTGCTACCATTTGCAGTTCATAAATACATCACATTTGTCTGCCACCACTGATCCACTAATATGAATTTTGTTCAACACACATATGGAGAACTGTACAATAAATCTTGTGATATAAAGCAATAATGTCTCCCAACCTTATCTGTGTGATTTCTCCTGTCATTCCCAGAATACAGTGCATTTTTTTCATATTCTCTATATGCTGTTTTAGGAATTAATAGCAATAAATGCATGTTTGTACTGCTTAAAATGTGAATTAAAGTGGAATTGTATTTGCTGTAAGGTCAGTACTGAACATGGCATATCCACTGGGAATCAAAGGTCTAGAAAGTATAAAATGTATCACCAGTGGAGTTGGAACACAATCTAATTTAGCTTTCTGTTTAAACACACACTACCATGGAAATATTGTACTTGTCGGTGCATTCCTCCATTTGACACAGACATATTCCTTAATGTTATATTGGCACACTCCGAGATAAATTCCACCATTCATTCTCAGCCTTAAAACCAGATCCTTTACTGCCATATGTCTGAATAATTGGGCTGGATTTTAAATTCATTTTAGCAATGACCCACCATATTATTACATTACAGGTCTTAGTTGTTGAAATCAATATTCAAACTTACTTTGATATTGTTGTATGACGTTTCTATACTGTCTGTGTAGAGTTTGCACTATTCAAAGGTCCTACAGCAACCCCATGAACGTTCTAGTATTATTGTAAAATTATGTGCATTTTACTCCAAGACAGTTGAGCAAACAATGTAAGCGCAATTTAGTCCAGAGGCAGTAACCTCTTGTGCACACATTTTTGGAGACAGCCAAAATTGTGTGTGTATACATATATATTAAAAAAATAACAATAGCTGTCTCCAGGCACATCAAGGACAGAAGGTTTATTAGGGACAGTCCACATGGCTTCACCAAAGGGAAGTCATGCTTGACCAACCTGAGAGCCTTTTATGAGGGCATAACCCGGTGGCTAGATGATGGCAAAGCAGTGGATGTGGTCTATCTTGACTTGAGTAAGGCATTTGACACAGTTTCCCACAGCATCTTCACAGCCAGACTGAGGCAGTGTGGTCTAGACGATCGAGTAGTGAGGTGGATCGTGAGCTTGCTGCAGGATAGACGCCAGAGAGTAGTGGTCAATGGGACAGAGTCTAGCTGGAGGCCTGTATCTAGTGGAGTCCCCCAAGGGTCAGTGCTGCAACCAAAAATAATTCAGAATGTGACCCACAACATGCATTGCTGTGCAAATGGTGTGTATATAGTAATATTTGCTGCACTTCCATCCACTGGGACTGATTTTGATCTGACCAGATCAAAAGATTGCTTACCTATGGAACACAAGACTTCTCTTGGCCTCCTCTATGACTGCAAAACTTTGCCCACCAGTTTTCAAATATCACATATTCAACACAAAAACATCATCCTAAGGTGGCAGAGAAGTTAGTTACAGGAGGTAACAACCCTCTTCAGAGCTTTGCTTTTTCCTCTCTTACTATCCTACCAGCACAATTGTAACTATAAAGCAGTACAGCATGGACAAGTAGGATTTAATGATCCACTTAAAACCCAGTAGTGGATGTGTGCCTGACAATTCATCTATTGTTTATTTACTCTAGCTCAAACCCAGGGAAGCAATATAGTAGCATTCAGCTCCGGCTTTGTTCACAGTAATATCGCAAGCATGTGCTTAACTTTAATCACGTCATTGCTCCCATGTTGGATTTAATTGCTGCCTGGCTGCAGATGTTTTCCAGAATAATGTCTTTATGCCAGTCATTAAGATTTATAGGCACAGATTTAATGGACCATCTCCAGACTTCTTTCTCACTAATGTAAATGGAGGGAAACGGTCACCCAAGACAGCTGCACACTAGCAGGTCCATGCCTATACTTCTACAAGCCACACAGCCCTCTAACTACAATGGTAAGTTCCTTCTCCTGCAAGCAGTCCCTTCCCACACAAGCAGAATAGGGAAGAATGGCAGTTCTGCCCTGCATGCCGTGCTAGAAAAGGCAGACAAACCCAAAAGCTTCATCACACACTCCAAGATAAAGATCAAACAAGCTTGCATTACTCAGTCCAAGCAGTATCTATTCTTCTAAATATATCATTATCTTTCCTTCTAAATGTACTATCTTCTCCTTTTATGAAATAAGAAGCATACAGCAAATTATTTTACACCTACAAGATCTGGGTGGCAATCAGCCTTTTGATTAAAATGTCTGGCTTCCATAGACTTTGAGAAAAAAGATGATAAAAGATAAAACCTGGTTGTGTGAGTGATCTCTGATTTTTAAGTCCTGCCTTAAACTGTCTCTGTCTCTCAAGAAAGAGCAACAATTATCTGTGCTAACTCAAGATACGGGGTTTGATCTCTGTTGTGAAGAGGCACAAAAGCATATTTAGATTGTATCACACAGACAATACAAAGATCAACGTGAAAAGTACTTTCCACAGAAATCTCTGCTTAGAGAGTGTTAACTACCTTTTCCAAGATGCCAGCAAATCACTTTGTGCTGTAGAAAACATGGAAGATTTCATTTGTCTGTCAAGGTTCATAAACTCCAATTAAGTTGGTTGCATCATGCATCAATTTCCAGCCACATCAGGACACTGACTACCATTTAAAATGTTCTAGCTGGAGTCAGGATGAACCAAATGCAAAGATTCAGACTTCTGGCTGCTATCATACATAGAGCAGGAGAATAAACTCAACAGCCCAGCAAATCTCGATACCTCTACTTCTACAAATTCCACAACAAAGACATTTTTCTTAACACCCTAAATAGTGAACAACAAATAATGCGATGGGTCCCGTAAGATCTAATTTATTTTAGAACATAGCTCAGAACTGTTTACCCAAAATTACTCTTAATTACTCCCTTTTTTAAAATATAAAGTGGTCAACTGTAGTCTCATCTCAAAAGAGTAGAGTAATAATCTTTCCTCACACAGTCTTGTACAAGCTGGACACTGCTCTTTTAATATCCTGTAGCATTTCTCCCATAGACCAGATGTTTCTTCCCTACATAACTGATGCATTAGACATTTCTGTGGCTCTGAAAACAAAATAATTTAAATACAGCTTTTCAAATTTATTGAATACACATTTCTCTCTGCATTAAAAGAATTAAAACACTCAACTACTAAATTATTCAAAGTGCATAAAAATGGTTTTAGAAGATTATATGGTGTTACTTTTCTTATAACTTCATCTGAATCTGCTTCCTTATATGCTCAGATTTTTTTCAGCTACATAATTGCATTCTTATATCTTAGAAAAAAATTGGGTTTGCAGATTTCCATTAGATATTTGTTTTACATACAGCAAATTAGAAAGAAAGATGAAAGCCTTTTTCCATTACAAAACCAGAAGGGCCTCAACTGCATATCTTGGTAAGTGACTTTTGACACAGTATTTATGTAAGCACGCCAAAAATCATAACAAAAAAGTAAGACTTTATATAACCACACTATTTCCACTTGATAAAATTTAATACTGCATGAATTGCAAAACTGCACGTTTTCACAATAATGCTGTAAACTGACCATGCAGTAAAAAAAACCCTCAACCTTTTGCCAAAACTCTCCCTGAAGTACAGAAACTCTGATTTCTACTTAAGCATTTCACCATAAACTCTGAAATACAACCAAATACAAATTTATATCAGTCCTAAGAGAAGAGAAAAATACAGTGAGAATTACCAATGTCCTCAGTAAGAGAGACCCTGGAAGGAACTAGATTCTGCAGTGACCCAACTACTGTCCGATGCACATCTGATCATAATTCAAAGATGAAAAACAGTAATAACCTCTCCTTGGAAAGGTAACCTGTTCTTCTACTTCAGCTACTGACCACATTTTCATACCTCAGCAACTCCTAAGTCACCAACAAAGAACTAGCACATGTAAGAGTCATAACAAAGTCACCGCACTTGGGCAGCTGTGGGGGAAACAAAAAGAAAGTCTGCACTCTGCTCCTAGCAAATGAGTTGTTTGAATCTGAAAACTCTGGCCATGATATGAGCCCTTTCCCCTCTAGTGACAAGCTCCAGAAGGAAATAAATGCCCATATCCAGTTTCTTGTTCTCCTGTCATGCTTTTTGCCCCGAGACCCATAGTTCAGTTCCCCTGATACGTGTTCGTTGCCCAGGGAAAGGTGCCTGCGCTGTGTTACATGTGGACTGCTATTGCAAGACCTGTCAGCCTGGCACTATCCACGAAATACCAGTGCTTTTCTGTCCTGATCACTGCTTCATTGCTGTGACTCTGATGATGAATGAGCCGTAAACATGCCACAAAATTAATTCAACCCTATGGCAGATTATCACGAGAAGATGGAAGTTACAAAAATAGACTCATTCTTATTGCAGTTCTAAGACTGATAGGTAAATCTCATTCACAAAAGGAAACTATAATGACACAAGCATAAATGTTGATGTGAGGTTTAAATGCAATTTAATATATTTATCTTGCAGGGGTAAACAGCCACAGTGAATATCCAAAGAGTAAACACACATTAAATCAATTCTAGTGCTTGCAAACTAATCTATTTTCAAATACATTTATTTAAAGGCAAAGAGTCTACTTTGCCAAGAATCCAGACATCCACTGATGTCAATGCACTAAAAAAGCACCAGCCTCTCGTGAGCAGGTGTCTTCAACAGGTCAGGTCTCTACCCAGAAATCAGATTTCCCAACTCTCTCATCCCTGAGGACAGCTTTTCTCTCTTAAAAGCTGAGACTGAACAGCTTCCCAAAAGCCCATACGAGTATTAAAAAACCCAAGAAAACCCAAAATCAAGTCCATACTGTCCTTGCAGTGCAAGAGTTTATACAGCTTAAGTAGGGATCCACATTCATACACCATTTTTCTTTAATTGTCTTAATTCTGGACTGGAACCCAATTGCAGCAGCTGATCTAAAACTAAATCAGCACATGGCTAGGCAAAGACCGTATGGAAATGCTGATTTTTCAATGGGTTGGACTAAATTTATTTTGATGGCTGATATCACAGCATTTCACAGGTACAGCTTTGGAAACAGGTGTGTTTTTACCTTAGCTTTCCCGGAACTGGAGTTCTGCTGTGCAGGTGAAATACAGTAGAAGATGTGGTCTTACTTAGCCAGAGTGGCAAATGTAGGGATAGAGCAACACAGAAGACAGGGAGACCTTCTGAAATCTCTGCTTCACTTTTCTAAGCAAGTATGTGTGGTATCCTTACAATGTAATACCGATTGCAGAGTATAGAGAAGATGGCTGTATGGGAAACCATTACCTTCCTAAAATGATGATTCTATTTCCATATAGTAAAGCAAATTATGTTATAATTTCACCAAAAAAAAAACAGCTAGGAACTGCTTCTTCTACATTATCCATAATAAGGTTTATGTATCATTAATTTAAAACTAGAGAATAGAAAAGTGAAGCCTTAACACCTCTCCATTGTAAATGAATACTTTGTTTGGACTGATTTTTAACCTTGAAAGATCATAACCGTCCAGTATTTCTCAAGCCTAACTTTGCACATTGTCAGAGCTGGATGGACAAAGAATAATTATGATGTTCAGTGATGACCAGTTAGCCAGAGCCCTTTGTAATTATATTGTATAACAACAAAAAGGTAGAAACAAAGATATAAAATTTTCACCTCCATAATTTAACTAATTACACAGTTGCTAGATTAAACAAATCTCATATAAATATAATGCACTCACATTTGTAGGAATTCCCTCAGTTTAGTTAAGCAATTGCTTTCCTAATTCTTGAGGTATCAATAAGACCTTCCCAATTTGAACAAAAACAGAAACAGATGTGTATCACAATACCATAGTAAAATGTAAACCTTGATACTTCTATAAACAAAGGAAGGAGAAATTATATTTTCCTCATGTGCTACTTAATTACCTGGTATGAAGAGGAAATAACAGCTGCTAATGACAAAATTAAGCAGTTTAAGGTATAATTTTAGTAGAGTATGAGAACACCAGCCTATAACTTGGCACACAGCAACATTTGTCAAGGTGATTTCCTATAATGCATATTATATATTCAAACAAAAGTAATCTAATACTCTAGTATATTATTTGATCTTGATCACTTCCATAAAACAGCAGGAGATTCCTTGGCTATGATACTAAGTGATGGCCAGCTGTGAGACCATTGACAGTTTGAACAGAAAGCAGTCAATGGACCAAAGTCAGATGTTCTTAGATCATGAAGATGCTTATTTACAAGATGTTATTACGCTAATAGATTGTAAAAGAGCTTACAAGTACCTGGCTTTAATTTGTTTACCCCTGCAGACCATCAAAAAACCTGCTTGGTAGGCAATACTCATGAATTATTACAGACCTAAAAAACAATTACTGTGTTCTCATCTGTCTCTGCTTTCGGGTTCATTACTGTAAACACACACAGTAAGAACAGTGAGCAATCTAGAAGAAAACAGATCACTTACAAACAGAGAATACAACAATGTGAGATCGTTTAGAAAAAAATATGGTAAAATTAAAGTCAGATAAATTAAACTAATAGATGCTTTCACCCCCCAAAAAGAGCCTTTTTAGTCTAGGAGTCGTGAAATAATTCCTAAGCATTTGGCTGAACATTAGCCACCGAAATTTGTATCTAATTTGGCCAGTCACATTTTCCCTGTTACCACCAGTGTCTCACAGCCACCTGCTTCGAGCCTCCAGCAGTGCCACCTCCCCTTTTTCCTTCCCAGCTGTTTTTCTTGCACATGAGAAAAGGAAAAGAGAGTAAGATAGACAGGTCAGCCCAGGTTGGCAGGCATCTCTGGAGACAACAATCCAAATCAAAGCCTCTGAGCATCTGTTTGCTGTCTCTCGGGGCAATGGATCTCACTTGAAAATATCTGCCTGAGGACAGGTAGTCTTCATGCTCTGACAAGGCCTGGGTCTCCTTAGACGGACATATGTTTCCCATTCTCCTGCCACATTGCTCTTAATTTAAGAGGCACAAGTCTTGTCAGGCATTGAAATGCAGCAGGCAGAGTTAGCAGGTAACTGCAGGAGCTGCAAAGAGTGTTATTTCATCAACAGGTTTTTCAAAAACAAGCCCAAGGGTACCTCACAAGGACCAGGCCCAAGAGACCACGTGCTTGGCAGTAGTGTGCGTGTGCTAAGGCACAACGCGTGGCTATAATTTTAAAATTAAAGTAACACAAAGCACTGAATTGAAGAAGCTCAATTAGCATGCATGAGGCCAAGCTTCCTGCTGATGTAATTTCTCTAACTTCAATGGAACAGAAATAGCAGTGAATCTGGCTCATTATTTCCTATTCTTCTGAAGACGGACAGATGATAGTATCTGTTATACTGTTATCACAGCGTGGAAGGACCTTCGTAACAGTGACCACTAATGCTGTGTGCTGGGGAAAGATAAACACTATTTCTTGCTCCCCAGGAGTGAACAAGAAGATTGTATCTGGTCTCACACATGGTAATATTCAGTGTGAGCTCTTACAGTACACCGTCAGAGCCGCTATGCTCTGCCTAACCACGAAGCAGGCCATGGATGCAGCCTTCTGAACAAGCAAATTAAAGATTTAAAATACTGCTCTCAGGCAAGAGTAAGGAACCCAGTCCAAATCCCAATTGCAGATGTGGGCAATCTCACTGCTAGCAATAGATTCCATCACCCCCAACTCCCCGCTCCCACTCAGAGTTCAGAGGACCCAGGTATTTTGTGATGTCTCATGCATAATTCTTCTTCTTTTTTTGCTTCCAGTTTTAAAGCTGTAGGCTATTTTGCCTATCCTAGGGTTGGGATTTAACACACTTTGATCTTGGTTTGCTGATATTTGCTAAGCTGCACACCAGGCTTCCAAAAAGGAGACGAACTTGTCCTGTTAGCTCTTTTCAGGCACAGATTTGCAGTCCACAAACATGTTCCTTATACCTGCCCTGCAAACTAAGGATCACAATTCAAGAACCGTTTCTTATAGAACAGAACACCGGAAAATTTTGTAAGCCTGTTACCCTGCTTCTACCTTCAACCTTTTAGTTTCAGCTTTTCTTTGGTTTGCTTGTATAAGGAAACATTGCCACAGGGTTAGCCTATGCACAGACACTGTACTTAGCCAGCCTTTGCGTCCTTCTCGCACTTAGTCATTTTCTTTCTCAGCAGAAGCAACCCGAGAGATTTCATTAGTCTCATTCTACTCTAGTCAAACATTCCCACTGAGGAACAGCAACTAATTAAGCACATGAAGATTAATGAAAAATACTGGAAAAGATACTGCAGTTATAAAATTTAAAATAGCTCCTATGCCACCATTAAAAAATTATATTTCAAACTTCATTACAGCCTCATTTGAAGAAATGGTAAGAATTAATATTAACAGCAAATCTTCATTTCCTAGCTAGTCATTAGCAGTTACAAGGCCAAATACCAGCAGTGTGATACATTCCTCTATTTCTATGGAAAATAAAATGCTGGACCTGGAAGACAGAAGTATGTCTCAAGACATTCTGCAAGAACACGGGGACTGTGAGGAGATCGGTGTGGGTCAGATTTCACAGGCTGGTCATGGTCTGCCATCTGCTAATAGTACCACAGAGTATTATCAGTTAGGACAGCATGCACAGTTGCCTGACGAGACACTAGATAGCTATATGGCTGCATTAAAGGAATTAGCAAGGACACATCAATTTGGTAACCTTACTGTAATGAAATGATAGATGACCAACTGGTAGGAAAAGCCACAGCTTGCTGGATGCATGTAGTATTACCTTCTGAATCAATGCTGACACTAAGTAAGACAGGAACATCTCTCCTCAGGTAGAACCAGTCTTCAAGGAAGTCTAAACACACTTGAATTAAAAGTATAAATGTGAGCTTAGGAAAACAGAGCTACAACAAAAGCTTTGCATTTATGGAATCTCAAGATGTCATCAGATGTTGATTCTTCTTTGACAACCAAAGCAAAAACTAGCTTAGAAAAGTAAAGGAGATTTGCTTATGATTAAATGTGTCACTGCCCAACAAGTAATGGCATTACATATCACAGATTCACAGGACATCAGGGACTGGAAGGGACCTTGAAAGATCATCTAGTCCAATCCCTCTGACACAGCAGGATCACCTCCACCAAGTCGCACAGGAACATATCCAGGCAGGTTTTAAATGTCTCCAGACAAGAAGACTCCACAACTGCCCTGGGCAGCCTGTTCCAATGCTCTGTCACCCTCACTGTGAAGAAGTTCCATCTGAAAGTTATATGGAACCTCCTGTGTTCCAGCTTACATGCATTGCCACTTGTCCTATCACTAGATGACACTGAGAAGAGCCTGGCTCCATCCTCCTGACACCCATTCCCCACATATTTATGAACATTGATGAGGTGACCCCTCAGTCTCCTCCAAGCTAAAGAGACCCAGCTCCCTCAGCCTTTCCTCATAAAGGAAGTGTTCTACTTCCTTCATCATCTTCACTATTCTGTGCTGGACTCCCTCCAGAAGTTCTGTGTCCTTCTTGAACCAAGGGGCCCAGAATTGTAAAAACATTGCAGATGCAGTGTCACCAGGGCAGAGTAGAGGGAGACGAGAACCTCTCTCGATCTGCTAACCACCCTCTTTCTTATCCACTCCAGGATGCTGTTAAAGAAGTTGTTCTGGCACTCTGTCTTGAAGATAAGTCCTGCGTGTTATCCTTGCGTCTATGCACACATGAATTTAACACATTTTTTCCACAGCCGAGGTGCTATCCAAAAGTTGCACTTCATGATTCATCTTCTCATCTGCTTTCTAATTCCTCCATGCTGCATTTTTGCTGGAAAACTAAAGACCAGCCTTTTGAAAATGTTCTGTGATGTCTGGCCCTCAGATTCTTACTTCCTTGAAGCCAAAAGAAGTTCAGTATTGAATTTTCTATCAGGCCACAGTTTTGCCATGAGATTCAAGATGTAGCTACAGATTTCATAAATTTTTTCTTGAGCATTTACAGCATTTTTCTTCTACTGTGGCTGATAAGACATCCATGAAAATTATGTGCTACTCACTATCCCTACCAGATGTACTAATATCTAAATTAATTAAGCTTCAATTACACCTTTGGAATATACTATAACCAGTACATGAACATCTTGTTTCCTTGTTTCACAGTTCATATATGTTCACATTAAAACCCTTATTTGCTCACCATTATGAAGGGGCAATGCCTGACCACAATTCTCCGGGGAGGCAGCTGCCTTGGCATGCACAGCAAGACAGAAGCACAGCAAGACACTGCTGTCATGGAATATTCAAGAGCACTGCTAAGACATTCCTTGCAGTAAGCCCATAAAAAGGCCTGTGATGTTTCCTGCTAAATGGGTAAGAAAAAATAATGCTTCCTGCATGAGCTGAAGATGAGAAGGGATAATTAAATCAGCTCTCAATACTGAAAGACAGTAATGGTTTCTCTCACTCAAACACAAAGTTCAGGCTGGTGTGACCTGGTTACTGGATGACAAAAGAAATGACAGAGAAGAAGAAATCCGAGTACTTGCTGGCACAAGGTCCTGCACAGCTGGGAAAAGCTGATACACTGTAGGCTAACCAGGATATCTGTGTGGTAGGTGGCTCATACATCTGAGTCACAACCAACACATGCTCCACAACCTGCTTGTTCTGACCAGTTCTCTTTCACAGAATCACAGAACATCAGTGACTGGAAGGGACCTCAAAAGATCATCTAGTCCTATCCCCCTGCAACAAACATCCTAAAGCCTTGAAGTCTTTCTTCATTCCTCTCAGGCTACACAATACAGATTCTTCCCCACCTGTCTGGAAGATCAGCAGTGGATAATAGTCAGCTGATCTCACCAGCTTAGGGACCAACCTAGTGATATCCCTGATTTGGGCTCCAGGTAGACTGCAGACTTCCCTATGATGAGGGGAAGCTCTGCACACTAGGCCCTCAGTTCCCTTCAGGAATGAGCTTCCAATAACTAGGACCCTTCTTTTTTCCTTTGTGTAGGAGGTTGTCATATTACTGGAAGACCTGTCTGATTTATGTGACCATGCTAGGACCACCAGAATAGGTTGCCTCTCCTCTCTATCTTTATTAAGCTGAGTGTCCTCCAGTAGGGGCTCATTTTTATTTCTCAGTGGCAACTGGGGAGGTTGAGGCAGGCAAGGGGGATGCTCGCTTTCTGCCATGGCCTTGCACTTGACTCCACTCACGCCTTCTACTTACACTTTTGTCCTCCATCTGAGAAGCACAGGATACAGGTGCCCCTTGATTCTGGCTCTTATTTGGCCATTGTCCACACTGCAGAGCCTGGCTCCACGAGTTTACCTCTATTTCAGCCTCTCTAATGCTCCTGAGCCTTTCTACTTCCACTTGTAGCTTTTTAACCCCATCTTGCAGCTGTGCTGCTTGGTTAAGCAGGTAAATTATCTGCTCACACCATACCCAGCCTGGCAAAAGTGAGAAACTGTTGCATTCCCTACAGCCTGTCACCTGCACAGCCTCATCTTGCTGGGGGACCTCTGTTTGGGTTCCCACATCCATGTGCAGTGGTGACTGTAGCCTAGTCATCCTCTGGGGCCAGGTTCACACTTTTTCTTTTTTTTTTTTTGCCCCTTGGCAGCTAAAAGTGGCTAAAGCAGCTGGCTCTGTCACTGCTCTGTGACTTCCAGTTTCACCATGTTTAAAAATCTCATGACTGCGACTCCGCCACGTTCCTTCCTGGCTTTTTCCACAAGAGATTCTGACACCCACCAGCTCGCTCTTAACTCCCCTGAGATTAAAGGGACCTCCAAATCAGCCAAAAAACTCGATAAATTGCATTCGGGGACCAGGCATCGGCTCTGTCACAGCTCCATGCGGTCTTTGGAGCTGACTACTGGGTGAAGCAAAACTGAACCTGCATTCAGAGTTGCTGGGACAACCAGAAGAAATCACTGCTCAAAGCTGGCCTGGAAAAAACACATAGCCATATATATGACCCAAACCAGTGGGGTTTTTAATTGTTATTTAAAATGGCAGACAAAGTCAGACTCCTAAATCTATTCATGCACACCCACGTGGAACATTCATCTGCCCTGGTGTTCATTCAAAGAGTTGTCAACACTTCCACTGAGCTTTGCCTTTTCTCAGGAGAGTGACAGTGAAATCAGCAGTCTAACTGCTTTGGAATGGACTTTACTCTGAGCTCACCGGTGTCAGTAAAATCTGCCCTTCACGAAGTCTTATTTTGCTTCTTGTCAGCATTAAGGAGCTTGAATTGTTTATGTCCAAATATTTGGCTCCAAGTTGCCTTCTAATAAACCAGTGGTACACTCACATGGCAATGCAAAGCTTCAGGTAGTCTTGTTCTTTGATGGTGTAGGACTAACAGATTTGCTTTTGCCACCAAAGCCAGGACAGCGCAGGCACAGAACAAACAAAAAGATGTTAATCTTCAACAACTACTTTCCAGACTAAAATGTTAATTATACAGCTGTAATGTCTGTGGTGCAGGTTATTGCAGAGAGCCTATTATTTCAGCCATCTAATCTCTTTAGGCAATTTTTTTTCTTCCAGGAGTAGACCCAGAACATAACAATGCAAATAATCATCAAGTCACAGTCATGCAAAAGGGAGACTTTGCTCTGTGAAAGACATCAGAACACTAGATACAGGCACACCAGTACGTTCTTGAATAGATACATACTTTTCACAGGCACTGTCTTTAAATGCCCCAAGTACTACTCTTGTCCCTGGCTAGCTCTCTTCCATATACACAAATAGCAAAATACCCAAAATAGAGGCACAGAAAAATGCTTGAAGCAAGTGCTTGACAGTGTCCAGAAACATGATCACATAGGTCCTTCCAGCCTTAGAATCCAGGAAATACTAAAATTCTTGCTCTTAATCAAAGAGTAAACAAAAAAAGAAAAGCTACACACCAAAAAACTAACTTGCACTTTTTTCCTGTGACACAAGAATCACAATGTATTTTTTACCTCTTGCTTGGCGAGGCTTAGCCTCTCTGCCCATATTCATACAAATATGCTGCTTGCTGTTGTTGTTGTTTTACAGTGTCATGTGTTATCTTCTCACAGAAAAGAAAAGTTACCTTTAGGGTACAGCAACAAATCTGCAGTGAAGCAGAGTGTGTTTTGTGTGAGCTAGTTAGCAAGGCATCTCTATTATAGCTAAGCAGTTAAATATTGACTATGAAGTCAAGCAACGGCACAAATGCTTTATCTAAATTACCTTTGATCAACTGGTTTGAGAAGGTTGCGAAAGATGTAAACAGTCTACAAGGCTTACATGAAATCAGCTCACACACATACATGCTCATCAGCTGTAGAACTATCAGCACAACTCTTTCAAGACAGACTGCAGTCTTACAGCCCAGGAATTAGGTGCTATGTAACTGGTCTAGTGGTCAATGGGACAGAGTCTGGTTGGAGGCCTGTAGTGGAGTGCCCCAGGGGTCGGTGCTGGGACCAGTCCTGTTCAATCTATCCATTGACGACTTGGACGAGGGATTGGCATGCGCTGTCAGCAAGTTTGCTGAGGACACAAAGCTGGGTGGTGTCGGCGACACCCCTGCAGACTGTGCTGCCGTTCAGCGAGATCTGGACAGGCTGGAGAGCTGGGCTGATTAAAATTTAATGAGCTATAATAAGAGTAAGTGCAGAGTCTTACATCTGGGCAAGAACAACCCTAGGTACCAGTATAAACTGGGGACTGACCCATTGGAGTGTAGTGTAGGGGAAAGGGACTTGGGGGTCCTGGTGGACAGCAGGATGACTATGAGCNGTTTCTATGTCCCTTCCAATCCATAGTGATTCTATGATTCTATGAAATACACATTGCATTCAGGACCAAGTTTATGTACCAGCCTGATTTGCAGATGTCAGATTTTAAAAGAGTGAGAAGGAGCAGATCTGCTTTCAACAGGCATACTGAGCTGTGCTGAAGAATTAGTGTGGGAGAACAGATTTTTTTTCTAGTTTGCTACAGATCAGAGCCCTTCCAGAAGCAGCCCTGGAGGACATGGCCACCAGACTGGACTGGTTGCTGCTCTGCTCCAGCCCCACAGCTCCCATGAAAATGATGAAGTACAGTGCTCCAGTTACCATGGCACCCCTTACAACAGCCCTCCAAGTCTTACACTAATGAGTCTGGAATCTGATGTTTACATGCTTAGTTTAAAAGTATAATGATTTAGGAGTCATCAGGATTACATCAGAGTGAGAGAGAAGTATTTTGCCTCAAGGCTTTCTTTAGAAGTTAGCTATATCACTTTTAAATATGTCCACTAGCATTTTACTGTACCTTTGAGATGCTTCTGCTCTGGTATAGCATCTCAAAAGCACAGGAAGAAGAAAATGCAGGTTTTCAACATCTAGATTGGAGCTGGAGAGGGGGAGGTTGGTGTTCCCAAAGAAATGGTTTGGGGCTAATCAATGTAATCACCTTGTAATTCAAACTTTCTAATAAGACTCTCACAATGAAGACTCCTAAATCTTCATGCCTTTTGATTGACAAGGTAGGAGTATCCTTGGACAGAATGAAGAAGGCAGCAAACATACTTTTAAATTCAAGAGAAAAGCAAGCTGAGCAAGATGTGACCCAAATGGCCAAGTGACAGTATTTCTTGTCCAAGCCTTGGGGACTTTACCAGGCAGTGTTCAAAAACACACTACTGCTCCAGTACTACACAGAGTCCCCTGGAACTAGAGACATGGACAATGACCATTGTCACAACTTCATGCATTTTTTTTGCTCAGTTCACTTGCTATAGCTGAGCTACACAGACAAAACAGGGAACCAGCCTCAGCAGCTAAAGTTGCACTTTACAGCTGATGTTGCTCAAATGTCTAATTGTCACCATTATACAGCTTCAACTTTTTAAAAATAAGTTTCCCATAATTATTTCAAGTTTTTGGTCCAATTCCAGTGAAGGCTTTAACGGGACTCATTCTGATAGGATATTGTCCCAGTAGAGTCTCATTTGGATATGGGCCACCTGCAATTACCAGTGAGCAGAGCTGTGCAAGATTAAAAGTACAGGCAGTATAATTTTTACCTTGTGTCCCAGGCTCTGTGGATTTGTTGCTCATCCAGCCTGTCCATCTGGGGAGCAAACAGCATGTACTCCTTGATGAGAAACTCTGGTCAACCGACCAGGTGTGAAAAAAAATAGATTTTCCTTGTCATTTTTTTCTCCAAGGTAATTTGCTGGGAGTAAAAATATAATTTCTTTGAAGGCTTGCAGTTAAAAGGAGATCCATGGGATGGGTCTTATTCAAAGTCCACCACACTTTGATTTAGTCTCTCACAGCATCCTTGCAGCCAAACTGACGCAGTGTGGTCTAGATGATCGAGTAGTGAGGTGGATTGTAAACTGGCTACAGGATAGAAGTCAGAGAGTAGTGATCAGTGGGACAGAGTGTGGTTGGAGGCCTGGAGGCCTGTATCTAGTGGAGTGCCCCAGGGGTCGGTGCTGGGACCAGTCCTGTTCAATCTATTCATTGATGACTTGGACGAGGGATTGGCATGCGCTGTCAGCAAGTTTGCTGAGGACACAAAGCTGGGTAGTGTCGGCGACACCCCTGCAGACTGTGCTGCCGTTCAGCGAGATCTGGACAGGCTGGAGAGCTGGGCTGAGAAAAAATCTAAAAAAAAAATGAGGTATAATAAGAGTAAGTGTAGAGTCTTGCANGATAGGACAAGGGGCAATGGTTGTAAGCTGGAACATAGAAGGTTCCACGTCAACCTGAGAAGGAACTTCTTCACAGTGAGGGTGACGGAGCACTAGAACAGGCTGCCCAGGGGGGTTGTGGAGTCTCCTTCACTGGAGATGTTCAAGGCCCGCCTGGATGTGTTCCTGTGTGACTTGGTCTAGGTGATCCTGGTGTGTCAGGGGGATTGGACTAGATGATCTTTCGAGGTCCCTTCCAGTCCGTAGTGATTCTATGATTCTATGATTTGCTAAATCAAATTCTGAAGATGTATGATATATCTTCACTGCCCCATCATTTGGGACACTGGAAAGGTCAGTTCCTATTATTCAGACTCCTGTCAAAAAAGCAATGGCTATTAAAGGCAAAATTTCTTTACAAATGCACTACTTCACTCTACAAGAGAAAGCAAACATTATTAAGAAGGTATTAAGAAGAGGGGGAAAATAATTTTTAGAAGCACACCCAGAAAAATGAACACCCAGATCTTTTCTTATTCAAGAGGGGTTTGTGTAAAATCCCATGGTTGTTCTGAAAGTTAAGTTATGAACAGATCAGTGACCTAGAGCTGTTCGTAAAAGGCAGACTGTAAGTGACAGACTAGATGGCATCACAATATGAAAATTATACTTTGGGGTTTATATTCCATTGTGGTCACAAGTCTGTCAGACAGTAGCTAGCTCAGATGCCACTCTCACTAACATTTACAGCTTGAGCAGAGCATTTTGCTATTGTTTTTGAGATGTCTTCTAGGAAGTATAACAACAGACTGCCAGAAAACCCACCTGTCCTGCAATAGAGTGAGAATATAAGCAGGTCCAGAGAGTACTGTGCGTTTTAAAGGTATACAAGAGATTTCTGCTCTGTGCTTTTTAGACTGTCCATCTGACTACTCAGATATGCATGTAAAGCTACTGCTCTTAAAACCTGAATACATTGTCCCAGCTACCAAATTATTTCAGTAAGTTATTGAGAGTTAGCACATCAGCAGGACTTTCTACCCAGCAGTTAAACTTAGCAACCAGTTATGTACAGCTTTAGGTCTATCAGTGCAGGAATCACCCTTTCAGGGACACTGGTTCAGCTCAGGTAAATCACGTTATGCAGATTTGAACGGTGAATATTGTACAACCCAAACTACATCACGAGAGGCAAAATGTTTTTATAGCTTCCTCTCATTCCCCACCACCTGCCATGGCTCTAACATTGAAGTAAATCCTATTACTGGATTTTATACCTAAAATAATATGAAAACTGAGGAAAAATATGTTAAAATAGAGAAAATACTGTTGTCCTTTGATTCCTTCATTATCTCTGTTCCACTCGGTATAAGGACCCTTCCTTTCCATACTGCACTTTCTGTACCAGGTAATAGAAAGAGATGGATCTCAGTGATTATGAAGAGAGAGAGGCCACAACAGGGGAATCAGCACTTGCTGTGTGTAATGCAGCAAATGCTAACCTGACCTGACTGGCAGAGGTCGTGGAGAAGGTATGACTCTGATACTGTCTGATGCCTCCGACTTTAAGCACCAAACTCCCCCAGATAACGGAGAGCTTGTCAGAACAGCATCTTCAATGTTAAAAGGAGAGATAAGAACAGATGTGTTTCCCTGATTGAGAAAAACCTCTGATTACAGCCAAGATGTCAAAAGGAGGTGATGTCAGGGAATCAGCACTACAAGCACCGCACAGAGTCCTTACTCCTATGATGTCAAAGACTGAGTATCTCGGGGAACAGCACTTATCCAGCACTAAAACACTGAGACATGCACTTTTACAGAGATGGCCTCAAGTTAAACTTTTTCCCATTCTCATATTCAAAATTGCCTTAGATCTAAGGACACAATGCCGCAAAGTAAGAGTTACCTTTAACATTTATATATTTCTATTTTCATAGAATGATAGAATCATTAGGGATTGGAAGGGACCTCGAAAGATCATCCAGTCCAATCCCCCTGCCACAGCAGGATCACCTAGACCATGTCACATAGTCAGTTAAGGTTAGAAGGGACCACAGGATCATCCAGTTCCAACTCCCCTGCCATGGGCAGGGACACCCCATCCTAGATCAGGCTGGAATGCATTGCCCAGGAAGGTGGTGGAGGCCCCGTCCTTGGAGGTGTTTAAGGCTGGGCTGGGTTTTACCACACAAATACAATAACAACATAATTCCTGGTGGCTTGCGAGTACAGAAAGAAGTCAGATTGACTAGTTTATCTTGTAAGACTCATCCAGTCTTGATTCAAGTAAAATTTCAGTAGAGAAACCAATGGAAAACACCTACCAATGACTTAGTAGGTATTAGTGGTAAAAATTCTACCACTTTCAAACACTTTTCACTCCAAACAGTTATCCCATTCTTCTAGCTTTTCATGTATATGTCAAAGCAGCATAGATGCACCTAAAGATATGAATTGCAGTACTCAAATTCAACATTTAGATTTTTGTCAACATGGAGTCCTTTCATAGCACCCACAGAGAAAGAGGAGTTGTACAAAACCAGAACAAATCCTGAGGATTCTTGCTTTATTTGCCTGAAGCACTGGTCAGTCGGGTATAAACCTGAATACATTGTCCACAGTGGGCTGTTCCTGACAAGGAAGTTGATGCTTGTGAAAATCTTGTAAATTGGGCTGACAGCAGTGAGCTACAGGCTAACTACACTATCCTAGTACAGAGAGTCATCCAAAATCTTATTTGCTGTCTTCATAAAAGGCTTGTGCAAAAATACAGATGAAGGCTTATGCTGAACTTTAGAAACTGATAGTAAAATTAATTGTTTCATAAAATGCTATCCTGAAGATATTATGATCAAAACACATGCATTTTTGGTTACCTAGTATTGCCAGTCCAATGGAACTTGGTATAAATCAGGGTTTATGGAAATTAAACAACCAAGATAATATAATGCATTGAAGATTGGGTTTCTTTGTGTCATGAAACACCAAAATTCAGAAGTCTGCTCATTTAAACTATAGAGAAATATATACCACTATATATACACACACAGAGATGGATATTTTAAGTATGTCTACCCATATATGAAAAAATATGTATTTTCAACCCAATATTTCAAGTGTATTCTAATCAATGATTTATCGGAAGACTACTTTCCATTTACGAGGCAGGCACTGTGGTAAACACTATAAAATACTGGCTCAATATACATGTTTTCTTCCAACTGCACTGGAATCTGTCTCTTAGTGAATATCTCCACTGTGAAGAGGGTCTGACACTGGATTAGGAGCTGTTTAAGCCTGAAAAATTAGTCTTTCTCAGGCCTGTGCTCAGGAGTAAGCATCACACCATGAAGGCAACACAATTCAACTGTGCAAGGCTGTGTTTTAAGTAAAATGGACAGAAGGCAACATGCCCAAACCCCACAGTGTTCTGCTGCTACAAGAAATGGCAGATATTTAGCCAAATATTCTGCTGGCACGTCCATTGATTTGGAGTCAAAGAAGTAATAGGAGTATGGAATCTGCTAGCCGTTACCCATATTCACACACACAGAAATGCATTGACCTGAACACACATGCACAAGCCTATTCCTCATGCAGTTTCCAGATTAGTCTTGTGGGTACAAAAAGATACACGCTCGCATTTCAAGCAGTACATTTGAAGTCTGAGCTACAAAAGGATTCCTGCATGTAAGCGTATGGGTACGTTCCCTCTGAGCAGAGAGGTATGTCAGGAGAATGTGGTTTCACAGCCAGATCTGTAGCAACCACCACCAAGATAACCCCAGAGGCAGTTCCACAGCCAGCTGTTCAGAGTTCACAAAGAATTCAGGCAATATGCCAGAGCCAAGTCCAGATGCTGCTATTGGGAACTTTCCAAAGCTTTACATCTGGGTCCCACCTCTGCCAAATGCCCCCATCTGCCTATGTGGTGATAAATTCCACCTCTCAGAGGACAAGTAGCAAAAGAACACAGAAGGGAAAGGGAGTACTAGTGGGATCATATTGATAAGGGACATAGTTAACATCTGGTTGGAATTTATGAAAGTATTTTCTCAGTACTGTCCCACTCCACATTCCTATACCAACCCTCCACAGCAGGCTCAGAATACTGCTTTTCCACTGCCTTCAGCTAGTGGGACACTACATCTGAAACAGCAAGCAATGTTCCAAGTATGCCAGGGCACAAATAATTTCTGGGCTTCTCTCACTTCTCCGCCCTCTATATCAAGAAAAAGCTTAAGTAGGTCTGAAGAGCATACGGAGATGAAAACGGAGTCCAAATACAAAAGCATCAATATGCCAAGGGGGAGAACTGTCCTTGAGAAGGGTTTAAGAGTTTCAAAAAGATAGACTTTTCTGGAGAAAGAATTAAAAGTATTAGTACTGCTAGAGTAAAACTCTATTCTTTTATGCTCAAGAACAGCAGGGAGGAAGAGCAAACTGAACATGAGGGGGTAAAAAAAAGCATCTACCAGTGGGGAAGCACATCAGCTTTTTGCAACACAGGACAGCCAAAGAGGAAGAATTCAATCTGCACGAAGTCACTGAGGACATTCTGTATCCTGAACTGTACAGCAAGGAGTGATTAAACAAATGCTGTGGAAACAGTTTTGTGTGCTTCAGGGTTGCTATTGCACCCCTTTTTGGCACCTCCTTCTTCAAACCTGGCAGTAGCTCAAATTCCTCTCAACTTCACAGAATCGCCAGCTCTTCTCATAGATTGAATTGCAGAAAACTCCGCTTGGGGTGGGATACTCAGTGAAAAGAACTTCTCTGAAAAAAATCCATAGCGTTATACAGCTCAAAGCCTTTGTACTATCACTATTGTTAACAGCAGTGGTTTGTACATTGCCCTAGAAAACTGCAATTATTTTTCAATAGGGCTAAGCATTTGAGGAAAGCTTACATGACATCAATGCTTAAAAAGGAATTAAGGGCCAAACTAACAAACTACAGAGCTGTAGCACAGGCAAGATCCTAAACTCAGTGATAAGGCAAAGAACACAAGACTGGCTACACAGTGAATGGTCCAAGATTTCTAAAGGGAAGGTCATGCTCAACAAAGCATTTGTGAACACAACAATGGCAAGTTGTTGGGACTGAAGCTAGAAATACGAGGTACTTGACTCCATTAATGCTTTTTATACAGTATTGTATAACACTAGTATATAAAGATGAATAAGTATGGCAATGATGGCACAATTCAGACAGGAAAATGAGCTCAGTACTATATTTAAGGTCAATGATTAGTAATAGATGGGTCCAATCTGGAAAGGAAAGAGAAGTGACTTGAGTTGCAATCTGGTTTTGTGCAGAGCCCAATTAATAAATAGGGCACCACAGCACTATGGAGGAGGCAATAGAGTTTACTTCCTGCTTGTACATTCAGAGTTGGCTGAAGCATTTATCAATCCTGGAAAAACAGACACAAAAGCAGCTTTTTAATTTAAAAAAAATAGCTGTCAAGCCAGTTACTTGCACACAATGGTAATATAACTTCGAATATCACCGGGAACATAACATTGCTTAGAGGCTAATCGAGTTAATAACCCTTTGTGCAAGGTACCATGTAAACAGAATAAATATAATCCCCTGCTCCAACAGCCCTACAACTGTAAGACAAAACAGAAAATGTGTGACGCAGTGGGATTGACATTTCAAGAAGATATAAAAGCCTAATAGCAAACATGCTAAAGATACCACAGTGAGAATGGTCCAGAGAACAAAGGCAAACAAAAACTGAAAACCAAACAAGACTGGTCTGGCAGTTAGAAGTCAGGAAACAACCGTCAAAACACAACTGCACATGAGCAAGCCAAGGAAATCTCAGCAGGTTCCTGCAGAAAGGCTAAAAATATGGCTCTAAAGACAGAAGCTAGAGCAGCAAAAGGAAATGTAGACACAGGTATAGATGTGTGCACAGGTGTATATAGACTTATATAAACCAGGGAAAAGTTTAGACTTTACTGAAGAGTGAAGCACAGCTTGGAAACTCTGGGACTGAGAGGAAGAGAGTGAAGAGCAATCCTCTACGCGATCATTTAGTGAACTTCTCTGAAGTGGAACTCCCAAACTGCCCCAACAGGTTGCTACACAGAGCTAATCATCTGAGTCTTGTTCTGTGCAAGCACATGCTGAAAGCTGAGGCCTGTCTATAGCTGATAGCCTCTCCCCACACTCTTCTGCCAGCTCTCCCTCTCTTTTGCCATATACACAATATTTCTTTTCTGTCAGTAAATACATCCCATCTAGTAGAAAGAGATGAGCACCTGTCCAGCAAGTGACATGGAGAAAACACAAAGTGTCTCAAGCCAAACTCCAATTATTTTCATCCCAAAAATTCCAATTTTATTCTTTAGAAAGGTTGTCAAGTATTCATTAAGTTTGCAAGGCACAGAGCATGGCACCAGCTTTAATTCTAGCAAGAGCATTTGCTGTGAAAGCACTGGGCATATACACACACAGGGAGATGGACTTTTCCCATAAAATGCCATCTATTCCTACAGCAGGATTAGAAAGATCCAGTGAACTACCCACAGAAATAAGATGGGCTTGAGGTTTGCAGCTGGATTCAGGGTACAAGTCATATAGCTGAAATGAGTTTTATGTCCCTTGCCCTATGTTCACCTCATGTTCAGAACAAGAATGAAGCGTTGTGAGTATGAAGGACTCCCTGATTAAAATAAATGAGATGCAGTAAACACATCCTCATGGAACCACTGTGATTGTGATGTCAGATCAGTATTCAAATTCCTAAATACACACCTATTGCAACAATACCGCTGAAGTCATGACACCTATCATGTTAAAGAAAGAAGAACTAACAGTGGCTACTTAGAATTAATTTCTGCAACATATAAATAATCCAAATTAGCTTCAATCTATTGCAGCTATCTTCTCTCATGTAAGAGCTTTCTTAGGATTTTTTTAGGACTTGAACTATATTTAGAAAGGGATCTAAATTCCCAGACAACCAGCTAGTCAGATTTTTCTGTTTCCTGGATGAGGAGAGGCATTTAAGAATGAGATTCAGAGCTCCCAGGCTACAAGAGAGGAAGCTGCATACACCAGCTCATAAAGCAGTGTTGACTGAACTGCCATGACTTAACACTCCTGACAGATCCAGAATCTCACTCTGGGTTGCCACAAGTATTTATGACCCCTTAGTTTTCACAGCCATGAAAATGATACCTAATATACTTTTCAGATACAGAATTTTGATACCTAAATTGTCCCTTTTAGAAGGAAACAGGGATCAGCTTTCAGTCACTGTGGAGCTATTGGCATCGCTAAACACACAAGCTAGAGTGGTTGAAGCAAGAGGAGTTTGCTTGATGTCCCAAGAACTTTCACTGCTGTAGCAGAGGTGTTGATCAGAGTCTGCCACACCTTAACAATTACCTGGCATTTCTCCAGTACTTTTGCCTAATACTAAGATAAAATCAGCTTTACAATGTAGTGATCTAGGGGAGCAAGAACAGACTAGACTTTCAGCACGATACTGTAGCTTTTACTGATGCTTTTTAGTATTTATTACAGGTAGTCTCCCTCAAGTCCTTTTGGTTTGGGGGACTATTATAGAAGATTTTTTCGGTCCTGATAGGTGCTGGAGTGACCTGCAGCATTTTCCAGTGTTGAAAGGCAAAGATTTATGGACATTAGTAAAAAGCCAAAAGCTTTCACGAGAAGGGAACAGCACAGCACAGTGCAAAACAGCAGAGCTGGTTACTGCCATGGCTGGGACGCATTTCTACAAAGAACTGAGCACCACTTTGATTTAATGGAAGAGCAATGCTGCATTTCTGTATAGCAGCTGCCATAAGATTAATGCCTTCTGATGTGAAACTACAGCACACCAGAGAGAAATGACTGACAGAAGCATTAACTAATGTTTGTAACATGATGGTTTTATAATCAGTATCTTCATAGCTTTTTAACCAAGGGCTGCTGTACAGCAGTATGCCTCATCACATCGCTTTAATAAGTCTCTAAATCATACATTCAAAATCTAGTTCTTTGTGCACACAGGTGTACATCTGTGTGCATGTGCACATACCTGTACACTCCATCAAAAGGCTTTGAAGTGCTTGTAATTACTAGTATGGAATTGCATAATCTGAGAATTATTACTTTTTAATAGAGAATAGCAGCACTGTGGAAATAGGGGGTTTCCAATTAGTGAGGTTATTTGTAGCTCTAAAGGCACTCCCCTGAGTACTTCAGTTTCTTTATGTCATTTTCTATCAGGGCACATTAAGTTGGCTTGAAATCCTACCTCACTGCCAACCAGTAGTCACATCGATATACAGCAGACTCAAAAAGGTCTTACAAGTAGGAAGCCAAAGTTCCAGTTTTGATTTGTCTTTCATTATAAAACTGAAATGGAACCATTTTGGGGTTAGAGATGAAAGAAAACAATGTGCTTGTAGACTCGGGCTCAATTCTAAGCAAAAGTAAAACAAACAACAACAAAATTAGTATTCTGAAGCCTGTGGTGAACTCAGAGCTAGAGACTTCTCATTTACCCATTGCTGGTTTGCAAAATGTAAATGTAAGGCTAAAACTCAAAACCATTTCTACTTTTCCTCATCACTAATGCAGATTAATTAATTAAGAACTAAGCAAAGACCATCAATCTAGCCTCCAGTTAATCAATAATAAAGTCCTATAGGTTCAGGTTGACGCATCTCTATTTTCACTGGAAAACAATTAGTGGGTTGAGTGTTATTAGAGTGTATTGGTCCAATTCCAATATAGATGTAATGAATGGAATTAAACTGATTTAATTAACACCTCTATATTGAAAGACATACAGAACAGGCCTGGCCAGAAAGAAGTGTGATCTTAATTTGAATTTTCTCCTCAAGCTGCGCTCTCTGGAGAAAGCGAGCCCTGATCTCTTGTCCCTGTACTGGTACCCTCCTCTGCAGCTCCCTCATGATCAGGGCAGCCTGGAAGGCTTTGTCTCTTAAGAATACAAGCAGCAATCCAAAGGACCAACTGAGACTGTTTTCAACGCAGGACACTTTGCAGACCTATGACTATGAGGAAGTGCTCCTTCAGTGTCCCCTGTTATTTGCAAGAGCCAGAGAAGTAATACAGAAAAAAAGCCAGCCAGATCAATGTAGGTGACAACATGCAACCTTGATAGAGTTTCATCTGCTGACTGTGATCCAGGCTCTGTGGAGTAGAGTCAATATTTGAAGAACTTTTTTTATCCTTTCCCTCTCTTTAAGGGCTCATAATAGAAGCAAGTAGATATTGCTAATTTCCATTGTAGTCCTATCTAGCATCTCACATTATATCAGCCTGAACCCTGTGAGAGCTGCAGATCCCGAGACATGTGACACTGCTTCAGTTCTGTCCATTTAAAGGTGGTGTCTCCATCTTTGTTCATAATTCCGCAGTTACATTATCTGTGTTTCAGCCAGATGAAACATACAGTTTTCATCTTTTGTTTTGGAGGGTTGAAAAAATAAAGAAAGTTCATTTGACAGCAAAGCAGACATTTTTGCAAACTCAAAACACAGCTCAAGTAGCTACTTTCTATCTTCAGCTTCCAGCAGACTAATGGAAGGACTGACAACCAGCCCACAAATCATTTCTGTGCCTGTGAACACGTTAAATACAGGGTGTTTCTGTTCTGTGCAAAAGAATCTCTGTATTATCATCCTGCTCCTCCTTAAGACTTTTCTTCTGCTGCTTTTATGCTTCACTTAGGATGAGGAGAAAAAAAATCCAATTCCTGCCCATCTCTTTCTCTACAGCCACAGTTCAGAAGTGGCAATAGTGCAGATAATGCATTTGACCTTGTGGGAGTGGTGGAGGCCTCAGGGCACCACGCTCTCATGCTCTCTTCCTTTCTTTGGGACCCTGCAAGTGATGGGCATAGGATTATGAGACAAAAAAATTCCTTTTAAGTTGCTGTTGAAATTAACTGATCACACTCCGTCATCTGTAGGGTCCTGCTCTTCCTTCTCTTGCACTCTCCCTCCTGTGGGAACGAAACTCTGCAAAGAACACAGAAGTGCCACTCAGTTCCACTCAAAGGAGCTCTCTGAAATGGCACTGTTAATGTAGATACTGAAGATCATCTCGCATTGTGCTTGTCAACCAGTTTGCCAATCATTTAAGCTAACATTATCTTTCTGCTTTATCTTAAAAGTCTACAAGTTGCCACTTGCAGACAAGCCTGAAAAAAAAATCTTAAATGCTTTTTCATCTGGATAGAGCTTGTTAATGACACGTTAAACTCATAAGACCGGCCCTCTAGTCCCTTCACCATCCTCATTGTTCCACTGGACCCAATCCAGTACCTCAATATCTTCCTTGAAGTGAGGGGCCCAGGACTGCCCCTGAGGTGGGGCCTCACCAGTGCCCAGTACAGGGGAAGAATTACATCCCTAGTCCTGCTGGCCACACTATTCCTGATACAAGCCAGGATGCCACTGGCCTTCCAGGCCACCTGGGCACACCACTGGCTCATGTTCAAACGACGGTCAACCAGTACTGCCAGGCACCCCTCTGCTGGGCTGTTCTCCAATCACTCATCCCCCAGCCTGTAGATGCATGAGATTATTGTGGCCAAGTGTAGGACCCTGCCCTTAGCCTCTTTAAACTTCACATCGTTGGCCTCTGCCCATTGACCCAGCCTGCTCAGATCTCTCTATAGAGCAACACTCTTCCTCGGTGTGGCAAATTTACAAAGGGTAGACTTGATCCCCTCATCCAAGTCATCAATAAAGATGCTGAATAGGACTAGGCCCAGTACTGATCCCTGGGGGACACTACTGGTCACTAGCCAGTGACAAGTGATAACACTTAAGTGGCATTTGGCATTCGAAGGTTTTTGGTTAAGCCATCAGTAAATCAAGACAATGCTTATGATGGAGAAGTAGATTCAGGGTGGAGCAATAAGCACGATTTTCTGCAGGAGAGGATAGAGGGAACAAGAGAAAAACCAGCTCATTAACTTGGTATCTCTGGAAAAGCAATTTATTGCTATGATTATTTAATATTTTTAATCACCAAAAATCTCTCTTAGAAGCACACTAGAAAACTACACAAAGGTGCAACCCAACATAAGCTTGGCGAAGACTGTGGTCAAATCAATATTAATTTAGATTGTAAAAATGTATCATGGCATGGAAAGCTAAAAAATTTCAACTACTGTCAATACAGAAGGGTCTGTTTGCAGTCTCAGATTGTGTTTTCTAGTACCTGACTGCAGAAATGTTTATACAAGCAAACAATGCCCAGGAACTTCTGCTATATTTACATTAAACTTGGCAGATGAGCTACAATACTTGAACACATGCATCCACACTTTTTGTGCAAAAGTCTTCCAAGCTGAAGGACTTTTAGGTTTCATTTAAATGGAAAGTTCTCTTTCTTCATGCATGCATACACTGCATCACCTGAAAATGCACAGGCACCATAGCTTTGAAAAAAATAGGACTCCTTTGCAGCTAAGGCAGGTATTTTCTGCCCAAGGTTGAGAGATACCTTTCTTCAGATTCTCTCTTTTCCCTTTCATTAAGATCATTAATTGCATGTGCATTTGCAGTGCTGCCTGCGACAGGTGTTGGCACTTCTCTGTGCCCTGCTGAATCGATGAATTGCCTCCAAAGCATGCCTCTGGCTAGGGGGCACGCCACCTTTTACTACAATCCCTGCCAGTCTCCAGCAATTTATTTGTCACATGTACACACACAGCCCTGGCTAAGAACAGCAAAGATCCATGTTACTCTGCCCATCTCATCCAATTAACTGCTTCAGCAGCAAGCCCCTGGCCAGGACAAATTTGGGCAACTGTAGTGTTAAATGACCCGTGCAAACATTTTCCACATATATACGAAATTCATTTACTGGATTTACGAGTCACCCATTTTCTGTCACCATACACCCCAGACCTTGCCACTCATTTGAAGGTTAAATATCACATGTACAATCTTGGCTCCAGCTCCTGATCTCAGACTCTGCTTGCCCTTTGCTCCATGTTCTGGGGCTAGAATATGCTAGGTGATATACTGTTCTTTCCAGATTAGAATAGATTATATTAGGTGGGAAGTGTCAGCAGTAAGAAGCCAGATGATACAAAATTTATGTCAAATTATATTTTGTGGAACATAGCTACATCTCTCATTGCTTGTTGATATCCAGACAGTTATGGATTATACTGGGTATGCAGTGACCAAGAACTTACCCTTGCACGCCCTAAAGAGAATACAGGAGTCAAGATGGAGATCTCTTTAAGTCCCACACTCAATAAACAGCATGTGTCATTCAGAACAATAAAAGTATTATTTCATAGAATCATAACCTGGATTGATCCTGACAGATACTTAAAAGCATTTATAAGATGTCCCCTCAGTCTCCTGTTCTCCAAATTACACAGACTCAGTTATCTCAGCATCTCCTTATAAGGAAAGATGATCCAGTCCCCTAATCATCTTGGTGACTCTCTGATCACCTTGAGGTCAGAGTATGCACATTTATGGATTCTGATACAACAAGTTTGATATGACAGCTGGAGTTGTTACTAACACTTATGCAACGTGAATCAGACACAGGAACGACGATAAGGAGAGAACATGCTGTTGCATGTTCACACATACAGAAAATATTGGAGGAGACCCCTTCAACAGAACCCCAACTTCTCAAAATCAATGGAAGATACACAACTGTCATTAAAGATTTCAGCTTAGTATGGCACTCTTTGCCAATTTTAACAGGTCAGAATTGCAACTGGCACACATCACTTCTAATTTCTCCATAATAACAATCACTAAACTGTTTGTCCCTCAGATGTTACCAGTAATGAAAAAAGTCATGAGAACAGGATTATATATGTGTCTGATAAACAATTCAACGTGACTGCCAGTGATTACAAGTTCATAACACATTAGTTAACTTCAATCTCTACACTACAGTCAGCCAAAACCATAATAAGTATTACTGTAAGTAATTTATAGGGAAGGAAGTAACATTTCAGAAAAATCCTGGGTAAGTTGGTGCTGCAACAGAGGCAGCTGCTGCGTGTGAACCCTTCACATGTGACAGTTACGCTCTGCATCTCATCGGTCTTGAAGGCACCCATGCTATGCTCAGCCTGAATCAGATAGAAGCTGCACAAGAAGCAGTTATCATCCAGGTTTACAAAATTGCACTAAAGCTCAACTACACCCTGGCCATTGTTCACTGAAGAGTCACACACACAGCCACATGTGCACAGCAGATTTATACACCAGTTAAGCAACTGCTGCTCATTCTGGATGCAGGACCATGCTCAGACTAACTACTGCGGCACAGCTGTATGCATTGGGAATGAGACTGATTTCTCTGGATATCAGCCACGTTTATGGAGCTTATTTATTGATCTAGTCGAGGTTTCTGATACAGCTGACCGCACATTTTTGTTACAGCAATTTCAGCATGACACAGATTTTACTGTAGCTTGATTTAGCAACAATATAATTGGTCACTGCGCATTACAGGGAAGTGGGCAGTGCAACAGCTCTGCTCTGTGCTGCAAAGAAAGGACATTCCATCCCCCCAGACTGGTGGCCTAACATCTTTTCCAAGTGAAGCATATTCACTTACCACCACCTGCATGATTCCCCTGAAACACCTGCAGTAAGCGCTATCACTCGTATTCTTCATTGGAACATATCTACAGCCTGGGCAAAGAAACAAGAATTTAAATACCCTCCCTGCACCTCTGACTCTGAGCAATCTCAGAACTCACAGGTCTCCAGCATAATCTTCCAGGCTTTCCCCAAATGCAACAAGATTGCCCAGTATTTCACAGACCCAAACACTACTAAGCCACCAAATCACTCTCCACAGAACCACAGAATCATTCAGACTGGAACAGATCTTAGAGATCAAGTCCAACCAATAATCCTACTCTTTGCCAAGTTCACCACTAGACCATATCTTTACTGTTTCAATCATACAATACCTTTAGTATTATATCCTATCTTTACCAGTATAATCTTATAATTTAGTATTGCTGTCTCCAACCCTCATCCTAGCAGAGATCTAATTCTAGTGGTTGCAGAGGGATGTGCAAAATCCCAAGTAAACTGCTAAGTGATTTACTGCAGGTGACAGCAGTTCATGTTAATGCGTGTCCTCTTTTTTTAAAAGTACACATACAAAGTAAAAGACTTAATTATGTCAGAAGAACAACTTCCTGGTTGATTTACTGTGCTTCTCATCTACCGTCAAGAACAGAACACACATTTACATAAAAATTACACAGTGTAACATGAGTTCCTAGGTACAACAGCAGTTTAGCTCTCAGAAGGCCAGCAAGCTGCACGTAGAAGGGAGATACTGTAACAGGACCAATACAGTTCCAGCATCTGGAGAGGCAACAAAGTCACCATTGCTGGCCATCATAAAACACCAGAGATCTTAAAAAAGATGGCTTGAACCCACTGCTCAGCCTGGAAATTTAAGGGAGAGTGCAAATCTGGGCATGGTTCTGGGCAGGCCCTTCACCCACCAGGCACAGCAAAAGCAGCCCTTTACTTTTCCTCAGTACTCAGCTCAATCATAGAATCATAGAATCACTACAAATTGGAAGGAACCTCAAAAGATCATCTAGTCCAATCCCCCTGACACAGCAGGATCACCTAGACCAAGTCACACAGGAACACGTCCAGGCGGGTCTTAAACATCTCCAGTGAAGGAGACTCCACAACCACCCTGGGCAACCTGTTCCAGTGCTCCATCACTCTCACTATGAAGAAGTTCCTTCTCATATTTATGTGGAACCTCCTATGTTCCATCTTACAACTATTGCCCCTCGTCCTATCACTACATGACACTGAGAATAGCCCAGCTCCATCCTCCTGACACCCACCCCTCAAATATTTGTAGACATTAATGAGGTCACCCCTCAGTCTCCTCTTCTCCAAGCTAAAGAGACCCAGCTCCCTCAGTCCCTCCTCTGATCATAATCAGCTCATTTCATTTCAGAGACTTACGTGATCACCCTCCACAGCTAAAGAAGAATTTGTTTTCCTCCCAATTGAGCAGATGTACTTAATATTCCTTTACCTCCAGCCCTGAAGCATCACATCAGCTGTAACACACAGCATTTGGTGAAGATGATTTTCTTCTGCAGGCACCCATGTGTTTCTGGGTATGCAGGCACAGGTGGGAGACATGCCCCTCTGTCTCAGCTTGTGGCACACATCTGCTTTTTCTAAACACTTCGGTCTAAAAGCACTGGGCTGAAAGTGCAGAAAAGTGAGTGAAAGATAATGATCTCTGTTAGTATAGAATTTATTTAGTATTTAAGATGTGTGCCCTCATATCACCTTTAACCATATGATGACAGTACCTTAATAAGCTTGCATAGCAGATTAAACTCAAAGTTCAGCAAGGAATACGATGGCATCTCTAAACTAAGTAGTTAACTCACTTTTTCCTGTGGAATACAAAATAAACTGGCCTGTGAATACAATATAGCACTCAATTATGGCTCAAATCGCCTTCCCTCAACATTCCTTAGCTGGACTGATGAACTGTCCAAAAAGCCCCTCAACTGGAGGGAGGAAGGCAGCCAATGTTCCTCCAAAGAGCTAAGAATATAGGGAGGTCACCTCTCTTACCCAAACAGATCCTGACCCCATGACAGGGTTCATACATGGCAGTTTGTGCTACAACACTAACACATGGCCAGAAGCATTTATGACGTTATGAGTTTTTTTACCTCCACAAAAACAGTGGCTTAAATGACTCCACACCTCAAAGAAAGCTGCTGCACTTTCCACTCTACAGAATGTTTTGTTTCTATTCCAGTTCATCTAGGATGATATTTTCACACTTACGTGAAACAGTGAAGCTGATCTCCCTGTTACATTCTGATTAAAGATACTGAAATTCATTCCCCGTACACTTACACACAAAGTGACTTAGGTCGCATTACAAATTATATGTACTTACTGAACTGGGATCAAAAAATGGATAGAGCTTGAGATCACACATTTATATTAATGTTCTTGAAATTACTCAGAATTTTTTAAGCAAATCATTCATTTACTTGGATCCCTGTTTCACATCAGAAAGGACAGTTGTACTGAGATTCAAAATCAATTTTTGAGACTTTTTCTAGTGAGGATTAAGCTTGATGATTAAAGGGACTTTAAGTTAATTTCAATAAAATTTTGGTTCCCTTTTCACTTTATATTTTATCAGTTCAGTATGAGAATTTTGTGTTCTCAGAATACAGCTGTTGAGATCTAACAGACAGTTTCTTGGTAGGTTGTTCTTTATCCCTTTTACACTGACTGTGATAGAGGACTTTAGCAATGGTCTCTCTCCCCTTTGACACTAACCTGCTGGAACACTCCTAATGTCTTCCTCCCACCCCACTGTTCTCACCAAATATGTTTTGACCAAAGATCAGAAAGGTGAATGACCAGCATATCCCCGTGGCTACTGTGGGTTACCCTCCTGGCTGCCAAAGAGAACAAATACAAATCACATTCTATGAGCAAAAGACCAGAATAACTCACAGGCAACACTGCTGGTGCCTTTAGAAAGCTTTTCACACAATAATGAAAATCCTAGATACTCCTAGACAACATAAGAGAACAAACCAAGTGTAAATTTCAGCCTCAAGGTACAGTGACTTACCAGCCTCTGTTATGATAGCTTTGGAAGCCCAACCAAAAATCACATAAGAAAGGGCAGAAAAAGTCTCCAGGGTCACCAAACCCTTTCCCTACTCCAAGGCAGCAACAACATGCCCAGCCATGCCTCACTAGTATTTGACTTGCTTCAGTAATTCTGCCCCACTCAGTCCAACTCTGTAGAGCCAAAAGAACCAGACCCTGCATCACAACTCTTAATATCTGAGAGTGAGACCAGAAGGAAGGCAGAATTCATTCTTCCCTGGTTCCTGATGGGCAAGAAGGACCAGCCCAAGGTGTACCCACAAATACTTGAGCTAAATAGCTGTCCCAGCACAAAGGACAAGGCTATCCTTCTTCCAGATAGATATCCCAAAAAGCAGCCCTTCACTCCAGACCTTTGCCCCACGTGCCCTTCCTCTGTGGACATAATATTGATCAGTTCTGTGATGCAGGGCCAGCAACAAATCCAGCCACTGTCCTTCCTTTCCCCATGCTCATGAAGGATTTGCCTTCATGAGCAAATCCTCCAGGACATCCCCAGCAACTCTGTCCCAGGATGTTACAGGCTCAGCTGAGACTTCTGTCCTATGTTCTTAAGCAATGAATCAAGAGGAGCAGCAATTGCTTTCAACAGAATAAAGGAATTTTCTCTACGCTGTGGCAATAGTAATTTTCCACGTATTTTCTTGGCACTTTGCTAAAAGAATAGATTTTGCAAATTGTAAGAACAGTATTCACAAAACCCCAAAATTTATTTAATTTTCATCTTAAAAGAAGATACTTTAAATCAAACCTGTTGGATTTACAAACAGCCCTTGACACAATGAGTTCCATTTTCACCAAGTACACCTACCAAGTGCAAAAAATAGTCCAGTTCCAAACATGAGACCAGCTCTGCAGACAAGTACTCAGGGTCAGGACAGAGGACAAATAGCTGAACAAATTGCAAAGGATGAAAACACACTCTTAACCTCACGTTCCTCTTCATAGTGTCTTGCTCCTGCACTACTCATCCCTCTCTGCTCTGTGCCTGTATTAGCTTTTCCAAGCTATGTAACAGACATCAGCTACACATGGCTACTTCTAACACCTCAACTCTGTTGCAACTCTCTCTCTCACCCCTATTTAAAGTAAATCTATCAATGAAATCCTCCTGTCTATAGAACATGGATTCTTTCTCCTCAGGAGAAAGGGGAGATTTAAGACCCAACACCTAATCATTTAGCAAAGCCAGGAGCTGTTCTTTACTAGAAAGGGAAGAATTAAAACTTTTTATTCTCAGAAGCGTAGCATTTGCTCCTTTCATAAGTGTTCCCAGGAAAAGTGCCTAGAAAAGATATTTGAAGGAATTGTTTAAAGGGTTTTACATTTCATAGAATCATAGAATCATTAGGGATTGGAAGGGGCCTCGAAAGATCATCTAGTCCAATCCCCCTACAACACAGCAGGATCACCTAGACCAAGTCACACAGGAACATATCCAGGCAGGTCTTAAACGTCTCCAGTGAAGGAGACTCCACAACCCCCCTGGACAGCCTGTTTCAATGCTCTGTCACCCCCACTGGGAAGAAGTTCCTTCTGATATTTATATGGAACCTCCTATGTTCCAGCTTGCACCCATTGACCCTTGTCCTATCACCAGATGGCACTGAGAAGAGCCTGGCTCCATCCTCCTAACACCCATCCTTCAAATATCTATAGACATTGAGATCACTCCTCAGTCTCCTCCAAGCTAAAGAGACCCAGCTCCCTCAGCCTCTCCTCATAAGGAAGGTGCTCCACTTCCTTCATCACCCTCATTGCTCTACACTGGACTTCCTCCAGAAGCTCTGTGTCCCTCTTGAACTGAGGAGCCCAGAACTGGACACAGTACTCAAGATGTGGTCTCACCAGGGCAGAGTAGAAAGGCGTACCAGCCCCCTTCTGATTCACTCCAGGATGCTGTTGGCCCTCTTGGCCACAAGAGCACATTGCTGGCCCATGGTCATCCTGCTGTCCACCAGGACCCCCAGGTCCCTTTCTCCTACACTGCTCTCCAACAGCTCAGTCCCCAAACTATACTGGTACCTGGGATTGTTCTTGCCCAGATGAAAGACTCTACATTTGTTATAGTTCATTCAATTTCTCCCTGCCCAGCAACCCAGCCTGTCCAGATCTCGCTGAATGGCAGCACAGTCTGCTGGGGTGTCGGCCACACCACCCAGCTTTGTGTCATCAGCAAACTTGCTGACAGTGCACCCTAATCCCTCATCCAAGTCACTAATGAATAGATTGAATAGAGCTGGTCTCAGTACCAACCCTTGGGGGACTTCAGTAGATACAGTTCTCCAACTAGACTCTGTCCCATTGACCACACTGTCTCACTTGCAGCCAGTTCATGATCCACTTCACCACTCAATCATCTAGTCCAGACTTCCTCAGTTTGGCTGCAAGGATGCTAAGGAAGACTGTGCCAAATGCCTTACCGAAGTCAAGACAGACCACATCCGTCGCTTTGCCATCATCTATCCACCTGGTTATGCTCTCATAAAAGGCTTTCAGGTTGGTCAAGCATGACTTTCCATTGGTGAAGCCATGCTGACTGTCCCTAATGACAGCATCAAGAACAAACTGTTCCATCACCTTTCCTGGGATGGAGGTGAGGCTGACCAGTCTGTAGTTACCTGGGTCCTCCTTCTTACCCTTTTTGAAGATAGGAGTGACAATTGCTATCCTCCAGTTCCTAGGCACTTTTCCTGATCCCCATGACCTAGCAAAGTAGCTAAGCAAGGGAGAATGGCCTAACAATGACTTCCGCTGTCTCCTTTAGCACTCACAGGTGCTTCCCATTTGGGCTCATGGATTTATGTACAACCAGTTTGCACAACTTATCCCTAACCCAGTCCTCATCAACTAAGGCAGGTTGCCCAGGAAGGTGGTGGAAGCCCCGTCCTTGGAGCAGTTTAAGGCTGGGCTGGATGAGGCTCTGGCCAGCCTGATCTAGGGTGGAGTGTCCCTGCCCATGGTAGGGGAATTGGAACTGGATGATCCTGTGGTCCCTTCTAACCCTGCCTGACTGTATGACTTGGTCTAGGTGATCCTGCTATGGCAGGGGGATTGGACTAGATGATCTTTCGAGGTCCCTTCCAATCCCTAATGATTCTATCATTCTATGATTCTATGATCAAGACTCCTCCCAGAAGTATAGACAGGAGCAAAGAAGGTGTTCAGTGTCTCTGCTTTCTCTGTATCCTCTGTCTTCAGGGCACCCACCTCATTCAGCAGGGGGCTTATATTGCCTCTAGGTTTAGTTTTACCTGCAATGTATTTGAAGAAGCCCTTTTTGTTGCCTTTGACCTCTCTTGCAAGGTTTAATTCCAAGTACGCCTTGGCATTTTTCCTAGTTGCATCTCTACATTCTCTCACCAGAGCCCT
The DNA here is from genome assembly GCA_013400115.1 of Rhinopomastus cyanomelas. NCBI lineage: Eukaryota > Metazoa > Chordata > Aves > Bucerotiformes > Rhinopomastidae > Rhinopomastus > Rhinopomastus cyanomelas. The sequence goes on from VXBP01010234.1 coordinate 507,655, forward strand.
ATAATTGCCCCAAGTGGCCATCCCCTTCTTCCATGACCTTCTTCTTCCTCTTCTGCTGAGCCCTGTGCTATTGGACTCACACTAGCACCACTGAAGGATTACAGTGGGTTCCAGCCATTCACTCCTCACCACAAATTTCAAATTCATCAAACAGGAGTGCTTTGTTCTTCCTGGTTCTACTGAAGATTGCCAAGCAACAGCAATGCATGAAATGTTTTGCTTAGAGGAGAAGGACAGGCTTCATCACTGTAAATAGTTCCTTTAGATCTACTATCTCAGGTCATGAATCTCTTAACGAACACTAGTGCTTGTGTTTCTCCCTAGGAGTGTGGTTTTACTGGTATCTCAGAAATAACAGCACCTGGACCTCAGCCTTTGGCTGGTTCTTCTCTAGGCTTCACCCCAGGTCTCCTCAGCATTTGTTTTTAGTGCCAAGGGAACTGCTTTCTCCATTTCCCACCCTCACTCACAGAAAATAGGCAGAAGCTGCCAAGGGTTGACAACAGGACAGTGGCATTTCTACTCAACCAGCAGGTTCTGGGAACTGCCTTAGTGGGAAGACGCAGTCATTCTCTTGCCCTCCTCTCCATTCTTTCTTGCCTAAATTCTGGCACCCTTGTAGTCACCATGTTCAAAACAGAATTATAGGACCTTTCCCCTTCTCTTACAGAATACTCTGGCCTGTCTTACCATACCAGGGAACCACCAGGCAAGAAGCCAAACATCTCACACAGCAGTATAACAGCCTCCACACACTCACTTATGTATCCTTAGACAGTTCTTCCCACTGTTAAATCTAGAGGATGTTATGTTGATCTACTGCTCAGTTCTACTCTCCAGCTCTCACTCAGGTTGACTACTTTGTAATAAATGAGAAGGGTTTGAAATTGTGATGCCCTGTTCTTTAGGTAAGCAACGATCCCTGCACCGCTGCCAGCCCTTTGATTAACATGGCTACTGCTCAGCACAGACTCCGAAGCTCTTTTTGAGAGATATGTAGGTGGAAAGTTTGTCTGAAGAACCGACTGGAGTTAGTCTGGCTTTAAAAATTAGTTTAACCTGCTACTGTGACTAATAAATGCACACAAGCTTACAGCTTCATTGCAGTGGTGAATGCAGAGATGCTAGGAACCATCTTTGTTATAACAAAGACACGAAAACCCTTTGTATTTCTCTAGGTTTTTGAGCTGAGCCCAAGCTGAACCCAACAGCATCTTTTTCATGGTACAGGGTTTTCAAGATGCCTCTGAAGCTTTTATCAGATATTTCAGCATAGAGTTATCGAGCACTGGTGCCAAAACAGAAAAGTCCTTCCATCTCCGTCTGCACTCCTTGGTGGAAGAAAACAGGTTCTGTGTTCTGTGCCACTGCTGCCATCCAGAGCCAGCACGAACGGCTGTTTTTCAAAAGTCTGACTCCAGCAGCAGCATATCTGCTAGAAATTCATGCTGCAGCACTGCTAGGCTTTATTTGCTGCATTCGCAATGCCATCCTCTTCCCTTTAAACAAATTGACCATTAGAGAACATCCTCTGTGAAAACAGCTCAGAGAGTGCTGGCACTTTGAATGTTATGCTGGAGGATGGGAAATTTGTATCTTTTGATGGAACAAAGTCACCGGTTTTACCTTGCTGTCGCTTTTTGTTAAGCATATGTCCAGCTTCATTTACATGCCTGTCAACATCCCTTTTCCCTTGCTTACCAACACTGAGGCCAATACCACAGAGCTCACACTGGAAATGGAAACACAAGAATGCACCTCTCTATGTACTCTCACAGCCCCGATGTCAGTGCCAGGGCCAGAAAATAAAATACCTCTGCATTTAGTTTATGACCAATGCTTTTGTGCATTTGGTGCCAAAAATGCAGATTTAGTTTTCTAAATAAACGAAGCAGCCTTTGCAATGCACCGAGAGCTTTATTTGCTCTCCAGAGGGATAAGGGATGTGGAAAAAAGGAGGAATGCATCCTGTGCGTTACTGCTAGAGCTATTACCCAAGTCCCATCCACTTCATTCTGTTCTCTCCTAATTTCCTAACACTGACAGCTTCCCAGCAGGCCCTCTTTGGCGTAACATTTCCTGCCAACTAATGTTGGAAACACACAGTATGTTACCATTTTAAGGTTGAATTTAATTCCCAGAGGTGTCAGAGCTGCACTTGTGACCAGAGTGGGCACTGGTGACAGCATTTGCAAAACTGCACGTGCATCAGAAGACAGTCACCTCAAACTGAGCAAACCAGCTCTTTCAGGGTAACATTGTGCCTGGTAAAAAATGGGTAAGGCAAGGGCAGGTATAGAATTCAAAAACAGAAAGGACTTTCCACACATCATATGATCCAGAAAGCAGTCTGATAAACGCAAATGATGCAGGACTGCAGTTACCAGCCTATCCCAAGTCACATCATTGAGGTTACTCAAACCATTATCTGCTGGATCACCAATATCTAGCATCGCATCAGACAGTCCTTCAGAGTAGGAGCCCATTTCAGCTACATAGACTCTCAACTCCATCAGCACTCCGTTCAACTGAACAGGCCCATTTAAAGACAGAAATAAATGTTAATAAGTGGAAAGAATTCAGCCCATAATGGTTTCAAAAACCATTAAGTATTTTTAGGCAGTACAAGGGCTGTTGTATCAAACTGCTGAATGCAGTAAAGGCATTTGCTCACTTCCACCAAATGACTGGCTCCATCATTTTAGACTTATTTGACAGCATTCTTGATAGAATCAAATATTTATAAATTTTGAAATTCAGCAGGGAATCTGGCTTTATTCACCACATTGGAACATTGGCACCTTCTAAACAAGTTACTACAACATGTGCAATTCAAATGTATTTCTGTACGCGTCAGTACTAATAACAGTGGAAAATGCATCAGACCTACTTAACAGCAGAAAAATAATTTGGGGCATCATTTCAAAGGGCTGTATTTTGCATTTTCAAGATCACAAAAAATAATAAAATCAATCTTATTCTTCAAAGACAAGTATTTAATTTAGTTTAAGTCATGCACCCTGTACTCTACATGAGAAATAGGGTGTACGCCTGTGCCTTAATCAGGATCAACTCCATTTCATCAAGATAGACATTCCCTTTGAGACGAAGGCACTGGGACGGGATTCAGCAGGTGGCACTGTTACATACAATTTAACACTTTCTTGCAGGCCACATATACCTTTTGATTTGGAGACATACCTTTGTTAGTTCTTCCAGTGAAGTTTCTTTCTGGACAGCAGGTAAAAAGGACAGCTCTTCCAAAGTGTAGGAGGTTCTCTCCCCACTTTAATCTCTCTCACAGGAGTCAGCAGGTGAAGCAGAAGTTGAGGTGTACATTGGAATCACCTGGAGGTGCGATACATTTAAGTCTAACACCATTTCTGTTTAATGAACAAGGTGTGCATTTAAATAAATACCACATCACTTGGAATACAGCCAATATCTGTATTACTCAGCTTCCAACAAGGAGTCAACTCACAAAAATTCCTGAGAGACAAAACTTTCACATCCATACTGGACATAATATTCAGTAGCAGTTATAAAAAACCCCTTTGCATACCTGATGTTGTTTCTTATGGTATCCTCATCTATATGAGCACCAACAGGTCTGTTGGAGTTAACACCACAAAAAAATTGGATATAGTACTTGATTACTACCCTTTCCACCTGCCCTTGTATTTTTTTTCTGGGTTTAACTGCAGTTCAGGTCCAATAGATGTCAAAGAATTTCATCATTTTTGCTACTTCTTGGCTTGGTGCCCTCTATCATAACTATTCCCACAATTACATGCCTGAAACTGGAGGTGTGCTGATTTGTAGTTCCTCACCAAAGAGTACTTAAGCATTAGAAGCCTTCTAACAACAAGGAAAACAAGTTGCCTACTTTTGTGGCATATCCATCACTCTCTAGTCTACTAAGATCACAAAGGAACTCCCAGCAATGTGCACAGCAGTGTTTGAATTAGTCTTGAAGGCCAAAAGCTGGTCTCTAGGTTTCAGCCTTGTTTTCCTAGATCTCTCTCACTCTCCCATTTCTCCTGTCAGTCATGACAGAATTAGTTACTGGCCTGCTCCCACTGCACTTTGCACAGCAGAGCGGAGTCCACTACTGACTGCCCATCAACTCTTCCCACTCATTTTTCAAATATGCTCACCATTTCAAAGAATTTATTTGTTATCACTGTTTCTGGTATTGCAAGGAATGAGATTTTGAATCCTTGCAGTTTTGCTGCAAAGCCAATGATGGTAGCCAATGATTTAGAACCAAATCTAGCATTTCTTTGTCTCTCTACTTGCAAAGACTTCACCAAATATAAAAAAAAATCTTTTTTCTTTTAACTGCATTGTTCAAACGTAATTGTGCTCGAAAATCTTTGAACTTCTATGTAGGAGATTGAGCTGAGCAAGTAACAGCAGATACTGCTGCCTAAGTTTTTTGTGAAAGGCAAGATTGTGGAAGCATCAGAAAAGAATTATAAGAGAGATTTTTGTCTCTTTTGAGGCAAATCTATACTGGGAATAAAACAGCTTTTAAAACAAATGTCTGAACCAGGAAACCACAGGTGGGAAGAGTCAAATGACATCCTCCTATGAAGGCTAAAGAGAAGATCTATAAAGGGCAGACTGGTAGCCACGGCAGGCAAGACTCCTTTGTGCAGTAGGAAAAATGTAGGCAAGTTACCATAGAAAGAATTACTGCATTGTTCTGTTTTACTTGTGGGCACACTAACTTCTTTACCAAAAAGAAAAAAACACTGTCTTCCTAGGGAGGTGCTAGATGTCCCAAGCCTATTTTAGGGGCATTCCTGTGTAACTCGGTCTAGGTGATCCTGCTGTTGCAGGGAGATTGGACTAGATGATCTTTCAGGTCCCTTCCAATCCCTAATGATTCTATGATTTCTGCAATGTCCTTAACAGGCTTTAAACTTTGGGCAGCCCTGATTTGGTCAGGCTTTTGAACTAGAATAAAGTTCCCATCGTCAGTCCATTCCAACTGAGATGGTCTAGTCTATTCTAATTAACTTTTATTTAAGAACAAATGGAACTGAGAGGACATCAGGCCTCTGTCTATGAAATGTAGAGACAAGTTATCAAGCTACAGTGGGAACTTTTCTGTTCATTTCTGGATGCTAGCAAGGAGACTATGCTTCCACTGCTTTGAGTTAGCATTTTACTTTTGAGTTCATGTCCATTTGTAAAGTTAAGGTTTTTGGGACCAAGAAGAGCACTGATGCTGTGCAGAACCTGCCTATTTGGGAGTAAATTCTCTATCATGAAGATTCCAGATACCTTCACAGGATACTGCTGGTTTCCACAGCTGTGAGTTATTCTGATAGGAAACTAATATATGCAATTTGAAGCTAAAGAAACCAGCAGAGAGAAACTCAAAGACCGGTATCAGATGGGCTCAAAGATACTTTAGTAAAGCAGGACATGCTGAGCTATTCTCTCTGTAAAACAATACCATCTGCCTTCTCCCTTTAAAAATTAAAATTCAAACGAAAGCATAATTCTGACTGTTTCAGCCTTTATCAAACTCAACTGTTCAGCACAGCATTACATAGCAGGAAATAAGGACATTTGGAGGACTGTGCATACTGCATAAAAGCATTCATTAAGTCTAAGTTATGGTTACTTCTGCTGTCAAGTCAACAATGCACAATCAGTGGTGGCTAAAATTTTAGTCTGGTATGTTAGACTAACAAATAGCTTTTGAGCATGTACAAATTCGGTTTCCTGCTAATGAGGACAAATTATGTGTCACCACAGGATTAATTTCTTTCTTTGCACTAAATGAAACGGGAAGAAGCTTCCCGCAGACACAACTTTTATGAAAACTTGTCGCGATTTTTGTTAGAAACAGCACTACTGTTTTCAGCACTTTGATTCAGCATAAGAGCATACAAAGATGGGGCAAAGGCAATGACTAGAAGGTTTGGATTCAAATACATCGAGGCTTTGAAGAGACAGAATAAAAATACATTCAAATCCACACCTTTACATGATTTTGCAAGTGCCTCATGTTGTCACAAACATGATTCACGTGAAAATGAGGCATCTTTAAAGCTCAGAGTACACTGAACCCAAGCACAAGTTGTATGACCACGACCATCACTGGTTAGGACAGTCCTACAGTAGCACAAACAAACCTGAGCTACTAGATTTTATTGAATACTCTTCAATAAGTATTGGAGTATCTTCCTAGGAAACTCTCTGCTGCCTTAACAAATGCCAACTGAGAGTCGTCCTAATCAGCACCGCAAAGCAATGCCCCTTCTCTTTTTTTTTCTCCAACTGTATCACCACTTCTTCCTGCAATCCATTTAATATTAGATACAAACCCTGTGTCTTGCACTTGGCCTGCCACAGCCAAGACCCACAGTGTCTGTGCAGCCAACACTGCTGGCTTCCACCACCCCAGAGTATTTCTTTATTTTATACCTCAGTGTCCCATAAAGCTTAGAGACATTCCCAGTGACCAACCCACCTTTTCTTCACTGTGACACTGGCTGCTGGCACACACTGACAGCTGCCCATCACCCCAGCCAGGGCTCTCTCATTAATCTCAACTGCTCCCTATTCATCCACATCCAGCAGCTGCCTCATCTCTTCTATTCCTATCATCTTTTGAACCAGTTCCTTTGGATTTCAATAGCTACCACAGCAGGTCTCTGCCCCAACAGACAGGTATTTTGTGTGTAATGACACTACTACACAGGCTATTTTCTAAGCTTGTCAACCAAGCAAATGCACTAATATGATGCCATTAATGCTAGTAGCAGGTAGAGGAACTTGTCTATACGTCTGTGAAAGAACAGAATACAGAACCGTCTATGTATCTGGAAAACTAAATCAAAACAATATGGCAAACCAACAAGAGATCCCGGATGAAAATTAAATACATAGCACGTATCCCGAGAGTGCAGTGATGTGATTTTGGGTTGGTTTAGGTCTATAGCATCACTTTAATGCAAGCTGTGTTACTAGCACATGATAGCTACATTGCACCAGTGCCTTCCAGACAGGACTGCTAGCACCTCAGCGCTGAATTTCCGCCTTTTTTCAAATGCATCTAGAAAACATTAAGTATGTGGTATTTAGGGCAGAAATTTGTAATAACACCAATAAACCACAGCACCGAGGATCACGTTGCTCCTCATGGAAGACAAACCTTATTCGTCAGGGACAAAACAAGATTCACACAAGGCTGATACCTCAACCTTGTTTCTTTACTAGAATGAGAGTGAAAGCTTGCACAAAGCAGCTCTGAGCTTTCTTCCTGAGACACAAACCTCTCTAACTGCTTACAGACCACCTGAGGGTATTTGGTTGATAAAAGCAGTTTAACCTCTGGCCCTTGGCCCATGTGCTCCTGGGAATTGTAGCTCAAGGTAGCTGGTGACCAAGTCCGTGGATCAGAGAGAATTATAGAATGTGATTTCACAGAACTATTTATTTGTATGCAAGAGAAGTCATTAATAGCTTGATGGTTTGTGTTATAGAAGATTAAATCAAATGTTTTTAGGTGAAAAGACTTAAATCTTTGGGTTATTGCAAGAGGTTAATTTTCTCCCACAAAGCCAAATTAACCTCAACTCAGGTAAGAGAGTTGAGATAGAATTATCTTATCAAATAGGTCCATAAACTTTGATGTGCTTATTGTTGTATTTGATAGCAAGTTCTCCAGACTAAGCTGTGTAGGCTTAAATATTTTATATTAAGTTTTCTAATATTTTTTACTAAAAGAGATACTTTTAACCATCTTTCCCATCTCTCCAGGAACAAAACTGATTTCCCAGTGCCTCACAAGAATTTCATTCCCTTCATTCCAAACTAAATCCTTTCTAGCACTTTAGAAGACAGAAATAAAAATATGCAATCAGAGTTCTGGCTATAATAGTCCTGACTAATTTCTAGGTAGAAAAAGATGGAGATGTACAGCACAGGACAGATCATATTATGACAGTATAGCCAGACAGTGTTTTCCAGAAGAAAGGCAGTTCAGTTCCATCTTTGTAAATGATTCTCTAAAAACTTAACAAGTAATCACTTCCAAAATGTAAATGTTTCTAATGAAAATATTGTGTTTGAGAGTAGCTTCTACTACATTAATGCATAAAGTAGATACTTATTATTTTTCCCATAAAAGCCTAAAAGAATTACTTGATTGTTTATCCAAATTTCTGTTAGATTAAGGAAAGGTGCAGTGAGACATGTGCCTAGGAAGCACGAATTCTGGTCTCACCTATCCAGCTCACCAGTTTTTCAGAGGCAGCAGTGGATGGAGCATCAAGTTGAATGTCAGAAGTTCTGTTCCAAATTGTGTCAAGAGATCCCAGCCAAGACACTTGTCCTGTTAAAATGCTATGGCTTTCACAATATGACAATACGTTTCTGTGACAGCAAAATCTACAAGACATGAAAAATCTGCTGCATTTGGTGAAATCATAAAATAAAAAGTACCTGCTACTTGTTCTAGCATGAAAGAATTAGTGGATTGTCCAAACTCGCTCTGGCTAACACAACATGCAGAATCCAACAAACAAACAAACCCCACAACTTTCAGTTTAAATTTGCCTTTGTAGGCTCCCCTTTAGTACCAGAAACTTCCCAAAATATGCCTACTATAGGCCTTACAAAGAGACTAATATGTCCGTGTGGATGGAATAGTCCTTTTCACTTCTAGCACAACCATACAGATTTAATGAAACTGGACAGTTAGAGTTTAATGGGCTCAGCAGATAGGGCAAATTTCATCCCTGTTTTCTACAGTATTCCTTGTCTGTAACATCAGTAGAACACGTCTTGCCAGGGGAGAAGGAAAAAAATGGGTGGGAGTGAGAAAGACTGCACATGCTATACACACACACAGAAAAGTGCAAAGGAAGAAGCTGATGTGAAAAAAATTAACGAGTGAACCAAGACAAGAAGCAGCACACTACTATTCACATATCACTCTGTGTCCCTTTGCTCCCTAACAGAATCAATCGTGATGGTCACCCAAGTGTACACAGTGAAAGTAATACCTTTACATACTTAGAAAACCCTTTGTACCACTGGGTCAGACACCTGAGAGGAACAAGCACAAGAACCATTTGAACAATTCCGTATGAAGGACAAAAACATTGCTTTTAAAACTGAGTCCAAAGTGACTACCTGTGTGGTCTCTTTTCTGAAGCTGCTTATGGGCAAGTGACAGCTTCCCCATCTTCGACCTGAGCCCAAGTGCAAAGCAGATTCTAGCAGAAAATAAGAATGCTCACCTCCTACCTGGACAGGGCTGCTCTGTGTTAGTAACTCTATACAGCAGCCAAAACAGGCTGTATCCAAATGCCACATCTTAGCCAGACCCTGCTTGGCACGCCAGCTTAACAGAAACACTCGGCTGTGTCTTGTGTCTCTGTAAGAGCAAAAAACAAATGTCAAACTTAGAAAATCACCAGGAAAAGTTATTCCAAAATTGCTGTTAAACTTCTTTGAGACCTTTTGCATCCAAGGAGGTCTCTCCTAATAACCTCTGACCCTTCTTATTTTCCAGACACCCTAGGCACAGCTATGAGGAAATGGGAAATTGATTAGGGCCTCAAGCTTTAATGTAGTCACTGAACCTTGGTCTACTAAAAGCTCATATTCATCTCAATAAGAATTGAATCAGAAGGTCACACCATGCCACCAGGATAATTACAGACAGAATGTATGAGATTTTAAAAATCCACCATTTTTTATGTATTCTTAGTTTATATCAAGCATGAATGACAAGAAAGGTCCAAAAGACTACAGCAAATGCTTAGCACAATAAGTGTGCAGCAGAACACTATGCTATTCTGACCCGATGCTGCTAACCTCTGCGAATCAAAACACACTTATTTTCAGTTGGAAGACTGATTTTTCAGTATTTTTTCTTTTATCAAATAATATCTGTGAGATTTGGCCCTATTCACATCTGAACCTAGAGGCACTTCATTACAATTTGTAGTGAAATTAAGAGAGCAAATATACATTTTAAAGTGTTTATAAATGCAATCACATTGCTCCTCATGGAAGTCAAATCTCTGGGGACAAAAGAAGATTCACACAAGTATTGTACAGTTATTATACTTTGTCAGGACCACCAAATCAAAAAATTACACTTTTTCCAAAAAAGACCAGACCACACAGCTGAACAAGATAAAATGGTCTGTAGCTCTTCTAACAGACAAAGAGCTCCAGAAAGCAAGTTCTCCACCAAGGCTGCCAGGTGGACATGTGAACTCACATAGAAAAGAACAATGGCTTTCTCCATGTAAAAGATGGTTAAACTCACTATACACAGTTTGGAAAAAACCATAAACTTACCTCAGCCTTGTTTTCTCCTAGAATGAGAGTGAAAACTGGCACAAAGCAGGTCAGCAACAACTGCTTCACATCTTCTCCTGAGACAGAAACCACACTTCAATTTGGCTTTTATTTCTTCACATTTTGTAATTTACTCAGTAATTTCTGTTTATTCAAGAGTGCACTGCTCAGATGTAACATCCATCTTTCAGAAAAGCCCTGCTTCTTATACAATTTTTCACAGCTAAGTTCACTGCAGTTGATGGTCAATAAGTGACTCTCTCAACAGTCTTAATATATAATCCAGTTACTTTATGCATTTCTTTACTTGACAATGTGAAGGGCTGATAACACATGAGTTAAATCAGGGGTCCTGAAACTTTTTAAACAGGGGGCTGATTCACTGTCCCTCAGACAGTGTCAGGGGTTGGGCTATAGTTTGTGCTGCCTGGCTTGTCCTGCCTGGGAGCTGGAGGGAGGGAGGGAGAGACGGGGGAGCTGCCCACCTTAGCCCGGCCGCGGCCGCGCAGTCGGCAGGAAGTCATCTGTGGCTGCTCAGTTTCCGCCCCCCAACCCCCAGCGATGGGGGGTACATATCGGCAGGCTGCATTGGAGACCCTGTGGGACCATATCTGGCCTGCGGGCCAGGGTTTGAGGACCCCTGAGTTAAATAGACATATTGACAACTGATGTTGGAGGCAAACTCTCCTGGCTCCCTGGTGTCTGGGTGCTGATCATTACCTAAACTGGGGGACTCTTGTTCATCCACACCAAGAACATCTCCTTTAGAAAGCACTGATATCCCCTAAGCTACATCTCTAACCTAATGACTTACAGATCTATTCCTGTGTCAGTTAGGTACCTATGTGACAGCTGAATGATGACCAGGACCAACTTTGCAGTAGCTCTTACAGAGCTGCTGGTAAGTGTTGACACTTCCATCATGCAGGCAGGAAGGCAGGAGAGATGATGTCATCACATCATTAGAAGCCTGACAGAGCCTACTAATATTACCAGATACTCTCAGATATTACAGAAAAGTAACTTAGCCCTGAAGAACAATGCTTAATGTAACACAGACTTTAATATAATGTAGACTTTAACTGGAAAAATTTCTTCACAGAAAAAGTGTTGAAGCACTGGAACAGGCTTCCCAGGAAGGTGGTGGAGGCTCTGCCTCTGGAGGGGACAAAGTGTTTCAGGAGATGGTTTAGTGGTTTGGGGTTGTAGGATGGATGGTTGGACTTGATCTTGAAGCTCTTTTACAACCTTCACGATGAGTCTATGATTCTATGAATGTAGGCAGACAACAAGTTTAACAAGGTCCTTATTACTTGTGTTTAACAAGGGGCCAAGTCACCAGAGGTAAATCCTGTAATAATCAGAGCTCTACAATTTTACTTTCACAGAAGCCTCATCTCACAAAACCACATTTTAATAAACTAAAACAATTCCTCACAGCAGTGTTATAATATGGCCTGGCTTTGATTACTGAAGATCAGTATAGCTGGAATTATGCAGGTGAACGGTGAGTTATGAAGCAAGGAGAATGTTGTCAGTAACCAAAACAGAAAAATGGCTTCTTGGCTGCTCAACCGTAACTCATATTGAGTCTTAACCGTTGAAACCAAGAAAAATTAAAACACTTCGGAAACTTTTTTCATACGGAAAAATCTCTGCTTACCCAGTCTTTGATCTTTATGAAGGAAATATAGACTTTTGCACTTAAAAACTGCAAGAAGTATAGTCAACATTGACACGTGTAAGGCTAAGATCTAGACAATTATTCAAATTCTTTGTGTAGCTGAAGAGTTGGGTTCAAAAAATCCGTTTCTTTTTTTAACTTAAAGATTTTTCCAAGGTCCTTTCAGCATGCAAGTATAGCACTTCTTTTGATATTTCCTGGCTGGTCAAAGGAACAGAATGATCACCAGATTTAAAGGATTAAAGGTAGGACTTTAATGTTACTGTAACAGATTTAATGGAGTGAAGGAATACCATGCACAACTACAACTTGTTACCTTTTTTCCCCACAGATGAACAAACTTCTCTGGTGAAGTAAAGAACAGAGTTTATTCTTTTCCAGGACTTTCAGTAAAGGTATGAGAATCAAAATGATAACAGACCATATGCCAAACAATGGTACCTTTGAATACAGATTTAAAACAAGCCCCTGAAAAATTTATGGATTAATTTATGAAACATCACTATTAGATGGTCACTCTGCTGATGTTGCCATAAGATTTTTTTCCTTGAGTAGTCCACTCACTCCAATGCTGCCTCCTAAACAGGACACACCCACGAGCGAGAAGACACTGGTAGTACCAGAGCAGTGTCAGAAATAGTTCTGTGTCTGGGGTACACTACTTCTTACTGGGCACACCCATGGGAACAGCATCTTCTGCAGAAACATCTCAATGGAGCATCACAAAATTGACCTCAAGATCAGGGGTACCAGACAAGCTTACCACAATCCCTCTTAATTTCACTGGTGTGGGAAGACCAGTGTAGTAAGTGGGACAGTACAGGAGGGATATGGAGACAGATTCAAGGACAGAAATCTCTTCTTACTACCTAAGATTAAATTACAGCAATGGCTGCTTCAGTCTGAGAACTCTGCACATACCCGTGTCACAAGAACAAAGGCTGTATAAAGAGATTACATCTGTGGTGCTGTGATTGCCATAAAAAAATTACAAAGACTTAATAAAGATGAGATATGGAAAAGTAGATCAGCAAGTTTTATAACTCGTAAACCTGAAGTCTCTTGAGTGACTGAAAGAAATGAAGGAGACCTGCAGTAATGTGAAAAACCTACCTAAACTGACTACCTCACAGAGACGAAGAGGAATTTCAAATCAGGATAGGCAGGCCTGGCCAGCTTTTCTCCTGAGTAGAGTATCTGCACTATTACAGTCTGTTATTTGCTCACTGTTAAGACAGAACAGCTGAATTTCCTTTGAATATTCCTTCTTCCCAAAAAATTCTACCAACATTGTGCTTAAGTCTTGATTAGGGTCCAAAGCCATGCCTGATCTCCATACATGTGCAGAGATGCCACAAATTCATTATAATTTTATGTCTTCCCCCAATAGTTTATCATTTACTTGTATTAGTCCAATTCTGTGATGTAAACTGTGTGCAGCATTGCCACAGATGATGGTAGGAACTCAACAATCAACTATATTACCTGAATGTGGAGCCACAAGTGTGACAAAGAAATCCTCTTCCTTTGTCACTCTAAATGGAGTGACTGCAAAATGAGCCTCTTTCTATGCCTGGAAAAACAAAAGCAATAAATTATGAGAGCTTTCACTACAGGTTAACATGTACTTTAAGTGAAATGTTCTCTATAGACAGAAACCAAACACACTATACATTGTCAGTGTGTTGGATAATTTATGCAAGTGTCTCCTGAGGCCATCAAGTAGTTGACAAAGTCTACTGAAAGTACAATGAAGGGGAAACTTCACCTTGCAGTGGAAATTTGGTAACCACATACTCCTTCTATACCTTGAAAGTTCTTAGGGTATGAAGTTCTCCTTGAGAAGATGTGTATGTATATATATATATATATAATAAAATATATGGTTTAGAAATAATTTCTGTGAAACTCTTCATGTTGTCACACAATAGCCAAAGAGGAACGTCTTGTGTTGCCCCAATATCATAAAAGAGTCCAGTGAAGAAGACAACCAGCCAGATTCTCTGCTATTTTAACAATCAAAGCAAGAAGTTTAACAGTCAAAGCTCACATTTAATTAAGCAATACATTAAATGCTGAGAAATTATTTTCAGATGGCAGAATTTTGGGTCATTATGCTACAGCGTGCTGTTTGAAAGATTCAGGATGCAAATATAGTTGACTTTGTATAAACCACCAATAACATGGCACAGTTAATCACTGTCAGAATAACTGCAATGTTACTAGAATTATCATCCTAACACTTAGGACTCACAGTCGGGCATTACAAGCCCTTGATATTAGACAGTAGAAAGACAGAATAGACAGTACCTACTGTGAAAAGCTTACAGCCTAGTTTATTATGTGAGACAGTAGAAGAATGGATACAAATAATTAGGGAAAAAACACACTGAGAAAGTGCAAAGCTTAGAGCAGAATGCTCTGCAAAGATCCCTAAGTTAGTTGGTAAGTTCACAGAGGAAACTGAGCCCAACTCCTGGTCTAGGAGAGGGCTGTGACCCTTTTAGCTGGGTGTTCCCACGTATGCCTGCAGTACACATGCACTGGCTATGACACATACAGGAAGGCAGCAACCAAAAATATCAGATAAACATTACACTTCCCAAAAACTCATCAAATACTTTGGCAGCAAAAGATGACACATTTAAGAGCAAGCAATATAGTTCTGTTCACAAAGCCAGGAACTCTTGTAGGTAAATCCTAATGGTTGAGTGTATTAGCACAAAGGTAGTAAAATGTAAATGAGGGCGCACTGCTTGAAAACCTGAACAGGTCTGTACTTGTCAAGGCTGAACAGCTGCATTTTGGTCAGCAGAAGCCAAGGTTCCAGCACAAGCTAATGGTTCCTGTTCCCTGCAGGAGGAGAGGACCTCACTCATAAATTGAAATTCAGCTGTACTGCTGCCAGCCATTAAAAACTCTTCCTTCAATAGGGATGCTGCAATGCCCTTGGCTCCCACCAGTGAGGGAGGTCATTATGATTTGTTGCCATGATTTCTTTCTCTGAGACATTTTGAAACAGTTTTGATGCTAGAACTAATCCATCCTCTCCTTATATTGTGGTTTTGGGGTGCCTTCTCTAAAACTGCCATGTGGTGGAATACACATACACATGGCGTATGTTGGTGATTAAAGATAAGCTCCACGTGTGGTTCAAAAGTTCAGCTACAATTTGAACGCTCTAGAGTAGTAAGTGATAAAAGAGCGAAGAATAAAAAAGGGAAGAAATATAGGATGAAAAATGCAGTTGAGAGAAAGGAAAAGAAAGTTGTAAATGAGCACAGAAGCAATTTAATTACCATATACAGCACACTTGTCAAATGTTACATTTCCCTGCTTTGATGTCTGATCTACAGAGGAAAGCTGTTTGCTGCTCCTTCTGAGGCAATTTGGTTTTGCTTTAGTGATTCAGCAGACACCAATTGGATCCTCTGCTCTGGACTTCTGCCAAGCATAGTCCAGAGAATTTCACCAGTGGATTCCTGCACAGAGCTCAATCTTCTTGTTGAACTGGGGCACGTCTGTTAGGAAGACATCTGTTCCTGACTGGATCCACAGGTGAGTTGTTTCAATTATTAATTTCCCTTGCTGTTAAAAAATTTGCACTTTATTTCCCATTTGAATTTGCCAACCTTTGTTCTAACAGTCACAGGTTTGTACCCTGATGACAGCTCATCCATCAGTTCAGCATTAGACAATTCATATGTGCCAAAGCCGTTATTGGGAAAGGGACAATTCTCTTTGGAAAGACTTTCCTTTAGAGGAGGTAAGAAAAACAGCCTTTAATAAAATCTCCTCTGTAACTAAAGAGTGAATCACAAACTACAGGGAGAGAAATGACACAGACAGCAATCAGTAACAGCACTAGAAGCTGATTGACAAACTCGAATGTGTGCAGCTGAACAGCAGCTGCTGATGCAAAACTAGAACACCCTCCCAGTGACTTTTTAACAACTCAGCGGTCCCGTGTCAGACTCTGCAAATCATCCCTACAATGGAAAGGATGAAGTGCCCAAAAACTGTCTGTCACCCAAAGTCACTGTAGCAAAACGTTGTTGTAGTTACTCCTTAATAATAGCAAAAGGAAGTTTCAAAGTTGATCACTGTTGCTACTTTTCACTCCTATCTGCATCTACTCGCAAGTACTCAAATACTAGCAGTCACCAATAGCAGCTTCCCCAAACAAAGAGTAGCACAAGGAGCACAGAAGTGACTGTTTGGACTCCATGTAACACCAATGAGTGAAAAGCATTTGGCTGAGGAAAACAGCCCTGTGATCTTTTTGTAGAATCAACTGACTAAAAGTAGAAGGGCTTGGCTGAAAACCACCACCTTGCTAAAGCTGCTTTATGGAACAAGGGGGTTGGACCAAAATGGGCAGGCTTTGGGGTCACAGATGACTGTTTCATGCACCTTCTGAATCTATGAGGATACAATATAACTAGGGGGTATATTAATGCACTGATCCTGCTAAACGCCAAAGAAGGATGAGAATAGAGAATTGCCCATGGGATATGGAGGGGCACAGGTAGAAGGGGGCACTGACCAGGAGGAAATTTGTATCAAGGCAGCAGAATCTTGTCTATGCCTTCTAGAACATCACCATCTTGATTTTCCCAGTTCTCTGTTAACATGAATGCTATGAGCTTTTCTAAACCCAACACAAAATTCATGTGTCCGCTTACTAATTTACAAGCTCCACATTGCATTTCTCCTTCTATTGCTACTTACAGACACACACATACATATGCATATACCGTGCACGTAAGGATGTATGAGCCTGATGGTACTTGACACAGCATACGTGTTTCCTCACAAAGACAGCCACGCACATTCTCCGTTTCACACACAATCCTTTATCTGCTCTCCATTTGTGTTTTATTTCTAGTTCACCTCCTTTTCTAGTTACCACTGGTTCATATTGCGTTGATGGAAATGTCTGAAGCAAACTGAAGGATGAGTTTGTTGCCTGAATTGTATAGCAGTTGGACTCAATGTCAACCAACAGTCCCTAGATACTCCCCAACTCTGATATACTTAATCTGAGAGATGCAAATGCACATATGAGATGGAACAACACTTTTTGACCTCAGATGGAGAGCAGACATAGAAGTGATTTTCAGCCAAAAGAGTTTGCTTTTTTTCTCTGTGTATCAGGCATGAAATTAAAAATCACCAGAGCCACATCTCAACTACTAAGTTCAAGTTCTCTTGCATGCATGTACAATTTTGTCTATGAGAGACTGGCAGGTGTATCAGTGAGCACTGGAAGGGCTTGAATCAATATATGCTTCTGACTGACAGATGGTCAACCATACAGTACGAAACAACTCCACATAAAGCCTCCTAGAAGCTGTACCACAGCAGCTAGGCAGATATTCAAGTTAATGTGGGAAAACAAAATGGAAAGGCCAAATGTGAAAAGCTGTGTACGAGCCAATTACTGCCCTCTCTTCTGCAAAAACCTCTCTGGAAGGTATGTTAGACCATAGAGGACATGTGTTGGATTGCAAGCAGACTATTGACTTTCTGTATGAGGAACACCAAAACAGGATGAATGGTTATCATACTGCAGTTCAGCTTCTCCTGAGAGCACTTGTCAGATTGTGCTGGCTCACCCTGATTCATTCCAGACAAGCTGGCTTCCAGGAAGATTCACTACCAAGTCCAAATCAGTTATGTCAGATGAAGGGTCAGTGGTGGAAAGCCAAGGCTGATGAAAGACAGGGAAATGCTGACAAGCACCATATGTGCTTGCTTTACATTGGGCTCAAAGGGGTTTATGGACCAAGACAGAGCATGGCATGTGGACCAAAACCAGGGAGAAAAATGCACTGATCACAGATTGCCAAGACATAAGGGCCCAACACTTGTATGTTTGTTTATCAAAAGAACAACCGTCAGCAGGACTCAATTTTGAGGACGCTGTTAGGCTACCAGTTATAGCCAGATTAGCAATACAATAGCATCAGAGGAAGACTGTAAACTATATCATTTCTTGAAATATAGAGCATGAGCTGCTAGGCTTTACCTAATCACACCATCCTTTTTTTGTCAGATTTGTGATGCAGGTGTCACACAACATTTCAATGACAGATATATCACCTAGAGATGGAATGAGAGAAACCTCACAGACAGAAATTTCTTCATTGGCCTTCCCCAGGCAGTATCTTGCTCAGATTCTCCCCAGTCACTTGTACTTCCATCTGACAAAGAGAAAAGTTTTGGACTGCTCTAAGGAAAACTCTACGGAAACCACAAAATATTTTACACACATTTTTTGGCCCAGCAAATGAAAAAGAAATGTTCAAACTTTAATGAATCTAAAATGGGGACCTCAGCCACACTTCTGTGACTATGCAGGAAACTTTCAATCAGCCTTAATACAACTCTGGCAAGCAAATATACTGCACCAGAAAAGATGTCTAACCTTCTCTCTGTGTCCAGGAAGGAAGTCATAACTGATTTAGACTTTGTAGTGACAAAAGGATCTATTACTTTATTGTGACATTGTCTTATTTTATAGGGAAAATATGGATCAAATTCATCTAAAGCTTATCAGTGAATATCAGAATCTTCTTTTGAGCTGAAATGTTTAATCTATCAGGTTAACACATTGCTCAGCTGGTGGAGAACTGGTGCTCAGTACTTCCCACATAGCAATCCTCTTTTTTTACCATTTCCATATGCAGGTCTAAACATCTGCCTGTTCAACTCTTCACTTTTCTTGCAGGAGTTTTGAATAACTGTGCCAGTGCTGAAACTCCACTACATCCAGAACAAGTTTTCTACTAGATTGAAGCTGCACAAAACTGTTTTGCCTACCACATTGTAAGTCATGACGTGGTTTTAGAGCCAAATTTATCAGCTGGAGAAATTCTACTCCAGCTTGAAGAATATTCAGACACTTTTCTGCATACAGCATTAAGATCAAGTGATGATTTCTTGCAACATGTTGATTCTGTGCTCACAAAAGCACTAATAATAAAGATGCAACTGGTGGGTCAAGCACACTGTCTAGATGCAAATGCCTTACTATGGATCATATTTAGCATGGGAAGACAAAGCATTTTTGCCTAAGAAAATGCAGCAATACAGAGGAAAAGGAATTCTTGTGCAAGTGCCACTTACTGACTAACCCTCTTGAGAACTTAACCACAAATAGGTAACAATGCAGTGGCAATATCAGTAAAGGCATAGGATGTTTGAACAGAAAGGACATATCCTTCGGAAGGAAAAAAAGACACACCACAGCAAAACCAGAATGCCCCAAATAATGAGCTTTGTTAACCAAAGAAATGCTTTGTAAAAGCTTACAAACAGCCCCAATGTTGTTAAAGATACCCTTTAGATTAGAATTTAAGTGCACTGCACTATGTGAAAGCAACTGATTTTTTTAAAAAGTTGTTCTCTCCCCACTTGGTATGTCTATAGGCGATAAGCTCCCACTGCCATTCTGCAGTGCATCCTTATCAGCAAGCTTTTATTCTTCTCAAACACTGACCCAGCATCCCAGACCACACAAGAAAATTCTCACATACACTATGTACTATTGTGTACCTACAGTTTTTTTGAATGAATTGAAAGTTGACTTAGAGAAGAAAAACAGTTGAAACCCAAAATTTACCTATCACACAATAAAAGCAAGATACAGAAATTAAAGCAGGGACGCTTTCTCAGTTTAAGAGTTTATTCCTTTTTCTTGGTTGTCAGTTCTATTAACCAATGGAGGCAGTGAATACCCTTATTACTTTTCAGTTCTACAGAATTCTCACATTAGGCTGCAGAGCCTGTCACCATTCTCCCAAAACTTAGAAAATACAAATCAAAATTTACTTAGTAAGTACCATTATGCCTCTTAGAATCTAGTCCTTGTGTGACTGAACTTGTGTGAGCCTTCGCGTACTCATATTTTAGATGAGCAGGTTACAATCTAAATGAAGAGGCACAGGTGGTATAAGGTAGTCGTACATAACTCTGTTATCAACTCTGAACATTGCACCTACAGCAGGTCTGGAACAGGAATCCTCTCAAACACTTCTGAGTTCTATGGCAGTAGGAATTTTGTTATTAAAGTCAATCGACAGCTGCCTTGTTTCCATAGACAAGCATCTGTGGCAACGGTGCTTCAGGGCTCACACTTCCATCTTGCTGGCTTGTTGATCTGCCCTAGAACAGCACTCACCAATGGGAGACACGAGGATTCTGACATCTACTTCGAGTACTCCAGCAACATGGATTGCACATATCGGGGCACCAAGTCAAACAGAAAATTATCCACCAGCAATGTGAAAAGTGTATTTGATGATGGTGAAAACCTAGAAAACAAAGACAGCAATTCTATACGGAAAATAAGATTGAACAACAAATAACTGGAATCAGCCTTTAAGACGAGGACGAACCCAAAACTGAAACTGTGCCTCTTATTGACCAGTTTTGGTCACACGCAGTTTTTCATTTTTCACATTACTGGCTAATTATTTAATTGTTCTCACTGTGACCATAATGTTACCATACAGCCATTGCCATGGTATACTCAAGATGGGTCAACAGAAGAAAGGTCTATTGTTGCAGTGCCCCGGTTAGCCTAAGTTGCAGCTCGTATCCAGCAAATTGGCGTGATGGCCTTCAGGTTTCTCTACGCCCGATTCCTACGGTCCCGCGTTACCCAGACCATTCGCATACCACTTGAACACCAATATGGTTAGCAGCAAATGGCATTTATTACAAGTAGCACACACTTAATATAGTCTCCCTTATCGTACCACCACCAATCTTCTTCACTACAGTTATCACTCTCTGCTCTTCTCTCTGTCCAATGAGGTCACAGAATGCACTCTTCTTCACCTTACTTGGCATTGTTTAGCTTTTCTCCTTATCTTCAAGGAGGACTCCTGCGGGTCCCTGGGAGCTGAGGGGCCCCTGTAACCGCACCTTCTGAACCTGTGGAGCTGAAGGGACCACAAAACAGCTCTTGCTGGATATGTGGAGCTGCAGGGCCTGTACAGACCCTGACGCCATCGCCGCCATCTTAAGAGCAGCTATTTTAGCAACTACAACAGTCTATGGCAACTATGAATTGTATAGCACTCCTACTGAGCTCTTGGTGACTCTCAGGATGATTTTGTGCAGTCCCATCCATGCATACCCACTGACTCTAGCACACTTCATGAATTAATTCAAAAGGTACAAAGCAACAGCAAGGTATGCAGCTTACTAAATTTTTAGTTAAGTATCCTAGTGTCACTTTTTAATCACTATTAGTAGTAGTACTGTTGTTATTGTAATTATTGTTGTTGTTACTGCCTATCACTACCGAGTTCTGCTGCCATGGTAGTATTTGCAGATTATGTTCAGAGCTGTGCTAGTCTCTGCACACACTTGTAAGCTGCTCACCCTGGCCCAAAGGACATCAAACCAGAATTCTGAACCTTTCAAGGTTTGTCCTTCTCCTGTGTTACCCTGGCTTCACATTTCACTTTGCATTGGCTATTCCATCATTTTTCAAATCTTTCTGGTTATTCTACTTGTCAAGGAAATGCGCACTAGCTTTCGACGGGAAAAGGCTGTGCACCTGTAAGTGAAAAGCAATTAAGTTAATAATGAAAACAGTCAAGATTTGTGTAGCTCTGTCAGGAAAATGAGAGATTTATTAATGGTACATTGGCTGGGAAGGAGAAACATTAACTCCTGTTTAGTTAACTTGTATATGCTTTGTACGCATTTTACTTTTGTAAGAACTGGGGAATTAAACTGTATTAATAGATGCCTATTAAGAGGGCAAGTTTGTGTTCACACAACCTCTGACCTACCGATCAATACCCACTAGTCCCAACTACACATTGATATAAATGGAGTGCAAGCTTTTCCTGTCACAATGAGAGAGCACTTACATTTATGAGCTGTGAAGGTTTAAATGGGTTTGTGGTGGTTGGGGAGAGAATATGAACAAGTTAATCTGTGAGCAGCTGGAGTAAGTATGATGGAATTTTGTAGATCTGTGTAGAAAGGTCATGAAATGCTCCTGCTGTGGGCAAACAATACTTGAAGATAATGGAAATTTGGATCTCAGGAACTGAGTTGTCCTTGCTATTTCTAGACTACTGTGCCCAGCACCCTTACCCCACAGCAACTTTCTAGCACGTTCTCACTCCAGTTAGTTCCTGCATCTTTCAGCTCAGGAAGGTAGCTGCTGTAGCAACTCACACACCTCTCAGACATATTTTCGTTGCAAAAAAACTTTTCAGCCAGCACTAGCAAAGGAAATAACAGCTCTGCTGCCTGCACATTTCCTAGCTCCATTTGAGGTTCTAGCACAGGGATATGGCTAAGGTCTTCCTGGAGACAGGGAGAAACAGACTGAGGTGCACCATTTGCTGTATTATTTACCACTGAAAAATGTCATGGAAGTCACAGAAATCCCACAAGAAAGCCAGAGGACTCTCAAAATCTCTCTGGCTCATTGCAACTATCATAAGTGTTGATCCTTCTTAATAAAAAGCAGTACAAATATGGCCTAGAGCCACCTCTGCCTTTCAACACTTGATCTCCTTTCTGGCTTCATTCTTGCAGAGGCATAAAGCTATAGAGCCATGTTGCTGAAGTATTTATTACAATCCATGACTACTTGAAATTAGAACTGACTCATAAATAAAGTGGCACAGGCAGATTTGGGGTGAGCATATCTGATTTAAAGACTGCAATGCTACACACAGAAATAGCCTCGATTAGTAGCTGTCTCAATTTTGTAGATGTCTACTCACAACACAGTTTATAACAGACCTTGTCTTCATTCGTTAGCTGCTCTTATTTAGTACAATACTTGCTCCTTTATCACACACACCTTTAAGCAAAGCTGCAGGGGAAAGCAATTAAATGCAATCGAAGCAGTGCCTTCTAAACAAAGATATACAGGATGCTCCCTCTGCTAACATAGCTGAAAGCCATGATTATAATTTATAACTAAACTAATGCCCATATGTATGACATTATAAGCCTTGAACATTGTGATGTGCGGGTAATGAAACCGTACAATCCTTGTTTATGCCATGAAACAAGCTGTTACTTTTATCGCAAGTAGATAAACCCTTGTTCTGTTGCTGCATACAGGTGCAGTTCACAGTGAGTCAAGGAGGATTTGGAATGCACTACAGTGGCAGGTCAGGGTTGCAGACTTAAGTACGCACTTGGTTTTTAAGACCTCATACTCACAAGAGATATCAAATTATCCTAAATGTTTATTACCAAGTAGGGCAGACTGGTTTGAAAACTTTTTACAAGCAACACATAGTCTTACAATACAGGGGTTTAACCTTTGCTCCACTTGGCCCACTAGAAAGCTGTGAAAGAAAATGTTCCATCCCCTTTATAAAACACTTTGAGTTCCATGGATGCCAGGTGCAAACTACTGCAATATTAACAAGCAGTTGCATTACAATAAATTAACTGTCATTAATAATCATAAAAACTGTTACTATGAAAAAGTGATACTAGAACTTTCAACGGGTGCAGCCTCCCTTGTTGCTACATCTCCTGGTTATAGCTACCAAAAGGCATGAAGGCCCTAGAAGGCCTTTCTAGTCAATAAATTGGAGAAAACTTAGAAATATTTTTGTCTCTGTATTGTAACCATAAACTTGTGACTAGAGGAAAACAGAAGTGTCAGTGCAGTAAGGTTTTCTTAGCTGCTTGGGAATTCTAGCAGAGACATAGAGCCCTGAGTCTGTGAGTGGCAAGTGGGCTTCGTGTGCACTGGTTTGGGCTCTGCGAGATGTTCCTTTTCTGCAAATCTTCATCTAGAACTGTCTGCTTCCCCACACTAGCTAACAATGTCAACTTGCATTACTGTCCTCCGGTTTC
This sequence comes from Rhinopomastus cyanomelas, assembly GCA_013400115.1. Classification (NCBI taxonomy): domain Eukaryota; kingdom Metazoa; phylum Chordata; class Aves; order Bucerotiformes; family Rhinopomastidae; genus Rhinopomastus; species Rhinopomastus cyanomelas. The sequence goes on from VXBP01010234.1 coordinate 531,536, forward strand.
AGCTCCATACCCTCTTATTACATCCTTGTCCATCCCTATTTCTATGGCTGGCACTTTAATAAACCTACTAACACTTTTCCAATGTTCACTTCAATTTCAGTTTCTACAGAACAGGTGTCACAAGGAATTAATACCGTTGCGCTTAGCAATTCAATTAATAAAATAATATTAAAATTACAGAAGTAAAGAATAAAAAACTGTTTAAACCTTTAGCAGTGTCAAACTCCCAAGTTTCAGTAAGAATATGCAACTGTAATGAATTAAAATTAAACCTGAAACCTGAGAACAAAATTTGACTTCTTAGCCATCCAGTCACAACCCTGCTCTTGGTCTACCCATTATTAATAATTTCTCTGCTGGTGATGAAAGCTATTTTGTAATTTCATTTCATCACTTTTTAGTAGAACAAAGAAGATGTGGTTTGGTTCCATTTTTCATCCCTAAAGACAAGGGCAAATATCTGTGGATGCAGAATTTGAGCTTATGACATCTAAATAAATCACTTTCTCCTGTTGAAGCAATAGTAAACAAAAGTCAAACTCTTATTGATCTTCACATCACATTCACCACACTGGGGCACAGAACTGGCATCCAGAATCAGAATGTAAAATACATATTTTTATAGCATTATGACTGTAGAGCTAAGCTTGAGTTTAGACAGCAACAAAGCCTATGTCACAGCTACATGTCAGCATACGTGGACCGTTTGAATAAAACTCTAGTGGTGTCAGCAGCTCTGCTCTTCTTCATGACAGTCAGGTAGATCTCACAACTCTGTACCTGTACCATGTGTCAATTACCCAACATGCAAAATACAAAACTTCTGTTCTGAGAACTGCTCTGCTCCTGGCATGATATGAAATGACTTCCAGCCAGACCCGTTCCTACTCGGTTCAAGTTTTTATCTTTGAGGAAGAAAGGTATGGAACAACCTAAGGCAGCAAAGCAGCCAGGAAGACAGCTCATAAAGCAATTTACAAGTCATCACATGTCTAAGAGAATTGAGATTCTAGATCAGATGGCTCAAAGAGCAGAATTCTCAGAGACAAATCATAGCATTATTTTGCAAACTACTGCAGGCAACCCAGACTGCAAAAATAATGACTGGCAGAAACAATTCTTTATGCATCTTATGTCAGCTGCTGTCTTCTCAAATACATCCTGTAGATGTGCATGCTTTGGTGACAGCAAAAAAAGTGGGCTAAGAGCATGATTTAAGAGAGAAAAGCATTCTGGAATTACCCGTATCTAAAGCAGGACTGACTGGCGAGTATGTGTTTCAGATTTGCAACAAAGGCTTCAATGAACTCAGCGGCTGTAGCTGAATGTGTTACAGGATCTGATTAATAAATTAATTCATTATTAATGCATTCATTTCAGGATTCTTTTAATATACATAAAAACTAATTAAATTAATTAAAATGTCAAAATGCAACAAAGTCCTAGTAGTGATTAAATGAAAGTGGAGGCACATGTGTTTCTCAACATTCTCACACTTCTTTGGAATACATGGGGCAAAATATGTATTTAGCAAAAGCCTCAAATTAATAGAAAAAAGCCAAGATTTACACAAATCCTTCTCATTAAAGCTCAACATTTCCAGAGTACAGGAAAAGTTTCATATGAAATCACAGAATCATAGCATCATTAGGGATTGGAAGGGACCTCGAAAGATCATCTAGTCCAATCCCCCTGCCAGAGCACCATCACCCAGACCAATCACCTAGATCCTTTCAGTAGGAATTTTCCACTGATAGTTACAGAAGCAAGATTGGATCCTGAAATACGCAGAACATTTGCCTTCTTAATTTTAGTAATTACACAAAGCTCATCTGTTTGGCTAAGTGCCAACAAACAGCCAGGAGAATGTGGTGACCAGACAGAAGCAATGCCAGGGAGGACTGGTACAGTCACACATGATTACCATTACTGTAATATACCGACAGCAAAACTGACAGTTATTTCTGTCCCATCTCTTCCCTAAAAGGGAAAAAAGTCTTCTTAAATACTCAGGAAGGCTGGTAAGCCAAGCCAGCTGAGTAAAAGGTCTCTAGAACCAGATTTTTAGCTACATAAAATGGCTGTCATGTATCAGGGTCAAGATGTATTGAGGCAAGAACACCCAAATGGTGTTTTTTAAGGATTTAAGATTGAAAGGTCCACAGACAACTGTGCATGTGCACTGCATGGAATAGTAGTTCTGAGCTGGGGGAGCTGGATTAATGCACATATAATTAATCAGTCTAAAATGAGCAATGCTTTGCTGACCATTACAGATGTTGAACTTTCACAGGGCTTATCTTCTGTGGACCTTTGGTGAGATTTTGAGGGCACTACTTTCCTCAAAACTGTTCAGTACTTCACCTATGCATCGCCCAGACATTAGTCTTCTTGAAGAGCTTTATGACGACTGCTGACATGCCCTGACTCCAATGAAATTAATTCTATAGCCATTTTTAACCTAATCCAACAAAAACCTATTCCTCCCAACTCATGGATCATTTTATTATACACATTTATGCTAGTATGATTAGTATTATTAATATAAATTAAATGAGAACCTTGCCATTTATTTTACACTGAATAGTGATAAAATAATTAAAGCCAGTGAGCATTAAAACTGTACAAGGTAGCTTTGAACATCAAATCGGCTGTAGGTCATTGGTGTTTTAAAAGTACATGCCCAGATAAAAATTGTCGCATTAAAAAGCCTTCCCTTCTTTTTGTTTCATTTCATGTAAGTAGTTACTCATTTCCACATGCTTAAGTAGATGTGTAGAGAATAGTTTGCAAAACATCGCGTTGTTAATCCTCCCCACTGAAAAGAAAAATCCATAAATAGAAGGTTCGTTTTCACAACCTGCCTATAAGCCTGCACGTCTCTGCTCAGACACTGCATTTTCTGAGACAGTTTTTAGTGCTGTGACAGGGACGTCCAGCATTAGAAACATCACAGCGTGATAAGAATTAGCTGTTCTGTCCCATGTTTAACACCTCCTCAATGAATGTTACCTTTCAGCCACACCCATCTTTCCAGGAGAAGCCGTATCGCACTTTTCCGGTGCCTCCGCTCCACATGTCTACCACATTCGTCTCACCTAACTTTTCCCCTCGTTTTTAAGGGACAACCATGACTTCTTCATCTGTTCTTCAACTGCCACTTGTGATATACACCATTCCTTCTCCAAAAGACCAGCTGAGGGCCACCTCTTACTTCAGTGTCTGTGAGAGCAGTAAGTCAGCAGCCACGAAAAACAAAGTTTCTTTACAGCACAGAACAATATCCTCAATCACCTTCAACTTCAACAAGCATCAAGAACAACACTGAAAATCCTTTTGTTCTTCTAAACTAAATATCAAACGAATCCCAGAAGTAAAAATTCACTAAGTTTATGCAGCTTGGAAGTTCAAAGTGTGGTTCTGTTCTCTCTGGCAAAAAAATCTAAAGCTGGGCTTTAAGTTTTATTCAAAATCCATTTTCATTTCACAGTAATTCCTAGAATAATAATGGATTTATTTCCAGATAAATTATCACACTTGAACATTTACTGCATTTTCTGTATAAGGTAAAGGCTGAATTCTTCATTTAAACTCAGGAGCAGACCCTACCTATAAAAGCACTACTAGTGCTTCCAGAAATCTCTATGGACAGATTTACTGCTGTGGGAAAACACATACTATTACACCAAAATTAACAGGGCCAAGAAAATCATTACGTACTTGAAACAGCCTTCTGCAGAAATTGCAGCACCTTCAAAAGAGGTAGAGCTAGAGCAGCCCTTTATCTTAAAGCTTTTGCTGAGAGAAAGGATGATTTCTTTAAATTTAAAGGCAAGTGCAGATGTCTGGTAAGTGATATACCACATGTGGATTATAAGAAAGAAGGTTTCCTTGTTGAGTACTGTACAAAATAACAGTTGTGTTTATATTACAGACAGATCTCTCTCGGCAAAAAACGGTAGCATTTTATTAGAAGAGTAGAAAACATTCATTTGACAGATTAATTATTTTTGAAGCAACAGCAGCACTGAACTGATTAATGCATGGAGTTCTCTATCTTTATGCTTCTATAACAGTCCCATTAAGTAAATTCCATTTCCCTGAAAAGGCTCAGATTTACTGAAAGGTCGTTATGTACTTATAAATGTGTCAACAAGAGACAGGGAGGTAAGGGTTTCCAAGAGGTATCACTGCAATGCATATTTGATAATGAAATGTGCTGGTTAAATTAGCCAAAAAAAGAGAATAAAAGTCTGATGTGCTTCGTGTACCATTCCAAAAAGCACACATTTCCAGCTGAGCAAAGACATGATGGATGCTTACCACAACGGAGTATCACAACTAGTAAGGACAGAGATGAACTTAACTGTTTGCAAGTGTGGTATTTTTATAAATAATCTTAACCATGAGCATGAATTCTTCTCCTTGACACACCAGTCCTGATTTCCGTAATCACCGGTTGTAAAAAACATAAATCTATCTTTTGTCTGGACCCTTGCAACTTGTCCACTACAGGAATTCTCTACTGGACATATACAGCAGGTCACTGGCCACTTAAGTTGCAAGGTATTGCTACAGTTCTAATCCTTAACTGGATTATCTGGATTAGAAAGTGCCAAACAGAAAAAAATATGTCCATACTGAGCATTTGGATGCTTTCAGTCCGCACAGATATTAATTATATTTTATGATTTGCAATTAAGGTGGGGATTTAGAGACTTCTGGGAGCTCTTCAGATTGCACACATTGGGAATTTTATATCCCCCAAATTAATATAAATCAAGCTCAAAGCTCCTACTTACCAAAATAACTTCAAATCAATCTTGTTAATAACTGATTAGCCACAGCAGCTAAACACTGCTACTTATTACACCAGAGAGCAGGGCTGCATGAAAGGGGAAATCAAAATTTTTAGGATTTAAAGATGCAGAACACTGGGGATGACATTTGACCAGCACTCATTCACACACTCAGATTATATGACTAGTGGTTTAGAAGGAATGATTCAAGTGTAAGAAATGTGTCAAGTGTTACCGCGCTGCACTGTTTAACATGTTTATCACTTTTCTTACCTCGGAGCTCACTGTCTAAGAACAAGAAAACAACCTCATGTGATGTAGTGAAATGGCAGTGGTATATTTATGTAAATGCCTTCTTCACATGAAACTTCTCATCAAACAAGATGAATTACAGTTCATTCTCAACTTGAGATAAACAATAAAATATCAGAATATTTTACAATTATGAAATTATTTTCACCTAGAAGAAACTAATCTAAAGGGATTATGTAGTAGAGGGCTCTGGAACAGGGTTTCTTTAAGTAAACACATCCCATACTTCTGTAGAGAATTACCTGACATTTTAGTGTTCTGTATTAATACAAAATAATGAAAAAAATTGTAAAAAGTAATGGTAGGTTGATGGATTTCCCGTTCCAAATAGGTGTCAGATTTATATTTCTTACAAAAAATAACAAACCCTTTCAGATTCCTTCTGATGTGAAAATAATTAACGTTCATTCCTGGAAATGTGAGAAATTATGCTTTATCTGTAAATATAATATCTTTACAGATTCTGGTATGAAATTAATACACATATACATACTGCATAAAATGTATAATTCATGAGCTGATAGTCAGATGTAGCAGCCATGAAAAGTGAGGCATCTGCAAATCATCAACATACATCTAAAAAAAAAAGTCAACAATCCCATAAAGGTGGGATTTTTTTTAGTAAAAAATGTTCGTAGCATTTACCCATGACCTTTGCAATGTAAGATTTAAAAATTGAGATAATACCTAGAAAATAAGAGACAACCTTTTTTTTAACAGCCAACAAGATCATTACAAAGTATAAACAGGAAGCAAATTAGTTGTTATAGACTGTAGAAAGCAAAGAGCATTATGCCATGAATACAACTGCCTCTTGGAGAATAGCAGGGATATGTATTGAAGCACTGAAGTATTGAAGCTTTGAAGTATTGCAGAGTCCAGAACTTGGGAAATCTACAGTGAGCAAATCAGGAGATAGACACAACACAAGCAGACCCTCACAAATTCACACTTACTTTGAGCCCTCCTTTGCTGTGGACCAGAGTGCGAAGGGCAAAGGATCTTCCCCCTGCTCATTAGGGAGGTTATGGATCACATATAGGGTCACCAGGGTAGGTTGCAGAGGTGGGCGAAGAGTGATCTGTTGGACAGTCACAAAGCAGCAGCAGGAGCAGCACTATCCATATCACACTCTTCTCAATTTCTTCAGTCTTCACTTACATTGAAAATTTCAAGGCCAGAATGGGGGAAGCACTTCCAATTTGCTTCCAGCTTAGATCCTCAGCTTCTTTAATAAAACTGCTTAAGTATGCTTTCTTTAGTGTCACTAAAGGTGGGGATTGCTGTGTTGTGGGCACCTGCTAGCTGGAAAATTTCAGTAATGCTGCTGTTACACACCAAACATACTTATTTGAAGCAGTCCCACGCATTTACATCACATCATTGTAGGAATGTTCATCAAGCTATTCTTTATTTTAATTATTGATCAGTAGCAGGAATATGCAGTTAACGTAGCTAACAGAGCTGGGATGAATTAGCAAAATTCATCCCAAATACTCGAATATTTCTTCTGACAGAATATTCAACTCTCATACATTTAAGTCACTTGCCCCTATCCCCCCTAAGGATTTATTTAGATTTGTATAACTCTCCTAATCCTCAGTGCAACTGTAAGGTCTCCTCAAGTTCTTGGCATTTATGGCAAGCGCTTCACTCTAACATTGAGACTGAATGATCAGTATCCACAAGCCTAGGAACTGGAAAGCTGGAAGCAGAATTGGAGCTGGGCTTTAGGACCATTCCCAAAGGAGAGCACGGCCTGTCCCGCAGGCCCTATTAGCTCCTCAGTGACAACCTCCCCAGGGCTGAATCTGGAAAGGCTGTATCCAGAAACAATCAGATCCAGAGCATGTAAGCCACAACACACAACACTGTGTTTTAAAAGGCAATCTGAAAGTCTGCTTTCTTCTGGGGCAGACACAGTCTTGATGCGAGGATTACTGAAGCCAGGGAACATATGACATCTACCACAGAGGCAAACAGAGTAGCATATACATTTGTGGATTAGCTTAATTGCATTTCAACAATGTACAGCTAGATATCCTGAATACTATTTTATAGACAAATATAATAATAGTATCCAAAACAAGACAGATTCTCTTACTTGGAGGAATACCTGTGGATTTGACAGAGTGCTAACAAATGCCCCTTGCCTGATGTAGTGCAAAATGGCTCTTGGCTTCGTAGCTCTTTACTGAGAAGTCTTTCACATTTTAGTTCAGTGCCAATGGCCCCATGTAATCATTTAAAATCCAGCCAGAAAGCTGATTGACTTTGTTGACTGACTCTCAGAGTGTTCCCCCAAAGCATTCCTACTCATCTAGCGGGAAATGCTGACATGATTTGCAGCATCCGGCACAGGAACCACAGGAGACAGAGGCCTCCTTCTCCTCTCAGTCACCTAAGGCTAGATCCAGAGAACCCCTTCTCACACCCACTGAGCCTGATCCCACTCTGCAGGCCAGCTGCCATTCACTGTTCTAGTGGCTTCAAGCAGCCTGTTGCAGTTTGAGAACTGCTAGAACTTGTAGAAGTGCTTTCATGAGGAAGAAAAGTTGTGTTGTGTTCTGGGGGACCTGCTCCCGGTTGCACACGTCTCAGGACCCTTCCCTGGAAGCGTCTGTCCTGGGACCTGCCCCTGAAAGGCGGGCTAGGGGGAGCCTATAAAAACCGAGGCAGGGTCTTTGTTTCGCGCCCTTTTTAGGGGGCTGTGGCCCTGAAGGGAGCACCCCCCCACCGCCCCGGGAGCGGGCGGTGAAAACCGCGGCTCTAGGGGGGGTGAGAACCGCGGTTCCCGAAGCAGCCGCAACCTGCCGTGGCTTCCGAACTAGCCGCGGCCCCGGACTGACCCCACTGCTGGCGGGCACCTGCCGCCGTGGGGTCTGGAAGCGACCCCGGCCGCAACTTGCCGCGGGTGTGCGGTCCCGCCGCATTGCGGCTTCGCNGGACTTGGGAATCCTTCAACCTCGGATCTGAAAGAGACTGGGTCCTTTGAAATGCATGCGGCTCCACCGAGGGATGCAGGTGTGGGTGCTGAGAAAGTCAGGCCATCCCGAACTGACATGCTCTCTTTCCCAGGTCTCTAAATTGGAAGAAGATCCAAGGCCCAAACTGTAGTGATCTCCCATTATATTTTTCTCAGGTTCTGTGATGGCATCAATGACACAGTTTGTGTGCACCAACTTGCATAACCTTTTCTTCTATTCTGTATATAGTTAGAGTTAATAAACCTTTCTGGAGTTTCCCTAAGCCATCGATTGTCTGGTGAATTTTATCCGAGATGCCATCAAGACCTCACTGCTTTGCTTTCCTTTCTTTTGTATTGAATTGTGGTCCTGAACCCACCAACGAAATTGGTGCCGAAAACCCGGGAGCAAAGCACTTTGAGTTTCAACCCGCTACACAGCCCTATAGCCTGTTGGCCAGCCACTGGCAAGCAGCCTTCCCTGCAGGTTTTACTTTACTCCAGGAAACAGGACATTTGCCGTGCACCCTGAACGTGCTGGAGTACCAAGCTGTCAGCACAGCCTCAACAGACACTGTCAGAAAAACCATGAGAGGTGAAATTTCAGTAGGAATTTCAGCAGAAGTTGGATGGTTTCAGAGCATGTGTGGCACAAAAGAGCTTTTATATCACCTTCACAGGCAGCCACAAATGAGGGTCTGGCTCTCTGCACCAGACTGAAACATAAAAGCAATGTTTTAGAAGGACGCAAGAGCAAAGCAGCATTTTGTTCTGGCTTGCCCTGTTCTCCCTGCTGTGTTCTCCACACACTGGCACGCTGGCCTTGACAGATGCAAAGCATTTTTGCTTCCTTCACTCTCATTTTGCAATGGTGGCACACACTACAAGAAATAATGACTCTCCAATATCCAACTCGTCTGTCCCACAAACTTTTCACTGCATGTGACAGGGCTTCTTTGCAAAAAAAAGTTGTTTAATTGATTTTACTTATGTTATATAAAGCATTAGCAGTACAACTTACATGTAAATCTTGAGGAATAAACAATACATGGAAACTTGAAGTGCCAATAATTTACCAGGCATCTTTAGTATCTTTAATTTAAAAATTGAGATATGGTTTGATATTTTCCTTTTTCTTTATATCTTACCCAAGAGCAATCCCAAGAAATTAACAAAAATGGAAGAAATGTAATTGATATACAATTTACTCTCAAGACTCTTGGAGTCTTGCCTGCTCCCTGTTCAAGTCTCTGTATTATAATAATCATAGAATCACTAGGGATTGGAAGGGACCTCAAAAGATCATCTAGTCCAATCCCCCTGCCACACCAGGATCACCTAGACCAAGTCATAACAATCAGTTAAGGTTAGAAGGGACCACAGGATCATCCAGTTCTAACTTCCCTACCATGGGCAGGGACACCTCACCCTAGATCAGGCTGGCCAGAGCCTCATCCATCCAGGCCTTAAACATCTCCAAGGATGGGGCCTTCACCACGTCCCTGGGCAACCCATTCCAGGCTCTCACCACTCTCATGGTGAAGAACTTCCTCCTCACATCCACTCTAAATCTACCCATCTCCAGCTTTGCTCCATTCCCCCTAGTCCTGTTGCTATCCGACATCCTAAAAAGTCCCTCTCCAGCTTTTTTGTAGGCCCCCTTGAGATACTGGAAGACCACAATAAGGTCACCTTGGAGCCTCCTCTTCTCCAGATTGAACAGCCCCAACTCTCTCAGTCTGGGGCTATATAATCCCTTTATATAGTTTTGTCTTAAAAGGCATTACAATTATTTTTGCCCCTGCAGCTCTTGCAGGAAACTGTTCTAGAATTTTTGTTCAGAGACAACTTAAAATGTCCTTGTTGTTTCCAAATTTAATCGTATTCATGATTGCTTTATACTCCTTTGTCCTTTTGCCAACATTGCTCTTTAGCTTTAGTATTTCTTTTGCTTCCTCAGTCATTTCCCATACATGAGTTTGCCACTTACTAGTCTCCAAATGCATGACCTTGCACCACAGAGCAGTGAATTTCATTTGATTTGGACTACTCCAGGCCCTAAGTACATCTCGTTCTTCCTATCTGACAAGCTGCTGCTATTCACGGTTCTGTAATGTATATATTTTACGAGCACATGTATCCTTTTTGGGACAATGACATTAATAAAAATACCAAAAAAAGAGTAGTCAGAAGACCAGTTTGTAAAAATTCTCCTGTTGCCTCCCCCTTCAACTAAAAATTTCCAGTATCTCCTATAGCTCTCAGACCTTTACATCATTCTTTATTCACTTTGCAACTTTCTTTTTGATGAGTAGTATCTCCAATTTCCCAAGGAGATGCCAAATCACATACACAACTACAGTTCAGCTAGAGGAGTCCAATTGCATTTTGTTACACAGAAAATGAGTTACCTTATCAAAGATGTCCCCACAGAATTATCCTCAATGTACTCCATCAAATCAGTGCTGAGCACTAGCCAAAAAGACAAGTTGCTGAAAGACTACTTGCAAAAACGCCAGGTGCTGTATTTTTTACGCAGCCCAGTTCACCTTCATTGCTCGTAATCCAAACTGCTACTAGCAGCAAATCTGACATCAGTGCCAATGTTTGCCTCTGCACTTTGGGCCTGAGTAACCCTATTTATCTCGGCAGCTCTGCAGAGGCAGAGAACCCTCTCATTTTTCTTGTCCTTGGATTCACCTTGTATCAAGATGCAGCACATTCTGTAGTAGTGAGAAAATTACATCTTTAGACAGAACATTAGGGATTGGAAGGGACCTCCAAAGATCATCTAGTCCAATTCCCCCAACAGAGCAGGATCACCTAGACCACACAGGAACATATCCAGGTGGGTTTTAACCATCTCGAGAGGAGACTCCACAACCCCCCTGGGCAGCTTTAGCAGTAAGTCCTGAAAAGAAGAAGAAATTCAGTGCAGGAACAGGCAAGCTAAATACGTGATCTCTTTCCTCACATTCATACTGATTTTCATGAAGAATTGACCCAATAAATACATCATCATTATGATGTCACTCATGCACTGGACTCCTGTGAACAGTTCTCTTCTTAACTATGCCAGTTTGATTTCTCCTAGATACAGCTGTTCCTTCAGGATATACCTTCTTGGAAGAATTCAGGAAAATTGTAAAAAAACAATCCCAATATGGAGGTAGGGAGTGATAATGGAGCGTAGTATTGGCACCTCAAATGCTTCTACTCTGTGACACAACACCCACACTTGAGAAGAAACTCCACCAGACTCTTTTCCCAAGTAAGAAGTTATCAGATGACAGGAACTGACCTCAAGTTGTGCCACAAGAGGTTTAGGTTGGATATTATGAAAAATTTCTTCATCAGAAGGGGTGTCAAGCACCAGAGCAGGCTTTCCAGGGAAGTGGTGAAGTCACCGTCCCTAGAGGTGTTTAAAGGATGTGTAGATGTGGTACTAGTGCACATGATTTAATGGTGGATTGCAATGCTGAGTTCATCGTTAGATTTTATGACTTTAAAGGGCACTTCTAATAGAAACAATTCTATGATTTCTAAAACCACTTTGGTCTGTATCGCAAGCTTCTACACAGGCCAGGGGTAACAAAGCAGAAGCTGAAGAGACTGAGAAACTTTTGCAGTTTCAGCAATTCCCTGAGGCCTACTGTTAGCATGCATTTGTCCTTATTCGTAACACCTAACATCAAAAGTATCAAACTATTCTAGCAGAGTTCTGCTGCACAAATAATCAGAGCACACAAAAGCTTTCACCTCAGCAATGCACACTGATAGAAGTAAAAAATGTACCTCTCCACAAGGTGTGTGAGGGTGCCTGCTCCTCCACAGGTAACCCACAGCACTTGGTTCATTAACTGAAAACCACAGAGTAATTCATATTACACAGCTTTATTTCTTTAAGAGGAAACAGCTGAAGTCATACAGTGCTCATGCTTTGGAATGGAGCGATATATTTATGTCACATTGCCTACTACAAAGATCAGCAGGACAGCACGTAAACTTACATCACACTCATTTTGATAGGTTTGGATTTGTTCATGCTCTCTCCTCATGACAAAAGAATTTGACAGCTCCCTGTCAGAAATTCATAGAAACATTTGTTTTCACTGGTTTAAAGCAAATCTAGTAAGAAATTAAGGCATGGCCCCTATCTTTTCCTCTCTGCTTACAACAGATACTAGAGCTTGCTCTGTCTGAAAGAGGAAGACAAGTTTAATGTTATTCACATTGGGGTTTTGGGTAATCAGCTGCTTAGACATAATACAGTAAATGGTGATTTATATTCCAGGTCAAAGATATGAACAAAAGAGCATTGCCAGTCAACCTGCAGAATATACTGCATTACATCAAAACGTAAGGCATTAAATCGAGTGCTCTCTGAAAGCACTCGAAAACCTACTCTCAAAATTTGGGACATTTTTCAGTCTTACTTAGGATACAGAATATCCTAAGATAGCAAGTTCCTGCAACTTATATGAAAATCAACAGCAAGGTGGAAAAAAGATGGTTTTAATACTGCCATTAATGAAAAGGTGGAAGAATTAACTCACTATTCATTTCCTTTCACAGCAGCCAGGCTAATTCAGACTTGTTGGCTGTCCACTCAGCAGCACATCTACTGCATTGGCCAAACCACAGGACAGAGCATCTTTTCTGGCTGCTGAGCAGAAAAAGCACATCAAGGACTTAGGACACCCAGGAGCTCTGCACTGAGGAAAGAAGAAACTGGCCAAGATAAAGTGCAAGTGACATGAGACATAGGAACCTGTACGTGTCATAGAAGAAAACAGAAAGAGAAATGGTCTTGTTGTTTTCAAGGAGTTATAAATCATAGAATAGTTTAGGTTGAAAAAGAGCTTTAACATCATCAAGTCCAACCATTCACACCACTGTGACAAGACCACCGCGAAACCATGTCCCTAAGCTCCAGATCTACATGACTTGTAAACCCCTCCAGGGATAGTGGTTCAACCACCTCCCTGGGAAGCCTATTCCAATGCCTCCTGGCCCTTTCAGCAGCGTCACGAAAGACCAAGGAAGTTGAGGTTGTTGGACTAGAGGAATGAGGGCATGAATCTGCACGCAATCTGTCTTTGTGAAGACTTATGTTCACAGAACAATTTCATAAATGCAAACTGGAAAACTCTGTATGGAATCCAGTTCCACAGTCAAAAGAAAATCATTGAAAACTGGAGATGCTTTTCATTTCTCAACATTTGTATTTGGGTTTGTAGATTAATCTGTATTGCAAATTTGCAGTTTTATGTGAAAGGACTTGTACTTCTGCAAAACCCAAAGTTAATTTAAAAATATTCATTTAAGAGATATCACAACAGAGCCATTTATATGCTGTGTATACAGACAAAAACCTTAACCCCTAACAGTATAAACTATAAATTAATGAAAATAAACAGCAAGACACTGACAAGCAAAAATCTGACAAGTTAGATGAACGACATCAAACTATATATTGACTTCTTCTTCTATCTTGTCAGTAAAAATAAAATTAAAAGTAGAAAGAAAGGCCAAAAAATCCCACAGTAATCAGAACGAATAAAGTCTCTGCTTATCCCATCTCAGAACAAAAGAATGCAGGAAATGTCAGAAAAGACTGTTCTGACCCATCACAGTCAATATCATGCTTTCTCATACTTCATGCTACTTCATAGAAACAGTTTATGGCATTCTGCTTCATGGCACAATCTGCACGATAGGGAGATGAAGATATTCCTCTGAGTCCAGACAGCCATCCGTTTTAACCCTGAATCATGAGGCTGCTTGCGAAATCGCAGTTTTTAGTCTTGTATACACAAGTTCCTAAAACTTTAGGCATGATAAACTATCTGCCTGAAGAATGTCCCAATAACAGCAAATTACATTGGTTAAAACATTATCATACAAATGCACATCGCAGTCGAACTGATAAAGGCCATTGATTCATTTCAGGGGCAAAATCTGCTGCACTACTGAGGCTAGCGTGGACGTGGTTTCATTCTGAGAACAGCATGAAGACGGTTTCATTCCGTATTGAGAACACAAATTACAATAACGTGCTGAGTGCAAAATACAGAAAATGTAGAACAATTTCTTACAAAATCATTGGCAACTTAACCATGTAATAGAAAGCAACAGTTTACCATTCAGTGGCTTTACTGGGCAGAGTGGAGTGGCTACGCTGTTTAAAGTTCCCACCAGTCATCCAGTAACTGTTTTAGTTTGAGCCTTTTCAAAGTATCTCGAAATCAAAGAAGCATGAACAAACTACAAGATAAAATCTCCTACAGAGGACGGCTGAGACAAGACAACCAGCAGATCTGCACAGTTTGGAGTGTTTGAAGACCATAATTATTATAAAGGGCAATAGCTTGTGCAAATAGCTACCTTTTTTTCAGATGTTACCACATTTCTTTTACCTGTAAACAGATATCAGTTGCCTCATATTAAACCAAAGCAAAAAAAAGGAGGAAGAAATGAATACTCTTTTTAGCTCTGTGTTAGCTGTCTTTCTATAGCAAATAATACTGGCTACCTAGTTGGATATTCTCACTAAATACATCTTAATGATTTTCAGGGTTCAAATGCCTGCTCTGAACTGAAATTTGGCCAACTGATCACATGCTTGGGTGCCTATGAAACCTGACAAGACATTAGTAGCCAGTTTTCCAGTTTCAAGTGTCCACTGTCTGAGCACTTGATGCTTTCTGGAGCGATGCAGTGTGTTTATTTCACAGATGGAATAAGATTTCTTGCATGTTTCATGAACAGAATTACTCTGGTGATAGTTGGATACTACTGTCTCTGCTCTTACACTAGTATGGTATACAGAAAAGAGACAAAGGAAATGCCTCCTCAGCTTTCCTGTCACTACTACAACTGCGTCTGGCCCCTTGGAAGTTTCTTTGACCATGACCCTCCTTGAATTACTCTTCATGGGGAATTATCCTATTCTAGAGGATGATATAAAAATAGGGTAACCAATGAATTCCACTATTTTATTTATTTGAACAGTATTCATATCAGAAGACTAAGGTGCAAATCAAAATGAGACAAAACGCATCGCATGGCGAAGGAGGAAGAATTCTGCTGGAAGATGTTCAGACATCCACAAGCAGTAGTGGATACAATGGTGACCACACAGTTAAATTACCCTGCATGATGTAATCTTGGCAAACACACTCACAGAAAGGTCACTGGCTGAGGAGGAATGCTCAAAGGAAAGGAAGATCAGGCTGGCACTGGGGCAAATATGCCTCAGCTCCATGGCAGCTGTTACCAAGAGAAGGCTAAGCAGGCAGCAAGGAACACTATGTCTCCCTTCTTTATGAGTCAAGAATGGCAAGAAGGATCTACAGAAAATGTCATACAATGCTAGGGCATCTTCTTTCTTAGCTTAACTAGTGTTTATAATAGATCTCAAAACATAACACGGCATTGTCTGAAATACAGTATGAACTAGAAAGACTACATGAACTGACAGTCTAAAAAGGCATAAATCAAACCCATTCAGAACGATACAAGACAGAACAAATGGTCATTAGAGCTGAAATGCAGTTTTACCCAGGAGGGAAGGAAGGCCACTTGCCATATCTCAACTGGCAGGCTGCTCCAAGTATGACCGATGGTGCAATAAGGCAAAGTCAGGGATGGATGAAGGAAATTAGAGCACAATTCCTATGGACAGCAACCCAAACTATGTCAGCATGGCTCTTTTAGAAATGACTACCACACAAATATCAAACATCCAGCACTCATCGAACACTGTCCTAAATTGAATCCGTCCAGTTCCCTGCACAATGATACTAAAGCTTGGTAATTTGATTTAAACCACACCTTGTGCTTAGGGCATTTACAAGAAGCAGAGACACCCATATGTTCAAATTTCCTACTCCAAGATACAGTGAAAATCTTTCTGCTGAAATGTGTTGTAACGTGGAAGGATTAAGTTCAGAACACAGAAGAGTGTTACTAGGAAATGAGTATATATGTGAGTTCTCACAAATTTTACTTTACCCTACACCTGTACAAATTTTCCCCAAATTACTTGCTGAACACTCATCATACTTCTTCAGAGCTTTAGTAGATGTCCACTGCACAGCAACCTAAAATGTTCAGACAATGAAAAATGCATAACCCAGTAGCTCAGGTACCAACAGCAGCCAATCTACAGATACAACCTTACAGAAGTCAGTATAGCAAACATCTTGACTGTCTGATCATTACTTCTGCAGTGTTTCTCACATTACCCTAATTCCAAATCAGATCTTTGAAGACCAATGGACCCACAGACTGGCTAAATTGAACTACACAAGGTTCCTTGATAGCTTTACATTACCTGCAATTTTTGAGTCATAATATCTACAACAAATTTTGTTCTGCAAAACTGGAAAAAACAGAGGAAAAGATTTCCCCACACAGTACATCTAAATGTCGTTTTTCTCCCGCCGCTGGCAGAGAGGACTCATGCAGCCCAGTTTTGCCCTGAGCAGACAGGTAGCTGCTTCCACATCACACTCACTCCTGACTAGTTCATATATGTTTAAAACTTTAGGCTCTTCAGCCTGAATCAGTTTTTAACTGGAATCTCTTAACTCCTCAGGCCTGACAAAGGAATTTGGACTGTTTTTTACAGAGTTATAGGTAACAAATTTCAAACCATATACCGTGAACTACATGGTTTCTGTTTGCTACAGAACTGCCCAATAGCTTTTTACAGAATCACACAGAATCGCAGAACATTAGGGATTGGAAGGGACCTGTCTTTTGCTCTCATTCTCTCTCTTTTGTTCTTGTTCTAGTACCTTTTTATTTAATAACCTGCAGCTCTGTTTTAGTATTATTGTTTTCCTTATCTCCAGTACCCAAGAACTCTAATCAGCATAATCCAGCGTATGATAAAACTACACTGGATGTGATTTCTTTGAAAATCCCAAGGTAAAATGAAAGGGCTAAATACGTCTTGTAATTAATTTAACTCATTCCCTTCCTTGGCAAAAGCAAGAAAGTACCCTTCAGGAAGAAAAGCAAGAAAGGTGAAGTGGGTGATGGTTGGATGAGACACAGCAGGAGCTGTCAATGGCTCAGCACTTTCTGTTTACGATCATGCTGTGATGGGTTACAGGGTTCCTAATAATTGTTCTATGTAGAAACATCAGGATGCATTTTGAAGAAGAAAAACTATTCAACTATGTTCTCATGAAAAGTCTCCAAATTTCACAATGAAATGCTATTATCAATAAAGCCCTCACTTCAAAGCAAGATCTTATTTGACTAATATTTCAATATGAAAACCAGGATAAAACTGGTTTCCTGTGACACTGTGCATTTCAGAGGTTTTTTTAAATGACAAGAATGTTAGGCTTAGCACGCTCTCCTCTTTGGAGACAAATGCCAGCACACAGAATCATCGCATGGCAGGGGCTGGAAGGGACCTCCAGAGATCACTAACCCAGCCTCCCTCCTAAAGCAGGATCCCCTAGAGCAGAGGGCACAGGAACATGTCCAAGAGTCTCTAGAATGCCTCTGGAGACTCCACAATCAAGAGAGCTTGTGCTACAGCTCTGTTACTCTCACTTTGAAAAAAATGTCCTTATGTTTAAAGGGAACTCCCGTGTTCCGGTTTGTTGCCCATTGCCCCTTATCCTATCTGCAAGCCCATTCTAACTGCTTAAACACTGAGGACCTCGACACGGTTCACAGCTCCCTTCTCATAAAACACTTTACACGATGAAGCCTTGCAGAGTAAAGGGCAAACGCATTTCGCGGGTTGCGTTCTTGGCAGAACCTGCACTTAAAACACCCTCACAGGGACTGCTGCCCCGGCACAGATGGCGGCAGGCACGGTCCCAGGCAACCAACGGTCCCTGGCAACCAACGGTCCCTGGCAACCAACGGCCCCACCGCGTCGCCGCGTGCGCCGCCATTTTGGACGGGCCCGCCCGCCCCTACCGAGCGATGGACCCGCCCCCGGCCCCGGCCCCAGGTGAGAACCCGCGGGGCTGCTCAGTCCGGGCCCAGCTGCGAGGACGCCGGGGAGGAGCTGGCAGGCGAGCGAGCCTCGCGGGGCGGAGTGGGAGCGGCCCGGGGTTGGAGGTTTGAGCCTTTGCCAATGATCCGTGCTGCGCCGTGCTGGGAGCTGAATGGCTCGGCGGGGCTGCAGGCGCTTTGTGACTAAAGGTTTTGTGGTCGAAGTTTCCTCAAAGTGGAGAGGTTGATTTAATTTTTTTTTCTTCTTAATTCTGTGTGTAAAGGCTGGCTGTGCTGCTTTCCGCATAGGGACACCAGTAGTCTTGGTGTAGTTTATTAATGGTATTTCGGCCCATTTATTCTTTTAACTTGTGTTTGAGAAAATATATAGCGGTGTTACAAACCCAGCTTTAAATATTCAATATGTGGGATTCATTTGTCTGGAAGATACTAAAACCCTTCATCCATGATGAACTGCTTTTTCTGGTGTGTCCCAGCCTGCCATAAATTAGCCCTGGCTTTGGGCCCGTGGTGCTGGGTTACGTGTATTAACCGTCTTGGGTCTGAGCCTATGTCCCCTGCCAACAATAATGTATTTGTGTCATTTTTCAGTGCAAATGAGTTGTAGGTGCAAATTCACTGTATTTGACCTCACACTTTGGAACAGAAAATCCTAAATAAACACAGCTTTTACAACACCGAGTTGTTGATCAGTAATATAGATACCTGGGTAAATAGTTCTTTTTAAGTCTAGGGACAAACCACGACTCTGAAGGCTTTAAGGATAGGCTGGGTAAGTCTGTCTACTCCCATCTCCCTTGGGGGTAGAACAGTGCTTAGTGTTTTGTTATTAAAAAAACCTTAAAGATCTGTTTGGATTTACTTTTTGTGTAATTTACGAGGAATCAACTGCTTAGGTAACTTCAGGATTCAAACACAAAATATTATTGATATATGTAAAGGTGAAACATTGTCATTTGTAGAAAAAAATATACATTAAGATGTCCTAGGATGGAGATATTTGAGTGGCTTGTGTGAGTGGAAGGATTAGAGGGCCCTTTGGACTGCTGCTACTTTATTTTTGGTGTAGGAAGCATTGTGAAACTAATGATCGCAGCCAGTGTGTAAATCGAGACCTCACAAGGTAAATCTTGATAGGAATCTTTTCTTCCAAAGATAAAGATCTTTCATTGTCACTTAATGTCATAAACTGTGTTCCTGATGGTTTGTCATTGATGCTTTAAGACTGTATTTCCAGTTGGACAGATGTACTAGACTGCATGGTTGAGGGTAATAAAGAAGTTTGATCTGTGACTGAAAAATGAGAGAACTGCTACTTTACAGCATTCTATAAAGATACCATGAAATATCTGTTTGACAAATACGCAAAAAAAAATGAGGACTTGTATTTCAAGATCATAGAATCATTAGGGATTGGAAGGTACCTCGAAAGATCATCTAGTCCAATCCCACTGCCACAGCATGTTGTTGACTTTTCTTAAATGATCCCTCTGAATTCTGACCACTCTTGATTTTTACAATTTTTTGGAAAGACAGGAGGAGAGAAAATGAAAAGGAAAGAAATATTGCACCTATCAATTTTCCAGCACATTCTCTTTCATTTTTAAGCAGAGGTTGCTATAACTAAAGACAGTAACACTTGCTGCAAACTGAAAGCACCTCTTAATATTACCTCAGTAATTACATGACAAATAAGTCATTCACTTAATGTTTTTAGTAGCCACCAATCTTAATAGTAAAGGTAATTTCTAGTCTTCCTTTGCAGTAACTTAATGGAAATTGCAAAGTTAGAAGCAAACAATATGTGAGAAAAATTTATTGTGGTGTCACTTGAAATATTTTTGCCTTTATGAAAAACAAACTGATATTTCACTGGTGTTTTTCAGTAATCAGCATTGTATGAATGAATAGTCCCTGCACAAATGTTTATAAGCTTTAGGTCTGGTTTACCTTTCACTGAAGAGAAGAAGAACCAGCTTGTGGTTTCGATAGATACAAGGGTCAGTTTACAGCATCTGTATAAAATGTGTTCTGATGATTAGTGAATAACCTAGCTTGACCCTAATATTAGACTGCATTCTTGACAAATTTTAAGCACATTGTAAGAGTGAACGGCTTCTAGTCCTTTGGAATGTATTCATCATGTCACAGTTTTTGTATTTATTTTCACTACCATTTTTACTACTGCATACTTCCTAGATGTTACCTCCTCATATCTGTCTCTGCCCTTTCTGTGATACATTTCTGAATGCAATAGTCTTTAACTGTTTGATTGTCTTTTCTATCTTAAATATGTCATTCAGACACATAAGCATTAATTTGTAGCGGGTTTTTTGTGTTGTATGGGCTTGCATCTTCATGATGTGTTTCCAGGCCATATATGATTTTTCTATGCTCAGAGCCAACTGAGAACTACCTCCGTACAATACAGCGTGGAGATGAATTAGCAACGTCAAGCCAAAGCTAATAAACACTGCTGAGAGGCAAAGTGTGTTACCACAGTATTGAACCCAAGTTAATATATCAGGTTGGCTTCCACTCACACAGTAGGCTGAGCTGTTTGCATCTTCCTTCAAAATCCTATGTGATTTGCCATTGGTGGGCCTTCGAAAGCCAGGTATACTTTGTGAGAAAACAGTGAAGAAAACAAAGTCTGGCTTTCTATGTCTTGTATGTAATTCTGTGTCTGACAAACACTATAACTGTCCACCTTGCCACATAGCTTTACCTTTTCCAACCTGAAAGATGTTATGGTGATGGAAGTGGAGTTTGGCATCTATGTACTACAGAGTAAACGTTTGTTCAGAATTTAAAATTAGAAGATGGTGAAATACTTCTACAAGGACAGGTACACACATTGTACATGGGTACAGTGGGAGACCATGACTTTTGCCTCTCTTGCACCACTACTTTTAGGTTTAGCAGAGTGAATCAAAACATTAGGCCACTCTGAGGCTATTTCTGCAGTGCCAGTCCTTCAGACATGAATTGTGCTATTTTGAATATTTCTTTCTTGTTGTAAAGCTGTGGATAATGGCAAAGATAGGACTGCAGACAAAAAAGTTATTTCCAAATGATTGCTCTGGATCTAAAGTGAATGTATGCAAAAAGGAAGAAATAAACTGCTTGCCTTGAAAGTGCTTTCTTTAAAAGCAATTTCTAAAATGTTGACCTCATAATTTAGAACAGTTCAGTATAGCTGTTAATGCAGTCATTCTTTAAATTACTGAAAAAATGGGAAATTTGTATAGAAAATGGTTTAAAATGCAGAATAATGCAACTGATATGTTAGATGTGCAATGGCAATATTCAAGTCATACAATCAAAATACTAAGTATGGGTTTTGATAGGCCTGTTACAAAAGACATGCTTTCTAAATTTATTTTTCCTTATAAAATGATTTAATGTTTCTGTCAACACTGTGGGATAGCTTTCTAATATTTGACTTTTTTTCTTCAGTTTTTATTTTATTTACTAACAGCTTTAAGTCTTAAAAGTAATAGTTGCTGATTAAAATAATTGTGGTTAAACATCAGCAGCTTTTATCTTGTTTTCCGAGCCTTTAAAATAGAGTGTTGCTCTAGTCCTGTAAGTGTATTCATTGTTTATGAACACATGCATATTGTCACAGGGTTTCTACTTCATTTGCAGCCATGTTTCATTCATATAGTTTTTTAAATTTTGCCACTTTCTTGTTGTAAAACCTAAGTATTCTTTGTGAGAGGCTAAAGTTATGGTCTCCTGGTCAGACAGGACCATATTGCTTTGTCTGCTAAGAAAATGGTTTCAGCCTCAAAAAAAAAATAATCCAATAATTAAAAATAATTTAAAACTTTGAGTAGTCAGTGCCTGAACTGAAGCAATGAACATAAAGTATATTGAATAAGTGAAAGGCACTTATCATCTGAAAGGATTTTTTCTGTGAGTTGACAGTCACTTTCAGTTTTCAGAGTGAAGGTGCCTGTTGTCTCTTGTGAGTGGTTATGCCTGTCTTTGGAGATTGACAGCTACCTTTTATGTGCATGGTCCCTTCACTTTTTGTTGACTTCAGGTGAAACTGCAGACACTCAGCATGATCAAAGGGGGATGTTGAAGGCTTCCAGCATTAGTCCCTTCACTTTCTACTGCTCTGATTCTCCAGCTGCAGACATCTCTTTAATTCTTACTGACTGTAGCAGCCCTCAAATAACTGAAGTGTTTGGTTTGAGTCATATTCTGATCATCCTCAAAGAAGAACACTGAATGTGAAAGATTGTTTTTCTCAGAAGTCTTTGTCATGTCTAGAGGGAGTGGTTTCTATTGCAGCTGTTACATGTGTTTCTCTTCTTCTATATTAAATGTTAAGCTCTTCTTTAATAGTGTCTAATGCTTTCAGTGGGCGATTGATAACAATAAAAAATGTGTATTAAAGATTATTTTTAAAGCTTGAGAAAGTTTCCGTTGTTAAGAATAAGGGTTGACATAAAATTTGCTAGTTGTACTTGGAATATATATATATATATATATATATATANCATATATATATACACTAGATCTTAGGAAAAAATTCCTCACTGTTGAGGGTGCTGAGGCATGAGAACAAGTAGTCCAGAGAAGTTTTGGATGCCCTTTTCCTACAAGTGTTTGAGGCTACATTGGATGGGGCCCTGGGCAACCTAGTGTAGTGAGAGGTCTCCCTGGCTAGGGCAGGGGTCTTGGAATTAGATGATCTCTCTGGTTCCTAAGCCATTCTATAATTTCATGGTAAGGAAAGGCAGTCCTGAGTACTTGAATACATGAAAAGAATATTTTCCAAGACAATGACAATATTAGTATTTTTTTAATGCTTATTCCTTCGTAGTAATACTCTGAAGCAGTTGTTATGCATTCTGTACTCAAGACGAGTATTTCATAGTAATATATCTTTTAAACTGTATTTTGGGTTTCATTACAGTATTTTTTTCATGTCAAATCCTATATAAAGTTTTTTCTGTTTTCTTTTTCAGTGTAGTCTGTAAGTGTATTTGCTGATTGAGGAACTGACATTTTTCACATGCAAAAGCTGAAATATGTTCAAAAATCAGTATCAGGTAAAACAGAAATAGTGAATGTTTTACACTGTCTGATTTCACCTCTGAGAGAATTTATTTGGGAGTAGAGAAGTGAAAAAAATCCAGATACTGAAATGGTCAGAAGTCTTTCAATATCCAGTATCTTTATAGAAATGTTGTGAAGAAGTAGGTTAATGCCATGTCTAGAATGGACATCAGCTGTTAAGGTATGGTCAGAAAAGGAGAGCTGGTTTAGTCTTTTCTTCCAGCATAACACCAGTGATAACACCAATCTGCAAAAATGTATCCTTTTGACTGTTTCCTGGCCTTCCTTTTCACCTCATTTTGTCTCTTTTTCTCTGCACCAGTCCCCCCCGAGACAGAAACACACCCCCAAGTATGTGCTGGCACCCAAAAATTATATTTCTGATGCTGTTACATAGGCTATCTCAGCTTTATCCAGTATTTCTGACAGGTGCTTTGCAGGATTGTGCTCCCCAAAAGATACACCATACTCCCGATTAATTGTGAGATCCAGCCATTCTCCTCAGTACTGAGCAACTTTCGTGAGCTTCTCCCATCAAGGTCTATTCAGTGTTTTCTTATGTCACCTCCAGTGGTTTTCCATGTCTTTTTCAGTTTAACCTCAAAGGTTAAGGCTGCAGCCTTAACAATACTTACTTGTAAATATGGGAGAAAAAGCCACTGGCTTATTAAGATTTGCTGCAAGTGCATATTACCTGACAGTTAAGAATCTCTTAACTTTCTAAGAGCTTGGTCCTGCTGTCCTTAAATACATCAGGTAACTGTCAAGTGTATAGGTCATAGAACTTTCAGATTTATAGTCTGCCATATTTTTTAGGTTTTTTATCCATAATTTTTAAAATATGAGTGCAATTTATAGAATTAGCATTTTGCATCTACTTAGAACTTAGTTAAGTCTAGTCACTGAGGTAAGTGCAGTGAGACTGGAAGCTGCAAGGTGTGGGTGAAGAAAAATACGTAATTCATACAAGGTGCAGAGCTGATGTTCTCTGAAAGCATAATTTGAAGAGCATTTATTTTACAGGCAAGACTACTTGCTCCCCTTGCTCATTCTGATTTGTGTACAATTGTTTGGGCAGCTGAGCATAAAGAGAATTGGGGAGTGCAGGTAACTGGGTATGAGAAAGGAATGAGAGAATTGTAATGATTGATTAGCTGCTGAAAAAAATGCCTATCAGACTGTAGGACAAGTACATCAGATATCATAAAACATGTGACTTCAAATGAAGGGAAAATACTGAAGCAAATAATTCCCTAAAGCAGGGTTGCTAAAGCCTACCTACTCAAGAGCCTGTGCTTAAGTTTGATGTCTAACAGGGCACATGCTCTGCGTAAGGAGTTTTCACCTGGCAGCAGCATTCACAGTATTTTTTCAGTATTCATTCTCTAGTGTCTTACGAAGTCTGCAACATCAATACAGCCTTACCTTTTCATGATGGTACTGGTAGGACATCAGATCTACAACAAACAAGAAAAGAGAAAATTTTTGTGAGTTCATACAATCATAGAATCATAGAATGATAGAATCATTAGGGTTTGGAAGGGACCTCAAAAGATCATCTAGTACAATCCCCCTGCCACAGCAGGATCACCTAGACCAAGTCGTAGAATCAGTTAAGGCTAGAAGGTACCACAGGATCATCCAGTTCCAACTCTCCTGCCATGGACAGGGACACCTCACCCTAGATCAGGCTGGCCAGAGCTTCATCTAGCCTGGCCTTAAACACCTCCAAGGACGGGGCCTCCACCACTTTCCTGGGCAACCTATTCCAGGCTCTCACCACTCTCACGGTGAAGAACTTCCTCCTCACATCCACTCTAAATCTACCCATCTCCAGCTTTGCTCCATTCCCCCTAGTCCTGTTGCTATCCGACATCCTAAAAAGTCCCTCTCCAGCTTTTTCGTAGGCCCCCTTGAGATACTAGAAGACCACAATAAGGTCACCTCGGAGCCTCTTCTCCAGACTGAACAGCCCAACTCTCAGTCTGGCCTCATAGGAGAGGTGCTCCAGCCCTCTGATCATCCTCGTGGCCCTCCTCTGCACACGCTCCAGCATGTCCACATCCTTCTTGTAATAAGGGCTCTAGAACTGGATGCAGTGCTCCAGGTGGGGTCTCAACAGAGCGGAGTAGAGGGGAGAATCACCTCCCTCGTCCTGCTGGTCACGCTTCTCCTGATGCAACCCAGAATCAGGTTTGCCTTCTGGGCTGCAAGTGCCTCTCCCCAGGGCTACTATCCAGCCAGTCGCCGCCCAGCCTGTATTTGTGCTTAGTTCCTCAGACTGCTTGATCAGATCAGGCTGGAATTTGGTATCTAGTGGAAAATTTACTGGGAAATGTCTTTGACATACTCGCATACGTAGACAGAGACAAACACGTTCGCATATATGTACACAGCTTGTGTAGACTTCATTTCCACAAGAAACCAAACAAAGCATCCAATCTACAACGGTTTTGATTTTTCACTTGGTGAGTTGTAGAAATGAACTTTATCTGAATAGGATTTCCTAATCTCCTGCAGGTTTTTAGAATCTTTACAATAATTTCTGTTTCTTATATTTTTTTGTTCTTTATAAATAATAAAAAATATTCCATGGTGTTCCTTTAATCTTATATTTTTATCTTCTACTATAGCAAAAATATTGACCATATGGGTTACTATGTTGTAATGATCTAGAAACTGTTACTAATATTCTGCTGTCTGACTGATCAGTAACACCGACTGTGGTAACAGCCTGGCGTTGGGAAGGCTTGTTCTCATTTACTCATCTCGATCATTGATGGTTCAGTGCTTGAAACTTGGGCAATGGAATCTTAAACCCTTCTGTTGTAGGGTGGCCCATTTGTTGAAATATTCAGTGCTCAAGGCGAGAACCCAGGAGCA
Organism: Rhinopomastus cyanomelas; assembly: GCA_013400115.1. Classification (NCBI taxonomy): domain Eukaryota; kingdom Metazoa; phylum Chordata; class Aves; order Bucerotiformes; family Rhinopomastidae; genus Rhinopomastus; species Rhinopomastus cyanomelas. The sequence goes on from VXBP01010234.1 coordinate 557,561, forward strand.
AAATGGAAGATTTTTGGCAACCCCTCAGCTATAAGGAAAGTAAGTTTGTAAAGGAATTTATGAAACCTAGAGTATAAAACTGAGAAATGTGAATGAAACTTAAAGTAGTGAGGGCTTTGACCTGACAATGGGGTTGTCACTTCTAGTTCTGTCATTATGACAGACGAAATGACTACTTAAATGAATTCCTTATGCCTGCTTACAGACTAGGTTGTTTGCAGCATAATTTAATACTTTAAATATTTAGAAAGTCATTTCAGTGTTCTGATAGCTAATAGATGGAGTTGGACACACTGGCACAGGAGTGTTTGTCAGTATTCTTTGTTCATAAAACTTGCAAATAAAGAACATATACCTGTGGATTTTATTATTTCCATCATATCCGAACTACTGTCATACTTGCAGTGCTGTCTGCTGTTTGAGTTTTTTATTTAGGGGTTTTTTTAAAAGTAGCTTTACATGTCGATAAATATGGTTGGTTGTGAGGAGAATAATTCTATCAGGGTACTAATGTTTATTGTTCCTTTTTGTAGGAATATGATAAAGAAATAAAAGGCTTTGTTTTTGTACTTAAAGGAAGCAGTCAAATCATCAAAATGCAGCTACCAAAGGATAACAGACAAACATGTAAGTATCAAAGAACTAAATGCCTGTAATGTTCTGATTTTAAAATCAGTCTTATATTGGAATATAAAACTTACTCTCCCTTACATGTAGCTCAGTATTAGTGATGTATTTGTTCATTAACTTTTTAATAGGTCATTTATTAGTAAGTAAAAGGTATAGATGTGCCATATTAGACTAAGTGCCGTACTGAAGATCCTTGTTGATACATGTTGTCCTTTTGCTGCTTCACTCGCTTCTGTACCTGATTCTGCTACAAACTGATGTCTGGAAAATAACTTCTGACTCCATTCAACACTTAACTAACGTCAGAGATTCTGTTTGCTTTACAGAATGCAAATTAGGTTCCTGTCCTCTTTCTCCTTCTCCTTGTAAAAGTATTTTTTACTTTTATGTATCAAATAAGCGCTACCAGTACAAAGAAGTTCTACCACACGTTCATCTGCATGTATGTAATCAGTCTCTGATGAGTAGTATGGAGCATTTTTCCAGGTTGTCTTTTACTTGCATCAGAATAAACCAGAGTCAAAGCAGTCTGTGTTGCTTGGGGTATACAGCAATAATCACAATTTGTGCCTTAAACTCTGCTGCTGGGTATTGTACTTTATAATACTTGGAATAGTGAATCAAGCTGGTTTAGAATTAACTGCTTGCTTTTGAAGAAAAATCGAGATGGTCATTTTAGTCAAGTGAAAAAGGAATCTTGTATGCTTCTCATGCAAGCTGTATAATTGCAAGTTAAGGGTTTTTTTGAGTACAAAAGATAAGTAAGCACTAAATAAGTCATGTACTAGGACTTTGAAGATTAATCTGACTTTTCTAAAACAAATTTATTGTTACCTTTAGTTAAATACTAGCCTAATGTATCTTTCTGAGGAATCCAACTTGAATTTGTTTATTGCAGCGTTACAATAAACAATAAGAGCCTAAAATGAGGATTGAGAATTGGTGTTGTAGATTATCACTGCTAAGAATAGTTTGGTTTTAAATTTACTTTAGCTAGTGCTGCAATACTACCGTTTCGTTTCCATCTGTTGCCATTCTGTTTCCCTCTTGTCTCTTTCTCTCATGAGGTGTATGGTGCCTGTATTTCATTTATGTCAAGCATACAACCTCCCTATTGTAATGTAGTCTTTGAATACTCCTCCAACACAAGACATTGGGTGCCCAAATATATCTTGGCATTTTTAAAGTGTCATTTGACCCATAAAAGAAAGAAGTTCCAAATTCTTTAGAAGATGAACTAAAGTTGCTGTTCAGTCTTGTTAAGTCAATGAAGCCCATATCCTCCCTGATGGAATAAATAAGAAAAAAGCATGCGATTCAATTCAGACAGTTCTGTACTATCTGTTTTTCCTTGATAGTGAGCTACCTGAATCGTAAAAGATTTCTTGTGTTTATTCCCTCAGTTAAGCTCATTTGCTGTTACTCTAAAAACCATAATTTTCCACTGAGCATTGTTGTAATCATGTGGATTGTACTTCTACCCATGGATTTTCTGAGGTTGTTCAGTAAAGTGTACGTTATCACAAATGTGAATGCAGGTTTTGTATGACTATTAGATAATCTTGATAGGAAAGTATTACTTGATTTTATAATTCTTATGGGATATTTAGTGTCTATATGTTCTTGGAACACAATGTAGAATTCTAAGTAAAGGGGGAAAGAAATTTCTTTTGTTTTCGGGAGAATTCCACCAAAACTACAGTTGGGATTTCTAAAACAGCACTTTTATTGCAGTTTGAATTGGTTTGCTTCAGTTCATCGCATGTTCATATGTTGTTTGAACCTTGGGAAATAGCATTGCGGGAGCATAGCTGCATGGTAAAATTGAAAAGCTTGAAGGTGAAATGTGCATCTGCACACACACAACTCATGTATTTAATTTTTTTCCCATATTTCTAGTGGGACTGATACAACGATTTCTGACACTTCAGATTTTCCTGCCATTGGGTGAAGACTTCTCCACCGAGTTACTGTAAGATGCATAAAATTTTCTTGAATATTTCATGTCAAGTGAATGGCTGACTGCAGCCATTAATTGTGGTGGCAGGCTTTACATTAAAGCGAGGTGACTTATCAGTAAAAAGTAATTAAGCTAATGAGATCATTATTTCTTTGATGTTTAAAATACTGACATTCCTTTGAAGACAGAAAAACCCTAAAAATCATGAATGAAGATGGTGAAAAATCTGAAGAAATGAGACATGAATTTATCAAACATACGAAAATACTGGCTCAGGAGTGTTTCCTGAAAATTCATGAGATGTATAGATAGCTGTTCCAGGGCCCTTTGGTTCAGGGCAAAATGAAACATATATTCTGAAAAGAAGGGGAGAAGAAAAACAAACCAGTGGTGAAGACTAAAGCAACAAATAGGAGTGCTCTGTTAGTAGAATTATGTCCATACAGTAAGGAAAGCGGGGTATAGCTGAAAGAGTTTTTCGTTAATTTGATGTGGAATGATTTAAAACTTTTAGGCAATTATCAGTCTTTGGACAGTTCCCCTCAGTGGCACCAGCTGTTCAAAACCAGCAGAACGTACTCAGCTTTGTAGCCAGTACAACACCTAAGATTTGGAGTAGCAAAAGAAATACACTGTTAGAAACCCTGCAAAAAAAGATGGATTGAGTGATACGCAAATAAACTCAGTAAAGTGAATGTGGGGTTTATTGTTGCTTGACTTTCTGTATTTGGCAGTCATCTGTACCCAGAAGTGTCAGTGATTGTCTGAAGTCTTGTGTCTGGAGTAAAGGGAAACAAGTCTTGTAGGTTTAGGTCAAAGAGAAGACAAGATGCTCTGCTGTGATAGTGTTCATTCTAATGTGCATAATCTCTTTGATGGTAGTAAGGTGGTGTGCTATTTTGTGTTGCTGTGGAATTATGTCATCTTCTGTGCCTTGATGTTGAATAGAGTTATTTTGAAGTATTTTGTTATTTTAACTAAGTACATTCTAGTGTTGTTTATGAGTTGTGTTTAATCTTCTATCCACTGTTCCTCTGTGGATTTCTAACAATCTGTGGAGGTGTTTTACTCTCAGTGATTTGTGAGTTAGTGGGCATTTATAGCCTACATCGTATTGGTAACACTATGCATTCCTTTGTGTTTGTTTAATTTCTGACATGATTTTAGAATCTGAGCATTGAGAAAATCTTCCAAGGATAAATTAACTTATTTAGCACAGATCTTCAACAGAGAATATTTTTGCTTCTCCACAGAGCATGGATGGAAATTTGATCAAGAGCACTGAGCTCAAAATATTTGTTTTAAAGACAGCTTTGACTCTATGGGTGCACTAAAAACTATTTGACGAAGTGAGAAACTGTTGGTAGGAAAGCTGGTAATTGTTGAATAGACTACAAAACTGCAGGTTTTCGAGCAACTTTCTCTGTAATTTCTCTTCCTACCGCAGCCTTTATGCATTTTCTGTTTCATTTTCCTTTCAGTGTAGTTGGATTTCTTTCTTACCTTATTATCTTAGCAACAAAATTATTCAAAATGGGTATCTCTAGCATAAGCATATGCAATATTCAAGCTGCCCTTTGTTTTTTCCTGCAACACAAATTGCTGCTTTGTGTGTGAAATCACACTTGACTTTTCTGGTTTTTGAATTTCCTGAGTGTCATTCTGGTTACGCTTTCTGCTTCTATAGTTCTAATTGCCTCATGAGGTCTGCAACTGTGTAACAAAAAAGGACGAAACAAACAGGATATGTCATGCAGTAAACAGAAAACAAGGATATAGATTTGCTTCTCGTAGGTTTTCTGTAGACAGATGGTAGAGACTTAGTAAAAGGTAGAGGAATTCGGATTTTCTATAGTGTTGTATTGAGGTGGGTTCATTTGCATATTAGCCACCCATCCAGACCATTTAACAAGACACCTTTCACTTTTCTACTCTGTTTTTTCGTTGCTTGTTTTATTGTAATGGAGAAGTCTCTTTTTCTGCTCCCTCTCAACTTTTTTTGCCCAATGTCATTTTTTTCCCCAGTCAGTGCAACTGTATACACAAGTTAATAAAATGTTTTCAAAATAAAATTATTACTAAATTTATATGATAAATCATCAGTGATTTACTGCAAAACAGTCTATTTTAGTCTAGTAGACTCATGATAATGCAATAGATAATGAAGACAGGTCCTTGTTGCATCATGTGATCACCATTCTGTTCTTTTAATTTCAGACATTTTGAAGCAAATCTCTTGTTTGTTTGTAGACAGAATATTGACCGTGTTGTTGCTTCCTGTAGATCAAAGTTAGAAGATGGTTTATTACATATTCTGACTACTTACTGCTGGACTTTTGAGTGAAAGTTGATAGTGTACCGAGCCACCAAATTTACTTTGGGGAAAAAAAACACTGGCAAGTTTTGTAATAGCTGCACTTGGTACTTTATGGTACATTTCTTCCCCTCCCATTTTGCATAGAGATGGAAATATTAATTTGGTTTGAGTTTCATCCTTTCTTCTGTATTCTGTTCAGTGATTGATCTGATCAGCAAACAAGAATTTCTTCAAGGCAGTCCATCACTACTGGTGTCAGCTGAGCTAAACCTTCTAACTTGCTGCTGTTAACCAGTCATGCAAGATTCCTGGTCATAAATACAAAATGTGCAAACAATGGTTTAAATTAGCTGCTTTACCTTTGCTTTGGAAGAAATTTAAGTAGAATTTTTGATACTTTGTTAGGTGGTCTGATTAGATGAGTATCACCAAGTTAACAGTCAATGTATTGATTTTTAAAATGTGTAAAATAGATTGTGGATGAAAATATAGATGAAAAATTTGGTGAAGCATGAAAAATCACCATTAAGGTAGAGAGCATATAATTTATGCAGGCTTTTTGAGGGAAATAATAGCAAAGCTATTAGTAATGATGAATATAGCTGTCTGTTGCAAATGTAGTAGCTAGTTGTTAAACCTTCAGTGTTACAGATTTTGCCACTTTTTCAAAAATGCAAAAATAACTCAATGTTTGAAAAACATTTGTGTGTAAAAGACAGAATCTGGTTTGTGTTGGCATTCTTGGCTTAATCTCCAGTATATGGACAGGTACTAGTAGTTCTGCTTCACATCTTGACAAGCACATATACATTCATTCTTCTTAAAATACTGTCGTGCTAGTCATTGTCATACTTTATTTCTGATATGTTTGTTTTCAGTGTAAGGTGTCACATGACATTAGTGCAGCAAGTTTTATGGCAAATTAGTAGAACTCTTAAAGTGAGAAAACAGACCTTCAAATCATACCATAGCCTCCAAAGAATAATTTTAAAAATAGAGACGTCTGAGGTATGAACAATGATCAGAAGCTCTGTTTCTGCTTTTTTACTGAAGTATTGTGTGGCCATGTATGAGTCTCTGCAGGTTGCTCAGCCTTTTTTCCCCATGTTCTCTCTATTACATTGTGGGAGTAATACTTAACTTTTTTAAAAATAAATTGCTAAAGAGTTAACTAATTCATTGTATAGTACTTCTAAATACATAAAGTCATAAAAATTGGAATTATAGTACATTTTAAAGTTTGGTGGTTGATCAAGTTTGTTTTCATTGATATGCAGGCTAGTAGCACACATTTAATATCTGATGGGTGACAAGGCACTGGAACAGGCTGTCCGGAGAGGTTGTTGAGTATCCATCTCTGGAGACATTCAAAACCTGTCTGGATGTGTTCCTGTTCATTTTCCTCTAGGTGATCCTGTTTTGGCAAGAGATTGGACTGGATGATCTTCCCTTCCATCCTCCACTATTCCATGATGTATTACCCTATCACTGAAGAGAGGCCAGTTTAGGAAGACAGCATTTTTGATTAAAACAGGACATTTCCCATTTGGCCTTCGTTGCTGCAGTGGAGCTTTGCTGGCTCGTGGTCAGCTACTTGGCCACCTGGACCTGCAGGTCAGCTTGTACAAAGTTACTTTCCAGCCAGTCAGTCCTCAGACTATGCTGGTCATGGGATTGTTCCTCCCCATGTACAGAACTTAGTTGGTAATTTAAAGTTATGACTTAGTGTTTTAAATCTAGTTGGGTTTTGATTTGTTTTACTTGCTGTAATTCATCAGAATTAAAGCATATGCTTCTTTTTGTTCACATGTATTTTTTGCTAGGGAGAATAATCTCAAAAAGCTTTGGAATAATGAACACAGTTGCTAGATACTAGCTTTTGAAAATCTGGCATTTTCCTGACTCCCTTTGGAATGACATCTTCAAATTAGCTTGCCCTGAAACCACACTGGTAGCTTATTTTCATCCTATGAGGAGTGATGGTTTTGATTTTGTGTAGAAGATTAGTGGGTTTATAACAAAGAAATGCTCTTGATTTATTGAATCAATGGGAATTCTGGAGTTTCAAACTCTGGAACATTCCTGATAGTGTTTTAAGTTTTCTGCCAACATTTAGCTTGTATGTTTAAAGGAATCTGCAGGGAAAAGGGGCATAAAATGACCACATTCTTAAAGTGGTTTTACTGATAAGAAACTGTATTGCAAGACTTGTGAACAGCACAATGCTGTCAGGTTTGTTGTACTACACTTCCTTTTTTCAAACAGTTCTTTCTATAGGTTTATAGGTTTCTGTAGGTTTTTTAATAGCCAGAGCGTACTAGATGTTATATACAGAGCTAATTCATTCATAGGCAGCATAATAACTTGAACCTATGAGAACTACAAGCTGTCCTAATTGGTCACAATTCTAGCTTTGCTGACAGACATGATAAATTATCCCACTTAATCTAAAGACCCAGCAAGTTTTCTGATACAGACCAAAAGACAAATCTTGGTTAGTCTTGTAAAACTTAGATCAACCTTTTAAATTTTGAAGCAGGATGTAGAGGCTAATCCTATCATGTACTTCTGACAGTATTTGAAGTTTTTAGATAGAGACTGAAGGTAAAATTTATTGAACAGTATTATCTAGAGAGATTATTTGAAATTCTGATGGCGCTTAGCATGAGACTTGCTTCTTGAATTTTTTGTGAAACAGGAGTGAAATACAAAAACATTCTGAAAAGTACTAGTGCATGTTAAGTCCCATTAAATTGAAGGAGACTAACTCATATTTTTCAAAGTACACAAGTTTCAGTAACCCCATTCACCATTTTCACTGAGACAGCAAGACAGCATGGGTGGTAAGTTAGGAAACAGATATGAAAAAAAACCCTTATGAACAAGAAGGTTGTCCTGCTTCAAGATATAAAAAAGGATTCATGCCATTATTACAGAACTGCTAACAAAATACACAGCTCTAGTTTCAAGTTATGGCTTCCAGATAGCAGTTGGCAATAGTTTGTATCTGCAGACCAGGACCCAAGGCAGGAGAATCAAATGTGGGAAAGTGGGTAAGAATGCTAGGGGAGGTGGAGATCATTTTGGGAGGGAGCAGAATGTTGAGGTAGGGGGCCTCTTCCCTTCCCATGAATCAATCTCCTTTTGGCTGATCACTGTGGGCCTGCTAATGGACAAGTTATCATCCAGCATTCCCTTTTAGTTAAATACCAGAGAAACAGAATTATGAGCAAAAATAGATTTCTCAGACTTGTTTCACAAATAGCATGTTTTCTCCCTCAGACCAGAACTGCTCATCAGTCAGTCAAGCTCAAATTAGATACAATTTTTACGGTGAAGTCAACAGCTGTCCCAAAAAGGAATATTTCCTTCATCTGACTGTTGTATCATCCAAGACTGATGTTACAGAATTTGCATTGCTGTTGTAGTGTCTGCAAATTACCAGCTAGTGTAATTGTCTTTTTTCTAAGTGTGGGTACAGCCAGTCTCAGAACAGCACCATACCTTTAGCTCAGCAGGCTGTTGAAACACTTTGCCCAGTCTATACAGTTCCTCTTTTTCCACCAGACACATTAGCCCAAGACCATAATATTTCTGCGTTGCAGTATTTCTGCCTAAGTTTCAAAATGTCTTAAAATTAATTATTTTTACCAGTATAACTCTGTTGAAATAGTATGAGATGTTTTGTTAAGTTTTACCTTGCTCAGTAGCAGCTCTTTTCTAACCTGTTATGTGATGTGCTATCAAATAGAGTACATCTTATCGTGGTATTAGATGATGTCATGATGATACCACAGAATAAATTGTTGTCTTCTAGGACTTGGGAAGAAAAGTACTAATTGTGTATATTTTGGTTGGTGGATCAATTTAACCAATACAGAATAAACTGAGTCCTGCTTCTTGGTTGGTAGGGTTTGGTCAGGATTTTCATATGCCAAAGAAAGTGTTAGCAAGAAATGTTAGTTGTCTTTTTAAAAGGGAAACTTCTTAGCAGTTCTTAGTAATCAGAATAAATGGTTTAAGTGTGAGAACTGTGGCTGTACTTGAGAGAACTCCTACATATAGCAGGCGCAGACATACATTCTCTTTGTCACAACAACATGAAAGGACAGCTTTTCTTTTCAGAATAGATAAATTCATGGATAGGAAACCGAAGTGGAAAGAATAACAACCAATAAACTACAGGGCCAACAGAATTCGTTCCAGACATAGATAACTGCATTTATAAGGGTAATTTGTTTAGATTCTTGAAGAGAAGTAAGCACTAAACTTTGCACATGCTAATACTAATTAGAGTACTTTTTACTGAACAAATTAAACATTATTTTCTAGAAATAAGGCTTTCTAAATGAATTACCACAGTTATCCATGCTTCAGAGGAACATACTACCATACCTTAAAACAAAATTTATTAAATAATTGAAAACAAGAGTAAAAAGTCAAATTTCAAAACTAAGGATGTTCCAAAGTTGATAAAGGTTTCTAGAATATCTGTTACTAATATTAATGAACACTTCCAGGATTACTTTTAAAATATATGAAGTTCTATGGATAATGAAATTTTCACAACAAATTATTCTTGATCAGTGAAAATACCAGGACATTCTTCCAGCTGGAGAACTGATTGCAAATATGTCAATAAGTTGTAGGCAGAGCTTAGGAATCTCACAGTTCTTCATAATTGCTTATATTTGAAAGTTTCTCTATTTTCATCAGCAATGAAATTTGATTATTCTCTTTTTTGCACCTGTCACCTCTATTGCCATTTTTTTATGGATATTATTTGAAGGACTTTGGTATGGATTGGTTAGGTTTTCATAGAATCATGGAATCATTAGGGATTGGAAAGGACCTCAAAAGATCATCCAGTCCTATCAGACGCAGACTTTTTTAAAGTTTTTCCAGAATAACATTATCAATAGAAAATTCCAGTATATAAAAGTAAAGCTGGTTCCTCACAATTGTTCTCTAGGTCTAGGCTACATGAATCTTCCTGATCTCTTATTTTGTAGAAATTTGATTGATTTCCAACATAACTAAGTCTGGTTTTATGAGGGCAGAATACAGCACCAGGATTACAGATTCAGGCAGTCAGTCCTTTTGTAAAATTATCTCCCACAAGACCAATTTGCAAATAACGCATAAAATAAAACACTTGCGAGGTAGAAACTGCTTCTGAACAAGAAAACTTAAGCATCTCTGAGGACAGAAAATCAGCTGATCATTGCTATCCCTTTGCTTTTTATATTTTTAAAATCAAGATGATGAAACTATCTAATGTTTCTGAAGCACATACAGAGAAAATGACACTGCAACTGCTAAGTACTAGTATTCTAACATACCAATAGTTAAGCTTTAGCAGAGGAGTCTGTCTGGATTTTGACCAGAATACAAAGAGATTTCCATTAATAATAAATTGTATAGGATTTGCTCTTTGCTTAGCAACATCAGTGAAATATCTGGTTTCATGTTTGGTAAACTTTCAGTTTAAGTCATTTATCGGAGAAAAACCCTTTCATTTTAAGGACAAGTGAGCTTGATAAATGAAACATCCCTTCAACAATCCAGCATCATTTGTCCTAAGTTCATTTTAAGCCTTGAATTGAACATTAACAAATGGTTATAAATTATTATACATACAAAAGCAAAATGAATAGGTAATCTGAGAAGATCTTGGGTAGTTGCACCATTTACTTGCAATCTCACTAGACTTACCATTGTGGGGAGAATAGTCAATCAAAGTTGAAGATATAAAATAAAATTGAAAATTGAATTGGAAGGTAATTTTACTTTCAAATGGTTTGCAAATGTAGATGTTAAGTGTGAAATGAATGCAGTTAATGACCATAGCTGGGAGAGTTATGCACCTGCTGATCATAGGAATATTATTATAAATGAGGTTGATTTTCTTGTTGACTACCTCATTTTTCTCAACCTGGTCTCATTACTTTTCTATCACATGTCTGACCCTTAGATATAAATACTCAAGCACAGACATAATAAAAATACATTAACTCCGACACAGATTTTTTTCATACATCTTTGAAAGTCAAGATGTGTGCTGCAGATGTTTCTTGCCTTTGTAGTTTTAACATAGGTTGTGCTTTTTGATAGGAAGAGTTGAATTTCACGACAAGAACTCGAGTCATTTAACAAGTGAGAGTTCTAATGTTCTAACACCTGTTGTCTGAAGTATTTCAGAAAAGAGTTTCATCAGATCCTTGTTTTATTTTTTTTTTCCAAGAAGCACTGTAACTGAAAAGTTTGAGTTATAACTCTGGAATAATTCTTTTTTCTCCCAAGAAGTAAATTATTTTACAGACTTTTAAGACCATATTCTTTCTCCAATTTTGTCTGTTCTTCAACTATTTCACCTACTTTTGTCTACAGAATATGTAGACATTGTTTCAAAATTTATTTCAGTAAATAAGTTTTAAACTTCTTTAGGTGATACAGATATAGCTATGTAAGCTTTGCTGCTTTTTTGCAGCATGCATACCATTAAAAAAGCATCTTATTTTAGACTTATACGACAGAGTCTCATATAAGTGTGTGTATTTTTATCTAAATGAATGTGTTTAGTATTGCACTTTAGAATGCAAATGAGCTGTGCATCTGCTAATGGCCTTTTTATTGCTAAGGTACCCGGTACTTTGCAGGAGGGAGAAAGATAAAATTGTTAATACAAAAATAAATAATAAAATGTAAACACATTGAACCAATATTATAACATGAACTTAGGGCTTTATTGCCGGTTTTTTGGAAGATGTGTATCGTCTAAGTTAAGGCTCATACTGCTTTGTTATAGCATCATTTAAAGCAACATTTTTTCCATTGGGAATTACAGAGTTTGAGTGTCAGCAGCAGCAGTGATTTTACTTGTTTCAGCACTTGGGTTACTGCATCTGCCTGTCCTCAGCATGCTGCTCTGCACATAACCAGGACATCTGGGGACTTTCAAGCAACCGCTGCTTCAATTCTTTCAAGTTCTTTGGTGCCTCAATTTTTGAGCACTTCTGTACATCCAGATTTAGAGGAGTGGACAGTTTCTGAAAACTACTACTGGGTGGAACTAATCCTTTATCTGGGGCACAGGGCTAGAGCTATGTGGCTAACTTGCTGATGATCTTAAGTGAATTATTTCACATCTTGCTCAAATTTAATTAAAAGTTAGATCAGGCCTAGAATGCTAGCATTTGAGGTCTGCTGATGAAATCACCTTTCAAGAAGTGTTCAAGGAGTGTTATTCACCCTTCCAAGAATATATGCAGCTGATAATGAAATCTCTGGTGTCAAATGATAGCAGTGGTGAGGATGTAATGTTCTTCCCTGGCACAGGAGTGAGATTTCTGCCTTTGAACTGCATGTGGTTTATGAAAGGAACTCTACTAGTGGTTTAAAATCAAACAGCTGGTGTACTCTTCCACTTTCTTTTGATTTGCCCACTCATGTTATGAGGATGAATAGATCAAAGATCAGATTGTCTGCAAGAGAGTGAAAGAATCAACAAGTTCTAGAAGTCTGGTGGACTTTCTCTTTGCTTTTCATAATAGTCTTAATGACTCCAGGGAAACATGAAGGTTCTCCTATGTTTTGATAGTGTGTTCTGGTAGAACCTTTTGATGTTTACATGCTTGCAGTATATTTCATGTAGTCCTTGGCTGAACTGTTAACTTCCCAGCAATAGCTAAAGTGTGTAACTTGCTCCATGTTTAATGCCCTCCTAAGTTGATCTAAGTAAACCTAAGAACATTTTAGTGTTTATCTGCGAACCTTTGCTGACATTTCATTAGTTAAGGTAGTAAAGTAGTCCTTGCTAATGAAAAAGTGTTTTCAGTAACAAAACAAGAAAAAACATCTACAATGCAGTCTCACAATTCTGAAGTAAAATCCAGCATTTAATTATTAGAAGTAAATGTTTTTAACAATATTAACTAGTGACAGAAAATTCTTTATTGTAATTATTTGTCATCTTCTTAGAGGGGCTGCTAATTGCATAGAAATACCCATCTGTTAGAAGTAGGCTTTTTCAAAAATAGTAGGTAAATTAATCATTATTTTCCCATGCCAGTTACAGCCTTGAAAGTAATGTCTGTTCTCTGGTATAAGGTAGGACTGCTGGGGAATGTCAAGGTTGTACTGTTGTTGAGGTTTAAGCCCCCTTGGCAGCTACACTCTACACAGCTTTTTTCTCACACTGCCTGCGGAGTGAAGGGGGAAGAGAATCACAAGGGTCAAAGTACAAAAACTTGTGAGCCAAGATAAAGACAGTTGCATATGTAAAGCAAAAGCTGCATATGTGACCAAAGCTAAACAAAGCATCTGCTGCTTATGAGGAGGAAAGTGTTCGGCCACCTCCAGGAACACAGGGCCCCAGCAAGGGTAGTGGTAACTTGGAAAGACACAAACCCTAATTCTGAGCTCCCCTTCTTCCTTCTTCTTTCCCCAGCTTTAAATGCTGCGTGCAATGTCATATGATCTGGAATATCCCTTTGGTCAGTTGGGGTCAGCTGCCCTTGCTGCATCCCCTCAACAGCTTCTTGTGGATCCCCAGCCTACTCACTGCAGGCATTGACTCTGTAAGAAATGCTCAGCAGTAACCAAAACATCCCTGTGTTATCAACACTGTTCTTGCTATAAATCTAAATCACAGCCCCTTGCCAGGTGCTATGAAGAAATTTACCACTATCTCAGACAAAAGTAGTACAGTTGCTCACAAAACTTGAAGCAGACAGAACATTAAAATGAGCCTCTTTCTTAGTTAAAGGACACCTAATCTGTGTGATCATGACTGTAGTCTGAATCTATTAGATATGTTCAAATTTAGTGTCCTTGGCATCATTGTGAGATGACCTCGATACTGAGCAATAAACTCCTGTATTGTGATTCACATTTGAAGATATGTGCCAGGGAAGTTAATCAGACAGACAATGTCTTGTGTCTATCTTTAAACTGGCAAAAGAGTCTCTATAAAATTACAGAGGCACTTTTAGAAAAAGAAAGCTAATGATGTTTTTCTAGGTAGCAGGCAACCAACAGTGTGTCCCCAGATAATGCAAGCTTAAGGGGCTTAAGAAACAAGTGGGATTATTAAAGGCTACTGGGTTCTCAGTTTGTACAAATTGAATCCTTTCATAGTCTGAAGGGCTATGGAAATCTAGCAAAAAGTGTAGACTGTTGAAATAAAATTAGCATGTAAAGTGATTTTATATATGCAGGAATATAGCCACCAAGTTTGAATTTGAGAAAGAAATCTTATTATTCATCTTGTAAAAGAAGTCATTCTTAAATTCCATATTTGTTATCACTGACACAGAGGTTTTGCATATGGATAGTCTTTTTACAATTGCCCAAAGATACTGGATTATTGAATTGACAAAGATCTGTTCTGTTCTCCCTTGCTTTTTCTTTTGTAGGATAACTGATTTGGGAAATATTAGAAGAAGATTATATTTATCAACCGTCTGCAAAGAATTGTCTGTAACTACTCTGCATGCAAAAATACCTCTGTTTACGGTCAAGCGTGAAATAGTATGTACCTTGAGTATATTCCTTGAACTGTGGTTAACCACATTTTTTCTTATCAGAAGCATTGTATGTAAGTTTACAGACCTTTTGAAATTGCTCTTGGTTTATAATTCAGTTCCTGCTGACTGACCTGTCCCCTCTACTAACTGGTATCAGGACTGCTTACTCTTCTATCCTTCTTCTAACAGTAGGAGTTCATTGCCTTTTTCCAAGATTAGTGCTGTATGTGATGTGTTTATCTCTCACTTCTGCTGTCTGTTCAGCCTCTGTAAAGCTCTCTCTGTCCGTGATACTACTTCATTACAATCTCCTGTTCATTTGTACAGTCCCCTGTAGTGACCTTTTATTCCACTCACTGGGGCTGCACGTAGAGGATAGTTGATGGCTACTTTCACGTGCCTTACGTTATTCCACATTCTGGCATATATAAAACAATGATGTTCAACTGGTAAATGTAAAGCAATAGCCATCATCTTCTCCTGTCCCACACCCAGTCACAACAGTGGTAATAGCTGTAACGACAGAAAACCTGATGGCTACCATGTAACCTTATAAAGACTTGAGTCTCAAGTGCATTTGGAGATTAGTTAGATGCCAAATACTTCAAAATAAAAGTATGCACCAAAAGAATGAGGTAATGCATAGTATTCTAAGCATTTGTGTATTTAAGGCTAGTCATCACAGAATCACAAGATAGGGGTGGAAGGGACCTCAAAACATCATCTAGTCAAACCCCCCTGCCAGAGCAGCACCTCCTAGAATACGTCACACAGGAATGCATCTAGATAATATTTTACAAAACCCTCTCAGATTGTGACTTTTTTTGAGATACTCTAGGTGAAGGCAGCTTATTAAATTGTAGATTTCAGAAGTTTCTGCTTTGTGGGAAGAGTGGTTGGATATTTTTCAAATGAATATGCATCAGATCGTACCCCCGAAGTTGCTGTTAATTCATGATCCACTGAAATGGAATTATTTTTCTTAAGTATAATTTCAGTTAGTTCATCTTGGTGCCAGGCTAGCATAATGTTTCAGGATTGAAGTATGCATCAAGATACAGCAAGTTAAACTCAATCAGAGTGTGAACTTCAGTTAGGTATTGTAATTAACATAATAAAACATTAATCAGACATCTGTATAAAAGCTTTGATCTGTTATAATGACAATATATTTTAATAACCTTAACACTTGACCAAACTTGATGAGTTGGTCTGTATTTCTTAATGTATTTGAATATATATCTGTCTTTTAGATCATTATCTGCCTTTTTATTGTTGCTTTTTCTTAAAAGAGAGACTGTGCTGCTTTCAGTGATTAGATAGATCTTTTACATGGCTCCAATAATTTAACTTATTGTATACACAGGCTGTTCATTATCAGTGTTACAGGCTGTGAATAAGGTTATAATATGTTGTTTGTTCCAGCACTAGAGCATAGTTTGCATTTTAATATTCTAGCTTCCTGTATTGTGTTCCTACAAATGATACTGTTATTTGACCTCAGCAATAGAAACAGCAGTTACAATTAAATACTGAATTTTCCATTACTTGGTTTGGTGTCTTCAGAACAACTATTATTTCCCTTTCCCTTTAGATGTATGCACCGATTTCTCCTCAGAAAATATTTATTATTGGGCATTTAGATACTAGTAATTTTATCTTGACTTTGTAAGGAACTGAGGCACATACCATCATTATGTCTTAGTAGTCTTCTCCCATAATAAAACTTCATCGCAGTGGTTAATTAAACTTTACTCGCAAGTAATCATCATCAAATATATTACAATAAAGCACATTTCTTGAAAAGTGCATTTCTCCTCAAGGCCATCTTTGTCCAATTCTGTGCTGGAAAAATACAGGAGAATGTACCACAGTGGTGATAGTATTCCAACAATATTTTCTGAAAAAAAAAGTATAATCATCTAATGAGAATTAAAACACTTATTTCAGTGGTATTATTAGCAAGCTAGGCAGTTGTCAGTATCTGATTTCCTTTCTTAGAAATATCCTATCAGGAATAATAACAATTATATTAGAACAAGAACAACCCCAGGTACCAGTATAAGCTGGGGACAGACCTGTTGGAGAGTAGTTGGGAGAAAATGACCTGGGGGTCCTGGTGAACAGCAGGATGGCTATGAGCCAGCAATGTGCTCTTGTGGCCAAGAGGGCCAATGGCATCCTGGGGTGGATCAGAAGGGGGGTGTTTAGCAGATCAAGGGAGGTTCTTCTCCCCCTCTACTCTGCACTGGTGAGACCACATCTGGAGCATTGTGTCCAGTTCTGGGCTCCTCAGTTCAAGAGGGATGTGGAGCTGCTGGAGAGGGTCCAGCAAAGGGCAACAAAGATGATGAAGGAGGTGGAGCACCTCCCTTACGAGGAGAGGCTGAGGGAGTTGGGTCTCTCTAGCTTGGAGAAGAGAAGACTGAGGGGTGATCTCATTAATGTCTACAAATATTTGAGGGGTGGGTGTCGGGAGGATGGAGCTGGGCTATTCTCAGTGTCATGTAGTGATAGGACGAGGGGCAATGGTTGTGAGCTGGAACATAGGAGGTTCCACGTCAGCCTGAGAAGGAACTTCTTCACAGTGAGGGTGACGGAGCACTGGAACAGGCTGCCCAGGGAGGTTGTAGAGTCTCTGTCACTGGAGATGTTCAAGGCCCACCTGAATGTGTTCCTGTGTGATTTGGTCTAGGTGATCCTGCTTTTGCATGGGGATTGGACTAGATGATCTTTCGAGGTCCCTTCCAATCCGTAATGATTCTGTGATTCTATGATTCTAAGTAGTTTTAGGATGTTATGATACAAAGAGTTGTTGTCTGTACTAGAAATTTACCTGATAGTGTTCACTGAGGAAGGGGTGCTTCTTTTATGAACTTTAGAGTTAAATCGTCAAAGACTCTCCAAGTATAGACTTTGGTGTACTCAGATGCCGTAACTTTAACTTAGGAAGTAATACTGAATATTCTAATTTTTTTCCCTGGAAACCCTTCAATAAATACACTTTCTTACAAGTTAGCAGGGAAACATGTTGTGGATATGCAGGTAACAGAGCTCACTTGGGCTAGCAGTAACTAGGTCAGATGTACTGATTTGTAATTGCAAATATATTTGGTTTTAATATTAAAATTGTTATGCATTTTAAACCACAGCCCATGAGAAACTAGTACTCCACAGAGACCTCATTTATAGAGAGCTACACACTGCTGCTCCTCTGAATGATTAGTGTTTGGATTTTATTAAAGAGTATTGTTTGGGTTTTTTCTAGTGGTGCAATATGTGTATTGACTTGGTAGCATTCACCAGTGAAATATTCAGAGGAGCTGTCTTCCAGTCCTTGGATGGAATTATAATTTCAGCTAACTGTAAACTGAGAAAGATCTTCACTTTGAAATCCAAGCCTCAAGATACTGCTGAGGAAGGTATTGTTTTACAATTACTATGTAGTCTTAATCACCACTGTTCATATTTTAAAATCAAAAGCTTGTTTGTCATCAGGTTGGCAGTATGAAAGATTTCATTTAAATTAAGGTAGTAGTACAGCATTTTCAATCTGATAGTGCTGAACCTTAGGCGACAAATAACAAAGGAGATGTGTTCCTCTGTTTAAAACACTGAAGGATTTTACTGAAGAAATTCTGGGAAAATTTATCAAGTAGAGAGCTTGTTGTAATGAAGGAATGTTATGCTGATAGAAATCAGGCTTTGGCCAAGAAGAGAGTGTCTGAAAAGAAAGATAAATACTTAAATTTAGCAGCACTTGCAATTTGTTTTCCTAATTTTGGACATTAGTAACTGATAAAAGATTTTTTCTTTAAATAATCCAAATAATACTGTAATAAAACAGTATTGTATGAAACAGAGCTGTGAAACTACCATGAACACCTCTCTGTGATCTTTAGTCCATTTATCCTAATGTGTCTTTGTTCACTGGGAAAGTAATATGAGTGGTGAGCTGAAAAATGAGAGACTCTATTTGTAATAGAGCAAGATATTAGTCAAAGGTTTACTGGTCTCCAAACTAGTACTATAATCCTCGGTCATTATGTTCCAAGGGCAAGAACTTCATTCTTCACTGATATTTGCAGTAATAGAGAAGGAATTCAAAAAGCGTAGCTGGCTCTTCCATATTTTAGGGGAACCGTAGATATAGCTCAGCTTCAGTTTCTTTCAGGTTTTCATTTTGTGACTTTCAAAGGAGACTCATGAGAAAAGGAGGTATCATTTTGGAACTAAGGATAATTAGCAGTACTTTAAGTGTGACAAAATGTATCTTCCATTTTAAAAACCTAAACTAATGTGGGTGATGATTAAATCATTGTGGTTGCCCCTCTTTTTTGTTGGTGAGGTTGGGGAAAAAAATTCAGAAAATTACTGCAGAGAGAATCTGGCAAATTCTCGGCTGAAACTACAATTAGAGGCCTCACTGATTTTAATTTAACTCTGTCTGCATTTTTTTCACTCTTCCATTCAAAGCAGGTTTTTTTTAATGTGCACCAATGTTCTAATTTAGTTCCAAAATGTAGTTAACATAATGAGTAGACAGCTTTAATAAACTGTGTGCATGGTAAAATATTGCACTTTTAATTACTGGATTATCAATTCTACAATTATTACACAGCTGGTGGGCATTTGTGTTTTCTGTGTGCTTATGAATTCTCTTATCTAGGCAAGTCTTAAAATTTCATTACAGCTCAAGGTCTGGCAGTATTAAAATATCGCTTTACTTCATACCCAATTACAGAAAAACAATAGTATTTTTTGTTGTTATTGAATAATTTCAGTTAACAATCATAATTTGATAATGCATTTTTCCTCTTAGAAGATTGAACCTGTTATTTGAGCTCTGAAGACATTGCAACTGTAGTGAGGTTTGAGTTCTGAGCTTAAACCTCACCTGGTAGTAGTAGTAGTAATTTCAAGGTGCAGTATGTGTGTGGTTATTCCTTCTTAGTGGTAAGGGGAAACTACATATACTAAGAAAGTATTTCTGAATGAGGTCATCGAGATAGAAGATGAAAAAATTCATCTTCTCTGCCCCTTGATCTTGAGGCATACAAGCTTGATGTAGTTTCTGGTTTCCGTAGTAATCCCAAGGTTATGTCAGAGTTTTTTATCACTAAATAATGTCTTACTGTCATTAATAATTTCCTGTCTTGGTGAAAAAAAATGGTTGAAAAATGTACGTCCACTATGGAAATATAAAAATATGGAGATATAACACGAAAGACACTTTTGTGTAAGATACCAATATGTAAACCATTATTCGTGTTTGCTTTGTGGGATGTGTTTTCCAATCCTTATCCTTGGCAAAGAGGTTGATATTCATTAGCTTACAATATTCAAGTCTAACAAAATTTATATTAATTTGCATCTAAATATCAGGAACACTTATGACTCTAAAATACCTTTCTTCCTAAAGAGTAACTTTCACAAACTCCGTCTATACTGGTTACCAAAAGGGCAGCAGAGAGAATCAGTTCACATTCCACTAGGTCCTGATGACACAAAGATAGATTGGTTGACAGCTTTCTTGGCTTATCATGAACATTTAATGATGTCCATACTTTAGAATTAAAGCTTCTTAAATTCTCTGTTTGCTACTTCAGACGAACTGATGTCAATACCATTTTCAGATGCTCATTTTGTCCGAAATGTCATTGTCAGGATATCAGTATTAGATTAAAACTGAGCAGTAATAAAAATTAATGAAATTTATTTAGTGATTGGTTTGCTTGTTCCCTTGTCAAATCAAGAAACTTGATTTGCTATGGCTATTCCAGTAATTGGTGCTTATTTCTTAGTTTAAATGTAGTCTGTACACCATATAATTTTAAAATTTACATGTGCACCATCTCAAAAGTGAACAATTACAGCAAATGTTTCAAATGACCATAATCTATTAAATTGTTATAACCATATGAAATAAAGTATATGGACTCTAACAAATAAATTTAACTTCATTCCATTGTGTCATCTGAATGAAACAAAGCCCGTGTTTTTTAATTCTAGATATATGTAGTGTTCCTTTTGTGCCGTATGAGCCCACAGATGTTATTCCTCAAACCTGCCGGCTAAATACGGATGTGCTACAAGTTACACAATTGCTGAATCTGACTAAAATTCACAAGAGAGAAATTAAATACAGATCTCCAGTAGCAGTGCCAGAAACAGGTATCCTGTTGCATTAAAGTACCTTGAATAATATCTATGCAGTAGGCATGCAAATTATACATTTTTTAAATGGCATGTTAAGAGTTTCATTGTATTAATCTTACATAGCTGTAATATCCTCAGAAGATAGACACGTGTGTGTTCTATAGCTTCAGAGATCTGTGTGCAAGCTGAACAATTCTAATTCAAG
The DNA here is from genome assembly GCA_013400115.1 of Rhinopomastus cyanomelas. Classification (NCBI taxonomy): domain Eukaryota; kingdom Metazoa; phylum Chordata; class Aves; order Bucerotiformes; family Rhinopomastidae; genus Rhinopomastus; species Rhinopomastus cyanomelas. The sequence continues at coordinate 578,359 of VXBP01010234.1, forward strand.
TGTGACATTTATACCCACAACATTGGAGGATGTCTTCTCAGTGTACTTTGCAGTGTGAGTGTTCACTTGTTTGCCTTTTTAAAGCGTGTTTCCATTAGTGAAAGTCTTCTAACAATGTGACCACACTTAGTCACCTTACGAAACTCAGAGAAAGAAAATCTTGTCTTATTGGTGTCATGGTACTAGCTGAATGGTTTTGTACACTAGAAAATAAGAAAACATAAAATTTAGACTTTGACAGCATTGCATAGAAGAGATTTATTAAAGAAGCTGGGCAGTCATCTGCCAAGACAGAAACTATTGACCTGAACAAAAGCTAAGAGAGAAACAGAGAATCAAATTTAACAAATTTGTTATAGCTCAAGGCTAGCAGCAAGAAACCTCAAAAGATTATTTTTATCACTGTTCTTGTAGGCTTTTTGTTCATTATAGTTATGAATAACCTCAAAAGAAAAGTGAAGTATGCAGGAGCAAAATTTTCAGATTAAAGAGACACAAGGTTAGTAAAGAGTGGGACTTCAGAGAAAGTTTTGAACGTATAAGATGGGCAATCCTCTGTGTACTTTTTCATGCAAAACACTACAGAACAGTTAACATGCAGGAAACATCCTACTTTGCTAAAAAAAGGGTTCCATTTACTAGTAAACCTCAGCTAAGGTTTAATCTTTATTTTTAATCCCATTTCATGAACACAAAATGTGTTCTTCCAGACATGCTTTTCAAATTTCAGAAGCTGGTCGTCTTGAAAATGGAAGCTGTGGTGTATTTAACTATATTTCAGTTGAAAAATGTTCTTTTCATCCACTATACTTTTTCTTTGTTTGCTATTCAAAAGCCCACATTAGTTTTAGTATCATCCACTTTTAATTACACATATTAGTTCAGTATGCCATCAACACACTGTTATATCTAGATGTAGGTAATTAATTGCAGTCAATTAATGTGTTCAGAGAGAGAGATTTTCATGCAAATCAGCTTGTCTAATTGGAGCTAACAACATCCCAAGGTAGTCAGCAAATGAAAGAAATTGATGTTAAACCAAGACGGGTCATCTAATCTTCTAAAATGGCAGCTGTTAGCAGCAACCAAATGTCGCATCAGGAAAAAGAGAAGAAGATAATGGCAGAAAGTGGCTTCTTTTGTGCTTATTAGTACAGTTAAATTAAATGTATTTGATAGCTAATGCATTCTCTTTTTTTTCATTTCCTTGATGACACTATAAATAAAGATGATTTTATTTTAAGATTAAATAACTCTAGAAAAATGCTGAAGACAATGTTTTGTTTCTACTTTATGAAAGTGCCACATGTCTCAAGTTACATGGCAATTTACACAAGTAAGAAGGTCTTCAGACATTGTAAATTTTAATTATAAATTAATGCGAACATACCTTTTTCATCAGGTGTGAAAAAGATAATTCACTGACAATTTTGGAAAATTTAATAAAGATTAAAATAGATATTACACGCAGTTCAGCAACCCTGATGTTAAAATTAATACCTAACCATTTTAAATGTGTTTCAGAATACTGACCTATGTTCCCTGTGTACCTTCTATTTGACTTACAGACTTGTTGACATCTTCTGGGCTTGAAAAGAATTACTAAAATATATCTACACTTTAACAGTCACAAAATAAATAATGAAAGGGGTAGAATGCTGTAAACTGGGATAGAGTATGTTTACAGTTACAAGGTTCAGCCCTGGCTGTACAGTAGATTCAGTAATTTCAAAAAGCAAGCTACACATAAATAATTCTCCTTTGAGCTGTGACTGACAGCTTGACAGTCTTGCCTCCGTTTTCTTATGTTATTATTTGTTTATTCTTTTATTTATTAATTAGAGTTGTTTTTTCTTCCTGTCAAAAGTTAGATTTTTGTGGAAGTTCTAAAGAAATCATTCAAAAATTTGTTTATAAATAGCCTTTTTTAAGATAAACCTTTAAAGCAAGATTAGAACTACGTCTGTACAATGGACATATGAAACAAAAGTTTCTAGCTTGTATGTTGACATGCTTTTAGAAAATTTGCATATGCTGTTCCTACAATTTTCTAGGAACTGTGATATAAAGGAATATAATTTTTATGTGTGTTTAGTGTTCATAATTATTTTCTTTCAGTTAATTTTTTTTAAAAACTTTTTGTAAGTACAGTAATTTTTTAAAAACAACTATTTTTCTTATATTAGATGGCTTCACTAGTAGAGGACAAAGCAATACATGCAGGGGTAAAACTCAGAATAAATCACATATTGCATTCGGATCAAAGATCCTTGGGCCACCACCATCTTCAAGCAGAAGAGTCAGTACAGGGTTATCTGGAGAGGTAAGAAAGATTAAATCACAACAAAACTGCTGGTGCTTCTTGAAAGGATGAGATTGGCAAGCAGAAGACTCACATTAAAGTCTTTTTTTTTTTTAATTGGTATGAGACTATGAATATGTCTGGTCATGAGAGATACTCTAAGATCCAGTGCAGGGCAAGTAAAATGCTCGAATGGCTATAGCACATGAAATGGGTTTGTTCAGCCCACAGAAGAGAAGGCTAAGGGCCAATCTATTTGCTACTTTCAATTAATACAGGATTGTAGAGAAGACAGATGCTTTTGAAAGGTGCAGCAAAAGGGCAAGAGGCAGGAGGCCCAAATTACGGGGAGGTCTGACTAGGTGTAACAATAAAGTGAAGTGATTCAATACAGGACCAGTATCACAGGGAGACTGTGGAACTTCAGAACTTTCAAAGATAACAAAACTTGACTGGAACAAGCTGATCTAATTTCAGTGTTAAGTCTACAGACATCTTTACCTACTGCAATTACTCTGTGTTTTCTTATAATTCTTTTTCTGAATTTTTTGTTCTAGACCACTAAAATTTTTATGTGTGTGTAAGTTTTTTTCCGTTTGATGAGAGTGATAATGCAGAGCAGAAACTGCATTTCAGTATGCTCTAAGTGGTTCATAGCCATAGAGTCATACATCTGATGCTATTAATTACAGTGCTTGTCTCACTCTGCCAGAAAGCACAAGTAATTTTTAGGAATCTGGTCAGGAACATAATTCCCAGTGTAAGACCGTGAGTAAAGGATCCAGCCAAAGGAAACATTCTCTTCTGTAGGAAATCAACTGAAAACGAAGATGTAAAATGAGAATTTTTGGAGAAAGGAATTCTCCAGAATTCTCCTTCATAGATCTAGAATAGACACAAGTTTCATTCTTTTTGTGCAGATAGTGAATTTCCTTTTTTTCCCCCCTTTTCTTTGCCTTCTTTTCTTTCAGTAAAGAAACCCTGCCTGTTACTGGATTGTAAATACTGAAGATAACAAGAGTTTCCTGAAAAGATAAAGCAGATTTGTAAATATCTATTTGACAAATAAGCTTAATTCAGAATATGTGTTTACCTTTGAATATCTTGAAAGCTGTTACATTTTTGTGTTTAATTAAAAAAAAATTAATTTCTTTCAAGGGAACAAAGACCTGGAGTAGCAAAAGTAGTAGACCGTGTCGGCTTCCAATTTCAGAAAAGGGAGCTGAATCCGTGCCAGATGCTGAAAGATTGGAGCTATCATTCTTGCAATGCATTGATTCTTTAGATCAAAGAGGTGAAAGAGATACTGATCAAACAACTGAAGATATATGCCAAAATGGTAAGAGCATAAAGCAAAAAATGCATAAGGTTAGAATCATCACCATAATACAATCGTCATAGAGTTCACAAACTGCTAACATTTTGGTGTGATTCTGACTTCAGAATGTAAAGCTTGAAGGACTAGGAAAACATACAGGTATCTATGGTGTTAATTGCTGAAAACATTTTTATTAAATCATGTCTTATTCTCCTGATTGAGCTTGAATAAACACTCATCCATTCTGCAGGTATTTGTATTTTAAGTGTTTGAGCGAGGGATACCACTTTCTGGCAGTATTCCACTTTCCCACATGCTCTAACTGTGCTGCTGCAGTGGTTCTTGATTATTTTGCAGACTTTTGCAAGCCTTATTTTTATAACTTCTATGGTTTGCCCTTCTTCCATACGTAGTGTTAGTTTTTTACTTTCTTGTGACTGGCATATTCCTGATGCCCTACAAGATTCTTATGCTGTTTGAAAAATATTGGCATCCCAGGACAGTGCTCTGTATGCTGGTTTCCCATGCTTCAAATAAGAAAAGCACACGTTATGAATGTTAACAGGCATTTCCTAAGCTTCTGGGTTCTGTTTCAGATCCTGCAATTCGGAGTCAAGGAATTTCTGAGAGTGGAAGAGCAGGTTTTCAGTTTGCCTCACTACAAGGACCATCAGCAGACAAGAATAGTCACGGATTATCTCCTCAAAATGCATCCCAAACCATGGAGATAGCTAGTGGTATGGTATTCATTTTGTATTGTTTTAAATCTGTTATGTGTGGTATGGAGGACTATTTGTTGTAGGTTTCAGAGGACTCAGTAATTCATGTAAAATATAAATGTCTGTGTTCTAGGAGATTATGAAAATCAGACACCCTGCAACAGAATTGCTTTTAAGTATTGACAAAGATTTGCAGGATTGAGCAGAGTACGAGAGCAATGAATGAATCAAAAAAAAGAAAAAAAATCCATGCGGCCATGATTAAAAGGAAAGAACAAAAAATAATTTATTATTTAAATCCCTATTAAATTTATCACTAAAGGCTCCAAACATGAAATGTATGAGAAATTTTACAAATAGAAGTTGAGGATATTAATTATGGTACCAATGTAATATCACAGGTTTTGTTTCGTTTTTAAAGTACAGTCATGAATTTTCTGTTTTTACCATTCACAGAAAGACACCTTAGCTTATGGAGTTTTTCCCTTTCATACTTGTGTGGATATTTTTTGTCATACAATGTCATCTTGGTTTGCATGTGTTTGGAGTCTACATTATTGTGGCAAAAGCAGCCCTTGTCTCTGTGAAGCAGCAGTGTTACATTATCTTAAAAGGCATAGCCACCAACTTGTAAAAGTGGGCAGACTACTGGAGTCTGCCTCAAATTGACCAGAGACATTTTCCATCATGTTATCAGTTATTTCAATTTTGTTTAATCTTTGGGATGTTTAGAAGCAGTTATAAAGTATTACAATATCAGTAATGCTATTATGGGTTTCATAATTGGGCTGAGCCATGCAAGATGCAAGTAGATACTTCTGCAGAATTTTTAAGTTACTTACAATTTCTTGTATTTTAAGGACTTTGAGGCGGAATTGCTGTCTTACTACTACACCAGGGTCTCTGTCTAGCATGTAATAGCTCTATCTCTTTTTTTACCAAACTTTCACCTTTTTTTTTTTTTCATTTTAAAGACAAATACCTTTTCTAATTAAAAAAAAAAATCAGTTCTGATATCTGTGGTAACTTGTGTTATAGCTGCAGCTCATGCACACTGTCAGAATTGAATCCCATATGCCTCAGAACTAGTTCTAGTCAGGCCCCATAGTGAACAACCACGTGCTTGGTTCAGTGATGATGACTCAGCTAAAAGCAGAGTCCTAAACCTTCTGACAAAGCATTATTGTACCTTCACCTATGACAAGTCACTGGCACAAAAACATGTTCCTCAAGCAAGTGCAAGCATACATTTTTTCATCTTTTCATTAATATAGTGGTCAGAAGAATGTGTTTCAATGACAATCTCATACACTACTCATCACCAGGCATTTAGTATTCTTGTGCCCTATGCAACCATGTCCTGGGGTGATCCTGGGCAGTACTGCACTTGTTCTGCCATTAGCTTGAGTAAATATTCACTTCATGGAGGTTAGTCACTGTGATTTATAATACCTTCTAGATTTATTATAGACTTCATCACATCTTCTGTAACAAGTGTGCAGTACCTTTACCAAGGGAAACTGTTTTTAAGCAAAAAAAAAAAGTGACCATTGTTTACAGTGTGCCAATCTTATTTATGCAATGATGAAATGTTCATTAAAATGTTAGGTTGCAATTAGAAGCTTTAGTAAGTCTGACTGTGTAGAGGAACTAATTAGATGTTCAGGTGATCATTCTTGCACTTATCTTGTTTGCTGCAATGCTGTGATTACATAGTAATTTGCGTATTTTGCTAAGAAGATACTCAAAATTGTTCATTACAACTGACATAGAACTGCTGAGTTTAAAAGGAATTCCAGTATACTTTTTGGTGGGGAGAGAGTGGAATTTGGTTTGGTCCAAAACACCTGACATTTTTCACTGATGGACTGTGAACAAAGTGCTACGCTGGCCACAGATTACAAAAATTACTGAACATTGCAGCCAGCATAAAATGTCATTTCAAATTACAGACTTTTCTGTCTTCCCCCTGCATATTTCATTATGAATAAGTACTGTGCTGTGCAAACTAATATTTGCATTTACCTTCTATATTTCTTCAACCTCTTTAACCTCTTCAACCTCTTTGTTTCTTCAAACCCACCTATATTTCTTCAACATCTTCAGAAACAAATGTTGTTACTTACAGTGAAGGAAGGTTAGCCTAAAAAAGCAGAATATTCAGGCTAAGCAATATACAGACAAAATCTTTTGAAGTAGTTCATTGTGTTTCTGAAGTACTTTTGATCTGGTTGAAGATATTACTTCACTTACAGGGGTGAGAAAGTGATTTGTAAGAACTCTTTGGATGTCTGTGGCTGAGGCGGGAGTGGAAGTCAGGAGTTTAAGCTTCCAATTACCTCTGTGTCTTTAAATACTTGACCAAAAAACGAAAACCAAAAGCTGTTATTTAAGATTCCTTTTTCACGTTTTGAACCATAATTAAAACATTTTTAAAAAATGAATTATTTAACCAATTTTTTCCATCAGAATTCATTATAGGATTTTATCTGCAATGACCTGCAAATTAAAAGGCAACAACAGCATTATAAGTAATTCTACAATGAGAATAGAACAGGTGAGGGTGCAGTTAAGGAAGTCAGTTGTTAGTGAGTAAGTAGGCTGTTATAAAAATGAAGCCATCACTCTCTACTCATTCATGGTTCTTTGAGCATAAAAATTAGCAGATTCTCTTAAAGTGGGTTGTACACTAAATGTATAACCATGTCATAGAGGGCTTGTTACAGTGGTCTCAGCTATTAGTGCATATTTGAGAACTGCAAAGACAGCATGATACATGTCAAATCTAATTTCCTGACTGGAGGAAAAGGCCTTCTGAATACTAAGGAAGTGCCACTTGGTCTTAGTAAAGCCACTGCTACTGAAAGCTAGTAAAATATGTCTGGATCAAAATGTGGAAGGGTGGGTACCAGATGGGTCAAGAGACTGCAGAATGCTGAGATAGGAAAAAATGCCCCCAAAAAATCCCAAAATGTTCTTGGATAGTTAAATTTAGAAAATATTTTCTGTTTTGAAAAACGCAGCAAGTTGAAAAATATAATACCTTTGCCTTTGGAAAAAAGAGCATTTCCAGAATAGCTGAGGAAAATTATCTTTTTTGGTACATGAGACTTGTCCAGCCAGTTAAAGTTTGAGGATAAATAACATTTTTGTGGCATTTCTGTGTGCTGTTTCTGGAGTTGCAGACATGGCAGCATCGCAGGGGCCAAAGACATTCAAAACAATTTCAGGCTTGGTGGGCAAGATTCCTACTGGAAAAATTATTAGTTCAAAATACTGATTTGGTGTGAGAGAAGGTTTTTTTGATCATGTTATGTTACTAAGAAAGTTGAGAAACAAGTTCCTTGCTCTTGAGCATCCTAATACTGTGTTCAGCTTTGTGTGAATAGTTAATGAGAAGATCCCTCTTCCGTTTCATTTTTATAGAGGAAATGGTTACTTTAAAATTGCAGCTTATGTAGATATTAAAATATCTTCCATTTTTAAAAAGCATATGAAAGCATATGAAATGTGAGCTCATGATTATTACTGAGTTTTCTTTTATGACTACTGTTTCTTTATTCACATGCAGCCTTTCATGTGTCATTCCAATCGCTTGACTAAGAAAATACATTACCAGTGGAGTATGGCACAATCTCACATGATCAAAGACTGGAGAATTCCACTCTAATATGCTCCTTTAAAAAGCTTGTAGTTACTGATCAAAACAAAAGGTCATCAGGTTTACACACCTGAAGGGTGGTTCTTAAAAGTTTTGAAAATTTTCACTCATTTCTGTAGGCCTCTGAAAAAAATTTGTTCAAAATTTTTTAAAATAAATGGCATAATTTATGTCTTCATCTTTTGAGTCTTTTGTTAAATACAGGCAAGATGAGTTTTCTATCTAAATATATATATCTATATATAAAATAGTCTTTTTTTTGTACAACAGACAATCTACTAGATTGTTTTAAACCAGCATGATTAACATAAAAAGAGTTTACCTTAAAAGAGTTGGAGGCTTCTGTCTATATTGTTTATGTATAAACTCTTCTGGAACAAGTAGGTGCAAGCCATGGATGCACAAGATGTGTCAAGTCTCTTGTTCTGAATGGTTCCTAGCACAAACTGCCATTTAGGATGTGAACTGAAATTTGGTCTCCTTTACTAGCTGCCCTCCACAACCTAGAGAAATCACAGGAACCCTGTAAGAAGACAGATGTTTCTCCTGCATTTTGTTCCTCTTACTTCATTTATGATGTTTCAATCTTTGGATATTTTTCCTTCCAAAGGTGCTGAATCTATAACAAAACTGAAAAAAAGCTGAGTGCCATAGTAAACTTACTGTCTTCTGTGACAGCAAGCATTTTATTATTGCACTTCTGCTTTATTATTACACGTTTAGTATTTTTCATTGAAGCTTTTTTAATACGGTTCGTGGTAACTTTGTTTTATGGAGCCAGAAAGTTTCAAGATCTAGTGAATAATCCACACCACACTACCTTTAATGAAGAAAGGGGAGTATTGCATACTTGAGCAGGTCTCCTTTTCTCATACACTATTTTAGTTTGTTTTAATCAATCAAATTGACATTTGTTTTCTATACCATAATTCCAAACAGTAAAATGTAAGTTAACAGTAAGAGAATAAAAATGAAGCACTTAGTATTTAAATCTGTTTCCATAGTTTATTGTTTTAACATTGGCAAATTGTACTGACTGTAGTCAGAGAAACTTGGTGAAACAGATATGTTGATACATCTTTCATTTCATACTATTTTTCATGAGAGCTGTAGTTTCAAACTGAGGTTTAAACCACAACTTCTGGACATAAAAGAAAACACAGCATTTCAGCAATAAAGAAGCAGCAGATTGTAATATTATGAAGTTTCCACCAATTATGTGTGATTATTTTTTTTAAATGTCAGCCACAAAAAAGTCAATAAATAAAGATTAACAGCCAAATTTAACAAAATTGTATTTTCCTAGAATAAAATTCAGTTTAACAGTTTCAAATCTTAAGAGCTAAATAGTTTCAGATTTGCAAATTGCAGGCCTGCATATCATATATCGTAGCCTGCGGATTTTTGATCTAGAAATGATTTGATTAACTTTGCCTCGCTTAGAAAGCAGCCTGATCTTTTTCGTTGCATCCACATCACGCTTCCCACTGTATAAATCAGATAAACAAAATGTTTTTGTATTAGAAAAACTTATTTTGCTGTATGACTTCCAGAGAAAAGCCAAGTGATCAGGGTAACATACAAGTTATGTATTTGTACATTTCAGATGAATGGGTGTTTCCAGAACGTCTCACCAAGAGTATACAGTTGGCTAGGAGTGAGCAGTTCATAGCTATAGGAGATTCAACATGCCATAATTTAACCTTACCACAAAATGCCTGTGTTGAACATCACAGCAATGAAGCAGGTGCTCACCAAGTGGCTAGTCAAGAGGTTTTCACATTTTCATCGAGTCCTCGATCAGCTCCTTATGGGAAGTCTCCCAGTACGTCACCAGAAAGTTGCATTTTCCCTTTGGATTTGAATGAAGGCAGTAATGGAGTGCACGGGGAAACCCAAATTGAAGATAACTTTCAAGGAACTGACAGCAGTGAAGAGGTAGGCCACTTTATACATGTAATCCTTGACAAAGTAGTCTTCATCCTGAAACTCCTAGGATGAGATTCTGTCTTGAAGCTAGACAGAGAGGATAAATCATCTTTTCCCCATATACCTACAAGTAGATTTGTCTTTGTCAGGTTGCTGCCTCTAACTGGATACAGGGGAGAAAATTCAGGTATACCCTCTGTAGCAAGTGGACAAAAGAAGCCTAACATTCTGTCAACCCTTATGCTGACAGAGAGGTGTGAGTCTCGTGCATCATCCACAAAAAAAGATTTTAAGAAAGTCCGTCTCATAGGTTTTTGAGCAACATGTAAGTCCATGATGGTTGAGCAAGAGTGTGGTAAATAAGGCTTCATTGTGTCTTTTAAACTGAAAGCAAGGATGGTTTTAGTCATCAGGATTGTCAAAAAGGCGTTAAGAAGTTTCAGCTTTTTATGTCACTTGATGATTGGTTTTTGTGCTTTCTATCTTGTTGGAGCTGTGTCAGCATCACCCAGTTTTGCAATAAAATTAGTGAAAGAAAATAAATAATTTTAGTAAATAACAGCTGATACTAGACAGGAATTCACCAAAGTGTCAATGTGCTGAATAGTTGCATTGTGTCATTACAGCAACTGCTAGAATTTTCGCATTTTAATTATAAAATCAGCTCATCGCTGAGAAATAAAATGCAACCAAGTTACATAGTACCAAGATGGACCAAACTGAACTGCTCAATATGCTCTATTTCTGATAAACCAAATTACTGATTCTGATTGTAAGATTTTTTTGAGTTTTTCTCTCTAGTTCTGCAGAGGGATGTGGTCTCGATATCTGAGGTACTGTGTTATTTACTAATGTAAATAGTAAACCCTCAAGTCTGCTACTGCATGTCATCATCCTACCCCAGAGTTACGCCAAAAAGTACACAAAGACAAAGCAGTAGCCTTTCCTATTGTAAGTAGCAGAAAGTACTGCTTTTCCGGCACGAGAGCAGCATTGGGGCACAATATTAATTAGGGGGTTGATGAGAGACTGGTAGATGATACCCATCTTTGAAAATATTTAAGATGTTATATAAACTAAAAACTTTTCTTTGACTGTGTGCCAGAGGCATTCTAGGAAACAGCCTTTGTTTCACTGATTATCTTCGGATGTGATCTGCATTAGATAGTATCAGTACTGCAGCTCAAGATGTATTAGATTTACAAAGCCAGAGGATAATTACATTAAACAAATTTGCAGCATGCTAACAAATTATAAAGAGGTTTTTGCTCTGTCTAACTCCTATACTAGTAATTCATAGCTCAGCCTTTCTTTCATGTAAAAGTAGTCACTGAACCAACAAATTACTTAGCAGCCATATTTTCTCCATACTCACTGTATGCTTCCTTGTATAGAGACTTCATGTGTTGCTTGAAGTCAGCTTTAAACTCAGAGTTGGATACACATTTAATATTCAGATTGCTCTACATTACTGGAATAAACAAGAAAACTCTTCTATTCCAAGTCTAGGAAGGAGGATCTTGGATATCCAAGGATAGCTGAATATAAAACTAGTAACTTAGTAGTATCTATTTTAGCACAGTTTGAACTATCTTTGCAAGTCACCAGAAGTCTTTAGCCCATCCACAGTGTATTTCCCAGTCTGCTTACAAAATAAAATATTTATTTCACTAAGTTATACTGAATCTAGCAGTGCTTTTAAATAACATACATTAATTTTACATGCATTGCTATAGATTTTCACTTCATTATTTTTAATTGTTATCATTGTATTACAACTTTTTTTGAAACTCAAGTGCATTATGTTAGTGTATAACACATGTGGATATGTATGTCACAACCTGCAATTGAAATAATTGCATTTGAGCATGAATTCCCTTCCATCTAGAGATAATAGCATGACTTTGTGTACCTTTGTAGATTAAATGTCTTGGGATAGTAAAAAAGTAAAAAAATCCCAAATGTTTTTCTTGGGTTTTTTATGTCACTACATCATCAATTAAAAAATTAGTTAAAGGAGCTCAATCCCAGTTTTATCCTCATCATTTCACATTAGTGGAGCTGCAAAGGAGAATTATGTCTTTTTAAAGTAAATTTATGGAAAATCAGTATTATATACCCAAAGAAATTACTGAATTGTGAAACGTAGAAGACAGGCTATACATCAGGATAAATATCAAGTAAGTGAGCATTGATTCTGTGTTTCATATATTGAGGGCCATAAGATATCAGAATAATTCTATGCTAGAATTACACTGTTTATGTATCTTTTGATTTTGGCTTTTGGAGAGGGAATGTTTCAGCCTGCAAAATGAAAACAGCGAGTATTTATTAATTCCCTGTAGTGGTTACTAATTAGTCACTGAAATAGTTCAATGCTGTTATTCAATTATCAAAGTCAAGCAATCAGTAAAGGATAAAAATTGCTTCTTCTCTTAGAGCCATTCACCATCAAGTGACTTATTTTGTAATTATATGAATGTCCTTGCTTTCAGTTTAAATATCTCTCTCAGACGTTGTATAATTAAACTTGTCATGGCAGCATTTATGGATTCTGTCAAACCCAGGGAAAAACCAAGAACTCTTGCTGATGACTGTGGCAAGTGTGACCACATGTCACATGGTGCTAAGAAAAGTGACGGTTTAAGCGCAACAGACCAAGTTTTTCTGTCCTTATAGAATTCAAATATTTAAGAAATATGGTTAAATTAGATAACACACCCTTTCAAAGGCTGATATATAATTTCACTTTGACACCTCACTATTAAAGCTCAGTGTACAAGGAGTATATATATCCCCATCTGCTTTTTATATTCAGCCCACTAGAGTCATTAGAATGATCTTACAATTACAGCCCATCAAGAACAATAAGTTTTATGTATTCAGAGTTGCCCATCTGCATGTTCTTTAAAGGAATACAATGCAGTGGAAGTGCATCCTGTATGGAAATATAGAGTATTAATAATTCAGTGGAAAGATATAATTGTCATGGATGTTTTCCTTACTTTTGGTTTAAAATTTGAATTCTCATTTAACACACAGGTTTTGGGTGTTACCAGCATTCTAAATTTGGGCCAACATTTTGAAAAGTGTAATCTTGCCTCATTCTCCTCCACTTTCTAATTTCTCCTTTTCTATACTTGAGATGTAAGAATATGTTTGCACTATACTCAGTGTAGTTGCCAGGAAGAGCTACTGGTTTTCAGAATCCTTACAACTGTAGAATTAGGGAACAGGAATTAAAGAGGCATTTTGAAATTTTAAGGTTATATAAAACTGTAACATGTGTTGATGAGAGGGAATCACTCTTGCTTTGTTTCCTAAATTTAGGATGACAACAATGAATTCATCCTGGGTACTGAGAGCCTTGAGATCAGCAGCAGCAAAGAAACATCTGATTCAGCAGTTTCTAAAGAGATCTCATTAAACAGGATGTCATGGAGAAATGAATACTGGAAGAATAAGGGACAGAGCAAACATAACCTCGAAGAGGTCATCATATCAAAAACACCATGTTCCACCTTGAGAAAAACAGATTCTTTTGGCTCTCAGAGAAGCTTAAAGCCTACCCTTTCTCTTTCTCCAACTAGAATTAAATCTGAATTCTCTAAAGTAATCCTAAATGAATCTGAAAAAATGGGAAGTTATGAAGGAGTTTCCGGTCAACTGAAAAGACCTGCCAGTAAAATGTCGCACAAGAAAATCTCAAGAGAAAATTCAGAGACTTGTGTAAGTGATTGCTACTTTGAAATTAAATTCTTAGATTGTACAAAGAAGCTATATTAAATATACCCATATGCACAAAATGAGAAATAATACCTCTTTCATCCAGATATATTCTGCTTTCATCATAACAGTATTTACTGAGCTCAGCCTGTTGAAAGTTGATTTCATGGGTTTTTTTGTGGCACACAAAATAGTTCTGCAAATAAAACTGAAATCACAAAGGTTTAAAGATAAAAAGAGGTGTCACTGAGCAGCTCACTTCTTGGAAATATGTGAGTTAGAAAGTAGTTTAGGACTGAAAGACTACAAAGGAAATTTGACTGACTTTGAATTGATATATTAATGGTGACCACAGAAAAAGCATTAATCTGGGTGCTTCACAGTCTCTCTGCAACAGCTCTGAATAATACTAAATTATGTGAGGGCCAGCAGGAAGGCTGTGTCATAGGCTAAATTGTCAGGCTGTCAAAGGAATTGTTACATCCACCAAAGTGTTCTTTTATTCCTGGTTTTTTCTTCTTGGATTCTCCATATAGAAACATTCAAAGAACAAGTTTGTCTGAATATAATTATGTTCTTAAAAATTTCTTGTAGCTAATTCTTGTCTTTTCAGCTTATAATGACGTGCTTTGTACTGCACTTTGAATCACGAACTAGAGCTTAAAAAATCAAATGTATTCTATAGATCACAAATGAGACAGCATGTTACTGTCCCGTGTTGTTTGATAGAATTATTTTGGTCTTAGAATTACTGAAGCTCCATATCTTTTAACATGTGACCTCTTCTCTACGTTAGTTATGAATAGATTGGTTTTGTTCTGAGCATCTGAGATTGGAACAGGCCAAACTTCAGGGTTCAGAGATGTCTGTTTCAGAAGTCAGCTAATACTGTCTGGTACCAAAAACTTACATAGTCAGCATCTGCAGAAGCCAGTCATAGATGGCTAGAGAAAAGAAAAAAACAGTGCAAGGACAGAGCAAATATGCAGCTTGCCAGTCTGCCCAGCAGGCTTTCTTCCAGCAGTCCATAGCGTAGCAATTTCTTCACTGAAAGGTGTTGTCTTTGTGGTAAATAACTGATGGCAGAAATTTTTCCACAGATTTCTGCATTTGCTTATTGTATCCACATGGCCTTGTGACAGTGAATTTCAGAATTTAGCTGCTCTTTGCGAGAAAAAATACGTATCTCCTTCTACTTGTTTGGAGTGCGCTGACTCATTCCTGATGCTTTCTTGTTCCTCTGCATGTGTTATCAAAAGCAATAATCTTTTTTTTAATTATTATTCTTACCTTTGCCATTTAATATGTGGTGGCTGTACGATGTACTCTCCCACAGCTGTCTCTTCTATAGGTCAAGGAGTTTTCTGGTCCAGATTGTTGTTTTCTTGCCATATTTACTAAGTATCGTGACTCCAGCTAGTGCATGATCAGTGATGTAAGAGTGGCTTTTGGTTAGTATTACCTTGAACGAGGTATTGCGCAGTGCTGGGGACCAAAAGAATAGATACTTCTTTTTGCATCTCTGTGAAGCAGTTTAATATTCTTTGGAAAAATGTACCTGTAGTAATCACAGAATAATAGATGGCTTATGTTGGAAGGGACCTTAGAGACCATCTACTGTAACTCCCTGCCATGTACAGGGACACCTCTCAACTAGACTTGGTTGCTCAAGGCCTCATCCAACCAGACCTTGAACACCTTCAGGAAGGGGGGTATCTACAACCTCTCCAAGCAATCTATTCCAGTCTCACCACCCTTGTATTGAAACACTTCTTCCTAAGATCTAGGCTAAACCTACTCTCCTTCAGTTTTTCATTCTCCTTGTCCTATCACTAGATACCCTTCTGAAAAGTCCCCTTCCAGCCTTTCTGTAGGCTCCCTTCAGATATTGGAAGGCAGCTATAAGGTCCCCTTGGAGTATTCTCTTCTCCAGGCTAGACAACCCCAGCCCCATGACACATGTCCCATTTGTATGAAGGAAATGGGCATCTCCCATCATTATTGTGTTTTCTGTTGTTGTAGCTTGTCTCATCCGTAGCATAGCACAGTCACCATTCCAACTGGGGGGATGTGCTGTTGTTCCGCTATGGGAATCTTAGTCTGTAGCGATTCTGTTACGTGTTGATACAGTTAATTTTAGTTCTCTTATTTGACAGCATCTGTGAAAGGGGAAACAGGAGTGACAACTTCCATGAGACAGGACTGATACTGCTGTGGCAGGGTCATCATGATGAACAGCAGTTCTACCGTCCTACTTGTGGCTGCTATGGCTGCTGAGGATAGATCACAGTACAAGATGTAGAATATATTGCGAATATAGAAATCTAGGTATTGGATAAGAAAAGGCAATCTAAACTGAACATCAAATAAAAGAGTACCGTCTAGGAAAGTCTGTGTTCAGCTTTTCTGTGTATCGTTGCTTGGGAAATGTGCACACTGCCATGCTACTGATGCTTCAGTGCTTTTTTGTAGAATTAATCTCTTGTAGTACCAGAGTAGGAGTTGGGTTTTACGCATCTCACAGTTCTGTGAGATGGTCTCTATGACTGAAGGTTCTAGAAATCTCTTCCTGTGTTCTGCCAGTAGCTTATTGGATTGTGTAAAGCCCTTACAGTTTTCCTGGTATTTTCCCATGAATGATGTGGAGAGTGGTTTCCTTTGGGAAGTAAGCAGATTGGGGAGAGGAAGCAAAGGGAACAAAATACAATAATGCAGGTGAAAATCAGCAGCAGTGCTGAGACATTATGATGATAAAAATTTCAGCAGCTGATGATCTTGAAGACAATTAGAAGAAACAAAAAATTTAAAAAGCTAAGAACATCCCAGCAATAGCAGCATATGTTCTATGTATTTATTGTTTGGAAAAGGCATTAGAATTGCCACTAGTGATATTGAAAATGTAGAAGAATGCAATGCATGTGTTCTTTCATATTTGGGAAGATAATGTTTCTGAATGATAGCTGAAATGATAGGAAACCCCCTCATTAATACTGATACTGACACTGTGTTTCTTAGATCCATGTTAGATACTGTTTTTAGTATCCATGTTATCTGTCTTTAAATGTATAATAAAATGTGTTTACATTTTACATTCCCTATCCATCCTCATTTTATCTGTAGGAATTACTTTTTTTTCTAGTTTCTGGTAACCATTCACATTTTTGTGATTAATTAAATTCCTCCCTGTTTCCTGATTCCTCTAAGGTTTTCCAAATTTTCTCACCTAAAATTCAACTTTGTTTACTGCTAATGGTAACTGTAGTCTGTTTGTCCATAACAAATGCAACTATGTGTTACTTACTTTCTTAAATAATTTTATCAGTTTTTAATACAATGACCAACTTTTTCCCATAGAACGTAATATAGATGACCTGGGCAGAATGCAGTTAATTTTCTAAGTGTTAGATATATTTTACAATTCTATTAGTGATACTTTGTTTTTAAAATGAAGGAAAAAAGCCATGATTTTTTTCTCTGCTCAATAAATAGTTGGTTACTAAATTAGACAGTAGGCTGATTGCCGTACTGCACATACTGTAACCTGTTGCTTGCAAGTATTTTGTGCAAGGACAAAACCTGTTATCAGTGTGTAGAAACTCAGGAGTTACAGATGTTTTTATTGCTACAAAAAATAAGATCAAAATATCTCGCAGATTTAGCTCTCATACTTGATTTGATCAACTGATAAATTTTCATATCCAGAAGGCTTTTCGATGAGTTCTTTGATAATTCACTTGTACTAGGCCACAGTCAAAATTTGAAGCTGCTCTTAAGTAACACCGCCTGCCTTTTAAACAGACGTTGTTTATATTAGAAACTTCTCTAAGTTACCCACAATGAGGCAAGAGTGGAGGTTTTCTGTTGGCTGCAGCATGTGATTATTTCTGTTTTGAAATACAATTCATTGTTTTAAGACTTGAAGGATAGCTTCATTGGAAAGGGTGCTAAAGTTGACAGAGAAGTAGTGTCCTCTAATTTGCCCATATGGACAACTGGTGAAGGAAAAAATACTTAACCAATTCTTCCTGCAATCAATTTGCTAACTACTTAATACACTTTAAGAATCTGGTTGCTTGCCATGTTTTATTCATATTTTAATAGAGTTCTCTATTATTAAGTTCAAATATTTTTAATTAAGAAAGAGGTAGAACCCTGTGGGTAATATTGCAAGCATGTAGATAGCTGGTAATTGAAGTTTTCCACACGTATAACTACTCAGACAATTCTGAATAAATCATTTGAACCTAGAAGAATGCGAATGTTATTATATATGAAAAAAAATCCTTTCAACAACAGGTTTTGTCAAGCTAGAAAAATTTGTAAATGCTTAATAAATACACTTCATCGTAAGGGGAGGATATGCAAATGTACAAGATAAGCTTTCAATTACTAAACTAAATATTAATTTTAGACAAATTTATGAGTATTGCAAAATTACTTCTCACATCAAAAGTGAGAAGTAGATTATGAAGTGAACTTAAATTCCATTTTCAAATTCTCTCATTGAAAATTGGCTAAGACAGTGACATTTTTTAAAGAGGATTTCTTGTGGTTGTCTTCTGAAGCTACAAAATAAATAGTACAATTTCTCCTTTATTACAAGGAGTTTACTGGACACAATGGTTAACACAGCAAATTGTCACGACATCTATTCCCTTTCTGCATATGATAAAGTGAGACCTTTAAAGGAAAAGAAAACAGTGACAATATTGAATAAGCTAGGGAACAAAAAAACACCTTTTGAATTGTTTTATAAAAATTCAAAAATATGTATTCATATATCTGTCTTCATAGATGTAAAGAAAAAGACAAGCAGATCTGGGCAATGTTTTGCTTTTTTTTTTTGCCATACTAAGAAAAATATTCTTTCAATGCTCAGTGCTTTTAGTCTGCGTAGCACTATAGTTCATGCTGTCATTTTAATGACTGCATGCCAATTGCTTCTTATATGAGGTAAGAAAGATAAGCTGAAGCATCTCTTATAATAATCAAATAAATGCAGAAGGTTTCTGTGTAGGAAAATTAACAGGAAATCAGGTTGTTCAGTAAGATCAATAAAAGTTATAGCAGCTGTACATCTAGTAGAATACTAATACATCAGATCAAAGCAGACTTTCCAGTTGTAACAGAGCTAGATTCTTATGAAGTGAATAAATAACAAATAGTAACATCATGTATTATTTTAGGATTAAAAATGGTAGCAATAATCAGGAATGAAGCTTGGATCTCAAAAGCCACAGGTGAAAAAGAGGTAGTAGCTATCCAGACAGCTTCTGTCACCTTATACCTTGTACCAAATGGCAGAGTACATTTATCTATGCCAAAAAGTTGCCTCTTGAGTGCTTGAGCTGATTCCATCTTTGCAAAGTCATTTGACTTCAGAATTTTTGATCCACAGTAAAAGATAGATGTTTGCAGTAGGGTTCAGAATTGCCTTTTCCACAACTATTTGCATAGTTGTACATGCAGCTGTTTCCATGGGAGCGCCTCTCAGTCATAAATCCTGATTTATGTGATATATTTTCTTGCTGATTGTCAGCTTCCAGGCACACTCCCCATCAGAGGTGGTTTACTGTCTTATTTCAGGGATCATTTTCTTTTCAACCAGTTATTTGTAATAGATGATTTTAAGTGAAATATAATACCATGGTAAGCAGAAGAAAATGTCCAAAATATGTGATAGAGTTGCTACTCCCAAAATGATGGGCATTTATGATGGGCAGCAGTATTTACTGAATGGTATTTAATTTCTTATCTAGAATTAAAATGGGAAGTGTAATTTTATTATTGGGATAATAACTTTCTTTCTTCCATGATACCCATGATGAAAAAACAATATGCTACATATTGTGAAATAGTGAAAGTTTCATGACATGGTGTCATTACATTTATTATTTTAAAAAGAAGGGTTTCTCCATCTGTCCTTGATCCAAAATTCTATTCCAGTGTGCATTGTATTGCACATCCTGTATTTTGAGGTCAGCACTGCAAATTAATCTCTGAGCACATCCCTAGTTAAACTTCTAAGGGGAAACAAGCAATGTAGTGTCCTTCGTTAGATGAGACTGTTCTGGTCCCAAGGGCAAAAAACCTCACAGAAAGGAGGATCAAATGAACAATAGTGGCTTTCTGATTCCCAGAAAATGCAGTTTTATTAACATATATGGAACTCCCTAAACCAGGAAAGAGTACTGTGTGTCACTGAAAGTAGCCTCCTTCTTCAGTAGTGCTGTCACATAATTTTTGTAGTGACAGTGAGCACTTTGCATATGAAATGGCAAGCAATATACATGAATATCTAGGAATCTGTACACATATATTTGTACATTATTTCCTTAAAATAAGGAAATCAACATCCAATATATTTTGTGCGCTGTATGTGTCATACCTCTGTGGAGCTGAATAATTCAGTTCATTATTTTAATCCACAAAGAAGACTTATAAATACATGTCTTGTACACCGATCGTCCCTCCTGACTGATAAACTCCAAAGCTAAAAGCCCCATTCTCTTCACTAGAATCAATGCACTGTCCTTTGGCATACTGTTAGTGTAGTGTCTGACTGCCCACTGGCCATGTTCCTCCAAATTTCTGATCACTACCTGGAATCACTTTTCAATCCAAAATGCACTGTAATTCCATTCAGAACTAAAACTAGAGACCTCAAGTATTAGATGTGTTTCTTTGTGAAATTTCAATCCATGTGGACCCTTTAAAAAATAGGTAAGTTTTTGTTAAACTAGTTCTTTAAACAAAGATGATGCCACAACAAGTTGAGTTAACTTTTTCTCACTTACAAAGTTTTCTGTGAGGCAAAGTTAAGTTGCAAATCAGTTAATCAGTGTTTTTAACTTTTTTGGCCTGGGGAATCAAGTTTATTTTAACAATTACAGTCACATTAATAATTCCATGAGCATAAAGAAAAATGAACATACAGTGATTTTTATTTTTAAAATTATATGCTAGCAAGTACCAAAATAACTGCAAATTTAGTGCTGATGTGTAGCTTTTCGGAGAAATTTTATGCTGTGCTTGACAAATAAATAAGTTATGTTGATGATGCTTATGATACCATGATAACCTAGGATAACTTTGCTTTGGATTATTTCAAGATTTGCATTTCATGCGTAACCAATTTTAGATCCTGAGTTTTGAACTTCTGAAAGCCTTCTTTTGTCTTCAGCTTTTCGTTGCAGTGAAATGGCAACTTCACCAAATACCCTAAATCCAAACTGCAGTCCGTAACAGCGGTTGAGTTCTTCCTTCCTGTAATTATGTGTAAATATGCTTGATCTTCATAACCAGAAGTCTCCTAACTAATCTGTGAATTCTGGTCCACATTTTGTTTTAATGTTACATTATAGCTTCTTGAAGGTTCCTCAAGGGATTGTCTAAGATACATTTCATTCATGTCTTTTTTCCCATGATCTTGTCTACACTGTTGACGTTTACATTTTATTTCACAGGAGTATGACTGGAAAAACTACCAGTCAAATAGATTGAGTTTGTCTGAATTGCAGATGCTGGCTAGCGTGAAGAGACAACAAAATGAAGGATTACAGGATACTGGGATCTCGTATGGGCTGAGCGCATCACAGACAGAAAACGACAATGTTAGTGTAAGTGCAACCAGTGACCATGATAAAGCAATGCGGAACTCTTGTCTCCCACCACTAAGTCTAAATACACAGTATTTTCTCTATATATTTTCTATTAATTCTTAGACTTGGTGATCTTTTTTGGTGATCTCAATATTAAAATTTCTTTGAGGGTCTTTGTTATTTAAGTTTTGTCACTAAAAGTTTTTTAAAATTTATCATGTGAAACATGAACAAAACTCATGCACTTCCAGCGGGGTCAAAGAGCAAATCTATTATATATATTCCTTCCTAGAATCCTGAATAATCATGTAGGCTGTGCAGCTTCTCACAATAGTGGCTGACAATTTGCAGGTGTATGATATAGTGCTTAGAAATGGTTCCCAAATGAATGAAACCCAGATACACCAGTCAGCAACTGCATTATAGTGTGAGTAAGGGAAAATAATTGTATCTTACAATGACAAATTCTCATTATTGAAAAGCTATTTAAAGGACTGGAGCAGGAGAACAGTGGAAAAAGCTGCAGTAGCTCTGAGCACTTAGTATGTGATCTTTCTGTGTTTTACACCTTGTCTCAGAATTTGGGCTGGTACAAAGTGGAACAAAATCACACACAGCTTCACTGTGTGGCAGGGCACTGTTATAAGAAGCAGAGGAGTATTTGTTACAGTCCACTGAAGAGTACTAAATGTATGAAATCACATAATAACATTTCAGCAACTATATAAAGGTACTTCAGGAGTTGCTGTAAAACTAGATAACCTCATGCTCCATTTCTATCTCAGCAGCATAATTCTTATCATAGGCAAGCAAGGATAAATAATGTAGCTTATGTAAAGCACACCACTCTCAGAGGCAGCTCCAATGTTAGAAGAGTAAATGCTGTTCAATTGCCCCAATATAATTTACAATACAATTGTAGAATAAATGCTCTATAATGGTTAGTGCAAAATACCTCCAGTGATCTACAAGGCCCAAACAGAAGCCTGTAGTAGCAAACTTTCATTGTGATCAACACAACAGTGTTGATTTGCATCTGGTACACTGGTAAAAAAGATTTCAAATGAGATGTGTTGGTAAGTGGGTAATTGTCCACTTAGAACTTGGTTTACAGAATAATACTTTGCAGGATATCAGAGCAACATTAGTTGAATATAACTATTTGAGATACATCAACATTACACAATTAGTTGATTTCATCATATTTCCAGTGCATTTTCTCAGTACGCACTAAATAGATTCAAACGTGATGTAAGTCTATGAGACTGGACAAATGGAACTCTATTAAATAAAGGAATAGCAGTCTCATTAATTTTTCAGTAGTTTAATTGTAAGGGAATTGATAAGAATATTTAGACATGTCAGGTTTGGTTAATACAAATTACATGACTAAAACAAAATGAACTTTTAGAGTAAAATGTACTGCTCCAGTATTCAGTGAAGCACAATGTGATTGCAAAGGCGGTGCTTTGATCTCGCTGCCTTGATCAGCTTCTTTAGCTTAAAACTAATAAAAAGTCTGAAAAGTATTTAGATATAACAAGTTAGTAATTTAAATTGTAATGTAATATAGCTTTAGCTTTTTGTATTAGATGTGGCCATCTTTCTCCACATAAATCAAGGATAAAAGGTAGCATATTTGTCTTTGAAAGAGAAGTTTTTCAAATTTCATTCAGCTGATGTACATGCTGGTATCTCATATCCAGCTTTTCATCTATCATACATCCCAAGTCCTTCTTTACCGGGCAGCTCTCAATCACTTTATCCCCCAGCGTGATGGAAACCATTATTTCTTCAACTTCCAGTTTTTACCAAGAAGTGCCCATTATATATATATTTATNGGTTGTATCTTAAATCAGTAGTATCTGTTACTTTCTCTTATGTTCTTCAAAGATAAGTAAAGAGTATTTTTACTCTGAATTTTCTTTCATTATATAAAATATTTTTGTCCCTTAGTGGAATCTATGGCAACAGCACCACCAGAAGGCAGCTTTTTGTCTATCTTTAATTTTGAAATACCTGGAATTATTTGCAAGGCAGGACAGGATATAATCATGTGGGTAGTGGAATTACTTGCCAAGTAATATTTTATATTTAAAACACATTTTTAGCGAATGTGTTTTTTTTAATCACTTGCCATTGTTAGTCTGATTTCCAGATTCATTGAAAATTCTCATGTTGCTGACTAAGGAATCTAAGAAGCCCTTCTGAATGTTAAGGCACATATATCAACCATATTGCTAACTTGCTGTTAAAAACAGGTGTCCTCCTACAACTATAAAAGAGACATACAAAACTGTGGCTTTATATCTTAGGATAGTTTACTGAAAACTGAAAATATGCTGTCAGGAGAAATCATGGAAATGTAAGTTATTTAGCGGCTACTGGAAACTAAGAGAGCCAAAAAGGAACAAAATAGTTTTGAATATTGTATATTACCCTGCGTACTATCAGTTATGAATATGAAAATATTTATCTTAAGTATAAATATTAAATATTAAAATAACATATAGTTAAATATTTATATTTTAATATTCCAGTTTTAAATGCATTTACTTTAAAGGAGACTTTGAAAACTTTGTAAAACAGCAGTGGGGTGGCACAGGTCCAAATCAAGAATATAATTATATAGAACAAAGTGTTTTGAGAGACTTCATTTGATCATGTCTTACTTGAGTGTTTCTGAAGTCTTAAGATTTATGAAATTCCACATTAACTTTGCAACAATGTGAAAAATGCAGTTTAGTATATTGCAGAGTATAATGTGAAGTTTATAGCAACACATATACACACTATGCAAGAACGTTTGCAAAGCTTACAAAATATTTCTGTCTAAATGCTTTGCTTTTTTTTTAAAGGTCCAATAAGACTTTCCTATTCTGTCAGGGACTTGCACATTCAGCTTCTTGGACGGTTGTTTCTACACTTTAGACACCACTTCTCGTATAACACAAACATTTTGTAGCAAGATCATATATAAGAGAATTCAAGGTATCTTATTGCATATGGTCCCTGATTCTCTGTCAGGAATGCAGAGAATATTCTGCAGAAGGAGAAGGAATATTCTCCTAGATTGCTTATTAAAGTGTGTAGTATTGTAATGCTCCATCAGCAGACTCCAAATTATGCTCATCACCAAGGACCTGTCTTTCAAATAAGGAGTACTTCAAGAGAAGAAAGACTACTTATTCCTGAAGCAACTTCCTAAATATAAATTCAGTCATATAAGCCTTGATCTGTTAAACATTTGGCAGAGTACTTCCAGGTTCATACCTAATTTGTGGAAGGTCTTCTGGCCTCTTTTGTGATGTTTCAGAAATGTAAGTCACTTAGTACAAAAATGATCTGGCAGAACTGAAGTCTGACAGACAAGAGGAGTGATATTTAAACCCAGAATTATTCCAACTGAGAGCTCAGTTTGACAGCCCCTGGAGGGATCTGTTCACATCAAGTCAAATTGCAAAACTGAGGAAGACTATCCTTTACTATGAAATGAGGCTAAAAATTATTTAGACAGATATTCTGGTTCATAGACTGACTAATTCACTTTCTGACTCCTCCTCAGTCTTCCACTAGCCATCATTTGGGAAACGCACTATGCCCCACCAGGCAGTGACTCATATTTGGCAGTAATTAGGATGTCACTTATCCTGAACATACATTATACAACATGCCTTCCCACTTCCTGAAATGCGGAGAACATACTTATTTTCATGTTGATTTCTGTGTAAAAAGCAAAACCTTTCTTAGTATATAATATTTATTTTTAGAATTTCATGTGCTAAATTATACAAGTGTTGTTAATGTGTGCTTGTATTTTCACTTCCTTTAAATTTGCTTCAGTGAGTTGTCTAGACCTGCATTTCAGGTGTATGTTAATCTTGGGCAGGGGGGTCTTCTGGAATCACCACTTATCTACTGAGAGGAAATGTATTTCTACGTTTTAGAATTCTTGAATTTTTATACCAGTTCATGAATATTGATGTTTCTTGCAAATAACTGGTTTTAATGCCATAAACCAAATATAATGTGAAACCTTTGGGGCACATTCTTATAATGTGTAGGTAAGATTTGAAGATGGGAAAATTATCATCTGTATGAATATTCATGAACTCTACAATTAGCTATTCATGAACAGCTTCATCATGGTTTCAAATTGGCAGGACCGTAGAGAATTGCATGGGCTTCAGCAAACTTCATTTGGGACTGCTAAGGTTACTGTTAATGGTACTTCTTAGTGAAAGAGGAACCATGCCTGCCAGCCCTATTAGCTCTGGCTCAGCATTATGTTAAGAATAGTTGGTTCTGCACAGATCCTACCAAGAGTTCCTGCAGCATGCTTCCTGTACACGTACAGTCCACACGTTTCTATCAGACAAAGCTTTGCCACCATTCACTCTCAAAAGTTTCCTGAATCTGTCAAACACTCTCACAGACAGTAGAGAATTGACCACGTAGTCAACTCCATAGTTCATTTGTATTTCCACCCAGACAAGAACCATCTGTTAAATTGTACTTCTGCACTGTTAGGATCTGAATATCCATTTTGAATTTCACAGATAAGAAGACTGTAAAATTCTAATATCAAATGCTGTGAATGTGCGTGCTCATAAAAGATCTTTTACATATTTCTAAGCATTCTGAAATGTTTGCAGAATTGTTTTCTCGCTATTATTTTTTGTTTTCCACAGCCCATCAATCAGGAGCATGACTATCAGAAACAAATGAGTCCGCTTCCTCATTCCAACCCACGGTAAGATGCCATTAATAGCCCTGGCAGTAAGGATTCAGTTAGAGTGTTCAGAATATTAAATGTGACATTCTTTGATTTAATCTTAAATCTCTATTCAATTGCTGCCTCATCTCAAGAGAGCTTTACTGTTGCTCATTTTAGGCATTGTCTGCAGTATGTCTGTGTTGTCCTGGAACGAAACACTGAATTCTGTATAGGTTGAGTGTACCACTGTGTATTTAAAGCAACTTATAGAAGCCTTACTCCTACATCCACTTCAATTCATGATTCAGCAAATCTTCCTTATCTGACATACATACACTCTTACCTATTTCATTCTCTCCCTCTTTCTGTTGAAGGCTTAAGATTAGAATTCTGTATGTAACTGTAGGTGTCAGGGAATCTATTCCTTACAAAAGATTTTAATGTTTCTTAGTAAGGGTTTTTCAATACATAGCCCAGTCAGGAGAGGGTGTTACAATACTGTGGGATGGTTCAAAGTAATCTTGTCTATGATGTTTTGGCTGGGCTGTCAAAGTCTTTAGTTTAAGCTATTTAGTTTGAAATCAGTGACAAAATCTCTGTGATTTTAATATTAAGCAAGACAAAGATAGGGAAGAGGGTGGCTATAAAGAAATAATCAAATTGAGACAATCAAAATTAATTGTCCGTTTTCAGACCTGCCTTTTGTCCGTTTTAAACAGTCTGATCAAGAGGTGCGCTTCTTTCAAAAAGTAGTCCTGTTTCACTTTCACTCGATGTCATTCATGTGGATTTTGCTTGTCCAAGTTAAACTGGACAATGTATGGTAACTGGTTGGCTCAGTTGGTAGAGCATGGCACTCTGAATTCCTGGGGTCATGGGTTCAAGCCCCATGTAGGGCATCTTGAGACATTTGGGAGGGATAGGAGGAGCAGACATTTCAAATACAACTTATCAGCAGTCTGAAATGTTATGTTATCGCCAGTCAGTTGTGCAGAATAACATGCATTTCTCCTCACACTGATGTTTTCAGTCACTTGTCTCATTTACCATGCACATTTTTGTGGATTTAAAATCTTCTTGTAAGATTTTATGAAGTGAACACTATAAATTCACACAGATGCTTAAGTTACTGCAACATGCAGATGTATGTTTCCTACTACACAATGTACGGCGGGAGTTATGGTATTACCCTGGATGCTTGTTCTCTTTCACGTATAAATCATAGTGCTTATGTTGGTCTTGAAAACCTCTCTGCCTTGGATGCTCACTATCAGTGGAGCTATCTCTATCCTTTTGAATTCTTACAATGGATGCAGTGACCAGAGACACCTAGCTGTAGTCCACAGAATAAGATCAGCTACCTTGTGACTCACAATTTGGTCTTTTATTTCAGAATCAGTTTCATAATTCTGGTGCCATTAGACTTGCCTGTATTTTAGTGCAACCTATGTTGTTTCTCTTCTTTTTGTCCTTACATAGGTTGAGTCAGGTTTTACTGATTTGTTTGTAGGCATGTGCTTAAGCAATCTGGTACCTGGTACATTTTATATACTGAAAAAAAGAATAAACACCATTGTCTGTGAAAATTAAGTATTTAATCATAACAAAAGAATATGAACAGCAACGCAGACTTGTATTTTCACTATAAATTATGACTTGGTTCTTATGCTATTTTAATCCATTACACACTGGACTGGATTTCTCTAGAATTTAAATTTCTCTAGAAGTCCTTTTCAAGAAATGCAGGCAAAGTATTAATAAAATAGCTGACTTGCAAGTGCCTCATAAATTCAGTAGCCCTTGTGAACTGACAGAAAAGCATTATTGAGCAGTAAATACAGAAGATGACAAAATTATGAGATCAGTTTGCATCATGATATAAAAAACAGGGATGATGTGACTCGAATACCATTACTCACATCATTACCTTTCATTTCTAATGTAAAACTCTGTAATGTTTTTCACAGAGGGTGTGTTTCTAAATCAGATGGAGATAAAATTAATGATAATTCTATAACTTAATTCTTAACCTGTTTTTAAAGCAAATTTTAACAAGAAATGTATCAGCAACGGGAAAATGTTGAAACATTCATAAGCCTATGATAGCAATGTAGGGGAGCAAACAGAATATTTGAACAATTATCATATGTAGATGAGTGGGTATAAATGCCATGGCATGAAGACCATTACGGGATCCACTTGCTGAAACAACAAATCCTTGGTTGTAAAGAGTGATAAAGAATTTGACATGTCTCAAGTAACTTTAAAAAGTGTTGTAGTGATATTTTCTGGGAAATGAAAAGAGAACTATGTGGAAGCTATTGTCCAGTAAATGTAGCTCCTGTCCATAATAAGATAAAAGAACAAGCCAGCAAAGAAAGCACCTGTGAAGTTAATGGAAATGCAGTCAATAAAAAGACCCAGCTAGACTCATTTTCCATTGGTTCCACTGGGTAAAGGTCGTAAGTCTGCCAAGAATATTGCTACTGCAATACAAATCACCTCCACATCATGTTGCTCTGCAAGACATAGAATCAGCTGATGAAGGGACACAGGCTGACTGCCGAGGCTGCAGAGCCAGGTGAGCAAGATGATGTGCAGTGTTTCAAGTCCTGGCTCTGCACTTCCCACCAAATGATGTGCTGTGTGGTCCTAGCTGAACTTCTGAGTTGCTGTCTTCTCTCCATATAAGATGCTGTAACCGTCTGTGTTACTTCTTTCTCCAATGTAAGGAGTAGAAACACAGAATTACAGAATCACAGAATCATCCTGGCTGGAAAAGACCCCTGGGATCATCAAGTCCAACTACCTACCCTACCTTACAAGTTCACCCCTAAACCAGATTCCTCAACACCTCATCCAAACAATCTTTAAACACATCCAGGCATGGCAACTCAACCACCTCCCTGGGAAGCCCATTCCAGTGCATGACCACCCTTTCTGTGAAAAAATTTTGCCTTAATATCAAATCTAAACTTAGCCCATTGTAACTTGAACCCATTCCCTCTTGTTCTATCACTGATTGCTTGTGAGAAGAGACCAGCACCAACCTCTCCACTATGTCCTTTCAGGCAGCTGTAGAGAGTGATGAGGTCTCCTGTCAGCCTCCTCTTCCTCAAACTAAAGAGCCCCAGCTCTTTCAGTCTTTCCTCAGAAGATTTATTCCCTAGGCCCTTCAGCAGCTTAGTTGCCCTTCTCTGCACCTGCTCCAGCACGTCCACATCTTTCTTGTATTGAGGTGCCCAAAACTGGACACAATACTCAAGTTGTGGCCTCACCAGTGCCCGATACAGGGGCATGATAACCTCCCCACTCGTGCTGGCCACACTATTTCTGATACAACCCAGGATGCCATTTGCCTTCTTGGCTACCTGGGCACACTGCTGGCTCATATTCATCTTCCTGTCTTTTAGAACCTCCAGGTCCCTCTCTGCCAAACAGCTCTCTGGCCACACCTCTCCAAGCCTGTAGCATTGCATGGGGTTGTGGCCCAGGTGCAGGACTTGGTACTTGGCTTTATTGAAACTCATACCGTTAACATTGGCCCATTGCTCCAATCTATCCAAGTCTCTCTGAAGAGCCTCCCTACCTTCTTGCAGATGAACACTCCTACCTAACCTGATGTCATCTGCAAACTTACTAATGATACACTCGGTGTCCTTATCAAGATCATCAGTAAAGATGTTGAACAGAGATGGTCCCAACACTGAGCCCTGAGACCACCACTAGCGACAGGTCGCCAGCTGGATTGAGCTCCATTATCCACCACTCTTTAGGCCCTTCTGTTCAACCAGTGTTTTATCCAGAAGATTGTGTGCTTGTCCAAGCCATGAGCAGCCAGCTTATCAAGGAGAATACTATAAATCACTATATACTCTACATCTCCTGCATTTGTACTCCAAAATAGTTGTGTCATATAGAAGGTTTAGAAGTTTCATTATAGGATATAATGATGAGTTACTTAATACAATAGCTAAATGGAAATACATAACTGTAGAATTGTTTAGATTGGAAAAGACCTTTAAGATCATGCAATTCAAGCCAGCATTTTATCACCAGTGTACTGTAGTTTAAGTCCTTTGTAGCTTTGCTACTGTGGATGTAAGGTAAGTTCTTTGTATAATTGACAGATAAGGTCCCCCAGTCTTTGACAAATGATAAATAGTCACTGACCTCACTTCATATGGGCTTGGTATGGGCTGACTAAAGCAAGCTGTCTTGTCATTGTAACCTATACGTTACACAAGACTGATCAGGACATCATCATTCTTTCCTCTACAATCTGAAAAAACCCCAAACCAAAAAAGCTAGTAACACTTTCTTCCCCTTCTTGTTAAAGGTATCTCTCCAATTATGATAAATGTTATAACTGAGATTTATTGTCATAAAAGAAATGTTTAATTGACATGGAGATCAGTGTGTTTAAGGAGGACAATAACTATAAACTTTACAGAAAAATTGGTAGATTTTACATTAGAAAAAAAATAGCAGGACCCATATCCTTGCATAGTACATTATCCGTAGTTGAGGTAATGAATCAAGAAATGGATAAATAAACTAACTAAGTACATTTTTATTGTCTTTTTCAATTTGATTATTAGTAAAATTTTGGTATTGTAGTTAAATACAACTCTGACCACTCTGTTGATGTTATTAAACAAATTATTTCTTTCACTTTACTTATAGTTTCTGCTGGAGAACCTATTGTTGCTGTAAATATTGCCATTATCATGGTGCCTGGAATTCGCAATATGTATGAGTGATGCCAGCACAAAAACACATCCACTGCAAACACTCAAATATTAAAAGTGTGTTCAGCTTTGAGACTAACATCGAAGTACTCTTATCCATCCCAGATGAAAACTAAACATGCCAGTAGCTGATCTATGTTTTATTACACCATTGAGAGATTCAGTAAGATTAAACTCACCTACAAACTGAGGCAGTAAAAGAAGAGCTGTAGCTATAGCATTTATTTGTGCTACACCAGAACATCTGCAACATGCATGCTGTGAAATTTGGACACAAAAGGTCTTTGTCTCATGTATTTAGAAGCAAAGGCTTAAATAGCAGAACAGCTTAAAGTTAAGAAGCATATTTAAAGATTGAATTTTGCAAACAAAGAAGCATATTTATTCTAATAATTCATTACAAGATCAAAGTAATACAACTCCATTATTTCTGCAAAACAGATGATATTACATTGTGAAGTATTATAAAATTACACAGCAGTTGTCAAAATAAGTGAAGATAAACAATGCATCACGAAATGTACTTTGGGCTTTCATTGTACTTGTTCAGTTATTTCACTCATCCACAAAATAGAGTAATTTGCAGTAGGTCTCCTAGTCATTAATCTGAATTAGCAAAGTCCTGCTGCATTTGTCAGGCTATAATATGCATGAAAAAGAACACGACAGAAGAAGCAAATGGCACAGGAAACATCTAATTGAAAAGGCTACATTTTTTAATCATGATGATAACAATTATAGCTGCAGAAAGGTTGTGGAGAACCAAGTGGCTAACTTGTAAAAGCTTGTTAAAATAATCCAAAAATGGCTTTCCCTTGTATAGGAATCTGAGAACATGAAAACTTGACAGCATCTATACTGAGGCTTTGACTATAAAACATGGTGCATGCTGTCAAACACGCTGTTGCATCTATGTCAATTTAGTAGGATTTACTGACAATATATTACGCTGGTTACACCCTTTTTCTGAACATAGCTGTGCTATTCAAGCTGTTGGCTGACTGTATATACAGATGAAGACTACGCAGTAAAAGTTTGTACATGCCTCTAAGAGACTGAAAGGAAGAGATTGCTGTTCTCTTGGAGAGATCTGCAGTTCCCTGCTCACAGTGCGTTGCAACCTGTCCTTCAGTACTTGGTTTAACTGTTTCTGTGGCCTTTTGCCAGTGTGTCTCCTTCCAGGGGATCTCCAGCATTTGCAGGTGCTGAGATACTTAGAAGGTCTAAGTCCAACTTTTGACCACTCTTACAGCTTTGAGATTTTAGGAGGAGTTCACAGGGCAGGCAAGCTTCAAAGTAGGTTTGTACCAGTTGTATTGTTGCTTTTACTGGAGATAAAAAGCTACTAATCAGCCCCTCATTTATGTAAATATGTATTTATTCCTCCTGAACTGGGGGCTTATTTAAACACAGACAAACCAGGCTTGTTGATTGGCATTGCATATGCATACAACATTTTCTTCCGAGTAAAACTGAGTTTCCACATCTTCCTTCCCTGCTGTCCCAGTATAATTTGTGCAACTGTCGAGTTTGGTTCCTTTGTGTTATTTTACATTTGTTGTGGGCAAGTTTGAATAATGAAACTGACATAGAATACTTCTTACCTTGCAGCTTTGTGCTCTATTGTTCACTGCCTGAATATACTAAAAGGTCAAAGTTTTCTTGCATATGTATTTCTTGCATGTGTACTTTTCTGGAAAAGAAAGGTAGTTTTCACAGACTCAGAACATTCAACAGCATCACCTTTAACAAGTCTGATAATATTAAAGTTAGCGCTCTATTGAGTCTTGTCTCTCCATTGATTTTTAAAAGCCTTCCGGCTCCGTGTCATCCATTAAAAGTTAAATGGAATGTAGTCTACTTCCAGGATACACAGACCAGTAAGGTGCTGCTGGTGGCTGACTGTGGAGCAAAAGAATTACTTTAATTGCATCAAGACTCATTAGGTACTATAGTCAGGTATTTGCTGAACTGGTAGAATATTAAAAAATAAATTTTTTTAATCAGTGGTTTATTTAATTGTTTAAAATACATTAAAAAGTAAGTACACCCTACTGGACACTTCATTAAATGTGGAAATCCATTTGATTCACTGATCAATGAGTATCTGATGTAGTTATTAGAATTTACTTGCTTAAAATGAAGTTAACATGAAGGAATGGTAATACACCTTTACAGATTTATTACTTGACATTTATACAGCTGATCTTCCAATAAGGAATCCAAACTGGCAAAGAAGAAAAGGCTAGTATTTTACTCAAGTTAGGTGATAAAAGCACCCGTTTTCTCAAATGGTGTTCATTCTGTTGCTAGATTGTATTGACACTATAGTCTAGCCAGCAAGCCAACATGGTGATGAACTAGAGATTTAGTCTTTAAGTAAATTATGTTACTGTCTTTAACAGAAGCCATGATACAAGTTTCATGTATTTAACTACAAAACATTGAACAAATAGCACAATATATTAATTACTAAGCAGTTAAACCTCCAAATTCAGATAATTTTGTATTTTTAGAACTAGGTAAATTACTGTGTATGTTTTTAATGACCTGCATGAATTTATCACTTGAACTTTGATGTAAGAAAAACGGGATAGCATTAACACATCAAACTTTTAGCTAATACCAGACAATGTGATTATACTGTAGACACTTGTAGTGGCACCTTACACTATCTATCTTAATATGTAGAATTCACAACTTCGTTAACCTCAAATCAAGTAAGAGAGTTAATTTACAGTTTGAAGACTTTAAGAGCAAATTCAAGTCTTCCATGCACAGTTTCATGTGTACTTTTTATGAGTTCTTTTTTAGTTATTGATTGACTGAAAAGTAAATAATTTTGGTTTTAGGGAGGACTGTCTGCCTCCATTAGAGTTGTGGTGTTTGGCAAGCTGGTGCTGAAGTGATTTGGAGAAAGGAAAAAGCATTCTGTAAATATGCTTGTGATTTTCTAAATCTTCATAGTAGCCAAAAAGGAAAGTCCCAGTAAGGCATACAGTAAATGAAGATATTATGCATTAGGGATGGAATGAATCTGTCACTTTGACGGATTGTGAGGCAAAGAACATATTAACAGATTACTCATAGTCAGAATGCAGCTCACTGTGAAAAATGTGCAGGAAATGATAAGCACTGGTTTGTGCTGATTTAATGATATTTTGAAACTGCAGTACTCCAAGACAATAATACAATGTAGCTCGTGGCTTGCATTTTTTTAATCATCATTGTACTGCCAGTCTATCCTTAAATACTTTTTAAATAGAGATTTCAATTTCTGTAAAATCATATGGATGTGTATATTTATGTTATTTTTCAAGATTTTTATGAAAATGTGCTTTCAGAAATTTTGGGTTTATATGTATAAGTATACTCTATATTCCTTTGGTAGTATTACCATCATCTTTTGTATACTCGCTCCATTTTTCATTTTAAAGAGACTGTTTTTCCCACCCGGAGCTGAGTGCCACTGAACAGTTATTGATGTATAGATTAACACTGAATGGTTCCTGGTTTATGGTATGTTTATGCGAAAACTTTAAGAATGTTCAAAAACTGAAATTGTTTAAAGCATTTTAGATGCCATAATGGACAACTTAAGGCGAAGATTACTTTGCAGTTATTGCAGACATAAGTAGTGTGG
Source organism: Rhinopomastus cyanomelas (assembly GCA_013400115.1). Taxonomy (NCBI): domain Eukaryota; kingdom Metazoa; phylum Chordata; class Aves; order Bucerotiformes; family Rhinopomastidae; genus Rhinopomastus; species Rhinopomastus cyanomelas. The sequence continues at coordinate 612,727 of VXBP01010234.1, forward strand.
GATCTGAAATTTCATTTCATCATTTTTGCAAATAATATTATTGCATTTTGTACATAACAGAAACAAATCTTATTATTGATAGCTTACATAAGTATTTCTTTAACTGTTTTATCTTCTTTATCTCTATGGAACCATTTCTATTTGAAAAGAAAGCAACTTCCCATTAAACATACATAATTAATATATTACAAAGCTGAACCTAAATAGGTGCATGTAGATAACCTGATATAAGTTAGTGAAGTTATACATATGTGTGAGAAGTTCAGCAGGTCTGAAAATAATTGAAAATTCAGATCTGCTAATCTCGAGGAGCCTAATAAGTAATGCATGCTCCAGAAAAGAAGTAGCAGGGAGTAGGTGAGGGGTCTTATAAAACGAGGTAATTTTACTGATTTCTCTAAGCCTCTATCAACTGTTCTTAAATAGATATAATTAAAAATCAAAAAAAGTTACAAAAATAGTTCTTCATCTTAGTTGGATTGGGTAGACTGAGGGAATTGGAGCTGTTGAGTCTGGAGAAGAGGAGGCTCCGACATGACCTTATTGTGGCCTTCCAGTATCTGAGAGGGGCCTATAAAAAGGCTGGGGAGGGACTATTTAGGATGGCAGGTAGCGACAGGACTAGGGGGGAATGGAGGAAAGCTGGAGATGGGTAGATTTAGAGTGGATGTGAGGAGGAAGTTCTTCACCGTGAGTGAGAGCCTGGAATGGTTTGCCCAGGGAGGTGGTTGGGGCCCCATCCCTGGAGGTGTTTAAGGCCAGGCTGGATGGGGCTCTGGCCAGCCTGGTCTAGGGTGGGGTGTCCCAGCCTGGTCGAGGGGGTTGGAACTGGATGATCAGGTGGTCCCTTCCAACCCTGAGTGATTCTGATTCCATAACTTCTCCAGTGAAGTGATCCTGCAGTGGCAGGGGGATTGGACTAGATGATCTTTCGGGGTCCCTTCCAATCCCTAATGATTCTATGAATATATGGTCTATAGTGAATGACCTTTTTTATGAGTTGGCCCTTTCATTTAGTGGGTCACAGTAAGGTATTATTTTAGCATGTGCAGCAGAATTTGCTTCATGTGGTATCAAGTATTACTGAATACCACAGGAGTATGTGCTGAGTTTTTAGGTGATAGTTGCACAATATGTCAAAGCCTGGTTGGACTTGGCTTTGCACAGCCTGTCCTAGTGGAAAGTACCCCTTGTCCATGGGCATGAGGCCTACAACTAGGAGATCTTTAAAGTCCCTTTCAACCCGTTCCATGGTTCTAAGATTTCGAAGAATCTTGTTTTCCTTAAAATATTTTTCGTTCATAGGCTGTCATTCTCTGACCCTCAGTCAAATTACCTGTTGTAGAAAAAAATCAGCAAATGTGCACAATTCTGTTCTCATGCTCACAAAGATCTACTAACTAGTTTATGCAGTTAAATATCATGCTTTGTGTTGGTTGTACTCTTCAGATACTTATAGTCCATTTGCTGTGTTTTTAATTATATAAAACTGATGATTTTTTTTCATTCCCTGATTTCATATAATGTAGCCGTGCCTTGGATATTTTTAAGTATATTGCTAGGCTGACTGAATAATTTGAATGTTGCTTTCAATTCCTTTATATATTGTTGGACAAAAACACACCAAAACTTTGAAGCATTTTAATTTTGTTTATAATGTGGTTTCAATAAACTCACTGATTTAATTAATATAAAATTAATCTGATCCAAAAGAAATATGATAAACTATGCCACCTCAATTCACAGTAAAGTTAAAAGTCTAAGTGGTTTTCTCAGTCCATTTCTAGTCTTATTCAGCCTTCAGTCTCATGTTCTACTAAGATAGACTAAAATGAAAAATCATCTGTAAAAACTCAGAAGTATCAAAGGTGTTCTGTAAAATTTAAATCAAACCCTTCTGATTCTTCAGATTTCTGTTGATGGTAATCATTTTGCTACATTGTCATTTATATTCTTCTGCTTAAGAAAACATCCCTAATTTTCCCAATATGTGATGGATGCAGAGTTCTTCAACGTTTTAACATGCTGTCATAAAACCAAAAACAATGCTCAGCAGTTCAGAAATTCCTTTGCTTCTCATCACACCTCAGCTATCACATGATATTTCAATGTATGGTGATTATTTTCTGACAGTTTGTGGGTTTTTTATATACCCTAATATGACAAGATTATATAGTATTTTTAATTGTATCCTGGTATGGAGCATAGCTTTTAGAATAATGATGAATTGCAGTGCAGGTGTTAAAGATGCACAATACTTTGGGTGTGTGTGAAAGCTCTTCTGAGCTTTCATACAGTCCAGCTCACAATGTGAAAAAACAACACTTAGAATTCCACATTGTTATCAGGAAAGCTCTGAATAGTTTATTGCAAGTTGATTGTATTGATTACAGCTGCAGGCATTGATAGCATAAGTAGTGGCTTTAATTAGTCAGAATGTGTGATTAGCTTTCCTAGTTTTAGGAAATAAATTAGCTGCTTAAAGGACTTCTCCCAAAAAAGTATTCTTTATTCAATCAGAATAAAATCTAAATGGGAGCACAGGCCACAGTTTGCATTTCTCAGAATGTTGCCAGTTGTCTCCATGCTGGACTCTAATTTTAGACAAGATCTACACATTTTTGAGGACTTTTTTTTTAATTAACGCTGTCTCACGCAGACACGCCCACTCACTTCAGTTGCTTCCTAAAAGCAGCTGCATATTTCATTGTGGAAAAAAACCTGTCTTGACTGTGAGACTACATCTGTCAGGATTACCATTGTAAACCCACTGTTCAGAAGTTTGTCACTCATAAATGAGTTTTTTACATATGTAGTGTAAAATGTTTCAACCCTAAAAGTAACATTAAGTCAATTATGAATCCAGCTGTAGTTGATTTGATTACTTGTGTTGTAAGGTTGTGTTGAAACAGCAAAACTATTTGTCTTGGACACTGAGAGTAAAAAACACTGAATTGAGACTTGCGAACGAATCTCTGTTGCTTCTATAATAATTATTATTTTCTCCTAGAGAAAATAATTCATCTGCTGAACCAGATGCATAAAGATGAAATTGAAATCCTTCATACAAGAGTTTACTCCAAGAAATGAAGGGTAAAATCAAAGACAAAAATCATCGAGCTAATCACAAATCACTCCATCTCTGATCCTCAGACTTGATCTTTCATAAATATCTGAAATTTCCTGAGTAATAAGAACTATTCATTTAGTAGAAATACAGGTTTAATGGCACATTATTACTTTGCTCACTCAATGTTCTCTAAATGAATTGTCCCTTTTTCATGGGAGGTAATTGCCTTATTATCTTTCTTTCCTTCTTACTAACATCCTCTCTGCTTTCCAGGTGCCAACTGTTTTCTTTAGAAATTCTCTGATACAAATTTTATATGAAAAACACATCTCTTTAAACTCTCCAGGTTTGTGCCAGTCCTTAAAACATTTGTTGGTCTGACTGAGGGAATTCTTTTCAGAAGCAAGCACTGTCTTTCCTGTGCCCTTGCACCACTTTTGATTCAGCAATCTTCCTAGCAAAAATATTCAAATTCTTCTCTGGATCTCAAACATCACAGTCTTTTAATAAAAGTGTTGTGAATTTGGAAGAAAAGGGTAGCTTGGGAAGTGGAGATGTAGATTAGTGCTAATACTTCTCCCTTATGTTCCCTTGCCACCATTTCCCCAAGAGATTGCTACTGCATCGTTTTTCAGTGCAGTTGTAGAGGATCAGGTAAGTGATAATGTTTTGTGCTCGGTGACTCACCTCCTGTGAGCATGGTCAGGCTCTAGTGTTCAGACTTACGTTGTAGACAGCACATATCACACATGAAAGTGACAGAAATGGACATATGCAAGTGACAGAAATGAAAAATACGTTCTACCATGCCCTTGGCTATTGTAGCATGCATTTTACTGTCACTCCTAAAAACTTGTGAAGCTTTGCTGAGCCCTTGCTTGCATTGAAGGAATGCATGCAAACATCGTGAGCAATGGCACAGATCTAATAATGACATGCCTAGGCAAGCACATTGCTGTGTGGATTATTTGTACCAGTTCTCACTGGCATTAGCAGCCAGCAGAACAGCAGAAGAGATGAAAGACTGGTTGTGAAGTTGGCCATATATGTGAAAACAATATGATGGTGTAGAAAAATTTTGAAGTATGTTTTTTACATATTGAAATGATGGAGAGTTCAACACCTCTTCCTTTAAATCTGCTTTACTACTTGCTGGATTTCTACACCAGCAGTTCTGTTTCCTGAGGCAGAAAATTAGTTTTTTCCATTTTGACTGCAAACAGATAAGTGGTTGTCCCCCGATTCACCCCAGATTATGCCTACATGGCAACAGGAGATGATGTGAAATCAATAACAAGTCCAGAAGTAGCAGAAAAACTAACACAAAAAAAAGGCATTTGGCATATTTTAGCAATTATAACACGTGACTGAGCCTTGCCAGATTCCTCTGTCAGAAGCAAATCTTACATGAGATCATCAGAGCTTTTCAGAAAGGAGAAGTACATTACCTCTTTACTTGGTGTTGGACAATTGAGTTGAGACAATTACAGCCTGGCAATGTAAAGAAATCTGTCAAGTTTTCCCTTCTCAATGAAGCCATGAATATTGAAGTTGCCTCTACAGCTCTGGCTCATCTCCCTAGCCTCTAGCACAGGTCTGCATGCAGAATGTTCTTGTGCCAGCTGCTGGAACAGGCATGGCCAGACATAAATTGAATCAACCCCAAACCAAGTTTATTTTACTCTGTAGAGCTGCACTATTCCCATCAGCATGAAGCAAACAAGAGGTTATTTAAAGACCCCTTTTTCCATTCCCCTTGCCTTGCACTAAATAGTTTGGATGGATCTGCATCTATCAAAATCAGATTATTTACTGAAGTCTCTCAAATTCTGTGTCCAAGTGTCAGCTTGCAATTTGTTAGTCTAGGTGACAGTTATATGGTAGCTTTAACATTTTGTACCTCTTTACTGTTGAAGCAGAGAGGTGGGAACTTACGGAAACATCAGCTGTGCAATGTCTCATTTATGACAAGAATTACAAGAGATCCTAGCTTTGTGACTTAGACGTGACCTTCCAGGGGCATCTTTCTCTGATGGACAGTATAATACAAATGAGTTTCTGTTGCAGTTTGAAAATTGCCAGAATTTTCAGATGTATAGATTTGTGCTTTCATGAAGAAAAAAGTTATGTTGCTTTAAGATCCACCCCCACCTCCGGTAACCTGTCCTGGGGGAGGTGACACTGTAGAATTATCCCAGGTACCTGCCCTTGAAGGATGGGCTAGGTGAGAATGTAAAAACGGGGGGTGATCTTAGCCCTCCCTCTTTTTGCTGAGGGCTTCTAGCCCAGCACACCCCACACACACGCTTCCAGGGTTGTGGGGTGGGGAAAGACTGGCCCGGCCCCGATCCTGGCTCAGCAGCGGTGGCACTAGCTTCAACCCAGCCCAGTCTGGAGCTGGCACCACAGACCAGAGAAGCAAGATCTTAGTGCCGATCAACCATCCCCCCAACCACGGAGCAGCCATTCAGTGACCCATGGTGAGCTGAAGGGATTATTCCCCTTGCCCCCTGGAGCTGACAGAGGAGGAGAGAGGAGAAGAGGGTCATGGAACCCTCTCAGCCATGTTTGCAGAGTGCAGAGCGGTCCTTGCTGACACAGCCATGCAGTTGGTCTCCATCCTGGGTCCTGTGTGTGGCTGGGGCCATGCAACCACCGCTGCCGCCATCTTAGAGAGCACTGATCAGCAGGAAGAGAGACTCTTTGTCATTTCTGCCGCTGAGGAAAACTAGGGATGCTCAAGTATTGGGAAGAATTCCTTCATGCTTAGCTGAAGAAAGTAGATGGACTCAAGAATCGTTAAGCCTTGGGTATGAAAGACAGAGTCTGGGTTCTTTGTTTGAAAGCACGTCTCCTGCATCGAGGGATGCAGGTCAGGTGCTGGAGAATCAGGCCTGCCTGATGAGTGTTGAGCTGGAGAAGCTACACTGAAGAACTGAAGTATTCACCAGTCTGGACAGCTGAGGGTGCTGCTGTTTGCAGGCAGGGGTGACACGTGAATAGTAGAGAGGGTGGTGGTACTCATCTCTACTCGACTGACATGTTCTTTTCCCAGGTCTCTAATGTGAAAAAACCCAAGGACCTATACGATAGCGATCTCCCACTGTATTTTTCTCAGAATATGTGATGGCAGTTGTGACAGAGTTTCTAGTTTGTGTGCACGGACTTGCTTAACCTCTTCTTCTTTTCCGTATACAGTTATAGAGTTAATAAACCCTTTTCCATTTTCCCTAATCTGTCCATTGTCTGGCAAATTTTATCTGAGATCTCATCGAGACCTAACTGCTTTGTTTCCTACTCCTTTATCTTTAATTGTGGCCTTGAACACACTACACTTTTTCAGTGCAAGAATCTGTTGCTCAGCTTGCAGTAAACAGCAGTCATGATAACAGTTTAAACAACTGTTTTGTTTTCCTTTTCTGAGCTGTAGCAGAGACAGTGTGTCATAAAGTGGTGCATCAGAAATGAACATTGAACTTTGCATACATGTATAATAACGCAAAAATCATTTTTAAAAGCTATGACAAAGTAGTGATAAAAATTGCCTATTAAACTGAATAGGTGAAGAAGTTTCTTACTCCCACCTCTATGATAAAGAACCCATCAAATTTTTTTCTTTACAAAAGCAAAATAGATGTGTGACAGCTATGATGAGAAGAATCCTCTGTATAGTCTTGCTAGTGGCTAAGGTCATATTCTGTTCAATAACAATTATTTGTAATTTTTAACATTATAACAAAAAATCACTATAAACATTGATAATGTATTTAACAGAGGTTTTTTGCAATATCAACAATACTTTCAGCAATAACATCTTGACTTAATCTAATGTTTCTTTCTTAAAAACACTTCATAACAGTTACTGTTATTCTTAGTTCTGACAACTAATTCCATCATTTTATTGAAAGATTTAAAGTTAAATTAAATTTGAAAGATTAAATTATTTAACATAAATCAGGATGGAGCCAGGCTCTTCTCCGTGTCATCTAGTGATAGGATGAGGGGCAATGGTTGTAAGCTGGAACATAGGTGGTTCCACATAAATATGAGAAGGAACTTCTTCACAGTGAGGATGATGGAGCACTGGAACAGACTGCCCAAGGAGGTTGTGGAGTCTGCTTCTCTGGAGACGTTTAAGACCCACCTGGATGTGTTCCTGTGTGACTTGGTCTAGGTGATCCTGCTGTTGCAGGGGGATTGGACTAGATGATCTTTTGACATCCCTTCCAATCCCTAATGATTCTGTGATTCCCACAGTTAATGACCACTGAGTTGCTGTCACACTGCTTGTAGCATAATTTTCATCCTGAGCTTAGCTTGAACTCACAACTTACCCAGACTGTGAATGATAAACCACTTGCTATGTCAAGGCTTCCAGCAGTGCCAAGTCAGTGGAAACCAAACACATCTCTTGTGACTATCTTTAATCTATTCTCCCTAGAGAGGGTAAGGATTTTTAGTTGAATTACCTCCACAGTCTCTCATCAAAAACAGGTTTTTATTTCTAAGAAGACAACAGTCATGAGTCACGTAGGCTTTCTTCGTATAGCTCTGTAGATCATGGATCACACCTCATGTGCACCTTTTACTAAGAGCAATGCCAGATTAAGTCTGTAAAGCAAACCTGACTTAAACTAGAGATTGTAGTGTGAATGGAACAGGTGAAAAGGCTGAAGAAGGAAAGAAGCAAACCTTCACATTTAAGAATTCTATTAACTGTAAAAATTACTTTAATCAAAATCCAGCTTGATTTTCTTTCATCATACTCAAGAACCTGCAATTTATTTTTATTTTATTTTTTAAATGATCAAAATAATTAATAATAAATTATTAATCAATATAATAATAGAATTAATAGACACAAACTGTGGATTTATGAATGATACTTTGATTTGTATTTTTCAGGGACTGGTTGAACATATTGAGCTCCCCCATCATTCCTGGAAGCCAGCAACTGGAAAAGCACACTAAATCTTCAGCAGATCAGAGTATTCCAGGTAGGAATGATAAAGATCTGGGTAGAAAGACATTTCTAAATGCTGTTTCTGTAGTGCTTGTGCTGCCTTTTTATAGTTTTCTATACTGCTACATTTTGGTTCCAAGTTCTCTCATGTATTATTTTCAGCTTAAGCTAGCAGAGTTTTCCATGCAGTGTTATTTACCTTCTGATAAAAGAGTAACTTATGCAGTTGCAGTTTCTGGATTTTCTGGCTTGCTATGGGTTAACTTACTAAAAATGCATTTTATTTGTTTAAAATAAGGAGTATATGCTAATGGGGATGGCAAACCTAAGAAAGGAAGAACACGAAGACTAGACATACTTACTCAAAAGCACAATTACACTTACATAAGTGATACTTCTCCTCTGAAGTAAATTTTCTGACGTAGCCTTAAATGAAATGTCAGTGTGATTTCCTGAGCAAAGCCTATTGTCACCACCTAAAGTGTAACAGGTTTTTATTAGTAGTGGTTGCTTAGAGAATGGCATAGAACATAGCTGAAACAGAAAAATCAACAACAGAATAAAACAAACAGCTTATTTTCTTCAAATGCTCTTTTTTCCTTATTGGTTGTCTTAGGAAACAGGGTAGGTAACTACATTTTCTTCCTGAAGTCTGAGAAATTCAGTGTGAACTCTTGTAACTGACCTGTGTATATTGGCTGACTGAAAGATGAAGATATCTCAGTGATCTACCCTCTGAAATAGATTATGCCCCTTGAATTGGGAATGTTTTAATAGATCTGTGTTTGTAATTGTTTGTGACAGCAAAACAAGATTTTGCTGTCAGAAAGGGGCCATATTTTGAAGAATCAAATATAATATGGCTTGTTGACAGTCCTCAGAAAATCAAAGGGAACCAGGCAGTGATCCTTAAGGTAAAGGCTTGTTGGATATAAATTTGTGGTAGATCCCTGATAATTTCTTTATGTTAATGTCATTAAATCCAAGACAGGATACAGTAAAGCTAGATTTCTGTAAATTTGAAAAATTGTGTTATTAAGTTTAAAAAGTTTTAGAAAGAAGCATGCTTGGGAATGTGTCAGATTTCTTCTGTTATTCACACTAGAATTTCCAAACTGTTTTCTTATATGCTGAAGTATTTTACATCTTGTGTCTGTGATTGCAGGTTTGGAGAACAGAAAATCTCTCTCTACCACAGCTTATTATTTTTCAAATCTTTTTATTACTTTATTCAATTAAGCTAAATTCTGTGTCATGTACAATATTTGCAATCTTAGTAGCTTCACATAGCCAGATACTCCCAAAAAAAATGCCATGATGTGGAAGTGATCAAGCTTCATTTCCCCAAAAAGTTGGAAGAAATAAGAGAGAACAACAAAGGCACTCTATAGCCTTCTCTCCCCAAACAGAACAGTTTGGGCTTTTTCTGAAGCACTGGGCACCCTTCCCTATTAAAGTTGCAGAGAAGAAGCAGAGTAATTGCCGTTGTGGGTAGGGAAGGTCTGACTGGCAAAGTAAGGGAGTACCTGTACAGTATGCAGCATCTTTGAGCAACTCCAGGCCTCCCTTTCTCATGGTGTACTGTCCTTGGAAAATATTGTCCATGCACTATACTTTGGACATAATAAGGTGATGTGTGAAAATGCAGTTGCCATGTAGGACAAGCCTATCAGATTAGTTTGTAACCACTAAATATTAGAATCTGGGTGTTTTACTAGATATCTTGATTTTTTTTAAAATCTTGCTGGACAATGGTAACTAAATGGCTTGAAGTATCATTTTTGAGAGAGATGCTAAATAGGTCATGCCCTGTGATATATCTCCATCACTTTGGAAAAAATGTATTTTCTTAATCAGTTCACTTCAGGCTAGTTATTTGTGTGACAAAAATAACTAGTTTATTACTGACATTTAAATACCAGATCTGATCAACAGACTGCATGCTCAGCTTCATTCCAGAAAATTATGCTGCCCTACTCTTTTTTGTTGCATTAAATACCATTAGAAAATTAGTTATTTCCCATGTAGAGAAGTTATTTAAGTGTCACAAGATTGCGTGTGAGTGTAAAATTTGTGTGTGTGCTGTAAAAATTATATTTCTTTCTAAAAATTGTATTTAGAGAAACATTTTAAGTTGGGACATAACTTTGGGGGAAGAAAGGTGATCAGGTATTTTACTGTCTACTTCCTTTCTTAACTTTTGCACCATCCACAGTACACTATTAACTAGGAAGATGTAACGAGAAGTAGTCTTCTATTCAACAAGTTTCACAAGAAAATCAATTTGTACTTTCGATAAATGCCCGTAGACTTCTTTCTTATTTATAGATTATTTCACTTATCTTGACACGACAAGTCATAGAAGAAAGTTTCCACAGTAAGTGACAAAGGCAGAGTTCATTGTATCTTGTTACTTGTCTTAAGATAGTGTTCTGGCAACTGCTGCACTAAATACTCTTCTTTCTTAGACCGCAGCTGTTGCCAATAGCCATATGGTAACCCTGCAGTACATAATTGCGTTATAGACTTGAGCACTGTAGTTCAATGTTCAAGGATCATATCAGAATAAATATCAGCAGTGTTCTTTTCAGCATCCCTTCTGCTGACAGCCGATCTGTTACAGCTGACTTAGATCAGGGTCAGAATATTATCCATGTACCTTGAAGTGAGATTTGCTACAAGCCATTTTGTAATATTAAAACCTAGAATACAATAAAAACACATTCATGTGAAAAGGGAAACTCTTTATTTTCATTCTCCAAACTGTGGTGTCTACGTGTAAACACTGTTAACATAATCCAGATAACAACTCAGTTACTTGTACATTGATTTGAGAGTTCAGAAAAAGCTGATACATGCCTTCTCCATTTTTTGTTGCCTCAATTTGGGCATCTTGAGCAAAAGCCTTTCTCCATATAAATATTCCCTATGATTTCACTGGGGCAAAATTTTATGTAATATGACAGATATTCAGAGGTATTAAGAATCTTCACTCTTCTTTCATCTCAGAAATATAAAATATTCAGCCTTCATAACATATATTACACACTTCAGTTTTATTTAAAAATCATTCTCTAACCTTATTCAGGCTGTTTAACCGTCATGTTCAAAGCAAACTGCCAGGAGATCTTTACAGGGAGTCCTGAGCAGCTTTAACCCTAGAACTGCAGATGGTGGCAGCACAAAGAGCTATGGAAATTTTCTTTGAAAGTAACTTAAAAGTTAATTTGGCCATGCACACTTCATTCCTACATAGAGAATTATGGGATCACAGAATGGTTTTGGTTGGAAGGAACCTCAGGATCATCTGGTTTCAGCTCTCCTGTCATGGGCGGAGATACCTTCCACGCAACTACCTTGTGCAAAGCCCTGTCCAGCCTGGCTTTTAACACTTTACAATGAAGGGGCATCACAGCCTCCCTCAGCTGCCCTTTCTTGTGCCTCACCACCCTCACAGTGAGGAATGTCTTCCTAATTTCTAATCTAAATCTTCTGTCTTTCAGTTTGTAGTCATTTCGTGGTGGGGTTGCACAAAATACACCCCTTGAAGGCAGAAAGATGCCTTCTAACACAGCCATTGCACATTAGTTGAGTCTTGTAGAAAAACGACAGAATTTTAGGAAGTAGAACAGGAGCAAGGTTTTCTTAAGACTTTTTAGTCTGTCCAAAACCAAATACTCCATGGTGCCACTGGAAATGTGTGACAGCATCTAGAAATGCCTTTAAATGTATTTGGGGATACTGTGAGATGCTGAAAGGAGTCTAACTTTAAAAACAAGACACATCTAGGAGACTAAATTCACTTCTTGCTCAAATGAAAATACATGCAGTGAATTATTGCTTTATAGGTATAAACCCAGCTAGTCCTGTGTGCAATTTACTTCTGATTTTGTATGAGTTTGAGACGTACAAGGGAAAAGGTATAACTGTGATAAGACTGAATTTCTTATCCCTAAATCAAAGGTTTATTGAGGCCAGTTCCAAGGTAAAGAGAGGAGGAGACTTAAGCTTAGAGAAAAAAAGGAGAATCACTTTGAAGAGAAGCACAAGTGGGAAAAGCAAAATACTAAAACTGAGGAATATAGTGGAAATAACATGGTTTAAGGTGAAAATGTAAGTCTAGTGTGAAAGAAAAAAACACGAGTAGCATTTGTTTGCACACTGTGGTCTGAAGTGTAGAAAAAGACATTCAGTCCTGCACCTTCTTTCTGCACAACTTAATTTTTCCCAAGAGCTATCCAAAGATGCCATCTCAGTTAACCTCATTTAGCTTACAGTCTTGACAGAGCACCCACAGCAGGGAGGGCAACAATTTAACTTCACCTTTTTCCCTTTAGTTACAGTCAAAGAAAGTTTCTTTCTAATGGCATTTTTTTCTTGCTGCTGAGGAAACAAAAATGAAATCTCTTCCAAAGCGATGGTGTGCACACTTGTGTATGCATTGGGTGCACCAACCTACTTTCTGGTCTCTGGATAATGTAACCTATATATCGTTGTGTGATCCTGGCTGTAAATAGATTCCAAGCGTTGTGGAAGTGCTGCTGTTAGCGTAACAGGCCATTACTTATTATGAAGTATTAGGGCATAGAAAGCGTTTTGTTTGTATTAGCTGTCTGAGAACGAGACAAACATTCATGATGAAATTTGAGATACGTATTGTGTTCAACTGAATTATTTCCTATCAAAAGGCTATTGATGTAGGTTTTATGAAAGACAGCTTTAGAAAAGGAGCTACAATATACAAAGGATCCATAATGCAAGTCACTATGGCTTGAGCAGTGTGGTTTAGGCTAAGGATTCATCTCTGTTACCTGAAAACATTGCATTTTGTATCACTTCAGAAAACCTAGATTTAAAGCTGTTTTGTCTTGAAAGAGTCGTATTTCCTCCCTGATACTGAAAGCTCCTTTGTACAGATTTACCTGTATCAGACATGTAGGTGGGATATTGATAACAGACATTCAGATTCTTTCATTCTTTACAGGCCTTGTGTAGGTATTGACTGTCTTTGTTCATGCTGAAACATTATTGCTTAAGAAGGGCATTGAGAAAAGTATCACTTAGGAATACTTTGATCCCCTGTCATCAAAGGTACTGCTGATGAAGTGGTCTGTTGAACTTTGTAAAGTCTGGTTGTTAAGCAAACTCAGACTGACGTCATTTCACCTGAACTAAATGCCCGTCTTCAGAAATAAAATCAAAATGTGATTTGCTGTTTTCTTGAAGATAGCGGTTCAGAAGTCAAAAGATTTTACACTTTGAAGAAAAATTCTGTCACATTTGATGGAAAGACATTTGCACGTTATTGTCTAAGTGAATAAGAGTGATTTGTTCTTACTTTCTTACTTGACACAGGTGAAGTTGACAGCACTGAAGAAGATGAGGAGGTGTTGACCCTTTTGTATGACCCATGTCTGAATTGTTACTTTGATCCAAGTTCGGGGAAGTACTATGAATTGGCATAATCAATCATAAGAGGATTTAATTTTGTATTCAGAGTAGGTTTATTTTTAACCATTTGGAAAGTGTAACTGAGCTGTATAATTTATTGTGTAACTTAAAACTTGAATTAAACGATAGCTTTGCAAGGAAATGAATGTGTTTTGTAAATAGTGTTTTATTTTTATAGTGTTGTATTAAGTTGTAATGCAGTGGAAAATCACATCACATAGAATTTCCTTGTGACTAAGACATTTATTCGTTAGTCTGATTTATTTCCAATATTCAAAGGTTTTATGTGGAAACAAATGAAGTGGAGTTAAGAAAGTTTGTGGTGTTAGTCTGCAAGTTCTGGTTTTCTCAAAATATTTTGTCATTACTTACCTACTGTGCATTTTTAATTGATTCTGAGTTATCTTACTCTTTGCACAATGTTGTTCTTCAAAGGCCACTGTTAATGTTTCATAAGCTCACTCTCCTCCCTTTAGAAACCAGAAAGGCAGCATTTTTCTCATCTTTAATAAATTCTCTGCTGTCACATGTAACAGTAATGGGATGATGTGTAAGCTGTAGGGCAGTGTGGTGTGTACAGTGCACCGCGCTTCAAGGTGTGTGCAGGGACAATGTGTAACAGACCACACTAGGGTAAATACAGCAGGCTCTGAGAACACTAGCAACTGTCTGCTTTACTGATGTCATTTAACACAGGACTGAAGAGCAGTGTTTGCTTCAACACTCAGGACTTGGAACCTTGTTTCATGTAAGGCAAGAAGGTGTGTGTGTGATTCATACAGGAAGCTGTACTCAGGGTGTAGGTCCTACCTGTTTGTACAAGTTTTTCCTTTACATTTTGCAATAAAAGAATGTAATTTATTTAACTCATCTGCAGTGCTGTTTTCAGAGAGTCTTAAAGTTCCAACTGAAGAGTTTAAATTGTCTGCATCACTGAAAATTTTTTTCTATGTTACATAAAACATGTGTAAACAAGGTGAAGAAATCCTCTACAATATCAGATGTTTGATGTTGAAGAAAAATTATCAGTCGGGGTTGCCCCTGAAACAAGTCTGAGGAGCTGTGTTGCGGAGGAGACTCAGGGGAGACCTCATCACTTTCTGTAACTACCTGAAAGGAAGTTGTAGAAAGGTGGAGGTCAGGCTCTTCTCCCAGGCAACTAGCAACAGAACAAGAGGGTGGGGCCTGAAGTTGCACCAGGTGAGGGTGAGGTTGGAATGCAGGAAGCCCTTCCTCACAGAAAGGTTGATCAGACACTGAAATGGACTGCTCAGAGTAGTGGTGGAGTCCCCATTCCTAGAGGTGTTTAAGGACAGACTGCACGTGGCCCTTAGTGCCCTGGTCTGGCCAATGTGGTGATGTTAGGCTGGGCTTCATGATCTCAGAGGTCTTTTCTGGCTTCAATGATTCTGTGTTGGAGTTGAATTAGTGAAACAGCTTTGCAGTCCATGAGTTCAGTACATAATGGTTTTCTAGTGACAGTTGAAGGGAATGTCAAAATGATATGGCAAAAGTTCTCTCTATACATTTCTGGCAATTGTTGTTCAAAGATTCTGTTTGATTATATCTAGTGCTATTCCACTGTAATTTTGCAAACTTATTAGTCAGTGAACTTTTAAGAATAATGTATTTGAATGTCATAAAGTGAGTTTAGTAAGTTCACTGGCAAGTAACTCAAAATGATATGTCTGTAAGTTATATGTAATTATGGATCCCAGTTAATTAATATCCTAAAATCAATTGAAAATGTGGTTGTTAATAGTAACTTGGCATAAGATCAGATTGTGTATTTGGCTTCTGTAGCAGGTACAAACATATCATCACAAACTGGTTCAAGTAAAGTATTACAGTATTATCAAAGTAGCACTGAAGTCCACAGGAAGACAGATACTGCATTGAGATAATTTATTTACCCTACCTTAGCCTGTTTCTCCCAGAAAGATTTGTACCTGTGATTGCTGAAATGCTATAGTCAGTTTAAAAGTTCAATGAAATCTTATTTCTGGCCTTCAGAAATCAGAGGGCGGCTGGTACATGTTTGTGCATATCTAACCACTTTCTCTTTAGCATCATGTAATGATGAGGACCGTGCTCCCTGTATCTGTGGCAAGGGTTGTTTGAAAAGAGGTGTTAATTTTCCTTGCATAGCCTCATGTCTCAAAAGAGTGGTTGGATGTCCTAGAGCACCACTGTGAACCCACAAGAATCCAGACTGAGTCACTGATGCTACAGAGATAACCATTAACTTTGGGGAAAGAAAAAAACACCAGCAACCAAACCAGGTAGGTATTGTCCCTTTGTTCCTGCCTCTGCAGCGGCCAGTCACTAATGCATCACATATAAACCATACCAGTGAACATCCAAAGGTTGGACAAAAGGGGTCATTGGGGACTCCACACTCTTACCCTCATCTTTAATGGAATAAGGAGACAGGTACTATGTGACACCATGTTTGGGGTGAGTCTGTTGTTCCACGCAGGTTTGTAGGCAAGCCCAGATGCGCTCTGCTTTCCTGTCATTTGCACTGTAGTATTTTATAGGTAAGTCCCGCTTTTCAAAATCAGCAGTTTGGAATCCTTGCCCTTTGTGTTCTAGTTAGCAGCTTTATGTCTTCAACATCCATGGGGATTGATTGCCATAATGCTGTGAAGAGCACCTGTGAGTTGAGCGGCATGAAAGGTTTAGCTACTGGGACTGTAAGTTTTGCTCACAATGTTTTTCTTAATCATCATCCTGTGAACCTAGAACTAAAGCGCCACTGGCACGCAGCACGCTTTTTGTTTAGCCAATTTGTCAAAGCCAGCATTTATGGCAAGTGATGAGGAACACTGAGATTTGCTCCTAGCAGTCATGTGCTGGCTTAGTCCATGAGAATCACGTAGTTCTCACTAGAGCGTGCTTTCCAACAGGTCAGAGCTTAAAGTTTCAAGTCAGTGAAGCTGTCTGTAGAGATTTATTTCTATAAACCCAGCATCAGTTATGATTTGCAGTGGGGGACAGAAATTTTGAAATGCAGTAAATTTTAGTGAGACTTCATTCATGTTTCTTAGATGCGCATTGAAAATAGAATTGAAGTTAGCTTGCCAGAGCTGCTGGAGTCAGCAGATCACAAGTCAAATCACTTGGGCTCTCAGACCTTTCCATGTTCATTACACACATGAGGTGTGAGAGATATTGCTGCTTTGTTTCCAGCTGCTAAAAAACACAGTCAAACAGCTCTCAAATAGTTCAAGAGGAGAAGGAAATCTTAAAAACTTTTCCTAGCCACAGCCCAGGGCAGTGTGCTGCTGGAATGATTCTCCCCATTTCTTCCATTACTTTTGCTTAGGTCCCTCTACCGAGGTTTTCTCCAAATAACAAAGTTGCAGCCATTAGATCTTTGTGGGCTGCAGCAGCATCAAGTCTCACGGTGGTACTTGTGAACATCAGCGCTGCCTCCTCCAAACACCTGCTAGGACTTTGTAATCTTTGAGCTTGCAATACCAACACTTGTACTGAAGTGCTGCCTGCAAGTGTGAGCCTCGTTATGCAGAACAGGAACACACGCTGACCTAAGGAGCTTTCAGTAGGATATCAATATTGATTTTTCCCCTCTGCTGCCGTGGTTACTGGGTGAGAAAAGTCATGCTGTAGTACTCACATATCCTTCAGCCATGAAGCATTTTGTTTAGGGACTGACCTTGGGCCAAATATCAAGCTTGCAGAGGCTGAAAAATTCTTGAATGTAATTTTGCATATTGCATTTCATATCTGAGTTATCTTTTCATTGTATTTCTTTAGTAAAGAGATTCATTTTTAAGCAGTGGGCTACACGTAGAATGGAAAGACAATCCAGTCTGTCTTTTCTATGTGGTATCAGTAATAATCACCACTTTTCTCGTGGTTACTATGGTAACTTGGCATCCTTATTTGCCATCTTTTTTGGCACCTTGGAAAAAACCCATTTAAATCCAGTTCCCTAATAAAGTGAAAGCCTGGCTCCACCATACCCATGGGAGTATGTAAGTGTAACAACAATACTTGTCATGTTTTCTTATTCAGTGTTTAACTTCCTTGTTAACAGCTGTACAGGCAGTTCTAACTGTGATGTTTTGGGATCCTGCTGCAGGCGTTATAACCAGCACAAATATGAATGCCCTGGATGAAACCCAAGAAACAACTGTGACCTCCCAAGGGTTCATATGTAGCAGCCCATATACAAAGACCTGAGCAGGACTTTGTTCTTGTCTAAGAGCAGTTCTGTTTCAAAGCTTGACAGTTTTCAAGAGAAAAAATAATCTCTGGACATTAAACTACATGGTAAGAATTATTATGAAGGTTCCTGTAGTAAAGTGAGCGGTGAATCAACAGCTTTGTGATGCTTTTAATTCCTTTCCAACTGTGTGCCATCCAGTTCACGTGGCAGATGGTAGTGGATGTGGGCTGGAGATGCTTGGAGAGCTGAGACACATTTCTGAAGGTGAGTTCAATGCCAGTGCAAACACCAGGTGCCCCAGCTGAGCCCAATTCCCCAGCCGTTCAACTTCGCTCTAAAGGCACCAAAACAGTGTTTCTGCTAAAGGATGCAGGGTGAGTAAGTCCCTCTGCTCACACAGCCCTTGTTGTCCCTAAACCTCTCTGCAGAGAAGTACCCTCAGCACTGGAAGAGAAAAGGAGTTGTCGATACCTGAACAGCTGCTGTTAGCTCTCAGCCATCAGGCACAGCGGTCAGTGTGTCTGCAGAGGGGCGAACATTTTGCTGAAGCGAGAGCAGTTGGTGATCTCTCCCTGCAGCTGTGGCCTCTTCAGCAGATCTCACGGCTTTTTTTTTCCTTTTCTATCATATTCTTTTGCCAGGAGTTTTGAAGAGCAGACAGGTTTGAAAGGTGGGTAGTTGCAAAACAACAGAGGGAAAATGCTATCAAGAGCCATTAAAAGAGGGCAGTTTTCCTTTTGCAGTGTGGCTGAGGACTGGGAATATGTTCTCATCCCACTCCTTACAGATATCCTCCCCTGACCACTGCCAGAGAAGAGATGTGTCCTCTGCATGGACCTGGTATAGCCACAATAAAATACCTCTCATAGAGAAAACCAGCTAGACTCCTAGAGCAGCTCTTCCTGCACCAGTGGTGTAAGTGTACTTCAAACAATGTTTGCATCACACTGCTTAGGGTTTTTATCTATTTTAAAGTTTATTATTGGATGATTGTGCATTTTATCTGCGTGGGAGACCAAAAAACCTTAGGTCACGGAAATTACAAACGTCGTTTTAGAGCTCTGCATATTTATTAGGCCATCTGCTACTGCCGCGCTCAAGGCAAAAATCTTCATACAGGCAATTTATTCACAGCTACTGTTTTACCACCCGATGTGTAAAATATCAGTGCTCTGGATGCATTTATTATTATGCTGAGTAATTTTCTAATGAATTCATAAAGCTCAGGAAACATCCCATGAAAGGTTTTCATTTACATCAGGCTGCTGATTTCTAAACAGCAGTGTTTGAGAGGGCCCTCTGAGAAGGAATCCCATCATGTCAGTAGGTTGGTTGTGCTGAACATGTGGCTAGGTGGTACTGAGTTTTGTCATTCCAGCCTCGATCAGATGGATTCAGCTGGAAAGTCTGAATGGTAGGTGCTGGAGGGTACCTATACACCTTTTCCCATCTGAAGCCCATATTAAAATAGCTGCTGTTTCCCCAAGAAAACGGAAGCAGGTAGCTTTTTAGAAACAGCTGTTTCCAAAGTGGCATTAATGCCTGGGCAAGCTGCGTGATGTTCACAAGGCTGTCAGATGATCCAGCTTTTGCATTTCCTTGTTGTCCTTTCCAGTGGCTGGAGAGCTTCCACTACACGAGCACATCCCCAGTCCCGGTGCAGCCCAGAGCCTGGGCACTACTGCTGCCCCTTTGTCAGCCAAGCATCTTTACCCAAAAATATGCCCATGTCTTCTGGAACTGCTACCGCTGCTTACACCTGTGCAATTAATTTGCCATACTCAGTGGTGAACGATGGAGGATGAACTGAGAGGGCAGGTTCCTGGTCTGAAATGTCAATGTGGTAAAATGCAGCACGTGCTATCTGTGGGCACACATCACTCTGCAGGACAGTGACCCCAGCACACTCAGCTGCTGGGACAGGGCAGAGGAAAACAAAGAGGGACGGGGCTGCCTGGGAATGTATGGACACCCATGAAGGATTCCCACCATCCCCAGCAAGCTGCTGATACCCTGTGGTGCAGCACCACATAGCTCCCTGCCAGCACCAGAGCTGCCTTCCCTGGACAACACCAAAGGGGCCAGGGCTGAAATTCCCGGACACAGCCCAGGGCATTGTGTCCTGAGCTATAATTACAGATGTTATTCAGAGGGATGTGTTTCACAGAAGTGTGTTGTACTGCAACAGACCCTTTCCTGCTCTGTGCACACTTACAGCAAGGCTGAGACTCTTTGCACTCAGCCCCATGCAGAACATTGAGAATCCTCCAACTGTGCACTGAAACAGTTTCATCCAGCTGATGGGTATCTGCCACAACAGCAGAGCTGGAGCAGAGTGCCTGGCAGCTATTACGCAGTTGATGCATCACTCTGCAGCACCCTGATCTCTCGCAGTCCATTACACCTTATTTAATATGACCTATAAATCTTCACCTGCCGATAGAAGGAAATGTCTGATCGGTCTGTGAGGTGCTCAAAGGACACATCTTTTACTGACATCTTCTGTTAACTTCCAGCTTGTGAGCAAAGGCAACAGACACCAGGTGCTGAGACACCCCAGAGGAGCATGTCAGCTCACATCGATCCATCACTTTGTCTCCTGCTGTGGCTTCTCCTCCAGAGCCACCTGCAAGCTGTACATGGGCAGACAGAAGGTATTTGTGCCTTCTGCCAAGTGTAACATGGAGCTTGGTATTCCTTTGTGCACTGATTGTGTTGAATGTAATCACGGGAAGACTTGGCTCCTCCCTGGGACAGTCTGTACCCCTCCTTAGGCTCTGCTGGCCCAGACCCCATCCATGTGCAGCCCAGGGCCCCCACAGCCCAGAAAGCCTCGGCCTCGGGCTTTTGCAGGCTCCTGCACAAACAGCTTCACTGCATCTGGAGCCACCCAGTGAAATAAGGACCATAATGCTAAGTCAGGAATTCTTTTCCCTTGCCAGTCCTCTGATACCTCCAGCTCTGCAGACCCCTCAGCTGCAAACTTGGTTTCATGAGATTAAAATGTAGAACTGTGTGACGCTTTCTAAACCACATAAATATGAACTGGCAAGGTCCCCTAACAATGAAGGATTTAGCACAAAATCTTCAGGCACTAGTTCAATCTTGGGGCTCTCTTTCCATCGCAGTGGGTATGCAGAGCCATTAGAAAACCGTGACTGAGTTATAACCTTTTATTCTTCTAAGGCATCTTTTTTCTAGCTGCAACAAGGGTTTATTTTCACCCAATCACGGACATAAAAAGCACAAGAAATACAAATCCACTTAGTGATGGATTCATTTTCTCTGTAAAAATGTGCAACATTGTGATGCTAGGAAAACAGCTATTAATTTGGAGGTTATTTTAAAGCTAATGGATAATTATTATTCTGTAGAATTTTTTTCCCAGTGAAGAGCTCGATTTGCTGAACAGTCCTTTTCCATTTGCCTCTCTTCCCCTGCACCACCTTTCAGAACAAAGCTTTTGGCTTTGAACTTTTCTTCCCCATTTTTGACAATGTTTTCTTTGACTGTTACAGGTCACTGTAGCACAGCCAGGCACATTCAGTGCCTGTGAATTGTTAAGTGCCTGCTTCTCCTCTGTGCAGCAGCCCACAGCTGTATTTTAAAGCGGCCACTGGCTTTCATCAAGCGCATGTATTGACATCGTTCTGTAACTGGATTACTGAGCCTGCTCTAACAACTCTTAAGCAGCTCTCATGAATGATGATGTAAATCCTTCTTAATTCACGGTTTATTGACCACAGGCATTCTGGATGACACCTGATGATGGCTCCCTCCCATGGGCATCATGCCACCTGCCACCACGTCACCATGGAAATTCCCGAAGTTCCTCTTGAGAGTCTGTGTGTCGCAGAGCAACAGGAAAACCAAGCTGGAGAACTCACACCATTTGCAGTGGGTTCATGAACATAATACCCCACAGCCAAGCAGACAGAAATCCTTCTGGCAACCCACAAACTCATGGGAAAAGCTTTGGTCTTGTGTGGAACAAGCAAGAGGGTCAGTCCTTGGAAGAAAGCATGTGACACCCAGCACCAGGGGACATTTGTGGCTATAACCAACCCGTGTCTGCACATATCAGCAGATAGCAACCCCCGGGACACCACTTGCCCAGTGCATTTTGCAGTCAGTGAGGGTGAAGGGGGTTATTTTTCTCATATTATGGACTGATTTATGGCTTATTTACATGGATGCCTCACCCACGTTACTAATTTTGTAATTAAACCTTGTTAAAGCGCTCAGGTGCCCCTCAGGTATGTGGTGTAACATTCCCCCCCAACCCCAGGACCATGATTGTTACATAGGACGAAAAACCTGTGGTGAGGAACAGTGTCAGGGCGGGTTGGTTGTGTTAAATACCTGTTCGGCAGGCAGAGGATGTTTAATCCTAAATCAAATTGTATATTCAAAGTGGAAGTTGCTGAGACTGGTGTTTACCTGTAAAACCAAAATTACTTTGTAAGAATAATTATAGATGAGGCTCTCTAAAATAGCAGTTGTGAGCCTTTATTAAATAGCTGAAATCAAGATGCTGCTGTGAAGCACAGCATCAGAACTTCATGCGCGGCTGGGCTCGGTGGGATCTCTGTGGCAGAAGCACGCAGTGGGCTGTGTGTGTACATACCCCACAGAGCTCTAGCCCCCCATTCCTCTGGTCCATTGCAATGCCTTCTAAGTTTAAGGTCTTTTAGTAGATAACAAACCCCATGAAGTAGTATTAAATGTGGTGAAATGGGGCACAAGGGAGGACTCCTGTTACTAGAAAAGGCTGATGAGTTCAGGGAATTAGTGGAGAAAAAATGAAAACTATGCTAATAATAGTTGTTTACTACCTGTAGTGAGACACCAAACACCCTAATGAGTGAGTACAGAGGCACAGTGCTCACTCAGGGCCATGGGGCCTGTTTCATAGAAGCCCTTCTGCTTATTTTGAAGCAGAATCAGTTCAGCTTAACTCAGTTCTGGATTTGCTCAGGGACTTGTCTTCCGAGGCAGACCCAGCAGTTGCTGGATTTGTGCCTATACAGATGCTTATGCAGGTAGGAGTGTCTGAGTTCCAGTTTGCCAGGCAGAGAGCCCTGGGATGCTCAGTGGAAGCTGCTCAGCAACACATGCAGTACTGGAGAGGAGGTGCTGGTAGTTGGACAACAGGGCTGAGAGTCCCCCGCAGCACAAAGCCCCACGACACCATACAATGGCATAGTCTAGACTCTTGCAGGGCCAGGGAGCTACACGTTGTCCCCTAAACCTGCTGTTCTGTGGACACAGCACCAGGAACAGGCCCTTTCCTCTACCTGTCCTCCAGTGCTGCATTATGAGAGGACTCTTTCAGAGGGATCTCCTTGTTTAGGAGCTTTGTAGTTGAGGCATGCTGGAAGCTCACCAATGACTGCCTGAATGTGAGAGTGAGTTTTTAATCAATCTTCGCTAAAAGGAGAGGCTTTCTTCAAGTAGCAGGTGTTCAGATAAGTGGTTTAAAGCCAGATCTGGGAGAGTCACTCAAAGGACAGAGATACAGGTTTGGTTTGAACCTGCAGCACTGCATGGTTGATGCACCCACTGAGATACAGCCAGTAGCATCGGTGCAAACCACTCAGGTCCCCAGCGTGCACCATTCGTGTACTGGGACTCGTTCACCAGTGGTTTGACAGCCTTAAAACTGGTATTACTTGGGAAAGAATTGCTGAGGTGTTAAGAAGAGCAGCTCACCACAGGTCATGCAGCTGAAAAAAATAGGAGAGTCTTTAGACCAGATTAGCACTTTCCCCTCTTGAGGATGACAGAGCCATGGAAACAGACCCCTACACATCCTAAAGGCCTTGACTCATCCTGGCAGGGACTCTTTGCCTCAGGAGCACCACTTCTTCATGCATCTCCTGGATGGATACTCAGCAACTGTCAGAGGTGGAAAGAAGGGGGGGAAAAGTTGAATTTTTCCTGTGATGCTGGATGAAAAACTTCTTTATAGAGTTTTTTCAGGCAATTAGCCAGCAGTACCAGATGGCACGTGGAATCATTCTTAAAAATGAACTGGTCACAGTGCTGCCCTACGTAGAAGTTAATGGATATTAAAGCCACACAGTTTTCAAAGAAATGCAGAGAGAAGTACAGTGAGTCTGCAACCTGCTTGGCACAGCTACACAATATGTGTGTGTGTTTGCTCATTAAGGAGAGCCATTTGCTCTGGCAACACTTTTCTAGAGTCAAACACGGGAGGCAGCTGTAAGGAGGGCCCAGCAGTGAGCTTTGGGACACTCTAGAAGTGCCGTTTGTTGATGCAAGAGCAGCATCTTGCGCTGACACGTTCATGAGGGAATTTCTTTAATATTTTGTCATGTTTGGCCAGTGTGGCCTGAAAACCTCTGGAGGAATTTTCACCTTTGCAAATGTAACATTTCCTTTAGTATCACCAGCAGGTCTCTCTGGGACCAAACTGCTGCTGTGGTGGCTTTTTGCTGCATTGCTGATGAACATCCTCTTGTGTACAGCAAACCTACTAAGAAGACATCAACTACTGAAATTTAGCAAGCAGAAGATGGACTTTTCACCCTCCAAAACCCACAATGCTTGAACTGTTGGGGTATTTTCACTCTCCAGGTCACTGGGACCAGGGCTTCACTGTGGGGCTTCATGCTCTTTTGGGCACTTCCTTTGTGAAGTGAGGAAAGCAACTCCAGCCTCTTGCTCATCAGATCCCTCAGTGCACTTGCCTTAACCAAGAGTAAAGGCTAAATAAACACATCTAAACAATTGAAAAGCACGTCAACATCCAACTTCAAAATAAAACGCAGTGAAGTGTGAAATTATACCTCTTACTCCATAAATCTCCAGTAACAGGCAGTTCCATAACTTGTATCATGCTTTAATACTGGCAGAATTTACCATGCCATGCAAACCCCATAAAGTAATTACATTTCAACTCCACGAAGAAACAAAATCCCAGCTCATTCAACCCCTTCCATCTGAAGAAGAATTATAGACGATTCAGTGCATGTTGATTTTTCCTGGTGATAAATCCAAAGCAGATCACCAATGAAATGGAAGTGTGGGTTCCCAAGGCAGCTGATTTACAGGGGAAGACAGACATGTTATTTGATGTCCTTGAAGGCAGCATCACCCTGCTTTCTGAAACTTCCCGAGGTTTATCCTCTGCTTAAAAGAAGCTTAAAATGTAAAATCTTGAACTGGCCATTTCAGCACTTGACAATTGCCCCTGTGCAAACTGGTTAGGTGTTTCACACCAAATTCTCACACAGATTTTAAAGACTATTTTATAGTAGATGAGTTTGGATGGGTGGTGGCAATGATGATGACAGAAAGCCAGCAAGAGGCACTCCCTGTGGGAGTCACCACCCAGCCTCAGGGTTTTGAGCACTCCAGACCCATGGGTAAGGCTGGAAATATTTGTCATCAGAGCATGTGTTGGCTGCCCTTCTCCCAAGTCAAGGGTATGTCTGTACACAGCAAACCAAATTAATTTAGCTAATTTATCTATTACCTGCCCTCAACTAAATCCTCCAAACTTTAATTAGACCATTGTGATTACATGCAATTAAAACCCTTAAAGCAAGTCAACGAGGACTGCAGGCACCTCATTTCCAAAGCCCAGCACAATGCCACAAGCACATACAGCAACAGCTAGCTGAGGGTGATGGCAAAAGACTTTTTCCCCACCAGACACGAAGGAACATGGACCCAACGACTTTCTACCATCCCTGACTCAGCCTCTGCAACAGGGCAAGACTTTGGAAAGGAAACAGGACACAGTGGTCTCCTGAGGGATGGAGACAAGAGGCTGAAAAGTCCTAAAAATGGAGAGGACTATGACTGCCTGCCATGGTCCACCAGTGCATCAGCTCAAAACGTGCAGCACTGGCAGCGATGGGGCTCAGTGATAGGACAGACACAATACACAGGGTTTTCCTTTCACTCATTCAAACTCCTGGGCATCAGTTTGCTTCTCCTAACATGTTTAGTATTTGCATCTCAGGCTCAGCCTTGCTACCTTTCTTCTGACCCCAACAGACTACAATAAATGTGATGGGAAACATGGTGGGGGAAAGCCATTGCAGCTCCCCAGCATCTGCTGCTGTTGTTCACAATTCAAGGCTGACAATGCAGAAAGAACTTTCACAAGCATTTCCATGATTTTTCAGCTGATGTACCTCATGAATGTGACTCAGTTCCCAGTTTTCTCCAAGGAAACAACCACTTGAAGTGGTCCGCACAGCTGTATTGCCATAGCTGAGTCTTGTGCATTTAGAAGTAAGAGGGAAACCACCATGACTGCTGAGACCGTGACGCTGGGCAGGAGCAGCAGAGAGGATTACGCTACACTAAGCATCACCTGAACAGAGTGGGTTTAGGAGACTATGAACAGTGGCAGACCAAAGTGAGGTGAAAAACTGCAAGGTGAGCACTAGTCACGTTGCACAGGGCAAGAAACTTGATATTATGAGCAGTTATAATGAAATAGGAAGACAAAACTAGAAAGGGCTCTGAGAGGCCAGGAAATGTCATTGGGGTGGGAGGCAGCAACGAGGTGAACAGCAAGCAAAAAAAAAAATATCAGGTTTCTATATATAACCCAAATCCAGGTTCCTTGTTCCAGCTCTGGTCATTTTTTTGCCCTTTAGAATTTTCAAAAAGCTGACACTGTGCTATAACTTTAACAGCCCCAAATCATTCCTCCTAATGGCACCTGTATTCAGATTTATATTCCACAGCAAGTTGGAGTAAAAGGAGAGTTGCAATAGGTGCCCTGCGGCATGCCGGCCACCACAGTTCAGCGTGTGTATGGCCCCAAGAAAAACCCAGCAGGGGCAGAAGAGTTCCCCGAGTTATTTCCTACTCTCTGCCTAGCAATAAAAGCAGTTACACCAGGTGGTAACTCTTAGCAGATGGTGACTTTTTAAAGCTGATTGCTGTATAAATGATACTTTCTGAGTTTGTTCCTTTTAATTCAGGTTCTCAGTAGCGTGTTCAAATGTCAGAGAGCATCATACTTCCATCTTTTATCTCCTTTGTGAGCAGAAATCTTCCTTAAGAAGCCCAGGAATTACAGCTTGGGAGAAAAGGCAGGCTGTCTGGATAGAAGTGATCTGCTCTACAAATGTTAGAGAATACAATAAAAACATGAGATGCAAAGAGCCCCACTGGCTTTGTTCTCAACGGAGAGTTTTAATTTCTATTGCACATTTTTAAAGAGGCATTTTTTCTGCACTGCAAAGATTTGCTGGATCCGTGAGGTCCATTAGCAGCACAAAGGCAGGATTTCTTCTGCTGCAAGGTGGGGAGGTTGAGTGAGGGGGGTGGAGGATAAGTAATTAACCAGCAGCTACTGCAGGCAAATAAAAACATCAGGACAGTACCTTATTTACCCACAAGCTGCTCTGCACTCTCAAACTGGGGTGGCCACGTGCCAGACCCCTGTGGCAGGCAGGGGTTTTAGGGCTGTACATGACCCAGGCTGGCTGCCACAAGCTTTAAAGCTGCACTTTAGTATAAACCACAGACCAGAGCAAATGTGCTCTGGCTCCAGCTGCAAACCCAAGGCCTGCGCAGTAGCTCCTGAAGGCAAGAGGACTGTGATGCTGCTCCAAGCCACCCACTGCCTGTGTGGGTTTACCTGCCTACCTACGCTTCTTTACTTATCTGAGCAAAGAGCTATGCCTGTACCTGGAAGCCCCAGCAATGGATCCTATGGGGCCAGGAGAGCAGCCAAGGGCTCAGACAGTGTCTGATCCCCCCAGACCATATCCCAACCTGTGAGCTTATGCAATCGATGTCACTGTGTTTGCCACTGCTGTTCCAGAGTGGGGCAGCCTGCAATGGCTCACTCTGCCAATTACAGCCAATAGCAGGCACTTTTGGAGCATTCAGATGATGCATTCCCATAGCCCTGGCCTCCCATAACCCACGGGCACTTCTGGCCAGCCTGATGTGCAGAATTGCTCTTTACATATTGGGTTCCAATGGCACAAAACCAGCCGCAAATGAACTCACCCCACTGACCAGGACTGCTGCCTCCTGCTAACACAGGTCCCCTGGTAAAAACAGAGGTAAAGACTACATGAAGCATCTTTGTGATTTGTCATGCTGCTGTGGGGAACCAAATCGGTGCCATTATGGCAAACCACAAGGCGATTCAGAAAGCTTTGGTGCAGCCACTGCTCTGCCCTCCGCAATTCACCTCTCCTCACAGTTTGTGTCTTAGCCCATGTATTTATTGCACCTCATTGGCAAAAAAAGGAAACACATCCCCTGGCCAGAGGGAAATGTCCCAATTAAAAAGTGAACGATGCAGTAAAACAGCAGAGCATTCTCGAGAGCACTGGTAAAAGTGGCCACCTTTTGTCCTCAATTTATGCTGCTGCCATCACCCTGGGTATTATATTTGTGGTGACAAGAATCAGTTTAACCCCTGCCTGCAACCTCATAAAAAGCTGGTGTGGCGGAAGCACGCATAATCTTTCTTCAGTGTCCTAGGAATGGGCGCAGTAAAAGTCTGCTGCTGCTGTTCACTGGCTGCAGCCGCTGCCTGGAATAAATAACTCCCTTCCCAATGCCACTGTGGAACTGCATTGGACCAGACCCTTGTCCCTTTGCTCTGATGCGGCCCAGGGTGGGAAAATCATGTCAAAATAGATAAAAATGCCAGAATTGCTGTGTGGGTCACACTGTACTGTCTGGAACCACTCAGAAGCCCATGGCCTGGGGCAAGAATCCAGTGAGCCTGTACAGTCCTCCTCCCACAGCCACAGGGAGCCCAGTCCAGCAGCCCAGCTTATCTCTGAGTGCTGTGCACGGCTGTTAACCACAGTCCTTCAGTATTTACTAGGGGAAAAGCAGAAGTCCTAAAGGTTCTGCCATCGGTAAACAAAGGGATCTCTCCCGCTCTCGTTGTTAATTGAGCGAATCAGTGCTGCAGAGCTGGCACTCTGCTCCGCTACGCTTCGTAATGAAATCGCTGCCTGTGCCTAAGAACAAATTTAATGATATGATACTAATAGGCCTGGAAATTTCCCATGCAAATATTAATAATTTATATCTACAATCATTTCTTTATACTGCTTGTAGTCTGTAATGAGAAAATACTGAGGTCTACCAGCCCCTCTTACAAATCTTGCTTTGGCAGAGCACAGTTTGCTGCTGAGCTGGAGCCAGAGACCCCCCAGTACGATTTCACTGAAGGCGAAAATTAGTATTTGGAAATCATGTCGTGGCCTGCACCCATGTTTTGAAAAAGAAATTATGCTTAACCCATGAGCACGGCTTGCCTGGCACCAACTGGCAACAGGGCATGGTTCCCTTTCCCACAAGCACCACTGCTGCACCCACAGCAAGAGGCAGGGCTGCTAATTGCCTCTGCAACAAACTGGGGTGAAACCCAGGGGTTAGAGATCACACCAGGCACCCACTTGCATTTAGAGGCAGCTGGCAATAAAAGAGTCAGTCTTTGGGCTGCAAAGCCAGAGGCATTTGTGTGTAAAAGCAGGGAGGAATTTGTGCTAAGTGTCTCCATTTTTGGCAGTAAAGAAGGATTTTAGAGGAGGGGCAGTGACTGGGGATCTGAGGGGTTGAGGAAGAAGATAATTCCCTCGGACAGGCATAATTGCTGCAATTCAGAATGCTAAAAATGTGAAATTAGGAATAATCAATGGCTGTTTATGATCTGTGAATCCAGCTAATACGGAGTAATTACACTCTGCTAATTCCTGGTATTTGTCATCGTTGAGTTGCGGAAGAGTCCTGCAAAACAATAAAAACAGATTGGCTGCACCGGGCCCGCAGAGCGGGGGCTTAGCACTTTGCGAGCTCATTTCTCTTTTAATGGTAAAAACAGTTATGATTTCCCTTATTTATTTTTCTCTCCCAGCAGCAAAGCCCGCACCAGCGGGCTGCGCTTTCGGGGCTGCGGTGCATGTGCTACCCAACAGCACCCCCAATAGCCAGCACCGCCGAGCTGCTGGGAGAGACCTGCCGGACACAGCAAACCCCTGGCCAACCACTCACCACCCTGCTCAGGAAGAGAGCTTTCCACCTTTTTTGTCCAGTATTATTATATCAGCCCTGTTATCAAATGATATCCTCCAATATTTCTTACTCCAGTCCACACAGCACAGGGTAACCCTGATGGCACCTTACCTTGCTGCTGGGGCTCTGCTCAGTCACTGGGCTGCTGGAGAAGCCTGTGGGATGCATCATCGATTTCCTGGCACAATTTACTCTTCAGCCATAAAATGCTGCTGTTTATTGACTTATCCAAAAGTGGGAGAGGAGCGGTAAATACCAGAACAGGGTGATTTATTGGTGGGTGAATAATTCCCCATGGCACAGGGAGCTGTGGGGGAACCCTCGCCCTCATCCATCACCTGCACGTGGCATGCAGGTGGTGGTTAACACCAGATAAACAGAGAAGGAAAGGACTTTCCTTTCAGAGATGCTGCACTTAACACCTGCTGTGTGTGGCATTGCCCAGCACGAGCAATTTGAAACCACACAGCCATAGCACCTGCCAGGACAAAGTCTGCAGTGGCCAAACCTTTCCTAAGAGCAGCAGAATTTGTGTTTAATATAGCCCAGTGAGCACCTTGCAAGGCAGCATGTTCCTGCAGGCACCACAGAGCCCCACGGACAAGGCTTCAGCCAAAAGCCTTCCCTCCAGTGCTGAGCCCTCATAGGAAGCAACTCCTGAGGGGATAGTCCTTCAGCCACTGAGACCTTTTGGAAGGAGACCATAGCATTCCTAATGCTCCCCACCACCCACTAAGGTTCTGCACGGTCCATGCAGCCAGTGCTGGTAGAAGGAGAGAGGAGGAAAATAATTAAGAGGAAATGGAGAAGGGCTCCTTGCTCACCAGCTTGCTTCTGCTGATCCTCCCATGGTGCTCATCGCAGTGTGGTGACTTTGCACCAGCCTGGCAGCTTTTTGATATCACATCTATTTTTTTCTTAATTGGTCTTTCTCTGTACCGTGCAGAAACCTCCTGGGGGAGCCTGTGAATGAAACTGGCATCATTCCATGGCACTGCACCGGTTAATTGTTTGCTGAGTGGAGCCTAAGCTGGTGCCCTGTGAAAGGACTCACTGCATGCACAGATGCTGCTTGTGAGTTAAAGTACCTCTCTGCTGTGTGTCACAGCGCATGGGCAAAATATGGACTCCTGCAGGGACAGGGCATGAGGGCTTCCCATGCCAGAGCCAGGGCCTGGGCTGTGCCACCACCATGTCCCATGTGAACAGCTTCCCAGTGCCCTCTGTGATTTCAGGGAAACGTCTTGGATGAAACATGCAGGTCCAGATAGCAGCAGCATTTCACAGCAGCTTTTTCATTGGGACAACAAGTTCTGTGGCCCTACTGATAGTTTTTGCTCATTTCCTCTGCAAGCAACAGCAACATCTCCATCTCCAACGAGGACCTCGGGGTCCCTTGAAGCAGGAGGAGAAATTTGCCATTGAGCAGGTCTCTCCAGGACACTACGAATCCAGTGCCATGGGCCAGCTCCTGTGCAGGTAGGAAGCAACAGGATGAAGCAGCGCCACGTGCTGCAGCCCATCAGGGCTTGGGGCACTGCGTTATTGAGCCAAGCCAGCTATTGCCAGCAGCTAAGCAAACTAATAGGAAGGATATTTCCCCAGAGAGGGAGGAGGTTTCTGATTTAGACTGCACTGTTTAAGCTCAGGCTCTCACTGCAGCTAAAATTACCTTCCAAGGGCAATAATTATCCCAATGCAAGGCCCGGGACAGTGTTTGCTCTTGTTCTCCCTGTCTAGAATGTTTTGGTGTAGAGGCTGCAGTTTCCTGCAGGACACAGCCTAGGATCCTGGGCCACATCCTGCACCCCTGCCCAGTGCTTGGGACCAGAGCCAGGGGGGAGTAAAGAAAAGCTTGGTGCATAATTTTATGCAAAGAGCACCCTCAGGTATTAAAGTAATGGCCAGGGAGCAGCATCAGTCCCAAAGGCAGTGCTGCTGCCACAGGCTCTGCATCTCCTCCACTGGCTCTTGGATGAAAATTGCTTTAAAAGCTCCAAGAGAAACCGTTTGGTTCTTCTAAGTGATGGGAATGGAAAAGGGAAAAAAGAATGGGAGCACTTTTGTTCTCTACTGCCAGGTAAACGAGGTTCAACTTTGGAAAATGTATGGATGTATGGGGCCTCCAGTGCTGACTGCAGGGCTGGAGTCTCCAAGGAGTGATTTCTTCCTTGAGAAACACACTTAGAACAATAAGCGACTAAAAAGAAAAGACCTAAATCTGTATCTACAGCTAACTCCTGACTGCTTCAGCATTCAGGACTGTTGCTGGAGAAAGAAATACTTATTTGAAAAGGGAACCTCCAGCCTCCGGCAAGTGAAGTTCCCAGGGCCAGCCCCAGCCTGCACACGTGCAGTTCAGTCGAGGGGAAATCCCAATGGATCAGATTATTCCAGATTCACCCCACACAGGGGTTCCTCATCCTGGCCATGTCCTTCCCAGTCACAGTGCCCCGTCAAACATGACGCCCTGGTTTACTGCAAGAACAGAGCATCAGCCTGGCGCCCACCTTGAGAGCAGGTTTCCTCTTCCGTGTAACAAAAGCACAGGAGCCAAAGTGGAGAAAAACTTCCAAAGGAAATGCATGAGCTTGTGGCTGCAGGAATGAGGTGTTTTTATCCCTCCTGCAGGGCAGCTGCTCCCAGCCAGTGCCAGTTCCTGTGCCCCATGGGACTGCCCTATGCTGGGCAGTGAGATAAGGCTCAGGGGAACAGTCTGAGTCACACAGGGCTGGGCCAGGCTGAGCATCTGCATCTACACACTACTGAGAACATGGTGCCCAGCTCTCTGGGATGTTCCAACACACACACAGCCTGCAAAGAGGACCATCACACCTGAGATACTGAGCAGTAGGTAGGTTTGTCCCATGCCTGACCATGTAAATGAGTCATGGGCTAGAACATGACCGAAGTGATGCCTTTCTGCAGCATTTTACAGGGTTAGTTAAAGGGTAGCACAGGGAAAGCTGTAGTTGTTCCTCCTACTCATAGCATGGAGGTGAACCCATGCTATCAGAGGGAAACTCCTTGGGCTGCCATCCTTTCTGGAATGAGTGAACTACCTGTGTTAATGGCAAGGGTTCAGTCCATCTCTTCTCCCATCAAGAGACATGTGGTAGAATCTGCTGTGTGATGGGTGGTTCAGGTCAAACCTCTGTATCCACCATGGCTCTGAATGAATTTGCAGGGACTTCACTGTGCAACACTCCAGTACACAACCCCAACAGCAAGGACACCTCTCAAGCGCTGACTGTAGCATCCTCAGGGTGCTACACCTTTGATAGCTGCCAGAGATGTACCTCTGGACCTTCCATACGTGCAATTACTAAAATCCAGAGCTCCTAACCATGCCATCCCAGTGGAAGAGCTGCTTCATGGCTCACACTGTGCACTCTCGTCCTGGGAAGCTCCTCTTCCCAGCAGAGGGCTTCCTCCCTCAGCATGAACACTTGTGCTTTTGCTCTTGGCCTGAGGTTTTGGCACGAGCCCTTTGGAATAACCTGCAATCCACAGCACAGGCATCCCTACTGAGCTGCTGTTGGCCGCTGTTCTTGTGCTAGAGGGAACACTGCCCTCATCTCTCATCACTGATGCAGTTCTTGATCACTGCTTGGGGAAACCCCACAGCATGGCAACCTCACAGCGATTTAGCTTCGGACTCAGTGACACATACAAGGAGCAAGAAGCGTAACCGGGGGAAGCCATGGATGGGTGCTGCTCCTCAGGCAGCAGCAGGGATGTCCCTGCAGCAGGCACTGAAGCTTGAGCCTCTTGTACCAGCCCCCAGGCATCAGCTTCCCCCACAGCACCCCCAGGCATCTCTTCCCACCTTGGCTCCAGTCCTGCTTTCAGATGGGCCTCTCAGGTGGCTTCAGCCTGCCACCACCATGTCCTGTTTGGCTTCTATTCCAGGATCGGGGCTTCACCCCAGTTAACTATTGACTTGTGCTGGGGCAGTTTTGCCAATAAGACACTTTTTCCAGCCATTTAGTGAATGTAGCTTCTGGCCAAGCATTGTCATGAGCTGTGAGGAATTTATCAACCCTCTGGCAAACAGTGCTCCCCCCTGTAGTAACTCAGCAGAACTCAGAGAGATCAGCTTCTTCTGAGACTAAAGGTAGCACCAACTGTGTATGTTCCTGTTCGACTTGATCTAGATGGTCCTGCTCTGGCAGGAGGATTGGACTAGGTGATCTTTCCAGGTCCCTTCCAGTCCTTAATGTTGTATGATTCCATGATTCTCTGATCAAAGCATCCTACATCCTGCTGTGCTGGACACACGGTGCCCCGTTCTGTGCCCCTGCATTCTGTTTTGTAAGAAAAGCCCTGACTTATGACTTTTTGAAACCACATGTCCAGCCCACACCAAAATTATATCTTGTTTGTGGTCAGGGACCCACTGAGAGAGCGAGGTGGGTATGGGACTTAACAGGAGGGGGGAAAAAAGGCAGAAGTTTATGGGGAGGAGAAGTGAAGTCTTTCAGCAGCACTGGGAGAAAACAAGAACATTCACCTGCTGCATCCTGGAAAACCTACCAGCAAGGAGGTTTCCTCTTGGCAGCAGGAACTCAGGGCTGCCCAGCAGCACTTTAGTTGTGAGCAGGCTCAGGGTGGAGGCTTTGCCTTACATTGCCACGAAGGTCTTTAGCAATATTTGTCCGAGAACCTTTTTGTTCCTGGAATGATGTTTAAGCAAACAGGTTTCAAGTTTATTAGACAAATAACTCTGTTTATCACCCACCTCAGTTCCTTTTCTTCTCACTCTCCCACAGGCAGCTCTCTGGCAGGTGTCAGAGCACAGATGCCTCTTTTTTTCCACTGGCATGGACTTAGCAAAAAGAAATATTTTTAAAATCTACCCAAACAACTTAAAAAGACTATAACAGAAATCCCAGGACAGGGCTACCCTTGTGTAATGAGGTCAGGTTCCAGGAATTTCACAACCCAGGGACTTCACACAATTAATTTTACCTGGGATTAAGGTGAAGATAAATAGCCCAAATAAATACAGTACTTCCTTAAAGTGGTGGAGTTTATTGGTTAATTTTTCCATTTCTCTTCCACTGCAATGAATTTAATACATGCAGAGAAGTCCCACAAGTTTGGCAAAGAAGACCCCTGTACAGTGTCCCCCAGTGAGGTCAATGTCCCCTGCAGCAGCAAGGACAAAACGGGGAGAGTTTTGCAAACTCAGTGGAGTTTTGCTTCACTCACTGTGTTCAAATCATGGTCAAAATCTCCACCAGCTCCAGGTTCTGCTCATGGCATTTGTGGGGGAACTCAACAAGCTCCAAAAGCAAACCAATACCAACGTCAAAGACTTTGCAATTGGCCAAGGGAGATTTTTAGCACTGCTCTTCTGCCTCCGTCACACCCGTCACCAGGTCAGGCACTGGGCTGCAGAGCTAAGTATTCAAAAAGCAAAACTTCACACTAAAGAAGCAACCAGATCCAGCCACAAGCATCATTTGTCCCCAGAACCTTTAAACCAGCCCTTTTCAGGTCTGTGGCTCTTCCACCAGCTCAGTGAAACAAGCTTGTTCATGCCAGCTCCAACATGAGGTTAAACCCATTTCAGGGATACAGTGCTGGGGGACTGGGATGGGCCAGGACAAGGTGGCATGTGGAAGGGCTGCAGATGTCGTGTGCCCTGTGCCACCTCCTGCAAAAACAGCTTCTACTCATGGCCATCTTCTGGGAATAACAGCTGCAGACATGAGAAGCTAGATGCTGCTAGGAAGTGAGTGTGCATAGCTGTACTCTATCAAACCACACCACAGCAATACCCCAGGTACACAAACAGATTCCAAGGCTTCCTTTGTTAAACACAGATAAACCTCAAGGCCACTCTCCACTGGTAAGCCACCAGCTCCCCACTAGAGCAGCTTTGGCAGCTCTTCTCTGCCACATTGTCACAGCAGACATGAGCATGGTGGAGGGAGCTCATGGGGAGAGGTGTAAGGCTCTGGACAGGTAAGATGCCACTGCAGAGCTGTCCATGTGGCCAGCACCAGCCTTGCTGGTCCACTGCAGCCTCCCTCCAGTGTCTCAGAACAAGCAGCAAAGTAGCAGCTTTCCTCCTGCTGTGTAGATCATTTTCCAACTTGTTTTTAGGGCTGCCTAAAAGCCCCCAACGATGCTGCAACCTACCCGAGGACGCAGATGAAGCCCAGAGAACCATCTCACTAGGGTGCTGAGGGGGGATGCCAGGTCCTGCACCACAGCCATGGTCAATCAGATATAGAGCAATATCCTCAAATTCAAGCCATAGGAGGAGACTTAGAGCAGGGCTGGGCAGGAGACAAAGCTCTTCTCTCTTTCCTTATGACGCAGCAGCCTGAAATCAACTTTCAGCCCAGCCCTGCTACAACCCACTGCTCCTTATTTACCTTTCAAACAGGAAAAGCAACTCAGCATAGCAACTCTCACCGCGGACCACTTGCCTTGGGACACCGGGGTGCTTTCCAAGACAGACATTAACCAGGCTGTAGCACTGAATTTTGAAGGTAAGAGTGGGTCCCCAGCCCCTGGGTGTTTGGTGCATGGGGTGTTCAGTGCCTGTCTCATTCATCAGGGTGGCAGTGGGATAGTGGGGGGGAAATGGACTGATTTGGTAGGAAATAGTTCACAGTCCCATTTACAAACCCTCCCCCTTCACGTAGGTGAAGATGCTGCAGGATTTGGACAAGTGGAAGCTTTTCTGTTCTTAATCAGGTGTCTCAAAACTTGGTTGCTCTGTCCAGATCAGAGGCACTGCCCCTCCCTTCTGCTTTTAAGGTAAAGGAGCTTGTTCCTGCAGATTCCCCTGGCTGGGCATGGCCAAACCACAGCTTGTCCTCAGACAGCATTTTGCATCAAGGAAATGCAGCAGAATTTGTGAGCTCAATGGGGCAGAAAAGTGTGAGCCCTTACTGAGGATGTGAAGCATACAGGGCAGAAGGTAGTCACAGCAAAGAGTTCAGAGGCTCAGAAGTACAGCAAACTCAATCAGTACAGCCTGCTCTGGCATACACGAGCCAGGACACCGCAGTGGGACCAAGCACGTGCATCTGATAGGAATTTTTACATCTTTGGTGACCTTCTAGTTATTGCAAACATGCCTGAACGCAGCAATTGCTTTGTCATCTAATATCTATATGGTGTCAGGGGGTTGCAGATGTGCTTTACAGTATTTTCCTTCTTTTTCCTCAAGGTAACTTGTGACCATTATCCCACACACACACACACCCCGCTGCCTTGGCTGTGCTCTCTCTCCTGAGCACCATGCGGGTGACAGGTAAGGAGAGAGACAGATTATTCTCTCTGTTTTTCTACCGCTCTTTACACCTCTGTCTCCTTCTCCTCCAAGTCTTGCTACCCTGACCTTCCCCTGTCAGGACGTGGGAAAGGGCCTTTGTAAGGGCATCGGGGTCTTAAAAGATTTGTGTAGATTTCAGCCTGTTGTATCTTTCCCAGTGAAACTCTCTGCAGCTGGGAAGAGGTGGGTATTGAGAAGTTCCTGGTTCCATCAGAGCCATTCAGCTGCAATATATTTTTCTACTCTTTTTCGATGCAGGACATTTTGCTCCAATGAGCTCTGCTTTAAAGCCAAGTTCCAATCACATTTGTATTAGCAGCTACTCAGCTGTAGCTAGTGGCTAACTGGGGGATAGCAGCCTTTCCAGCGCTCAGAACATAAGAAGTACTTGGATTTACAAAACTTTCTGACTAATTATCAGATTGATTTTAATACAGAAAGAAATATGAATGGTGCGTCCCAGTAGAAGGGTAATGCCTATCTGAGCATCACCACATGCTTTAAGAGACATTTAATTAAGAGATCATAGTCCTTTTAGAGGATGAAGTAAGGCATGTTAGCCACTTCCCCACATCATAAAATTGCTGCCTGTCACCCTCTGCCTGGTAGCCTGGGTACACAAGGACCAAGTTCACAGGAAGCCTGAAGGATGCTCTGATTCCCAACCCCTGCTGCTGCTGCTCTCATCAGGCTCCTCTCTCACCTCTCACAGGTGTGATCCGGTACCTGGCACTGTTCTTCACACTCCTGGGCACATGGTTTATCGTGCAGACATACTTTGATTCGAGGTGGAAAGTCATCAGCCTACGGAGCTGGCTCGGTGAGGCACCAGTGGGCTTACAGCTGAGTTTAGAGGAAGGGCACAGATGGTCTTATTGCCAGCCAGACCCCAGAGCTGCATGTACATGTCACAGACATTTGTGCTTGTAGTCCATGGACAAGGCTACAGCCACCAGCTCTGACCATCAGGGCAGGGAGAGAAGCTGCATGGGGGTGGATGGTTCAGGGAGGAATTCAGCAAGCCAGTGCCTGAATGGCTGCTCTTGGCTTGGGGAAGAGCCCACAGCTCTCTGGGATGTCTAACTTTCATCCTCATTACCCACAGGTACCACCAACAAGCCCAGCAGTGAGTACCACTCTTGACTTCGTCGCATCTTCCAGGGCTGAGGTGGGGGGTGGAAGTGCAACAGCTGCTCAGAGCACCTTTTCCAAGGCAAAACCTCTTTCCCCCTCCTAGGACAGGAATGTTATTACTGCACACAGCAGCAGTGGCTTTGGCAGGGTCTGCAAGCACATGAACCTTCATGTGATCCCCTGCTCCAACACAGACACAGGCCTGTCCCTGTGCTACAGGCTATAGCAGGAAGCAAGTCACAGGCTTCCTGTGTGCCACCTCCCTGGCATACACCCTATAGAACCCCCAGGGCATCAGCCATTCCATCACACTGCTCACACCCAGAGCAGCACCCAGCACCCCAGCCAGATTGTCCCACCCTAAATATCACATCACAAACCTCAATAAGGAAGCTGGTCCAAGTCCCAGCACAAGTGTTCTTCATGCAAGAAGTTGGTTTAGGATTCACCCTCAGGGGCCACTGTGCCCCTGTACTGGACCTGCTCAGCCCCTCAGGTTCACAACCAGTGTCCCTGCCATGAGGCCAACACCAAGGCTTGCAGCTCCACTTCTTCCTCGCAGGCAAGCATCCACCCCAGCACAAGTGTGCCATCCAGAAGAGCTGCCCCCAGAACTCTTTTGCATTCAGGATCACCAGTGGTGCTGCAAATGTGGTGGGACCCTCCATCTGCTTCAACGATATGATGTAAGCTGTGCGTGACGGGGATAGGGCAGCTGTGACTGGTCTGGGCTTGAAAAGGGGAAGTTTGGCCTTTGCTGAACATGCTGATGGCCATCACAGTGCATTTGTGGAAAACAATTTAATAATTTTCTTCGATGATGCTTTGGGGGATGATTTGATGTCTGCAGCAACATTGCTTCATCATCTTTGCACTGGCCACAATACATCCAGGACATCCCTGGACAGTTACAAGTGCTCTCTGCTCTCCTTTCCAGCCTTATGAGCAGTGTGAAAAACAACGTTGGCAGAGGCCTGAATATCGCACTGGTGAATGGTGAGTCGGGTGGGCACTATCCACCCCAGGAGAGAACCCCATCCCAGGCACCATGGCTAAGCCCAAATTGCATCCACCTGTGGCTACCTGGGGTGCACAGACACAGTTATGGCTGCAAGCACTGCCACAGGGATGGGAACAAACCCGCCTGGGTCATGTGCCGTGGTCCTATGAGCTGCACCAAACACATTCACCTTGCAGCAATGACAACACGCTGAGGGGAGAGCATTTCACAGCAGACACGCCAAGCTGGTGGCCAGGCAAAGCCTAGAGCCACCCCAGTGCAAACTCATTGGGCTGTTTTGAACTTTTGCCTTCCAGGAACAAATGGACAGCTCCTGAAAACGAACACATTTGACATGTACTCGGGAGGTAAGCATCGCCACTTTGCTGTTCTGGGGTTCCCAGCCAGGACCTGCACTGGCACTGCCAGCTGCTTAGGCTGCTCCTCTCACGTGTACTTATGATAAAGTCTAGTGAACTTTGAACAGTATTGCCAGCTCAGGCAGCAAAAGCTCAGCTTTCCTTGAGGCCACCGAGCCTGGAGTCCTCTCATGCATCTGCACATGTGGTTGCCTTCTTGCTCCTTTCACAGGCACATACTAGCTTGAAAAATATAATTCCATTAAACTGAGTAAACCAACACACTTGAGACCTGAGGGAGGCTACTTTCAAGATATCAGGTAGTCAGACTAATCCCAAGATTCTGCAACCTTCAACTCGGGTTTTGAATGCCGGTGGCTAGGTAGCAGCTTGTTTCCCTGCATTTTGCAGGATGAGGAGCTTGGAGCACAGCAGGCAAGATACAGCTCCTCAGAGCCTGCAAGGTGGGCACAGGAAGCAGAGCCTGGTGGCAGCAAAGACCACATCCCTGTACCCATCAGCTTCAGATGTCCTTCCTAACAACAAGATACCCTGAGCCAGGGCAGCACCTGGTCATGGCACAGCTGGCACTGACTTACAGGATGCTGTAAATTCACTGATATTGCAAAGCTGTCACCAAAACTCTCCAGGATTTGTCAGGACTCCTCAAAATCACACACTAAAGCCACCCCACAGTGTTTTTGCCTCACCCTTTGGTTTTGTGCCTTCCCTGGAGATCAATCACTCTTTCAGCTTTTTGGGTTTGCAGCCTATTCTTAGAAACTCTGGAGTCTTAAGGCTAATACCAGTGCCGTGAGATTTCCCTCGAAGTTTCTGAGCGAGAGGCAGTGGGAAGGCAGTTGGCTCGTGTGCCACTAGATGGGGTGTTGGGCTTGAGCATCTCGTGGGTACGGGCTGAGGAACAGATTTCACAGTACAGCCGAGGCACCATCACAGGGCAGGGAGCTCTGCAGCTGAGAGGGTTCGGTTCTTACGATGGGCAGTCATTTTAAGTAACTGAATTTCATAGTCAGTCGGCAAAGTTTAGGAGCAAATTCCTCCCCGGCAGGGGGAAAGCAGCAGCCCTGGACACTGTGGGAGAGCTCAGGTAGGAACAAAAGAATGGAGAACGCAAGACATGCCATCCAACAAGCCCATGACCTCAATCAAGTCCTGGGTAGCACCAGCACAGTCAGGGTGTTTCCTACTGCCCCAGAGGAGGTTCCCCCAGCCGCCATGCAGCAGCCTCTGCTAAACTCCTTTTTCTGTCTCTAATGCTCTTCTCTCCCAGACATTAACAAACTGGATACCTTCCTCCAAGAGATCAAGCACGGCACCATTGTGCTGACGGCCAGCTATGATGATGCTGCAACAAAGTGAGTTTGGCCCTGGGAACAGTAACAGGCACCTCAGACACCCATAGCTGAGGGAAGCTGGAGGTGCTGCTGCAGTGGCAGGGATGAAACAGGACGTGACACCCACCTGGCACCACACTAACACCTTCTTACCATCTTTCAGGTTGAATGACAAAGTACGGGCACACTTTGCAGAGCTGGGCAGCAGTCACGTGAACAATTTGGGCTTCCGGGACAACTGGGTCTTCTTGGGAGCAAGAGGGCTAAAGGACAAGAGTCCTTTTGAAGAGGTACGTGGCCTTTTTCCTGCAACCAGCTCTTGGAGGCTCCCATATTTGTAGCAGTTCCTACATGTCACCTACCTTGTTCTCAGAAGAGATGGGCCGGTGGTGTTATTGCTGACATTATTTTGCCACATTGCAATCTTTCACTGTGCCACCAATGCCTCAATCATTTTCTCACTCCTTTCTTTCCTGCAGCACATCAAAAATGATAAGAATACAAATAAATATGATGGATGGCCTGAGCTGCTGGAGATTGAGGGATGTGCCCCCAGGAAGATGGATTAGCATCAAGATCCAGTCTTCCATGGAGGCAAGACAGTTTTG
Source organism: Rhinopomastus cyanomelas (assembly GCA_013400115.1). Taxonomy (NCBI): domain Eukaryota; kingdom Metazoa; phylum Chordata; class Aves; order Bucerotiformes; family Rhinopomastidae; genus Rhinopomastus; species Rhinopomastus cyanomelas. Next base: position 654,198 of record VXBP01010234.1, read on the forward strand.
TAGGGATCCCAGCCCTACCATGGGGATCCAATCTCAGCTTCTCCACCACCACTTGGTCACACAGCCCAGCAGCAGCTGCACACCCCCAGGGACCAGCCATTCCACAGGAGGGGTTGTGCAGGACTTGAAGAAGAGCTGTACAAGTGCCTGCAGAGCCTGAGCAAATGTCAGGGTACAGCTGAACTGTTCATGTCTATGGGTCAATTTCAGTTATTTTATGTTTCTGTCCTTGTTCAAGGCTTTTCAGATTTCTTAAATAAGATTATAAAACACTACCTTCTCCCTTCCATTGTCAAGTAAAATCCGTGTATTGCCCTGCAGGAGTAATATGCCATGTCATAGAATCATAGAACCATTATGGCTCCAGAATCATCAAGTCTAATCTTCATCCCAACATCTCCCCAAATCCTAGACCATAGCCTCAAGTGCTCTATCCACTCATTTTTTAAACACCTCCAGAGATGATGACTCCAACACTTACCTAGGCAGCCTGTTCCAGTACTTAACTACTCTATCAGTAAAGAATTTTTTCCTAATATCCAATCTAAAGCTTCTCTGATGTACACAATCATCATAGAATCATAAGGGATTGGAAGGGACCTTGAAAAATCATCAAGTCCAATCCTCCCACCACAGCAGAATCACCTAGACCAAGTTGCACAAGAACACATCCAGGCAGGTCTTAAACATTTCCAGAGAAGAAGACTCCACAACCTCCCTGGGCAGCCTGTTCCAGTGCTCAGTCACTCTCACTGAGAAGTTCTTTCTGATATTTATGTGGAACCTCCTATGTTCCAGTTTACACCCATTGTCCCTCATCCTATCACTGAATGACACTGAGAAGAGCCCGGCTCCATCCTCCTGACACCCACCCTTCACATATTTATAGACATTAATGAGGTCACTCCTCAGTCTCCTCTTTTCCAAGCTAAAGAGACCCAGCTCTCTCAGCCTTTCCTCAGCAGGGAGGTGCTCCACTTCCTTCATCATCTTTGTTGCTCTACACTGGACTCCCTCCTGCAGCTCTATGTCCTTCTTATACTGAGGGGCCCCCAGAACTGGACACAATACTCCAGGTGTGGTCTCACTAGCACAGAGTAAAGGGGGAGAAGAACCTCTCTCCATCTGCTAACCACCTCCCTTTCCCATCCACTCCAGGATGCTGTTGGCTCTTTTGGCCACAAGAGCACATTGCTGGCTCATGGTCATCCTACTGTCCACCAGGACCTCCAGGTCTCTTTCTCCTGCACTGCTCTCCAATAGGTCAGTCCCCAACCTATACTGGTACCAGGGGTTGTTCTTGCCCAGATGCAAGACTACCTTGCCCAGATGCAAGACTACCTTGCCCACGTTATAGTTCATTCCATTTCTCCCTGCCCAGCTCCCCAGCCTGTCCAGGTCTGGCTGAATGGCAGCAAAGCCTACTGGAGTGTCAGTGACACCACCCAGCTTTGTGTCATCAGCAAACTTGCTGACAGTGCATGCCAATCCCTCATCCAAGTCATCAATGACTAGATTGAACAGGACTGGTCCCAGTACTGACCCTCCACTAGATACAGTTCTCCAACTAGACTCTGTCCCACTGACCACTACTCTCTGGCTTCTATCCTGCAGCAGTTCACGATCCACGTCTCTACCCAATCATCCAGTCCACACTGCCTCAGTTTGGCTGCGAGGATGCTGTGGGAGACTGTGCCCAATACCTTACTGAAGTCAAGATAGACCACATCCACTGCTCTGCCATCATCTATCCACCTGGCTTAGCAGTGACCTCCACCATCTCCCTTAGCACACACAGGTGCATCCCAACAGGACCCATGGATTTGTGCACATCCAGTTTGCTCAACTTATCCCTAACCCAGTCCTCATCAACCAAGGTAGGCTCCTCTCTTGTCTCAACTTCCTCTGGAGCTTCAGCAGACTTGAAGCAGTTTCCCCTCATCCATTCATTACTAATTTGGAAGACACCATCATGTCCTTTGTAATCACTATGGCCCTTGCACACAGCACATGCCAGTGTCATCCCTGGGGATGCTCAGGCCTGGCTAGTGTTCCTGGAGCTTCCAACAACTCCCTGTCTCCTACAGCCACAGTAAAGCAAGACAGCCACAGTAAAGCAAACATTAGGAAAAGGTGGCTCACAGCCACACAGGGTAGTATCTGCAGACCAAAGCATTTCCCCTCGTGATTACATCTTTCCTGGGTAGCACCAGAGATAAACCCTCCATGAAAAGACCCCACAAGCTTGTAACAGCACCACGGATGCCCCAACCCGACTTCCCCCAGCAAGCGCAGGTTTCTCAGGCAGCGGAAGCTGTGCCGTGCAACCGATAGGTGGGAGCCTTCCACCGGGAGAGCCGAGCCGGCAGCAGCCTGGAGCGATACAGCCGCCCGGGCTGGCACCGCTGTGGGCACCCACTGCCCGGGAGCCTCGACTCAGCCTGGACCTCAGACAGAGAGATCCATGCCCATATGAGCCCTTGCAGACCTCCTTTCCTTCCCACGCTGCTGCCCAATGCCGAGGAGGTCCTGGGGCAGCACCCAGCCCCTGCTCATGTCCAGATGATGTACCCAAAACCTCCTGAGCTGAGTACTGCTGAGATCAGATAAGCTGCATGAGGGATGGATGCAGCTTGTGTGTCACCATGGATAGGGACACATTTGCATCATACACAGACTTTAATTTCCTGTGATTGCATCTGGGTTTTCTCCACTGTTTAAAGCACATCAGCAGTTTTGCACAACAGGAGGGTAGTGCATTTGGAGCTAGAAATGATACCCTGCCCAGCCTTTTCTGCCTGTAACACAGGGTCTGATCCAGCACAGCCTCTAACACGCAGGTCACACCTGTTCTCATGTCACCCCAGTGGAGCAGAAGTGAGGAGCATGGACAGGATAAGGCCAGGAAGAGTTGTAGTGTGTGTCTGTGCTACCTTGGGAATGAAACCCTAGATCACACATCCAACAAGACACTCAAAATCAGAGGCAAACCGTTCTCCCCAAAGGAAAAATCCCAAAATAAATTGTGTAACCTCTACAAGAATTTCCAAAGGCAAAGCTGAAACGAAACCCCCCAAAGAGCCATCACAGAGGAATCCCTCAGTAGTTGTGGTATTTTATCCCAGCTTATCCTCCTGCGTTCGTTCTTAACATGCACCTGATGGCACCGAGGGAAGCCTCGGCCATAAATCGATCCTCAAATCTGCTGCCACAGCAGCAGTTAATCCCAAGCGCTGAATCATCCCTACCCATGACAGCATCGAGAAATAACAAAACACACAACAGCCCTCACATCACACAGCCCCACCACACTGCCAGCAAAAATATGCCAACTATTTTAAGCCCCTTCAAAGGATCTAGATTCACTCGTAAGCCAAAAGGAAAACAGACTGAGAGATGTAAGGTGGCTGCATGGAGTAAACCAGCACACAGCATCAGCTGCAGGAAACCCTTCCGAGCCCTTTGCAATGTACATTAGAAACCTGGTTTAAAGCCAACATAAAGGAAATGTATGCTTTGTCACTCTACAGGCAATTAAAGCCATCATGGAGCAGTTACGAAGTACATCACCGTTTTCAGTGAGCAGGGAGTGCAACTCCTTGATCAGCTGTTCCTGACAGACACCCTGTCCCAATAAAGAAATTGGAGCTTTCTGGAAGTCCAGAACCTGGGAGTCAGGGCTTCAGAAGTAAAACTTAACTTGCTTATTTCTTGAAATGGTCTGAAGAGGGTTGAGTGCAGAGCCACCAATCCCCCAGTGAGAGGCTTCAGTGCCCTAGCATTTCCAGGCTGTATTGCTGCTGAGACAGGCACCTACCTGGCCAGTTTTCACCATGCCGTATCCCCCGAGACTTCAGCAAGCACCGCCCTGACCTGCTTGGCCTCCCAGGATGCAGGTCCAGGTGACCTGGGCTCACACCAGAGGTCACGATGGGCTCCAAGACTGCAGCAACAAACAGGCAGGTTGAGATGTTCACAGGAGCAAAGTCTGCAAAATCCAAAAATCCAGTGCCACAACAGAAGCCAAAGACAGGATGCAGACAGGTATCAGAGAGAGAATCCTCCTTTATTTTGGGCGTACAGACTCGTTTCAGCAAAGGAGCAGCTAGCAAAGATGCCATAGGAGAGAACCGACCAGTGTCACGGCCCCGCAGCCAGGCAAATCCGCGTCCTGTGACATCTTGCCCTGTCAAGTGCAATTACTGTAATCTTCCACAGCTTCTCAAAATACAGAACCCAGCTTAGAAACCGGGCATCCGCAGCATGAAAGCTGCCTTTGTGCCCAGGCAGAGCCTGGGTGTGAGCCAGCCATTAGGTGCATGAAGAAAATGAGTTCTCCACGTGCTAGGAGAAGGGAGGAAAAGCGAGCTTTCCCGCCCGACCCCACTGCAGACAGGCTGGATTTCACCGACGTCTCCCCACAGCAGCCACCAAGGTGCTGGGAGCTGCACGACCCCGCATCCCCCCAGGAGTAACAAGGCCGGTGCCCACGGAGAGCCAGTTGGTCCTGCATCCTGCGTGAGCAGAGCACAGCCAACACATTGGACCATGGGGGCAGCTCACGGGAAAAAGGTAAAGGGGTAGTTTTATTCAGGTCTGGTGAGGCAGTGGTGGGATGATGGAGAAGGCACCATCTGCTTACGCAGTGTTTGTTTGGCCCCACATGCGCCGAGGCAGCTGAGAGCAGTAAGGGATTAGAGGGAAGAGACCCATTCCTGGGTGTGGGTGTCACTCATCAGGGAGAGACTGAGTAAATTCCACCTGAGCATCTGGGCCTGCTGGGGCTTTCAGGACAGCAAGGTGGGGATTAGAGCACCGCAATAGAACAGGCAAAGTTTGGCTTTCAGGAGAGAAACATCAGGTTTGCTCCAAGCCTTTCCATCAGCCTGTGAGGCTATGCCCCATAGATGCAGTAGACCAATTCTCAAGTCTGTCTTGGCTTCTAAGTTACTGCCAGCTCGCTCCTAGGACAGGAAGGAAACAGACCATGTCCCATGACACCCATGTGCATCTGCCTCTCCTCCAAATCCTCCAGGAGGTGCAGCCAAACAGTTCCAAAAGGAAAAGGGGCTTTACTGAGTTGAACCCACGTGGAGACAGCAAGTGCTGGTTGTGCGGAGGTTGCAGTTAGATATCTTTTTGCTCTCATGTCTGATAAGGTCAGAGCCTAGAGAAGCATCATCACTATTCAGTTGTGATGGCCTGATCTGGTACTGGACTTTTGTAACTCTTCTCCCAGCTCTAAGAGAAATGCACTTGCTTACCATAGTAGCTTCTGTTGCAAGGGGGGCAGCAATGACCCTTTACCCCAGGAGGGACCTGCACACCCAGCTGAGCTGGGCTGTGGCCTTCAGAGGCTGTCCTCCAAGACAGAGCTGAACACTGTTGCAGAGGACAGATGCAGAAAAGAGCCCATTGGCAAGCATTAACAACCCAGAGAAGGAACATCAGGGACTAGTAAGCATTTATCCACTTTTGTGGACCTCAGAGAAGTGATGGGTACGGAGGTGGTGCTCCCAACCAGTTCCCTGCTTCTCCCACACCCATCCAAGGTGCCGATGTCAGGCTGGCTCCAGTGCTCAGGGAAACCATGGTTGTCCCTGGGACTCAGAGTCATGGCAGCACACCAGGGAGTAGCTGCCCTCTGCCCACAGCTAATCCCTAGACTCTTGCTCACGTGGCTGTGACCCCCAGGCCTGGGCACATCTGTACAGGCATTACTGAAGGGAGAGAAATAATCTGGTTAGGTCAGGCTTGGCTCAGTGCCACCCAGGTCAGACCTGCTGTACACAGAGTGCCTACGGTGGCCTCCTGACCACAAAACTCAGCAGCTTTTGGATAAATTTACCCCTCTCTCTGAAATGTCATTATCCCTCCACAGCCAGGTACTGAACGGCCCAGCTTTCAAACATCCCTGGGAGCTCATTTCCCCCCTCATCACACCAGCTTTCTGGCAGCCCCAAACAGCTTTGAGACAATTTTACTTTCATGGGCACCAAAAGGCCAGAGATCTCACTCCCACTTCAGCCTCCCAAACACTGCTGGCATTGACAAAAGCCTGCACCACTGCCTGACTGGCACCAAGCAGGGACATCTGACTGGCAGCTCCTGGGTCAGTGCTTTAGCCCAGGCAGAAGTTGGTGAGGGGTGGAAACAGAAAAGCTCCTTTTGCTGCATTTCCAGGGTGGGCACAAATAGCAGGCTCCAGCCCTCCCTGAGGTCCACAGTGGGTCCAGGTCACAAGCTAGAAATCACTTGTCACAGCCCCTGTATGACCAGCATGGCTCATGGCAGGAGGATCTGCCAGGTATGAACCCATCCACCAGCTGCCAGCCAGAGAGAACCCACACAGGAGCAGGGGATGAGGGTAAGGCTCCGCACCCCTCGCCAGCGCTGCCTGCATTAGCAGTCTCAGCTGCACCTCTTTTAAATTTAGGCCAGAGCAGCACTCCAAGGAGATTACAGTAGTGGATTGTGGAGTGCAAGGCAATCCCCAGCTCCACAACAAAAGGGACCGGAAATGCTGCCAGCATGGCTCCGAGGACATTTCTACTTTCAAAGGCTGTAGCTGCTCCAAAAAAAACCTGTTCTGGTATCACCGTCTCATGGGTCCCAGCCAGCAGCAGGACTACAGCATGACATGTCCCAGCCAGAGCAAAGTTTGCTGCAAGGGAGAAGCTCTGGCAAGAGCTGGTTCAGAGTTGCCACAGAGCCAGTACCAGTTCCTCTGCAGAGAAGATCCACGGGGCACAGAATTGGACTAACATCCCTCTAACTGCCCCAAACAACCCTGTGTGGGCAGAGCTGCCCACAGTGCCCAGGCAGATGCTCCCAGAGCCCCAGGCAGCACAGGGGCTTGTTCCAAGGCACCTGCTTTTCTCTCAGTTTTCTCAGGGCAGGGTTTGCACAGTGGCTGTTTCCCCAGGGAAAGATTTCTGTCCCCAAATTCCCGAGAGTGTCAGTTTACACTAATGTCAGATGAGCTGAGATTAGCCTCACTGATGAGCAGCAGCTTTGCTCTGCAGCTGGTTTAAAATAACAAGCAGCAGCAGGCCAGTGCCAGGGAGAGATGTTCCTCCACTTGCTCAGACAAACCACAGTACCTGGCTGTCCATGCTGGAAACAGGAACTTGGGCAGCACCCCTTAAAACTCCTCTGAGTTTTAATGCTGCAGGACAGGACCAGCATTTCTGGGAGCTGCTGGTGGGATTTCTCCACAAAAACAATTCACCTCTCTGGTGAGTGTGTTCCCATGACCTAGCCAGAGAAGAACTCACAGGACATGCTGTCTGCTCTTCCATACATTCTTCCAACACCTGAAAGGGGCCTATAAGGCAGCTGGGGAAAAACTGTTCACAAGGGCATGGAATGATAGCATGAGGGAGACTGGTTTTAAGCTGGAAAAGGGTAGATTTAGGCTGGACATTAGGAAAAGGTTCTTTAAGTGTGGTGGACCACTGGAACAGGTTGCCTAGAGAGGTGATGGAGGCCCCATCCCTGGAGTCATTCAGTGTCAAGTTGGATGGGGCTGTGAGCAATCTCTTCTAGTTAGAGATGTCCCTGCTTGTTGTGGGGAGGGGGTTGGACTAGATGACCTTTGGAGGTCGCTCCCAACCCAACGCATTCTATGATTCTCTTCAGGTCACAAGGGAGGTGACCCAGGACATGCGCCATGTCCCCACCATGACTGGCCCAGAGCAGAGCCCCATTTCAGACCATCTCTGGCTCCTGACAAGCTGCTCCACCAACACACTGAACTGCACTTCAGAGTTTTCTCACCAGCAATCACACATTAGTCGCACAATAAGGGAGGTTACAAAAATTCATTCTTCAGCTCCAAAATAAAAAAAAGTCCTAAAAAATTCCTCTGCAAAAGGGTGGGAGGGGGAACAAATCTCTTGCTCTGCTCCTCATTAGCAAGAGGCAGCTCTCAAACAGGTAAATAAATGGCACAACCCTTCCAGCAGCAATGCTGTGAGCAATAGCAGGGTCATGTTTCTGCCAAGCATCCCAAGTCAGTCATCTTGTCTGCCAGGAGACTGTTCTATCTTAAAAAGGCTTCTGTCTGCTGCTGTCACAGTGCAGAGAGAGAATAAGATAAAATTGTTATTTTCAGTTTTCTTCCCATCATAAAGGCACAGGAAGCAGTTCTATCTTCCCAGCATCACTTAACACTGGCCAAGGGACTCCCATACCTAGAAACACCCTCAAAGGGTGAGCCCAAAATGACAGCCCTCTCACAGGGTGTCCCTAACAGGTCAGATCTGCACGCACATGTCCCGCTTGGTGTCACCCCAACACCAGGTCCACACATGCAGGGTAACTCCAGCTACAGCAGCACCCACCACACTCAGCACCATCACGTTTCTTGACTAGCACTGGCTGCAAAAAGTCATGGTCCAACAGAGCACCAAAATGCTAAGACAATAAGTAAAGGGAAATTTTTTAAAGCCTGTATTAATAAATTAAAAACTCAAATTGATCAAAAAGCTGGTTTTCACAATTCAAGAGCTTAGAAACTCTTGTCATGACTACAAAATCCTGGGCTCTTGTTTTGGAAAGCACAGGAGCGAGCAAGGGCCAGCCAGAGGAGCTGTGTGTGCAGCTGACCAAGGAGGCATTTGCCATGAGAAAGAGAAGGGCAGTTTCATGCTGGTGCAGCAGGGCACAGAGAAGAAAATTGCCATGAAGGGACAGCAGCTATTGTGGTAAGAAGACACCAGTTGCACGAGGCCATAGGCAGCAGCCCCAGGACCCATCATCACCAACATCTTCCCTTCAGCCACCAGCATGGGCAGCAGCTGGAACTGAAACATTCAATACTAACGAGAAGGAGGCCCAAATTGCTCCCAGAAGAAATGGAAGAGTTCAACCACAAAAAAAACAAAGATGTATGAAACACAGCAGCTCATGACACCCATGAGAGACTCTGTGATCCAGCTGCCCCTCAAGAGAGCCACCACAGGAGTGCAACCCTCCAAGGCAGTGGGCTGGGATGCTGCTATCCCACTATGTTCTGCAGACTGGAAGGTACAGCAGCATCTTCCTGGCTCTCCCTGACAGCTATTTCAGAAAGCTGCTAGCCAGTGTCCCAACCAGCTCCTTCAAACTGTCCCTATGCCTGGGTAACACAAGAACCCTCCAAGGGACACTTTCTGCTCCACTACTGAGGTTGCAGCCCATCCCCCCTCTGCCAGCCGAGGCTGCTTCTCTGCTTTCAGCAAGAGGAGCAGTGGGTGCCAAGGCTCATGAGCAGAACAAGTCCCACTGACAGTCACTGAATGCCAGCAGTTGTTTGATGGCACTTGACCCAGGAGCAAATCCACAAATCTGATAGCAATCAGGAACCAGGTTTCAATGTCTCAGATCATTGCACTGCTTGGGGAGAAGTATTTGCCGTGTGCTGCCTGCAACAAGCCTCAGCTCAGAGGGACAGGAATGAGAACTGATGATGTTGCACATCACAAAATTCTCAAGTGCCCTATGAAAGCAGGAAGACCTTACACACCTCATGCTTATCAGAAAGCAAATACTTGTAAGACCTCTCACCTGTCTGACACAGGGCAGCCAAGTGTACTGTAGTGATCTGTACCAGAGCTGATCCCAAAACCTCTACAGGAGCCCTCTGAGGTGACTCCACTTGCCTTCCTCTTTTCCAGTCTTTTAAAGTCCCACAGATGGTGACATCTGGGGACTCTGATTAAACAGAGACACCACTGCAGGCTTCTGTGTTTACAAATAAAATAAAATGCTGTAGCATCTCAGCCCTCAGAAGACAAACTCATGCTCTAGCTCCTAGAAAGAAATCACAGCTTTATTTCTTACCCCTCCATCCCAAGTACCCAGATAGTACAGGTACCCCAGCTCCAACATCCACTCCCTGCCTCCAGAAAGGCCTTTGCTTTAGTCCTGAGCGGGCTTATATGGGCTCAGTGCAGTCAAGGAACTAACGAGGGTACAGGTGCCCCAGTTTAATGCTTTTGCTTCCCCAGCCTGCACTGCTGCTTCTGCAGCTGTACTGGATCCGCAGCTGATGTGCCACACTTTTCCTCACAGTACCAAAGCTGCTTCTATGATACCTCCACCATTTCTCCAGACAGCTGACTTTGCCCTGAAGCAGCACAGAGGTATCCTGTAGATCTTGTGCCAGTAAGGTGTCTGAGCACATCTCCCCACTCTGTCCATGAGAAGTGATGATACAAGGGTTCAATCCATGGTTGAAGATGCTGGGCAAGATGCAGAGGAACATGGTGCCAGCCTCTCCAAAGGGCAGAGGTTGGCCAGAACCAGGCAAAGCTGTCTGCAGCATCTGGGGCTGCGAGGGAGCCATGGAGGAGGGCTCAGACTGAAGGGAGCTGCACCACACACTATGGGAACACTGGGAAGATCACTGCATGGGAAATGCAGCAGCTGTCAGGTCTGGGATGGCTCAGAAGTCCTCAAATAAAAATAGATTAAAGCAATTAAAGGCTTTGCTGCTTTGCTGCTTTGCTGTGCTCCTGGGGGAACTTGTTTGGCTGGTGGCTGCTGCCTTCTCATGCACCCTGTGATGACTTGGACGCTTTGCCTCTTCCTCCACTGCCTCCTCCATTTGCAGCCCATAGTGAAGGGCAGCCTTGCAGGGAATATCTCACCCCAGCTGACAGCCAGACCTCCTCCCTTTTGACTCCTTCCCTTTGGGATGTCACACACAGGACCTGGCTAGCTGTCGCTGGCAATCAGTGCCAGCAGGGTACAGAGCACCCTGTTCCACCTTGCCAACCTGCTACCAGCAGTGCCTGAGCACTTCTGCACTTACATAGGACAAATTCCACTTTTCCAAGCTAAGGACCAACTCTAGTGATCCCGGTCAGGTAAAGAGCAGCAACAAGGTGGGGCCAGAAGAGTAGACTTCTGACAGCAGCACTATCCTCGGCCACTAACATAGAGTCTCTAGGTGTGAAATAGAGCAATGATGCCAGTAATGATGTCCCTGGTGGCTCTGGGACAGCATGGCACAATGCCCAAAATATATATTGTCTCCATTATTCATGTGGCATAAGCCTCCAGTTTTGCAAAATGCCATTCTTCAAGGCGCTTTAGAGTGTCTTAATGGTCCCTCTGCAGCATGACGGCAATTCTCTCCAAAACTGCTGAAGCTTTTATGTGCCAGAGACTGATGCTCTTCTTGTGCAGACAGCAGCATCCCCAGAAACTACAGAGCAATCTTTCCCACCATCAGTGGTACCATGCCTCCAGCACAGGGCAAAAATAAACTCCTGAGACAGACAGAAAATGGTTTGTCCCTGGCAACATCTTAACTGCTGCTAATAACAGTGAGGTGGGCATTGCGGGTGTTGACGCCAATTTATAGAAGAGCAAGAAGCTGGCTTTGCCTTGGCATGCAGTGGCACTACATGCTCTGCACCTTGCAAGGGACCAGACTAAAAAGCAAGATTTCTCTAGGACCAAGGGAGAGCAGCAGTTTCATCAACACCACACCGATGGATGTGCTGTTCCAATTTGTGCTGGAGATCTGCCAAGAGCTTTCCCATGCCCTTCCTAGCAGGATGATGGGCTTCGCAGTCAGCTGGAGCGCTAAGGAGCGAGCCCAGTGCACCAGTCGCTGCACAGTGCTAAGCCCTGCCACTGATGGCTTCCATTAATCTGCACAAAATTTTTGTCTGAGGTCTGGTGTGCCGCTCTCCATCTCCCCAGCCATGGGGCCCTCTGAAGCTGGGGAGCAGCATTTGCTCAGCTTCAGCAAGGAGTTTGGTGGAGTCCCTGCCCTGGAGCTCTCAGGTCCTCAGAGCTCACCTTGCCGTGCTGCTGCTTCTCTGCTTTAGCCTCATTCGCATTTTTTGGTGGCAGTCTATAAAGTCAGACTCGATCTGCCAGCTTTCACAGCCACCGGAGTGTTGCATTTGCCTTCTGGGGCCAGTCCCACCATGAGGATTTGGGAAGGGAGTGGCACTGGTGACAAAGACTGGTAGAGGTCAGCACAGCCCTCATCTGTGTCAAGCTGTGTTTTCTTTATGAATTCAATAGTACTGAGTGTTATTTGAAGCATTTGCTGTTTTCCACTCGACTAGGCAGCAATGTGGCTGGTGTTCCCCAAGAGCAGCACAGGAGCTACAATAGCATGACCCTGGCCCCAGATCCACACCAAGAGCCCAGCTCTAAATTCACAATAATTTACAAGCCTAAATTTACAAACTGCTGCTGTCAAAACACCCCTGAGGCTGCTGGTTGTTCTTGTGAGAGCAGCCACAAGTATCTGCCCTCAGCTCCACTTTAGCCCAAGAAAAGCTGCAGACTTAGAGAGATCAAAAGACCAGTAATGAAATGTTACACCGATAACTCGATATTTCTTAGAGTCCTTTGCAATATGATAGTGAAATCAGCTATGGCTGTGGCTAGGGACCAGGGGTAACATAAACTTGCAGGTTCGCTTGAAAAGCCTCCTCACCCCAGGCAGGTGTGTGTAAAGGGCTGGACAAGGGCAGCAGAGCAGGGAGCCGCTGGCACAGGGACCACTGTGGTTGAGCTAGAGCGAGCACTGGTGCCATGGTCACTCAGAGAACCTTCTGAGACCCTTCCCCATGACAAGGGCAGCACCATGGCAGCAGATTTCATAGCTGCTGGCTCAGGAGTACGAGGATGTGCCCAGACATTGACTCTTGGGTGCCTGCCAGTCCCGATTGCAAAACCTGCCAAAATAACAGTGTCCCATAATGAGCTGGGAGCAGAGGAATGTGCACAGTCAAGCTCCCTGCCAGGGAGTAACTCTCCCGAACCCAGCACTGCCCTGTCCCTCAAAGAGAGAGAAACCAGTGATTTTTCACAACAGCCCTGACAGCAGTGACATCATGACTTACACTGGGAAGGCAGAGCCGGGTCTGTCATCTCCCAAGGCAGTGAGAGTTACACTGCCTTTCCTACCCTCAAAAAATTTTGGAAATCCATCCAGACTGCAGTACTTCCTCCAGCCAAGGCCAACAGGGGATTAGTGAGATGTGACATTAGGTGTTGGGCTGTGCTGCTGATTTTCTGTGTTTCTCCTTATTGAGAAAATGGAATCATCTCAGCAAACATGTGCAGCTGACCCCTGAACCATCTAAGCCTCAGCACCTCACAAGGCAAGAATTTGCAGCAAAACAATCAAGCTGACAGATTTTTGTGCATTGACATCACAGACTGGAAAAAGTCTTCCTAATCCTCAGAAGTTTTTTCCAGTGGACGAGTTCGCTGGGGTCTCTGGATCGGTCTCAGCTGCTGCCTACTTCACTCATTTTGCCCACTTTAGTACCTCTTTATCACAATGATCTGATTGCAGTAATTTCTTGCATAATTTATTTGCTCAGGCACTGGCCTCAGTGCAATATAGATGCTACAATACTGCTCCTTAATGGCATCTGGATCGATCTGAACCTGTCCAAAGCCATCCTCCTCCTTGCCCTGGCTCATGTTCTGACCACACTGACAGCTCATTTCCCTAACTACTTTCATCAAAGCACAACTATGGTCCAAAATTCTCAGCTATCAATTTTGCTACAAGTAAATATTAGAGCACCCACGTGTAGGACAAGTAACAGAGATTAATGGTTTATACTGGGAGGCTGGCTGTAAGAAGCAGCAGGAGCATTGTGCTCCCTGAGCAGGGAGCCGTGGAGGAGGATGCCTGCCTAGAGCTGGGGGGGTCAAAGCAGCCCACACCTACGAAACTGCCTCCTGATGTTTGCTGCAGGAGCTCTTTGCTGTGCACAGGAGTTGGAGCCAGGAACAGTCCTGCTGGGACATAGTGATGCCCAGGCTGTTTGGGAGTAACACAGAGCAATAAAAGTACAGCTTAAGACTGCCTACTATTTATACTTGCTGTTGCACTGAGCCCCAGGTAACAGCCTGGCCAGTTCCAGCTCAAGTGGGTGGTGTCTTCACCAACACAACTGAAGCAGACTGGGGGATCTCAGGCAAGAGCTGGCCTGTGAGTTGGAAGTGGTACCTGCTCCCATCATCTCTTGCTAGAGAAATTACCTATCAGAGGCTGTTGAAGACTAGTTGCCACTGCCACCAACGGAAGAACCAGTCAGGTGTGGGCCAACTGGCACCTTTCATCTGTCCTCAGATCTCACCTGCATAGGGGCACAGAGTTACCATCTGACCCTGGCAAGATGCAGTTGTACTGCACACACAAGTGATTTTTGCTCTGAAATAGGAGAGTTGGAGAAATAGCAGGCATTTCCCATCCATTTACTGCAGCATTCCCTGAGCATCTAAGTCCTCACTTTGACAAAGGAAGTCTCTGACTCCTCTGGTGCCCAGCCCCTGGCCCAGCTGTATCAGGCACAGAGTCCTGTAACCCACTTTGTCCCATGGGGAGCAGGCAAAATTCTCCAGTATCTGAGCAATCATTAACTCTCCACCGTGAGCTGGAGAGGTTCGAGAAGCCATCCTGCTCTGCAAACACACTAATGGCTCCAGAGGAGATTAGCCAGTGTGTGTTTTCAGCCACCCCATGCCATAATGGTGATGGAGTATCAGAGACTAGGCACAGCTCTAATCAGCCTTTGACTTTTCTACTGCCAAGGTCACCACCATGGTGCAAGCAGCACAACTTCTTAGGTTGCAATGGAATTACATGAAGTTTGTGCTGGGGCTGGGGCACATGGAGCAAGAAGGAAGGCTAGGCTGCCCAGCTGGTCCTCATCATCACAGGCAGCACCTCAGCCAGTGTCTAGCATTAACCCAGCAGAGGAAATGTTTAACCAATCCCAGGACCTTCCTGCAGCAGGAGGTGAAATGCATCTGCCTCCAAGTCTCAAACTGGGTGACTTCAGCAGAGCCAAAATTTTGTCTGTGGATAGGGAGCCAGACGTGACAGGCAGTAGTACCACACACTCAACTCCATGCTGAGTGGAGATTTAATAAGATAGAGGCAGGGCCAGGCAGAGCTGTCTGCTCTGTAATTCACATCTTGCATCGTGGCTCCTCAGTGCTGCAGTGGGCAGACAGCAAGCCCGGCGGCGGCAGCGTTATCTCTCTGTCATTGCCTCCACGTCTTTTGGCTGCATTACACAATCATGGAAAAGCCAGTATTGTGGTTGGGTGCTCACTTGACATGTCTGGGGTTTTTAAATACACAGGGGACACCCACATGAGAGAGCTCCTGGTGCCACAACAATTGGCTAGGGAAATGATAGCCAGCACTAACACCACTAGCAAGATATCTCAGCAGCTCAAAGTCAGTCTAATGTCCAGCCCCCGTAAAAAAGACGTGGCTGTATGCTCCCCCAGAGACATTTTTCTTTTCCCAGTGTTCACTAATTAACCATCCCCCATCCCATCAGCAACACTCTGGCTGCACGTCCAACACAGCATTATGACCTCTTTACATGCACAGCAGAGTCTGGGTCCAACAAAATGGGATCTCTGTGGCTGCATGTGTCTGAGAGCTGTGCTGGAGCCATGCTGGAGCCTCCCTGCTGTTCTGCCAGCTCCTGGTACAGAGAATTCCATGGGGTCACTCCTCTGGGGGTGAGTGACACCCCCAAACAAGCCCCCTGCCTGCACAAACCCCCGCACACTCACAGCACCATGGGACCATGTGGAACACAGACACAATAAGGAATGCTGGGGTGAGGTCCTGGTGTCACCTTCTCCTGGGGCACAAATCCACAAGAAACACGGGGGCAGTTGGTGAATGACGCAGCTCTGTTGTCTGCAGGAGCCTCTCCAGATAAATATCACCCAGCAATCAGCCGCCTTCACACAGTGACTTTCAGGGCACTACAGAGGGACTACAAAGGCTTTTCTTAGTCCCAAAGACTCAGGAGCATGGGGTGAGACTGCTTACTAATTTAGACAGCAAAGAGAACTCTTGTGCAAGGAGCTCCTAGAGAAAAAAAAAGCTTTGCCGTGAAAAGTCCCTTGGTTCAGGACTGGAAGTCCTAAGCACCTCACAAACCCTGCAGAGAAGAGCCCAGATGTGCAGCTGGTCGGGCACCAGGGTGTATTAGACAGAAATGTGTCCAGAAAATTTAGCTTGCAGTTTTCCAATTTGTTTTCCACAGCTGAAAGCAGGTGTTGATGGATCACAGCCCTTTTCCACTCCTGCATCTACCAGCCGTTATCACAGGAGCTCAAAGCAGGTTTAGAGTGAAACTCTTCTCCCCCTTTGACACATACCCAGTGAAGTCACAAGCCTGAAGCTCACCACCACTCTGCCATATAGCCTGTTCAAAGGCGACCCACATAGAGCTATGCAGGTGTGCATCCATCTCTCTTACAGTTTGAAATTGGGACAAAAGCGTTTTTGGAGTGTTCAGTGACCAACCAGGCTACAGGGCAATGAGCAATGAGTTTGAGTGGACAAACTGCACAACCCTCCACAATTAAAGACTTCTCCTCTGCCACAGCTTTGATCTAGGGGCAAAAGCTGCATGGGATATTCAGAACCCTGCCCATGGCTAATCTACAGCTGGCTGGGACAGGGAGACCACTCTCATACAACCGTAATACACAGGAGAATGTGGGCCAGCCTGTCTCATCTGCTTCTGATGCTTCATGTCAATTCAATGTAACATCTCCTGTTCAGAAGGTTCACAAAAGTCATGACTTTGTTTTTAAGTCTCTAGTAGCAAACAACCAGCAACTCCTCCTGCATGTCATCTCCTGTAATAGCAATACTTGTACAGTCCTTTCCCATTTCTCTCTTCTCTTCCAGAAAGAATATTCTCTTCAGCCCAAGAGTCCAAGTGGAAGTGGGAGGCCTGGGAGCAGCACCTCAGGTGAGTGCCAGTAGCCAGTACTGCCCCAGTAAGGGCTTTGACTGAGAAAGGCTAGGGCTTCCAGTCACCCCTGGTGCTGCTGAGTCCTTAGCTGGAAAACATGGCTCGGATGGGGGAAAATGGTGGGATGTGGAGAACAGCAAAATGTGGGAGGTGAAAATGAGGGAATAAGCACACCAGTGGCAGCTCGGCCTTTCTCATGACCATAGCCATAACAGTGTGTGCACCCATGGGTGCTGTGGCATGTGAACGTGGCTGGGCTAGGGTAGATGGTGCCCCCTGCTTTCATCTATCCCTTTCCCCTGGGTGGAAAAGATTTTGCTCTGTCACTGCCCACCTCTTGAGACCAAAACCCTGCGCATTTGCAGTCTGGCACAGGACAAGCTGGACAGAGCTGGTCACAGCACCCATCTAAACATCAGAAGGGGCTGCTGGGGTTGCTTTAACTCTTTCTCCTCTCCCAGCTTTGCAGCCTCTGGTTTCTCAGTCCATAGCAATTCAGGGACAGCCAATATAGTCCCTCTGCTTCAGTGAGGATGGGGATGAGGGGCTCAATCCAGACCTGGAGCACCACGAGCCTGGCACAGCAATGCAGCAGCATCACACAGTCCTAGTGCTGCCAGGGCACTTATGGGCCCCATGTAGGGGCTGCTTCTCCCTCCCACAGCCCTCACCCATGGGGTGCAGAAGCTGCTCCCCCTGGACAGTGCAGCAGTTGGTAGATGACAGGGTGTTGCAACACGCCAGGGAATAATCACGATAACTCGAGCGGTTGCCCTGGTGCCGGGCTTGGCTGTTGCAGTGGTTGCTAAAGAGAGTGGGCGTGCGACTTCCTCTGGGGCGATCTGATTTCTCTGGGAGCATGTTTAAGGCACGCTCAGGAGAAATTGTCCTTCGTGGAGCAGGGACACAACCTCTCTGCTGGCAGCAGCGGCTGTGCGGAGCGGACTGCTTGGAAGCCTGGGCATGCACAGAGCTGTTTGCTTTGGGAGAAAAAAACTATTAGCTTGTGCATCTGTCCTGGGAAAACACTCTCCAGCAACGAAGAGCAAAGGCAACAAGTTTTCAGGGTGGCAGAAAAACCTTTGGGACAAGCACTGAGGAGCAGGCAAGGCCATCAGCTGCTGCCAGCCTAGCTCCAGCCCTTGGTGGGATCCCCAGAGGTGGCAAGAGCAGCAGGGAGGGAACGCCAGCACAGCCGCCACCTCCACGTGACCTCCTGTCCCCGCTCCTGTGAGAGAGAGTTGGCAGGAGTTGGGCAGCTTCGTCGGACCTGGCCAAAAGTCATGCAGGCACGAGCACAACCGGGCAGAAGCAGCAGCCTCAGCCCCATGTCATGGGGCATGGGGCAGCACTTGTCCCCTGGGCTCCCCAGGGCCACGCTGCAGAAATCAGGTAAGTCCAGGTCCCTCTGAGCCGCTATGGGGGGTCCCCGCTTCTGTGCTGCTTCCCTGCTGCAGGGACAGGCTGCTGAGTCCCATGGGACCAGTGTGCACTGCATACATGTTCATGCACAGGTGACTTCAGACCTTGTTCTAAATTTTATTTGAAATATCATGTTACTTTAATACTTTGGTAGATGGGTTAGAAGTTGCCCTTCTGCTTCTACCTTTCAAATGGACCCGTATCCCACAAAAAATTTCCCAAGCAAACCCATGCTGTGATTCAAACTTCCTTGGGAGAGGCATTGGGCTGGACAGGGGGCTCTGGCTAATACAAGCCCTGCAAATCAACATGGAAAGATTTTCTCTGTATTCAACAAAATACCTTTGAACTACCTTAAAACATGCATTAATGATTGATGCGTATTTCCATTAGAGGCAGGCAAAAGCATAGAGCAAATATTTGATGAGATATTAAAAGTAAGTTTGTGGCTGAGAAACGCTGTAAAGCATCTGTCAGTGCTGAGCAAACCCAAACAGCCACTCCACACGCTGCCTCCCAAAGGCATGGGCTTGACCTCCCTTGTTGACTGCTAAGACTGGGATCCCAGTCTTGTTATCTTTGCTTATCACAGTCCAAGATAATTAAATGAAATGATTAACCAGCACACCCAACCCTGCCTGCCTGCAGACAGAGAGGAGCTTGTCACTGCCTGTCTGTACAGGCATTTCCAGCACTACCCACCATCAGTCACTCCTACACATCGGGCAGCTCACCTGTCCCTAAACCTGGTGGGATTTCCCTCTTCCAGATGTGTGTGCATGAATGGAAACTTCGCAGGTCACTGTGGTGACATCTGGGATCGTTTATATTTGGGGTGACTGGAGGTGGTGGTGTGTGAGCAACCCATGCTAAGTCCAGCACCAGCTCTGTGGCCCCTTTAGGTGGTTGTACTGCTTGGTGTAAACGGGGGACCCCAGCCTCATTGGGCCGCAGTGCTGCCCTGGTGCTTGGCAAGAGTGCGCAGGACTGGGCTGGGAAGATTGGCTGTACTGTAGGGACAACACTGGCTGTACTGGTGGGGAGCACTAGCTATATTGATGTGGAGCACTGGCTGTACTAGTGGGCAGCCACGTCCACAGCATGTGCTAAGCAGAGAGGCAGAGGTGACATGTGGCAGCACTGCCAGAAGCTGTAGGTCCATGTCTCCTGGCCCTATTTTACACGCCTATTAGGGTTTTCTTTCCCTTCCCAACCTTGTGACCTCAAGAGTTTATTCCTGAACACCAGGGCTGAGCAAAGGCAGGCGAGGGGAGCCGGAGATGTGCCTGCCTAGTGCCCTCAGGCAGCCACCTGATAGCTGGGAAGTGCTTCCCACGGCAGCCACATCGAGTTACAGCTACCCTATTGCATTATAAATACCAGAATTAGCCTTGCTCAATTATTTAAAACTATAGATTAAAAGCAGACAAAGGCGCTCTGCCTCCTTTCCGAAGTACACGTATCTTTTATCAGTGATACGGTCGCCTGGTGACAAGCAGGGGTGAGCGCGCCAGCTCAATCACTATAAGATGGTCCCAAACTGCCAGCATGGCAGGCACCAGAGGAGATGAAAATCACTGTGAGGGTGGAAGCTGGTACCATGTCACCCAGCGATTAGCATTTGCCAATCTTTGGGCTCACCATATTATTGCATTATCGTTATGGTCATCATTATTATTGTCATTATTGACATCATCACCGTCCATCACCATCCTGCAAGCCAAGCAGTCATTAAGCTAATGTGAAGGAATGGCAAGTATTTTGTTCCAGCTCAGCTGTGTAACAGCAACAGAGGGATTAGTCGGGGTGTTAAAGTGCATTTTGCAGGCTCAGTTGTGGGATCGCACCCCCACAAAGGGTTTCCAGGCACTGTGAGTCACCCCATAGGTCAGCACCCACATCTGACCCCCTAGAGCTGGCATCTGGGTGCCTCACTCTGCCCTGAACCAAAAGACCATGTGGAAAGTGGCTTCCAAAAGCAAGTGCCCAGCTTTGAGCACTGATTGTACTCGTGGGCAGCCACATCCACAGCATGTGCTAAGCAGAGAGGCAGAGGCGACATGTGGCAGCACTGCCAGAAGCTGTAGGTCCATGTCCCCCAGCCCTATTTTACGTTCCTATTAGGGTTTTCTTTCCCTTCCCCACCTTGTGACCTCGAGAGTTTATTCCTGAACACCATGGCTGAGCAAAGGCAGGCGAGGGGAGCCGGGGATGTGCCCCCAGCAGCAGAACCTCCACAGCACAGATGCATACCCAAAAGCTGCTGTCACTGCACAAAACTTTGGGGTTCATGGGGACAGACACACAACTGTTTTCCTGTCCCATGATGCCAACCTCAGCTATTCCATGTTTCTAAAATATGATTAAATAACATTAGGAAAAACATGGGAAATAGCAATAACCATCAACTCAAGGATCGAAAATGAAAGACAAACTTCCACCTTCCTTGTTTATAGGATTTAACTTACTGCCTTTTCTGCCATTGGGGTGAACTCCAGCTTCACTTCAGATGGCACAATGCATTGACTAAAAGTTCATGCTCTAGAATGAAAAAAAAGTGAATGGGCGTGAGTGTGCATACAGCAGGGCTTAAGAGGAACTAAGCCTAGTTTAAGGATCCCAAGCACCACAGCCTGCACCTGTAAATCATTGCAAGGTGTGAGGAGAGGTTCACTCCTCACAGCCTTCCCAAAGAGGATGGGTGTGATGGGTGGTACCTTCATCACAGAGAAAGGAGGGCTGGGTGCTATCAGGGTCTGTAGCCCGGAAAAAGGAAACTTCCCCTGTGATTGCTGTTAGATGTGTCAGAAACTCATGTTATTTCCCAGGCTCAGGTTAATAAGCTGTAAATAGCTTTAGGCTGGTTCTGCTGACCTATATTGAGTTCTCCAGGTTTGCAGTCATCTTACTTGCAGGATGTGTACAACCACCTTCTTCCAGCAGCCCTTCATTAATCTGTTGGCTCTTTAAAAAGATGTGTTCATGAATAAACCTCAGGCATGCAGAAAACCAGACATTCTTCTCTGGAGCCACAGGATAGGCTGAGGGACCTGGGGTTGTTTAGCCTAGGGAAGACTCCATGGCGACCTTACAGCTGCCTTCCAATACCTGAAGAGAACCTACAGGAAGGCTAGAGAGAGACTTTTCACAAGGGTATCTAGTGATAGGACGAGGGGAATTGGTTTTAAACTGAAGAGTAGGTTTGTTCTAGATCTTAGGAAGAAGTTCCAGTACAAGGGTGGAGAGACTTTAGAACTGATTGCCTGGAGAGACTGTGGCTGCCCCCTCCCTGAAGGTGTTCAAAGCCAGGAGGCTTTGAGCAACCAAGTCTAGTTGAGAAGTGTCGCTGCCCATGGCAGGGTGGTTGGAGTAGATGATCTCTAAGGTCCCTTCCAACCTTGGCCATTCTATGGTTCTGTGACACTTCACACAGAAGTGTCTCTGCCCAGAAAGGGAGGCCCATACAACATTTTTCACAAGAGCAATTTAGTCATCATCTGCTCCTGTTGACAAAACCCTCTTGAATGCTCTTCTAGTTGGAAAATAACATAACCAGTAGCATAAAAAGACTGTGAACTATGTTTGCCTTATAGATTTTGGCTAAAGCTACTGACTGACCTGTCCTGCAGAAGTCAGCATCGACCCCAGTTAAGGATGCTGAGAGCCGACAGGGCTCCGTTCGTGGGGCAGGGCCCGCTGTGGGGCAGGGCTGCCCATGGCACTGAAGGAAGAGACACAAGGTTTGCAGGTGGAGTGCAAAGGGCCAGGGGATGCACAGAAGGGTGAGCTGGTCACAGAGGGGCAGGATGTCAGGGAGAGCCTGGAAAAACAAAAGACAGGGGAGGAGGCCTTTGACATGGAGATGTGCAAAATCAGCTGGTGTCGCTGCACCCTCCAGTCTCCTGTACAGCCGCAACTTGAGAGGTGTTGGGTAGGAGCCCAGACCTCCACCGTCCAGCTTTCTAAACCCAACAGCTATGGATTAATTTTCTTTTCAATCAGTTTTCATTATTCCCCTATGTGTTTTCCTCTTGCCATACAGGCAGTCACAAGCAGAGCTGCACTCCTCAGGTTACCTGCCTTTTCCAGGGCCGTTAATGCCCTTAACATTCCTGGGGATTATTTCTATCCCAATAGGATGGTGGAGCAGGCAGCCAGTGGCCGCTCCGGGAGCAGCACACAATATGCTGTCCTGACAGAAAGGCTCACAGGGCAACCCACCACAGAGAAACCAGACACTTGGTTGTAAACAAATGCTCTTGAAGGGCATCTCCTGTGAGCAATGGAAACCCAAGACACAGCAGCAGCAGCAAAGGGAAGTGTTAGCTCAGCTCTGGCCGACACCGAGCAACCTATGCCCAGTGGCTGCTGTCCCTGGGCATCAGCCAGTCCGCCTCTTTTCCAGGAGAAAGTAAAACCTTTCTCCTTGCCCCAGGCTACAGAAGAGCCTCTCAGCACCGCAAGCAGCGCACCATGTTTTATGCTCCTAGAAGGGTGTATTTAATGTATTATTTGCCACATTAAGGTTTTCAAAGGCATTTCATGTTCCACCGGAACTGCCCTATACCCTGTTCCTAAAAGATTGACTCTGTGCATAAACAGAGTTGGACACAAGTTTCCCCAGGACTGCAGACTGTTTTATCATAAGTCTCCCAGGAACTGGGGAATTTATAAGCAATTCCAGAAAGTCTGAGCAGGAATTTATTTTAGGTCAGAATAAACCAAGATGTTAAAATGTCATTTTTCTCCTTCAGTCAACCCCATACCCTGGGGCAAGATAGTGGTTAGTCTCTGGGCCATCTCAGTGATGCTGAATATTCCCTGTGGGGTCCCCTAGAAAACTAATCAAGAATGGGAACTCATTTCACAGCCACAGCTGAGGGAGGAGATATCACCATGTGTGAAGTCCAATATCTGCCTGTGGCCCTGGCAGAAAAGTCATTTAGAAACATACCTTTCCTAGAAATCCTCAGGCTTTTAGAAATGAGGGAAAGGAAAATATTTAAAAGCAAGCAAAAGACTGAGTATGTCAAAGCAAACAGCTACTTTTTATAAGCAACACTCCAAAGGGGATCTATCTAAAATGTCACGCTGTCTTTCTGAGTACCTGAGAGGGTATTAAAATGCACGTGTATTTCCTTGTTTATATCTTGCCAAGAACAATATAAAAATGTCTAACACCTTTTGCTGATTTATGATGGTGGCCAAGGAGGTGCCAGAGCAGAGCCTTGTTCATTGATCTACAGCTGAATCATGCAAAACCAGACATCCTGCTGTAAATCCACTGCAGAGACCTGGCTTGATTTATACCTCCAGCACTATAAATAACGACAAAAAGCAGCCTGATAGCAGTCTGTCTCCCCTTACACGGACATGAATTACATCCGATCTTGAAGATGATAGATCTACTACATGAGAAACATTTTGCACCGGGGCTCTATCTTTCATCCTGCAGGAGAAAGGATGCCCTGTCCTTACTCCCAGCATAACCCCAAGCCATGTTTCAGGAGCACAAATATTTTTATATTCTCATTTTTCTTTTTCTGCTCAATGCAAACAAAGACATTCCTTCCATTGTTCCAGACTAAGGTCTTCTAAAATTTTAAAGTGCTGTTCTTGTAGTGGGGTTCACAGCTCCTTCCAGTTCCAGGCAGGGACAAGCTCAGAGCCTTGACTTCATCCCTGGGGCAGTACAACAGAGGCCCCAGGAGCCAAACCCTCAGGACATGCTCTGGAAACCAAACCCTTGAAGTGGGTGTCTGCACACCCCTTGGCACACGTAACAGGGGAACCAAGCTCAGAGCTAACTGCTGTGTCCTGGGCCCCAGAGGATGGCTCAGCTAATTGTGAGTCCTCACTCACTGTAAGGACTTCTGTTTGATGATTTAGTAGCCTTGGCCAGAAATGTCTCTAATAGGTTTCAGTTCTTCCCACTCCTTCCCTCCCAAAGAAAAGTTCCTCATTTCCCTTAAGAAAGTGGGGTGATAGATTGCCGCTTCTTTGCAAGCCTCAGCCATGTAATGTCAGGCTGGTGCAGTCTGGAAACAACTACATTAGCCTGTTCAAAACCTCCAGGCTCACCGCATGCTCCTCCAATACGCTGCATCAGCAGAAGGGCTCCCAAGGTGGTGAGGTGGGGCCCATCTCAGGGCCATCCTGAGAGTCGAGATTCTGGAAGCTGGAAGCACCACAAGATGAAACTGAAGGGCTGGATGACACCATGCAATAGCATTGTACGCTGCTGGGTGTTAGCCCTATACAGACAGCCTGCCCCAAGCGTATGTCCTAGGATCTGGGCTTTGGAAGTAGGGAAGGAGGGACTTCTGCCCCCAGATTGCAAAAGGAAGCCCACAATACATCACAAAGGCAGGGGGAAAACAGCATTTTATAAGAAACAGTGCTGCACCAATGCTCCAGGAGCTAGTAGAGCTTAACTATGAGGTCCAAGAGCTACTTAGTATTGAAAAAAATACCGAAGTTTCTAGAGTTGCAGCCACATACAGTATCCAGGTTGGTCCTACAGGCATGGTTGCCCACATAATCCTTCCATGCTCACTGTTCTCTGCATTATTCCCTAGCAGAGCACAACAGGTGGGTTTAAGACAGACAAATCCAAGACCAATACACAGCAGCCCTTCTTCCATGGAGCAGGATTTGACACCCATGGGGTATCAAAAGCACATGTGGGTATCTGTGCTAGCAGAAGCAGCTCTGATCTAAATGACAGCACAGGAGCTACGGGGAAAGGGTGACAGGACAAGACAGTGGCACTGAGGCTAGTCTGTTAGCATATCTGTCCCAAATTGTGTTTCCATTACAAACACCCAGCATTTTATTTAAGCTACTCCATGGAAAGACTTTTTTGTTTGAAGAACTAAGACATTGCTTTGTCATTTGAAATAGAAGCTCACCCATCTCATTCATGCCAAAACAAAACCTCTCTTTTGTACCCTCCTTCCTTGTCTTTTGGTTGCATCTTCTCCTGTGAAAAATTAAGAAGAAAGGAAAGGACCACAAGAAAAAAAAATTTACCCCAATGAAAACCTGGCATTGCAGGATGACCATGAGCCAGCAGTGTGCTCTTGTGGCCAAGAGGGCAAACAGCATCCTGGGGTGGTTAGCAGATCAGGAGAGGTTCTTCTTCCCCTCTTACTCTGCAACGGTGAGACCACATCTGGAGCAGTCTGTCCATTTCTGGGCCACTCAGTCCAAGAGGGATGTGGAACTGCTGGAGGGAGTCCAGTATAGCACAACAAGGATGATGAAGGAAGTGGAACACCTCCCTTACGAGGAGAGGCTGAGGGAGCTGGGTCTCTCTAGCTTGGAAAAGAGGAGACTGAGGGGTCACCTCATTCATGTTTATAAATATATGAAGGGTGGGTGTCAGGAGGATGGAGCTAGGCTCTTCTCAATGTCATCTAATGATAGGACAAGGGGCAAAGAGTGTACCCTGGAACACAGAATGTTCCACATAAATACCAGAAGGATCTTCTTCACAGTGAGGGTAACAGAGCACTCAAGAGGCTGCCCAGGGTAGTTGTGAAGTCTCCTTCAATGGAGACGTTTAAGACCCGCCTGGATGTGTTCCTGTGTGACTTGGTCTAGGTGATCCTGCTGTGTCAGGGGGATTGGACTTGATGATCTTTTGAGGTCCCTTCCAATCCCGAATGATTCTATGATTCTATCAAAATCTACCTTTGACCTAACAAAAATTAGCCACAAAATTGTGCTGCATTAACCTTTGGCTCTTCTTCAGTCCCCATATCTCTCTGGAAGGCAACACTGAGCCTCCAGTTTCAGCCTGTGGAGTCCAGCCCTGCAGAGCTGTGAGTCAGCCTGCACTTGCCATTAAATATCAAACCACACCACCTTCCTTTCTGCCAGCAGCGATGCACAATCTGAGAGAAAAATAATTTGACACAAAAAATCACTGCTTCCAGCTTCCAAGCATCATTTAAATATGTACCGAACTATTCACCCCAATTACACTCATGTAATGGGTTCTGATTTGTTTTCCTTTGTTCCCAAAGCAGTGGGGCACTGGCCACATTACCATTCAATGAGTTGTTTGTTATTGAATCGTTTCTTCAGCAGCATTATTCCTTACACAATTCTGTTTGATTGCACTCCACTTCACTTTTGATAAGTACTTAGTGACTATGGAAGAATGACCTAGCCAGCTTTCTCTAGCCTTTTTTATTGATTTTTCTTATTAAAGGGTTTTAATCCTTTTATATATGAGATTGCAACAAGAGAGAGGCAACATTACCAAACAACTGTTTTCCTTGCTGCTCCACCAACTCCTATAACTTCACACTAGGTTTCCAAAAATACCTCAATAACGAGACACTTGTAGACACAGAGCTGCCTACACCCTTTTCCTGGGACGTTTTGTTCATACTGGTAAACTTCCAAATTGTTCAAGTGAATAGTCAGGAAGAAATTGCTCTTTCTGAGCCCCTGATTAGACCGTGCGCTGACTAATTGTCGGCAGCCCCACTGTGCTCCACACTTGAAGGCACAGCCCACCACATGCAGTTTGTCAAATCTCATGCCTTGCGCTCCCTTTGTATGGGGGTTTTTGTAAAGAAGAAATGTTCAGCACTTGGAAAATGCCAACAGTGAACATGCCCTGTGGCTTGCCTGAAAGCCAGGCTGCTGTCACTTCAGAACAGTGGGCTCTTGTTCTTACACCGAGAACATTAGACATTATTACGGCACGACCACATACCGCACAGGTAAATTATGCTTTTTATTGGCATCATGCTCAGCCCTGATTATTAGGCCAGCAGGACACCAGCAAAACCTTTCCTTGACAACAGCTTGTGGATACAGCAGCACTTCCTCAGGCCCTTGTTTCAGAAGTCTCTCAAATCCCACAGCATCCCCTTACACTCGGGGATCGACAGCCTTGGCCAGGACTACCAAAGCAGCAGCTCAGCAGTCTACACCTGATGCTGTTTCCAGTTTTATGCTTATCTTGCATTAATTAATCCTTGGCACTAAAAGCAGCAGCTACTGAAGTGAGTGGGTGGCAAGTAATTGAAGTGATCTAATTAATACGTGTCTCATCACCAGCACAAAGGGAATATTTTTTGAAACCTCTAAAAAACCCAGCACCAGCATACAGACACACATGCACAGTGACACAGGAGTCGAGAGCTGTGACAGATACATTCTCTTCTCCTCTGTCTTGCCCAGGGAGCAGAGCTCCAGCAGGTTCCCACACTACAGTGGGGTGAGACTTCTCATACAACCATCTCTCTTGTCTTCCAGCATCGATGTACACTGAAATACAGCGGGAGCAACCAGATGGTGGCAATATCCTGGCTCATCCAGACTATGCAGATGGAAATCCAGAACTCATCAAACCTAAAAAGCTCATAAATCCTGTAAAAGCCTCAAAGAGCCACCAAGAGCTGCACAGAGAGCTGTTGATGAACCACAGAAGGTAAGAGGAGGTTGCAGTGATCCGCAAGGTGCTGAGCCGTTGGAGCTCCACAGCTAAAACATAAGTGCCAGCAACACCCTGTGAGTTGGAAGGGCACAATAAATCCCTTGGCTTGCAAACAAACCCAGTGCAGAACTTGCCGCAGCCCTTTCGTCTCTTCTCTGGTGTGGTGGTTTCCTTTAAAACAGAACCATAACAAAAAGGCCTTTGCTCTGCCATCCCAAGGCACTGGTTGATACCTCTGAGAGCTGCTTGCTCTTTGCACTCACCTGCAGCAACAAGTTCTGGGAGATGTAAGGCAGATGTGCCACACATGTTCTCTCTGGTCCTAGGGTTCTCTTTCCGTAACTGACTTGCCAAGCCCCCAACAATGTCTAACATTCCTGGTGCTTTAAGGTCAGCACAGAGGCAGTAAGAGGCACAGGCTGAATGGAGCCATTGAAAGCTGGAAAGCACCAGGGTGAGACCAGCTGTACAAGCAGAAGGCTTGTACACTGTCTCCCTCAAAATCCCATCCCACAGGTGAAGACAGACTAGAACTCACATTCCTGGCTTCCTACCCCAGCACCCCAATTTAACTCCTTGAGGGTGCAGATACAACACCAGAAACATGGCACTGGTGGCGGAGATCCTATAACCACATTGTCCTTCTGCAGCAACTGTCTGAACATCACTGCAATATAAAAGCAGGTTCAGTTCAGAGGCTTTTAAGCACAGCAAGAAATCTGCTGGTATTATATTGATATTATCTGAACAGCCTGAAATATTCTGACACGATAGCATTTTGGCTGTCTATTTAAAAGCAGAGCAGCCTCTATTCAAAAGGATCACAGCCATCACAAGATCCAGACACATTTATTAATTTGGCAAACAATCAAGGCTGCCAGTGGGGTGCATTAATCAATACTGGCACTGGCTGGGCTTGGGTCTGATTTAATTTTCCCAGAATCAGAAGAATTAAGGGGCCATACTCAGATGTTCTCCAGCATCAGGACAGAGGTAACTGTACCAGCCAGATATTTTTAAAACTCTCTGGCTTGAGAATGAGCATATCCTGCCTCACGATACTTCCCAGTTTAAAGGCTCACTCTCCAGCATCAGCTTTCATCTCGCAGAACTTGATCCCAACCTAAAAATGATAGGAAAAAAAAAATCAAGAAGCCCCTGCAATGGAAACAGCAAAGACAAAGAGCTGCAGGTGGGGTACAGACCCCATGGCATCAGACTGAGATGAACTTCAAACTGGCAAATGAAAAGGATGTCATCACTTTGTATTCTAATTCTGTGCCTGTCACCACATTACACCCACACATGCCATCAGCTCCGCTGTGGTCATCCTGCATTTCCTGACCACTCTCCTTTTAGTCTTCTGTGCCTCAGGAATAAGTTTAAACTTGCTCTGCCTCTGGCCTACCAAATAATTTTCAGCAAATATGTGAAACAAGCCCTACTGCAAACCACAATCCATCACTGCTAGATTCATGTCACTCTTGACTCCAACTCTTTTACTTCCTGCTACATGTTACTAGAGAGCGAGTGAGGAGAGAAAAGGAAAGGTTCTACGACTTGTTCCTGCTCCTGCTTTGCTGTTGGCTTTTCCCCTGAAGAGCAGGGAAAAGCAACTCAAATCAGCAGCTTGTGCAATAAAACCCTTATCCTAGCCAACACCTCTAGCAACACAAGCTGATTAAATCAAAGACCAGTAACAAATCCACTGGCAACACTGCAATGGTGTCTTCCGCAAGCCAAGGCAGGTTTGTCCTCTCTCAAGCCTTGGGAAAAGCATTTATGCAGCATCCAAGTTCCTCTTGCTTTGAAAAACTGTAATGAAAGCTCTAGGGCCAGTGATGCATCTGTCTTCACTGACGTTGCCATGAATTTTGTCCTGTCATAAACAAAAAAAGAAATCACATTAGAAAGCATCATTAAACAAGCCACTGGAAGGATGGACACACCAGTCTCCAGGGACGCTGGGGTGCGAAGAGGTTTGTTGTATCTCAAGAGCACTTCCCTCTCCTACCTGCTGGCTCAGTTCTTCATGGTGTGAGAGACCACCTCAGATCTATACACACAAGAATATCAAATAACCAAGTGTTACAACGGAACTTGTAAATATTCTCAGTCTATTTAATTGAGTGAGTGTTAAACCAGCCCAGGAAACTGGCCAGGCCCCACTCCTTCCCCACAAGTGAAAGCCGGTCGGTATTCAATTCCTTTGACTCAAAAACACTTCAGTCAATGACTCCTAGTCCCGTGTTTTTCTGCAAATTACTCATATTCCAGTTGCTATCACAGAAGACAGTCTGCATAGATGCATAGCCTTGACCACTCCTGAATAATCTGTTCTTCAGTGACAGGGAACTGCAGCTGCAGTAAAGTCTCCCCTGAATTCAGCAAACATTTAGCTCCCCAGCAGCTTCAGGTTTTGCTTCTCTGTGGCTAAGGCTCAGTGGGGCAGAGAGTCATCGGTTTTAGTCATTTTAACCAGGGAGCTGATGGATATTACAAAAGCAGTTTCCTTTGGGCATGGAGAAGATTAGTCGATCAAACCACTATCCTGGAAGGACAGGAAGGATCCCATGAAGAGCAGGAACCATCCCACAGCCACACAGGAGCACATCTGGACTTGTTCCACATTCACTCATAGCCCTAGACATCCATAACTAGTCTGATGCTTCCAAGGGCCAGAAGCTGGTGGGAAGGTGGTTGGGGTCAGCTGCAGGAGGTAAATCTTAGCGTTGAACTTCAGGCATGGCAATATTCAAGGTGTTAAGCTTCTGAAATTTGTTTGTAGGGCTTCTTTAATCTCTTTACCACATACTTATGCCTTGTCTGTCTGCCCTTGCCACATCTCCTCTTCCATGATCCCACCCCTCTGAACAGGGCTTGAAGCAGCCCCCACTTCCTCCAAAATGCTTGAGGTGGCTGAAGGAAAGGCAGGAACCTGTGCCATTAGCAACTGGCCCAGATTTCAAGAGAAAAGCGACATTTCATTAAAGGGCTCTGGGCAACCTAGTCTAGAGGGAGGTGTCCCTGCCCATGGCAGAAGTGTTGGCACTAGATGATCTTTAAGGTCCCTTCCAACCCAGATCATTCCATAATTCATTTTGGCCTCTTGACCCAAACTCTCCATGTCAACAGCAGAACCGCTTTTCCTCAGCTGTGTAGCAAAGCTGGGCTGCAGCGAGGGGGAAAGAGCAGCCAGGACAACTACTGTAGATCAATGACTACCCCTGCTGGTGGGAAAAAACCGCCGTATTGGAAACGCCCTCGACGGAGTGGAATCCGCTCCGGATTAAATCCATAATTAAAACTAGCAGTGGAGGGAGGCAATGGAAAGTCCCCTTCACACACCCGATCCGTAAAGCTGTAGCACCTCAATGTAATGGGACTGGTAAAACATCCAGCACCATGAGCCCCGGGCTCAGAGAAATGCTGCGCTTATAGGAGACAGGCAACCCAAGGCACCATCCCAGCACCAAGGTGCTCCCAGTAACATCCTCAAAGCCTTGTGGACAGATTTGTGGAGCAGGATTGGTTTGTTAACTGGGTCTCCCACGTTTCCATTTAGGACTGAGAAAAGTTTTGGGGTTGCTGGGCTCTGGTTGCACCCAGGGTGTAGGTGCCCTGGTCCTGATTTATCTGCTTTTTATCTACAGAGGTTTAAGCATGGACAGCAAGCCGGAGCTGCAGCGCGTGCTTGAGCACCGACGGCGAAACCAGTTCATCAGGCAGAAGAAAGAGGAGGAAGAAGCAAAGAAATTGCAGTCTCCTTTTGAAAAAGAGCTATTAAAGAGGCACCAGAGGCTGGATCAGGTAGAACTGAGTTTTCAGCCATCTCCAGGTTATCCTAACCATCCCACAAGCAACACAGACCACAGGGGAGGGCTGAGGCTCAACCCAAGGTACAGCACTGCTC
This sequence comes from Rhinopomastus cyanomelas, assembly GCA_013400115.1. Lineage (NCBI taxonomy): Eukaryota > Metazoa > Chordata > Aves > Bucerotiformes > Rhinopomastidae > Rhinopomastus > Rhinopomastus cyanomelas. The sequence continues at coordinate 685,759 of VXBP01010234.1, forward strand.
GCCCTACATTAAACAGGAACCACAGTACATCCTTCACTGCTGCCTCGTGCAACTGCAGCACCTTCATCCTCACAGCTGGATCCATTTCATTTGTACCAGCCCACCCAGGATCACAACAATACACCAGTTTACTGGGCTTCCTCTGGGTCCCACATGGTGTCCTCCAGTTCAGAGCACCCCACACAGCATGAAAGCTGTTGCAACACACATGACAGATGTGCTCGGGTGCATAAGGTGCAGGGTGAGAAGCTGCAGAAATGTTGTAGGGTACAATCCCTGCTGCAATCACATCCAAGTTGTTTTTGAAAGCGGCTCCTGGCAGGTACCCTGGCACATACCCTGGCATGTACCATGGCAGGTTGGACTTGATGCCTGGGAAAGGCAATATTCAGCATGGGCACTCAGCAGCAGTTCAGCCATGCACTGGCTGCTAGGTACCTACCTTCTTATCAAAGCCAGTGCAAGCAACAAGCAGGCTTGTTGCCACTGCAAATACAGTAATTCCCTGTCCTACTCACTGCTACTTGCACTGCAAACGTATGAAACTAGTCTCTTTAAGTAATGACACAGCAGCTCCCTTGCAATAACGTCAGCCAGGCTGAGATCATTCGAAAATCAAAGGCTGGCACTCTCTGAGAAGAGACAGGAGTATGAGACAAGGTGGATTAGGGACAGACCCATAAAGACTTAGACATAAAAGTGAGGCAGTACAATGATTTACCCTCTTAGATATTAACGTAACGCTGAGAGTTTTTCCCAGGCTCACAATCCTTTACTGGGAAGGATTCAAACCCCCTCCTCCCCCATCCATGCCAGGTCTGAAGCGAAGCACTCCCCTGATTTTCTGCTGGAGATGTTTCTCCCTGGAGGAATGTAAAATGATTAGTGCTTCAGTGAGCTTGAAAAAGAGACTAAAGGTGAACATGGCTGTAGTGTAATGGTTTGGAAAAATACAGCACTGACATGTACCCCTACACAGCCACTCGACTTTGGGCAGTAATACCTGAACACCCAGTTCACTCTTTTAACCCAGCTAGTGTGCTTTTGTCCTTGAGTGTGCGCAGATAATGGTGACTCTCCTTTTTTTACAGTTGGAGAAAGAACAGGAGAAGGAGGAAGACCATGCACCAGAATTCATTAAGGTCAAGGAAAACCTGAGAAGAACATCAACTGTGATAGGGGATGAGAAAGCAGCGTAGCTTCTGCCAAAGCTCAATGGGAATCCAACCAAGGCTGGCGCTAACACATACATGCTGACATCTATGTACATGGTGGACATTCACAGGCACATCATTGGGGCTACTTATGGTTATTAACACTTGCTCCACTAGAAGGCACAAAAAAGGTTTTCCCAGCCCAGGAAGCTGTCACTGTGGAATAGGTGTGGTATTCACCGAAGTACTCACACGAGCTGATGAAGAGGGAAATGCAGTAATTTCCACCCTGGACTGTGGGTACATGCTTACCTCCAACTAGCTCTTGGTTAACCTTTGAGATACAGCAATGGTTTAAGCCAGGGAAATCTATGGAGGGATGGTTTAGGGGGGTCTCCTGCTTCTTCCTGGAGGCAGGCACACCAGGCACAGGTTGACAAAAGGGTGGCTGCAGTGCTGAAGAACTGCCTGGAAACCCGGTGTGGTAACTAAAAGGGATAATCTGTGCATTACTGAGAACAAGGTGATTGTACTGGCTTTCCCAAGGGTCACCGGTATCGCACCAGTGTGCCAGTCAGGCCTGCCTGAGGCTTTGTCCCAGTACTATTAGAAAAATTAATCTCTGTGTGCCCAATGCAACACAGGTAGGTGCAACTGTTCATCATGAGCATCTTTAAGCTGCATTTCAAACACATCTGAAAGTTGCTATTTAGGCAGTTCCATGCTCAGGCAGAAATACATTTGCCTACACCATCAATGCCCTGTGTGGGAGGCAAATGCTCTGCACAGAAGGCTAAGGCTGGGTGTTTCCACTGTGCATGTCTACAGAGGTGTGCAGCGACCAGGCAGCAGATCCCTGGGGATGGTGCAGACAAACAGATTCTTGCCCCTGGACAAGAAATTCCTCATCCAGCAGCTGCACGTGTGCCACTGTGCTGCTAACCATGCTGCACACAGCTGGCATCTCTATGCACCCGGGGCTATGGGGCACGTAAGTATCGATGCAAAACTTTTATTAGTGCTTCTCATCCCCTTTTCCAGAGGTCTGAGCTGCCTCATTTCACCTGTCCCCTTGCAAAGCTAAAAATCTTCTTGCTGCTTGTATAGCAAAGCTGAGACAGTAAATTTACACCACAAATGATCAGAGCCCACAACATTTGTGGGACATCCACATCTAGACCAAAAATTGCACCTTCAGGCAGATCTCAGCTCCTTGCTTCTCAAATTAGCTCTGATAATATTCCTAAACAGCCTAACTTACCAACTGCCTTGAAACATGGCTCTTGAATGGCAAGCCTCAGCGGACCTAGTCAGCGGGGAAGGTAATACCTGGTTATGCAATATCAGCTATCCACATCTTCAGTGGATCCATACATAAATTAAGGGAAAATGGGCATTTACTACATATTTATTAAAAAGTTACTAATCCATTCCCTAGTCTGCCTGGTCCAGTGGGGTGTTTCATTTCAGAGGACTGTTGCTTGACCTGACAGCTTGAGTAAAACTTGTGAGCCACACCACATGTCAAGAGCAACAATACAGGCTTCTCGACAGATTGGACTATAAAAGCCCTTAACTCAGTTTCAGTCCTTGAGATCCTATCTCTGCAATAGTTTTTTAACCTCTTGGTTATACAGTCTCTATTCCAGAAATCTAGAGTGTATGGCCACCATGGGTCAAACAAGATTTGAAAATATCTACTCTGTTTTTTCAAACTGTGAGTTTGCACATAGGTTATATTTAAAACCATGAGGAAGAAGCATCAACCATTTTTTGAGTGGGGAAAGCCACGTTTGTCAAAGAGAAGAAGGTTTTACTAAGGATGCTTGTCCACAGATGTAAAGAGTGCTCTGTGACCCTCCATAGATAACATGGGTTTAAACAACAAGCAGAACTACTGTGCTGATGTTTCGTGAGGGGGTTATGGCAGAGATTAAGTAACCTCGATCAAAAAGCTCAAAAAATCAGCAAATTAGTTTGTGATTTTGCCACAGATGGAAATGCACTCCAGGAGAGGCAATCTGTCGCTCCATATGCACCAGTGAAGTCAGAGTTATTAGCAAGCCCAGGCTGGGACAGGGGCATTTATGCAAGTCCTTGGGTAAGAGCCATCCATTAACGTCTGGGTAAGCCGAGTGCTCACATCAGCCCTTAAGAATGTTGAAAACATTTTGCTGTGGTCCTCTTGAGAATGCAAATATTGTCTGGAAAAAAGAAGTTAACCATCAAGTTGTCTACTGTTGCCGTGGTGCCCACCAAGCACAGATCAGGGCTGCACACCAACAGAGGCCCTGATAGCTAAGAGGTGTCTGGCTCATTTTCAATAGGTGTCCAGATGGGAAAAGTAGGGTGGGTCATACTGTCCTAAATCAAGGTGAGCTGACAGAGCCACAAGAAATCCTTCCAGTGGTGGAGAGACAGCAGAAAGCCCTGACTGAGCTGCCCATTAAGACCCCATGGCCAGTGAGCTGGGACCCAGCCACATGTCCATGCACTGACCCATCAAACCAGCTGCAAGTGGCACGCAGCTCCTACAGGGCCAGGACAAACTGACAGCCCCATGACACACAGCACAGTACACACAGCACTTCATCCCCAGCAAGAGCTGCAGGCTCTGGACCTCTGTGACAGCACATGGGAAATGAAGCTTTTACTGTTCATGCGCTGGCTTAAAAACCACAGCATTTTCCACAACAGTTTCTCTCACTCGTGCAAACTGGTAGCCACTTCCCTGGCCATGCTCAGACCCAGAGCCTGTACAACCTTTACCAATGCTCTTGTGCTTCATGGAGGCAGCACCCAAAACAACATCAGTATCAGCATCACTAGGAAGATTTTGGAGTATCTTTGCATCTCTTATTCTTTTAAATGAATTGCCCCCTCTGCCCCTAGAACACATCCCAGAATAAATGTGGCGTAGCCAGGAGAAACATTATTGGAGCATTGATGGAAGACGAGTTTTTGCACTGTGTACGTGTGGTATATAGTCTATGTTCTGTGTTGATGTTTGTACATTTATATAAAAATACATGTCATGCAACTGCTTAATTAACTCACACTCTTTAATGTGGACATTCCTGAAGAAATAAACTAAACAATGATTGTATATTTTGCTCATTTCCACAAGGAGCTGAGAAAGCTCTGAGGATGCAGCAGACAACAGCCAAATAAACTAAACAAATATCAAAACCAGTGAAGTCTGACAGCAACTCTTATGTTAGTACTGTGTTACCTTATATATCAACAAGCCAGTTTAATCATCTGCATGTAATACTGCACCCATCGGTTATCCTCAGACTTCAGTTCCACTTACTGAGAGCTTAAGAGCACAAAAATTGTAGAATCAAGCTTTGTGTACAGAAACTTCCCTTATGTTTGATTTTTAACCAGCCATGGCTGCCCACTTCCCTTGCAGGATAAGACACTCAAAGCCCAGGAAACACATGGTCCTTGGATTTAATTTAAAAACTCACATGCCACCTCCATGAAAGGCAATCACTAGTGAGCTCACTTCAGTATGTTTAAACATTTTAAGGTGTTTTAGCAGCAACCAAATACGCTGATTAAATAGATAAGGAAAATAGAGGATGCTTCAGACATGCAAGAACCCTCCCAAGAGTCAGGAGTAAACCTGAACACGGCAGATGAAAGGAAAAGGACTTCTCTGTCTCATTATTTTTAATGGCAGAGACACCAGCTCCCCAAAGAAAAAGGCTGAGCTGGTGCTTGGACATGTTCCTCTGGTACCAGGTATCTGCTGGGGTTGCCACAGTGGGAGGCACAGCATTCCTAACCCACTGCACCCTGCAGCACTGGTGTGGGCAGTCAGCTTATCATTAGGGATGAGGTCTCATTAACTAAACCTGCTCTTTGGCTCTGGTTTCCAAAACATCATTTTACCTTGTTAGCACTTATAATAGCATCTCACTTGTAGTCCTGCCATGGCAGTAATGTACTTCATTTTCTGGCACAAACCACACAAAGGGAAACACCTTTGCTGGGAAAACGTGCCTTTGTTGAGAAATGAGGCAAGGGGACACACTGTAAAATGGTTTATTGACCTTTCACAGCCCCAACCAGAGAAGTTTAGACCCACTCCTCAAGTACTCTCAGATAGCTTGCTGCAGTGCCATGGTCTAGCCTTGAGCTCTGTGGTAACAGGTTGGACTTGATGATCTATGAGGTGTCCTCCGACCTTGGTAATACTGTGAATATCTTGACAGAGAACTCTTAGGTTTTATGGTATAATTTATGTCTCATTACTGTCTCAGACACGGCAAATTCAGCTTTTCTTCCTTAAGATAGTGGTAGCTGGCCAAATACCCCCTCTCAGGGATTCTCCTCCACCTCTCCTAGGTATTTTTCTATATTTAGATCAGTCCTTGGAATTCTCTAAAACTGACACTGGCTGACCGCAGACTTGATAAAAGCATCACATGAAACCTGTAAGTGGGATGTGGCACCTAGGATAACTAGGCTTACGGAAATGAGGCAAAAAATGCAAAATTATTCACAATATAATAATTGTGCTGTGATCCAACATACCGCAACCAGGTACTCCTGTGGATTTTGCTGATTCCCATCACACCTCGCAAGTCCTCCGGGCACCCAGCAGGTATGTGGAGCTGAGGTGTATAACAGTGCTGCAGGCTGTGTGGCTCCAGTGGCCCTCCAGTGCAGACCTAACACAGCCTGGCAACGACCTACCTAGGCAGCACCTGAGCCAGCCCTAATAGATCTTGCATGAACACCAGTTTGGAAGCAAGTTCAGGGACAACCTTCACTCTTCCTTCAGGAGACCTGGACCTGCTAGCTGAGTTGTAAACAACAGTTGGGAAACACAAGGTTGTGCACTCCTCACTCCAGCAGAAGGAAGCAGCAGAGCAAACAGAGAAAGCCCACAGATTACTTCAAAACGATGTTCACAAGTGCTGACAGCCCCTAGCCACTGTAGGCTGTGAGGCTGTGTGGGAAGGAGCATTATACCAAGCAGCATGTCTGCAGGGACACCGTGTTGCTCTGGCAAGGTGGCAGAACCACGCAGCATCTTTTTAATCTGTCAGACTCATCCACACCGGCTGCAGTACAGTCAGATCTTCCGATTTATTGCTGCTCCTCATGGCTGCTGGGCTCTGTTCACTCAGGCTCAACGTGGAAATTACAGTTATGCAAAACTACATCTAGTTTCCCATCCTTTGCTTAACTTCCCATATTACAGCAGCTCTACAGGATGCTGAATCCCCCCTACTCTTCCCCCTTCCCTGACAAAGCAGTTTCCAGAGAGAGACAAGCAAGTCTGAAGCAGCTACAGAGACTCAGCAACGGGCTGGGAGCAAGAAGGATTTCTGAGACTACGGATCTAGCTGGAGTGGAGGAGTTGCCAACTTCTGCCCTATAAACAGCAGGACAGACTGCTTCTGGGACAGGTTAAAGATCTCTAGATACAAAAGCAGCTCTTGCAGCATGCCTCTGCCTTCCAGCACAACCCCGTCCGTGCGGCATATTCCCGGTCTCCTGGCTTGTACCCCACGCTGCGAGGAGGGCAGCGACAGAACTGAGCTGGCAGAACCCCGAGCAAGCCAAACCCGCGGGCAAGCGGCAGCGAGAGCCCGAGGGCTCCCGTCCTCCTCCCAGAGCAAGCGCAACCCACATAAAAATCCTGGGAGAAGGGCAAGGTGTTGCTTTGGTGACAGAGCTAAGCAGCCTGGCTGAGAACGGGAAAGCTCTGGCCCCGTCAGCACCGGCAGCAGCAGCGGGGCCCGCCGCTGCGGGCCAGCTGGGCCTCGGCGCGCTGTGCGCACCCGCAGAAGCACCCGGGGGCCGGGTCAGGCTCCGCTGGCTGCGGGGACAAGGTCTGTGTCCCAAGGGCACCGGGAGCCGCGGCCCAGGCAGCAGCCAAGCAGCAGCCAGGGACTCCCGGGAGGACGCGAGGGACGAGGTAGGTGGGGGACTGCGTTTGCTTGTAGCAGACAGGCAGGATTTTCCCTGCGGAGGCTGACGGAAGAGGAAGCGGCTGCCGAGTTCCAGCGCCGAGCTCGGTGCAACGGGGCACGGTTTGAGGGCAGCTCTGGGTTACTTCACTCTTGTGCACCCAGCACGCTGCTTTGAGGCTTTGCTCTCTTCCAGGAGAATAAGGCACTTTGAATTAAAAGCCCGAATATCAGAAAAGCAGGAATTACTAACAGATTTGCAAGAGTTTCCCCAAGTTCACATTGTTTATAAGTGTTAAACACGGGAGACCAGGCACCCTCTCCAAGGGAAAAATCTGCTTTGCCTTCCACACACCACACTATTTTTGTTCTTAGTAGTATCCTGCAACAAATCCCACTAGCACAGGAATTCCAGGGTTAGGATTAATGCAAAGCTGGTCCCAGTATCAGGCAAGAAGGAGGCAGCAAAGGCAGAGCTGCAGCACCAGCTCGGAGAGCCTCAGCAGGCACCCATCCGTGAGGCAGCAGCAGCTTCCAGTGCTGGGGTGGAGGGGGCCGATTGTTCCAGGGTAAGAAGCTCACTTCAACACTGACACACAGCTGTGAGCTATCCTAGCAGTAACTTCTCATAAAATATTGGGGACATTGGTGAAAGAAAAATATTTAATGTTTGAAAAAAACAAACCAGCATAAACCCTGTTGCTCTGGCAGGTAAATGGGTTCAGGGTAGCTAGTTAACATTCAAAGACCACTTTTTTGAAGCACAACACAAGATCATTCCAACAGAAAAGAAGTCAAGAAAGGGAGCCGGATAACCTGCATGGTTAAACAAGATGCTGCTGGGCAAACTGAAGAGGAAAAAGAAAGTCTATGGATCATGGAAGAAGGGGGTGGATACTTGGGGTGATTATCAGACTCTGGTGACAGAATGTAGGGATGCAACTAGGAAAGCCAAGGCCTCCTTGGAATTAAACCTTGAACAAGAGGTCAATGGCAACAAAAAGGAGTTCTTCAAATACATTGCAGGTAAAACTAACACTAGAGGCAATGTAGGCCCCTGCTGAATGAGGTGGGTGCCTGAAGACAGGGTACAGAGAAAGCAGAGATACTGAACACCTTCTTTGCCTCTGTCAGTACTCCTGGGAGCTGCCCTGATCTCAAAACCCAGAGTGCTGAAGCTCCAGAGGAAGTGGAGGCAAGAGAGGAGCCTGTCTTGGTTGATGAGGACTGGGTTAGGGATAAGTTGAGCAAACTGGATGTGCACAAATCCATGGGCCCAGATGGGATGCACCCGCGTGCTAAAGGAGATGGCGGAAGTCACTGCTAAGCCACTCTCCATCATCTTTTCTAAGTCATGGGGATCGGGAGAGGCTTCTGGGGACTGGAGGATAGCAAGTGTCTTGAAAATGGGTAAGAAGAGGGCCCAGGTAACTATAGACTGGTCATCCTCACCTCAGTCCCAGGAAAGGTGATGGAACAATTTGTCCTGGACGCTGTCTCTAGGCACATAAAGGACAAGAGGGTCATTAGGGACAGTCAGCATGGCTTCACCAAGGGGAGGTCTTGACTTCAGTAAGGCATTTGACAGACTGTGCTGCCATTCAGCGGGACCTGGACAGGCTGGAGAGCTGGGCAGAGAGAAATTTAATGAAGTATAACAAGGGTAGATGTAGAATCTTGCATCTGGGCAAGAACAACCCCAGGTACCACTATAGGTTGGGGACTGACTTGTTGGAGAGGAGTGTAGGAAAAAGGGACCTGGGGGTCCTGGTGAACAGCAGCATGACCATGAGCCAGCAATGTGCTCTTGTGGCCAAGAGGGCCAATAGCATCCTGGGGTGGATCAGAAGGGGGGTGGTTAGCAGATCAAGAGAGGTTCTTCTCCCTCTCTACTCTNTGGAACACCTCTCTGATGAGGAAAGGCTGAGGGAGCTGGGTCTCTTTAGCTTGGAGGAGACTGAAGGGTGACCTCATTAATGTCTATAAATATTTGAAGGGTGGGTGTTGGGAGGATGGAGCCAGGCTCTTCTCAGTGTGATCTAGTGATAGGACGAGGGGCAATCAGTGCAAGCTGGAACATAGGAGGTTCCTTATAAATAGGAGAAGGAATGTCTTCACAGTGAGGGTGACAGAGCACTGGAACAGGCTGTCCAGGAGGTTTGAGGAGTCTCCTTCTCTGGAGACATTTAAAACTGCCTGGATGTGTTCCTGTGCAACTTGGTCTAGGTGATCCTGCTGTTGCAGGGGGATTGGACTAGATGATCTTTTGACATCCCTTCCAATCCCTAATGATTCTGTGATTCTAAGTACCTTAGGTTTGCATTATCCACATGGCAGTGAGCACAAGATAGTGCCTAACTATTCACACCATCCCTCTGCAGGTACAACATCTTGGCCAGACTCCTGAAGCCACTCCTCTCTGCACCCAGTGCCTCCATCAACCACCCACTGAAGGGATACTTGCCAGTGCCCAATACCTCCCTTCCCAGAGCAGCACAGCCTACAGCATGACTCTACTGGAAACCAGCAAGTACTTACAGGGCTCCGTTGTTGGCAGCATGAACCCTGACCTTGCCAGCGAGAGGCAAACAGCCTCCTTCAGTGTGGAAAAGCTCACGGCATTGCTGGATGGTGGGGCAGAGCGCACTCGGATGCGGAGAGCAGTGGGTGAGTGAACCTTGTGAGCCCCTGGCCAGAAGCTACATCCTTCTGGCTACGTACAGCCTCGTACAGAGCTATGCTGCTGCTCTTCCTGCTCTTCCTTTGCAGCATGGTGGGGTTTGTGCTCCCAGGTATTTTTTATTGCCTAGCCCTTAGTAGTGGGAGTGTAAATCATCACAACTCCTTCGCAGCCACTCCTGCTGTCTGAAGGTCTTCCCCTTCCCTGCTCCCAAGGCAGGTATTTCTAGCAAGACTGGCTGAGCTGGAATGCAAGGGCTGAGTGTCCCACAGGTGCGCATCTCTGTGTGCACAGAGCTAGTGCCGCCGCATAGTAATACTCACCATGCATGAACCACAGACAGTGACCCCCCACAGCAGGCTCATCTGGGTGGGGAATTCCTTGTGTGGGTTGGTCTGGCCCAGCTGAGCTGCTCTGATTTGTGATGGGCTGCTAAAAAATGTCTGTGTGCTCAGAAGGAATAGAGTGAATATCTCTTTAGTCTCTGTAACTAGCCCCATATTGTATCAGCTGTTAGGTCTGCACTTACCTTGAAAAATCACAGCATCAATCTCCACAACCCCAGTCCTGCCCACTTCTCCCAAGCGCAGGGCTCCAGGTGCTGCCCACACCTCTTCAGCCCAGGAGAACCAAGGATTCTGTGTTGCTTTGCAGTTGAAGCTATAGAACATGACCCTGAATTCAGCAGAGAAAATCAGTACTTCCAGAGCCAGAATGAGAGGTATGAAGCAGCGGTCAGAAAAGCTGTTCACCTCCAGAAAAAGATGCATGAGATGGGATGGAATGAGAATGGACCTGAATTTAAGTACATTTACAGGTGATTTTTACTTTTGTATTTTTTAACATACAATTAATTTTTGTTAATGGCTTTGCATGCAGTGAGAACCAGCTGTCCCAAGGGCTGAGAGGGACCAACAGGCAGACAGAGCCAGGTCAGTGCTGACAGACAAGGTTTTGATACAGACATGCTGCACATGTCTTCATGTCTTCACATTACTTCAGCAGCACACTGAGGGAAAAGGAAAAGGATGATACTTGGCAAGGAACCTCGCAAAGAGCAGCAGACGAGTGAAGGGTGATAGATCACGGCAGCTGACAGCCACAGTGTGGTATTTCCACTGGTGCAAGCTTCTTACCACCCCTCTGATACTTGTAACCATAATACAACCATAATAGGAAGTGATGCTTTCAGTTGGTTTCCTGAATGGCTTTCAGATAAATTAAAAATGACATTTTTTTAAATCTAAAAATCATATTGTTTAAAAAAAGAAAAAATACTTCATTTGTAGTTAAATGGAATAAAATGTTTTTCACAATCCTTTCCTTAAAGAAATTTTCTAACATTTTATGTGGGGTTCAACTCCACATTTTAATTTTAATTGCTTCTACCTCCTCCATTCCTCCTTTGCTAAATAAAAGCATCAGTTTTCTGGTACCCAGTGTGCAGTGTTAGTTTGGTGGGGTTACATACCCAGTAAGAAGGTGCAAGTTCAAAAGCATCATTCAAAAGGGCAATGCCTGCACCTTTCAAATTGCCAGTGACATTCAAATTCACTTTAGAGTATTTCAGCTGGTTTTTTATAATTACAGCTAAAAGTACATTATTTCTGGATAAGCTGCCAAGGACTCATTAAGGCTTTTTCTGTTAATCAAAGCAATTTCACTTTAATTTCTTTGTTCAGATTTTGCCCCCTACTGTTTCAGCATGACTGATTCTCTCCGGGGCCGCTATAAAAGGAAGGTCATAGTCCTTTGTTACCAGTGACAGGTACCTAGAGCACTGGGTAAAGCAATGTGCTAACAGCCATAAAATATAATAACTGCTTATTTTTACATGTGAGAGCACATGTTCTTTATATCTGTGGGATGGTTCAACCATATTCTGAGGAATCCCAGGAAGAGGGACCATATTTCTCCTATTTTCTTGGGATTTTTTGCACATGAGATCAGCTTAAACCCAAGGAGTTTCTGATTTGTGCTATGGAAATTACTGTACTCGAGTTCCCATACACAGCTTCTGGAGTAGGGCTTTGTAGCGCATATGTGGCCCCATCACCTGAGCAGAAAAAAAACCAGGTGTTACAGGGCTGTATTTGAGTTTTCCCACAAGAAAGAACAAGTCAGGTGAAATCTCCCTGAACCGCAGTATTGTTCTTGGCAGGGAACAGTGCAGCAGCAAACCAACACACTGAGGTACTTCCCTGGAATGGGAACCTTCAAGAAATCCTTGTTTCAAATGCGACACATTCAGTCTAATGTGCCCCACAGTCTAATGTGCAAATTGTCCTATGATCCTATTTTTAGGGTACAGTAGTGCTCAGCCTTAAAATACAACTTAAATAACCAAGAAAAAAATCCTGTGAAGTAAAAGAAGGATACAAAGGGCTCACAAGTTATCAGAGCCTTAAATCTTTAGAGATAGGCTGTGGTTTTAGGAGCTTAGCATCTGCTACCTGCAACCAGTAAATCCTCCAAGAGCCAGTGAAATAATGAGCTTAAACACGTAAAGAAACTATGTTATGAAAGAAGGAACTAAACAAACACAGCTTGGAGGAGCACTTTTCCTGTAGCACAGCATTGATGTTGCATGTTGAGTAAAGCCTGACAACACTCGATCTCTTGGGTCCCTTCCAACCCCTAACATCCTATGATCCTATGAACACAGAGATCAGAAGGCAGCAGGTGGTACTTTGCGCACTGTGCTGTCACTGCCTCATTCATCATACCCCTGGAACTTGTGTGAAAATACCCCTCATGCCTTCTCCCCAGGGCAGTGGCAGGAGACGTTGCATTTCTCCTTCACCGTGTCTTCATGAGAAGCATCTCAGTGCTGGGCTCTGACAAACAGATTGCCAAATGGATTCCTCTTGCCACCCAGTATCAGATCATTGGAAGCTATGCCCAGACTGAACTGGGGCACGGTAAGGCTGCAAAGAGAGCACAACGTTTCTATGGGACAAAAGGCTCTAGCCCAGATTCTGGCACTGAAACAGGTTGCCCAGGGAGGTTATGGATACCTCCTCCCTGGAGTGTTTAAGGCCAGGTTAGATGGGGCTCTGAGCAGTCTGGTCTGGTGAGAGGTGTCCCTGCCCATGGTAGGGGGGGGTTGCAGCTGATGATCTCTGAGGTCACTTCCAACCCAGACCATTCTATGGTTCTTATCCAAAGTTGCGTTCATGCTTCCCTGAGGTAGGGGTGGCTGCATCAGGAAATGCCACCTGCATGTTAGAGGTTGATACTTTCACTGTTCCTCTGCAAACTCGACAAGCACTACCTTTGGTTTTGCCAATGAAGAGTGAAAGCTGATGGTTAGACAGCAGGCACTCCCCATCAGGGGAGGGGAGGCAGCTTACCCAAGCTGATACCTGCCACCATGAACCATGTACGTACATGAGATCTTTGCAGGAGATGTAGGGTCACTGGGAGCTTTGTCCCACAGTTCTCATCAGGAGGATAAACCAAAAAATCCCGGTAATACCACACCAGTATAATCCTTGTCATGCAAGTTTTAAAACTTTTGAAATTTTTTTAAAGGAACTTATCTCCAGGGTTTGGAAACAACAGCAGTTTTTGATGTCACTACCCAGGAGTTTATACTGAACACACCAAAGGTTTCTGCCATGAAGTGGTGGCCTGGAGACAGTAAGTGGCACACTAAATGTTTTTGGTTTTGTCATTTCCCGCCTTCAGTTACTCAGTCTGCTTTGATCAAACTCCATGTCTGAGGGCCCAGCTGCTAGCAAAGGGCTTCAGTACGAGATGCACATACTGAGAGGCAAGTAAGAGACCAAAGGGTCTTGTAGAAGTTCAGATGGTAGAAGGGAGCCACCATGATCTGTCAAAAGCCCTTGGGTGGCAGGGCTGGAGAACTTTATTCTGGGAAATTTCTGCCCCTGCAGGAATCAGTCTTCTGTTTTGTGTAAATAACACTTGACCAAAACTGCAGGGAGTTATCAGCATAAAGGATTCAAGTCATCATCCAGTCTCAACATAAAGGATTCTAGTGTGAAATTCATGGCTCCCTTCAGGACAGTATTTCACAGAAAATAACTGGAGTTGCTGTAACAGACACAGCACTTCCCACTCTCTCAGCATTGCATGAACTTCATCCACTTGTTTTTTCTCATCTGTTGATGCAAACTGTTCATCCAAGCTTGATGGGAAGCAACAGAGGCAGAAGGGTGCTGCTATGTCTCAGCACAGATTTAGGCAATCTCTCCAGCTTCCAGTGTCTGTGTATCACACCTGCATTGACCTAACACACAATTAGCCTGACTGCTGTTAACTGGGGGAGTTTGTACTGTACCTTGTCTTAAGAGAATGGGGCTGATTTTCTTCTCACAGTGGGCAGGTCAGCAACTCACTCAGTGGTCTTTGCTCAGCTGTACATCCAAGGGAAGTGTTACGGAGTGCATCCCTTCATCGTGCAGATCCGTAGCCTTCAGGACCATTCACTCTGCCCAGGTAAGTTACCCCAGACATCACAGCATGTGCTCTGCCTATTTTGCCCTCAAATATTTTCATTTGGTCCAGGTTGAGAGAGAGTTCTAATTGCCAAAAACAAACCAAGACAGACACCCGAGGCATAGTTACCATTAACCCCAACCTTTTTATCTGAAGGAAGATTCAACATATCCTCAAGCATATCCAGACCAAGCTGCTTTCTGAACCAGAAGCCTGGGCTGTTCTGACCACCTCTGTGTTAACTGAGCTCAGTTCTGAGCCCAGCCGACAGATGGTTCATGGAAACAAACAACTACAAGGCAGTGAATGCTTGTGTCATCCCTCAGGCAAGACCAGCCATGCCAAGGAAGAAGCTGAGCTGAATGTGCTCTTCCTTTGAGATCCCCTGCCTGACAGAAAATGGGGAGAAAAAAATGCAAGTGGAAGTAATATGAATGGTTTTTTCTCGCTGCAGGCATAACTGCAGGAGACATCGGTCCCAAAATGAGTTTTGAGCATGCTGACAATGGATTCCTCATGCTGCAGAACGTGCGTGTCCCCAGGGAGAACATGCTGAGCAAGTTTTGTGAGGTACATACAACACAGACTCACCCCTCAGACTTATTGCACAGCCAGAGAGAGGACAGGGACCTGCCTAAATTTAGGACAAATTTCTTCATTTGAGGTGTCTGCAAGTCTCTGAGTCACTTTTATTAAGGGCAGAAGTTATCTGATTCCTAGATGAATTCCACATCCAGAGGTTGGGGATCACAGCACAATCAGAGCCTAACTGAGCCAGAAGCAGTAGGAGTTGCTCTTCAGAGAGATACATTTCATCCATCAAACAAAATAGTTTCGTTTTGCCTTCAGCAGAGGATTTAAATGTCCATTTTATTCCTTGCCTGGAGATTTCACAACCATCCTAGTACTGAAGTATTGAAGAAGGTGGCATCTAACATCCTTTCTCTACTCTAGGTTCAACCAGATGGCACCTATGTAAAATCAGGTTCACAGAAGATTAATTATTTCACAATGACTACCGTGCGCATTTCCCTCATTTCGGATGAAGTTATAACCCCTCTGATGAAAGCTTGCACCATCGCCATTCGATACTCCGTGGTTCGCCGGCAGTCCAAGCTAAAGCCTGGGTAATGCCACGGTGGGCAGGGGACCATACACCACATTGCCCACAGCGGTCTGTATCTCTGTACTTCATCTTACCTTTCAGCACATCACTGGCTAATTTCCTGGCCCAGACAGGCTACTACAAACATGATTCCCCATTATTTACATTAACAAGCTTCAAAGTACAAGAGAATGTTTACAGTTCTTTCCAAGATAAGTTTCATAGTTTGAATAGCTCATCAGTTCACAAAAGCAATTTTTTTTTCTTATAACTGGCCTTCTCGCGTAATCCTGTAACTGAGGAGCGCCCGCACAAAGCGAACGAGCAGCTGAACGCTTATTCCACAGCATCCTACCATGGGCACAACATTAAAATTTCTTCCAACATCCGCAGTTCCGGTATCAACAATGTACAAGACAGAACTGTATTAGTCCAGTAAGAATCCCTATAATTTTTAAATTGACATTTTCATTTGAATGGATTTCAAAAATTCCTCCTTAACTCTCCTCTCAAAAACAATGAGACCAGGGTTTGGTTCAAACACAAACCAAGCACAGGAGCACAGCACGCAGAGCTGTTCTAACAACCAGTTCTGTTGCACAAAGTCCTAAGTGTGCTGACCACAGCAACAGTGTAATAAAAAAACAGCTGAGCAAGCTTACAATAATTTATACACAAATATTTTCTGAGAAACTTATCAACACTCAAGGCCACAAAGATCCAGAAGCATAAGTTTTTCAGGGTACCATGCCACCGGCTCCCCCTATAACACTTAACAACTTACGGTCTTTACAGGCTTCATCCTTATCCACAGTCCCAAACAATCAGTCTTTCCTACTATTAGACTGGTTCACCAACACAGCCAAAACATCACTTGTTTCTTGGTCAGGCTTGTTCCTCTAACAGCTTATCAAGCTGGGCAGATGTGCTGCCACAACATCAGCTCAGCTGTCTTCATAGCTTCTTGGTAACAGCAAACACTGGTTGTCATGACCTCATAGGTAAACCAAGAGTGGCTGCACTTCCCTGCATCACGAGCTGTCTTCCAACAGGGAACAAGAAGCAAAAATCCTTGACTACCAGACTCAACAAGAGAAATTGCTGCCCCAGCTGGCAGCAGCCTACGCCTTTCATTTCATCAACGAATACCTGGAGGAGCTTTACAACAGGTCATACAGAGAGATCCAGAGGAAGAAATTCGACACACTGCCAGAGGTGAGCTGCAGCTGGATTAGCTCATACAGCACCTCCTACCTCTATGTATTAAAGTATTTTAGCAAATTGGACAACCATTCCTCTCACCACTAGATAACTGGAGAAGGAGAAAGCACTAAGGGGTCAAATGGCTTATTCCAGGTTTATAACCAGTCAGCAACAGCATCTGCTTTACTGACCCCTGTTACATTTTTGAGGGAGGAACTATTGCAGAGTGCAAAGTCCTTGAAAGCATGTCCATTTGATAAAAACCCTTGTTCCGAGCAGCTGGTGGCACAGAGTGTTGTTTCACAACATCATCAGAAACTGCGCACACAAACATCGACTTCAGAGCCAAAAGCAAAACTGTGACTTTTTAGATAGAACATAAGATTTTGCAACTGGAAGCTTGAAACAAAAACATGAGGGCAGCCAAAGCCACTGCTGGTTGAGAGACACCCAAACATGCATAAACTGACCACAGCATGCTCAGCACCAGGGTGCGCAGCGTCCCAGGCAGAAAGCAAAGGCCAGGCCCAGGTTGCTGGCTGCTAAACCAGCATGCAAAGGAGGAATGGACAAGGAATTTATGGCCAGACCAGAAAGTGCACAAAATTTAAGAAGGAAACTTATTCTGAGGATTGCTTTAGAACACCTTCAGCAGTAACACTCTGCCTTTTGTTTTTAAACAGCTCCATGCATTTTCTTCAGGCTTTAAAGCCATGGTTACTCAGTGCAGTGCTTCAGCTGTGGAGATCTGCCTCCGGGCATGTGGGGGACATGGCTACTCCTCGCTGAGTGGACTCCCTTCCTTGTATACTAAAATACTTGCCTCTTGTATTTATGAAGGGGAAAACACCATTTTGCTCCTGCAAACTGCCAGGTAACAATTCAAATCTGTTCCACTAGAAGTCTGCCCCTTCATTTATTCCACCTTTACCACTTCTTCTCCAAACCAGTAAAACCAGCTTAATCCTTTCCTACAGCACCTTCTAAAAATACAGCTGAAGACATAAACTATTCATATACTCTGTCTAACAGGCATGGAGATGTGTGGGAATCGGATTCTCTCTTCTGTTTTTGGTTTGGGGACGTATGTAGGTGCTGCTCTCCATAACCTCATTTTCCTCTTTGTCAAGTAGCGCAGCACGAGCACTGCTGCACCAGTTGTGTGGTTTATTTTCTGAGAGACCAACGTAACACAGTATTGGTCGAGTGAATGTCATTCAAAGAAGGCAAAGCTGTTGGATCCTGAAATCATACAAGCAGTGCCTGAGGAACACACCGCTTTCCCCCAAACACACTGACTGGTGATGAAGCAGAGCAGATGAAATATAGGAGAAAAAAACCACAGCTGCTTGAGCTTATTAATAATGTGTTTTTACTAGAAGGAGAAAGCCAGTGCGCTTCCCAGAGACAGAGGTGCTACTGCCTAGCTGTGAGCTGGCACGCAGACACTTCAGCACTCACTGCTGCCTTCTCTTGCAAGAGCAATAGCAAGGTCAAGAGAAATGCTGCAGTCTTTTACTCCCAAATCTGGTCAATCTAAGTCACAGCAGAGGTGCCAATAAAAATAAGGGAGTGGGGAATGCTCCTTGGACACAAGTTTAGCTCCAAGGAAGTGTCTCATGTTTGTCAGCATTTGAGTGTGTGTTGGGAATCACAGAAGGTGAGACCAAACCACCATAAAGGCTCATAGAGCTGCAAGATTGAGAATGTGTCTCATCACCATGCTGCTGAGACTGCTAACAGCCACAGCAAGTTTCTTCCTAAAAATTTCTTACTACAGATTGCTGAAGCACTAAATCTGGTAGACATGCTATCCCTGAGACCTGTCACAGGTCAGATTATTGTGAGTAATATGCAAAAGCAAAGGTCACTACTTCTTTGAGTGCATTCTGGACCATTGATGGGATGGGTAACACCTTGCTGATCCTCACCCAAGCCTACATTCTGCATGACCATTTGCTGCATGGGGATCACAACCATACCCAGCTCTGACTGTTACTCTCTTCCCAGGTTCCTGTTTAAGTGCTTCATGGCAGCCAGCTCTGGCCAGGCTGTTCCACCATCTGTCGCTTACCTGGCTGCAGTAAAACCCAGGAAGTGTCCAGCCAAGAGCAAGTTTGATTTTCTCAGTCCAGACATTTACACTGAGGCCTATCAACACATGGCAGCCAGGTCAGTACAGTGGCAGGAGATGGGGTTTCTCTGACTGGTATCAGAAACATGTTAAAGGCTCAGTTTCCTCCTTGCTTTGAAGGAAGGTAAAATAAGTTACAGAAGAACTGTCACCATCTGCTCGTGAGAGAAAAGGGCTCATGCAGGATTAACAGCCATGTCAAGTGTTCAGTATGAAGCTTTCACATGCATTACATCAGAAGTTTTCAAGCCTTGTGCTCAATCAGCTCTATATTCCACAGAGCTGATGGCACTATTGAAATAAATCCCAGACCTCATCCCTGAGCTGCCGTCCAGTAAAACCTTTAGGCAGCTGCACTCTGCAGTTCTATGCAGAGAATTTCATAGAATCATAGAATCGCCGCGGGCTGGAAGGGACCTCGAAAGATCATCTAGTCCAATCCCCCTGCCACAGCAGGATCACCTAGACCAACTGTGGAGCTGATTTTTGTTTGCAGTTAACACCACAGCAAACACAGAGCTGTTCATGCTGTCTGTAGCCTTTCAGCTGCACTTTGCACAACTACTGAGCACAAATTAAATGGTGTCATGAGTGGTCTCGGTGTTACGGGCCGTATAGGCATTATGTCTGAGAACCAGGGAAGCAGCCAGACAGCACTGCTGCCATTGAAAGCAGTGTAAGACCAGAGGTATTTGTCCAAAAGCTTTGGTGCAAATGGGAGCAGGATTTGGATCCATATATAGAAAAATGGAAACAAAAAGTACTATCAGTCCAGCATTGCCACCACTTTTGTTTTGCAAATTCTCCTTATACACACACACGCCAAGAAAAATTCAGCAGACCTGCTGGAAGAAACTGTCCTGGAAGGTGAGAAGGCTGAAATCTGTCAGTCTGGGACCAGTTGGTCTGGGAGCTTCTCCCAGTTTATGGTTAGATTTTGCATAGTTTCACTCACAGGGAGTGCAGACAGCTTCAAATGTCAGAATGCCATTTTGCCATACGATCACACACAAGTCTGTGAACCGAGTGCGTGTGGGCTGCTATATTCGTACACAATATGCTTTCTCAATTCTGCAGACTTGTAAGCAGCACGGCAACCAAGCTACAGGACTTGGTTCAGTCTGGAGTCAAAGAGCACGACGCGTGGAACCAGTGCACAGTGCAGCTGGCGCAGGCTGCGAAGGTTAGCAAAATTTGTCTGCTTGTTTGACATTTGTCTTTTATGATACCAAATGCAGCAGAAGAGGCACAATCAGCTTGAAGTCTCGGTGCTGTTTACTGCTTTCTGTTAGTATCTAAGGGACACAGAAAAGACCAGGGCACCTGCAGTCTACATGGCGGAAAAAACCTTAAGATTGCTTAAATGTAAATATATTTTTAGTGGAATCAAACTGAAGCAAAATGTTCCTGTTTAACTCGAAAAAAAACCCTCTGACCAGCATTCCCTGCACACAAACCTAAACAAGCTGTTCCCTCGTGCACCCACTCAAATGGATGGCTGTCTGAGCTAAAGAGCAGGAGACCACATCAGAAGAGGAGCTGGAATCCAGCTCTCTTTGAGATGGAAGGAGAACCTAGACACAGGACTAGTCAGCAATAAACTACTTTTGAAGAGCCCAGCATATGCAGAAGGCTTGTTGTCCTGTCATTGGTGGTAACTGTGCTGCTACACTCCTCAGAAAATGAGATCTGAGTCCCCAGATTTTTTTAGATAGTTCAGAGAGAGAAGGAGTGACCCCAAACCCTTAAATTTTCCCCATAACCTTTAAACCTCAATAGCCTGCTGAGTTCTTGGGGTATTTCTGTATTTACTTCTTAATCCAACACCTTCCCCGGAGCCTCACCCACCTGACTTGCAGGGTGACTCTATGAACTGACACCTGCCAGACACTCGGTATGGCTTTGCTGCAGACTTCACACAAGTTCATTGTTTGAGTAGATACTCAGGTTCTCAGACAGGTTCTGCAGTCCACACTGCTTGACCATGCCAGCAGGAAGAGCTGCAGCACAGGTGTACCATGCTTCCACCCACAGCAAGGATGAGAACTGTGTAGTGCGGAGCGAAGCCAAGCAGCTGCCAACACCGACAGCCACGCATGGTAATGTCAGGGAGTCACTCCACAAATGGGTGGACTCCACCTGCTTCATTAACTCTGGACCTCAGCTAGTATTTCTGAAACTTCTCAGTTAATTTCTGGGTCAGACATCAATGTCTATCACTTAAGAGCAAACAAGCGACAGTTAAGTTTGGTTGGTCTTTCATGACAACAGATGTTTTTGGAGTTGGAGTCCTACAGACACGGAGCCTCTTGTACGATGAGCCCAGGTTCTTAAAAAAAAAGACTTTTCCCCTGTTGATGGATAACCAAGATTCACGTGCTGGGGGTCAATGCAACTTCACTGCAAGGTGCTTCCATCACGCAAACGTTTTGGGGTTTTAATCAGAAAAAATTAGGATAAGTACTACCATGATTTTTGAAGCCGTTTTCCAGTGTTTGCAAGTATCACAGTGTTGACTGTTTATACTCCCAGTTCACTCCTCTACTGCAGCTGTAAGACATGAATGCAAAGGGCCCAGTCAACCAGCAAATAATACAAAATGGGGAAGAGCCAGGGAAATGAAAAGGTTTTGTATTCTTTGCAAGAACATTTGAGTGACTTGGCCCACTGAAAGTGTTTGAGGTGCATTCACTGTTGATCGCATTTGTTTTCCAGGCTCACTGCCACTACATCACAGTGAAGAACTTTGCAGAAACCGTGGCAAAACTGGAAACCCAGGCTGGCATCCAGAAGATTATGAAACATCTTTGTGACCTCTTTGCATTACATGGCATCTTCTCGAATGCTGGAGCCTTCCTGCATGACGGATACATATCTGGTGCTCAAATGGACATGGTCACAGCATCATACCTGGACCTCCTGCCTGTCATTCGGTGAGCTGCTTTAGCATGAGAGGAGATCCACGACTATTCAGTTTGTCCCTATGATTGCTATGAAATGGTGCTGCTGTACCTATGGCAACATCTCCAAAAGCTTTTTTATTTTCATTGCGTGGTACTGCTAGAAATTGCTGGAAACATCTACCCCAAGCTCTTTTTCACAGGAAAACAGACTTAAGTGTCCCTCACCTTCGCCATCTCTGAAGTTGTGTAAGATGACATCTTAAATTATAAAGCAAGAAATCCTAAACACTTTCTACCATTTGCCGTAGAGCAAAAGCAGGAAAATATGTAGTCAGAGCAGCACTGGCAGGAGGCAGCCACAGCAACCGATCACACACTGCAGAATCTGTTTAAGCCACAGCTAATACAGCCTACTCTGTTGCCATAGCCGAGTTGCAACTGGTACCCAAACACTCCTGCCTACAGCTTGTTCAGATGCGTGTGTTTGACACCATTTATTACTACCTACATGAATTCTGAGATGTGTTAAGGTTGTAACTTACCACAACACTCTCAAAGGCTTGTTGACAAAGGGCTCATCTTTCACTGCTCTGTGCTGTTTGTTAAGAGATTTCATTTACAGTGCAGGGAGGGGAATTGCTGCTGTATGTCACATTCTACTTAGAGCACCTGGAGAGAAACAAGACTACACCATAGCCAAGAGCTGAACAGGCCAGCCAGCACTTTCAGAACTTTTTGCAGAATTCAAATTAAGTGATAAGTTAACACAGTATTTTCAAAAGCCTAACACGTTGCAGTATCTGGAATTCACTGCAACTTCTGTTAGCCCAGGCCTTGTTAACAGGGTCCCGGAAGAGAGCGGGTGTTTACCTGGGTAATTAGAGTCAGTTATTTACGATTAGCAGAAAGGATACAAACATTTCTCAGTCTATAGGAAAAACCACTCTGTCCCAAACCCCCAAAGAGCCCTTCCCCTGTTAGACACAAGTGCCAACATTTGAACAAACCACTTTGTATCTCTGTACCTCAGGTGTAGGTAAAGCAGCACAACATCCTACACCCAGCATGATGAAGAAGCAGCCAGTCCTGCTTAGGAAAAGACACTGTCATGACATGCTTGTGCTTATGCTGTTGTTGTCTGTTGCTGACTGCTTGGTTCTAACAGACACAGAGAGAGAAGACCTTAACACTCCATGATGAGTGAACAGAAATACTGAAGAGTAAATGAAGGTTGGAGATCAGGAAAGCACTTCACATCAGTCTAGTGGCAACCTGATTCTATTTTGTAAGGCAAACACATACAGCATAAGAAAAACAGACATAACCACGTCCTCCTCAAAAAAAAAACAACCCCAAAAGCAGGAACCAGTGGAGTCTGCTGAGAAAACATCTTGACATGAGACTGAGTCCTAAATTGGTGAATTAGGGCCGGACCCCAGGTGATTACAAGGCCCTGCAAATACCAGTGGAACAGTGCAGGCTGCTCTGTGCGTTAGTAGAACACGTCTCTGAGGAATCAAAACAAGCAGGGCTTTCCTGACGGTGTTGGCAAGGGGAAAAACTGGCACAAGCATTTTAGACTGAGGAACTTGGACGTCCGGCTTTCAAGTTTAGCTTTGACTTGTTTTCTTCCAATACAAAACAAAATCCACTTCAGTAACACAAATATCATCCACCTGCTTTGCAGGAAGGATGCTGTTCCGCTAGTGGATGCTTTTGACTTCACCGATAAGAACCTGAACTCTGCGCTTGGCAGTTACGATGGACAGGTTTACCAACAGCTTTATGAATGGGCTCAGAAGTCACCAACCAACAAGCAGGTATGGATGCTGGATAACACACAGGCACCTCCTGTATTTGCCAGAGCAGAACTTGTTTGCTTTTCTTTTCATAAAAGCAACAGAGATAAAAGTAAGTAGAATAAGAGCTCTTAATTCTTAGTATCTTGCTCTAAACAGGGACCTGTGATATTCCAATTACAGTGCCTACCATCTGAGCTCAGACATTTAACCCAACAACGAACTGCAGTCCCCCAGAGTCCTGGAGCTTGTACTCAGGAGCAGAACTGTTCTGCATCACCAGCATGTTCTTGGTTTTTAAACTTCCATCACTGAGGGTACATTGCACAAAATATATTAAAACAAGTCTGTTTACACAGATCACATCTTCCAGAACAACAGTAGATGGCTGCAAGAGCCACTAAACATTGGGTACTTTTCATACTCTAGCACTTCTACTTAATCTGTTTAATACTATGTTTCACCAGAAAAGAGCATAAACGTTAAACAAGGCATGGTCTTTAGCACTTTATTTTCACTTCTTAATTCATTCGTATTGTGGGGTAATGTAAAATTCTGCACGATGCAAATAGCTGTTGCTCTGTTTGAAAACTCATTTTGCCCCAAGTGAGATTTTTACTGTGGTAATCAACAACCCTTTGAAATTCTACAGCTGAACACAAAATTTGCCTTCAGCAAACATTCAAGTCCAAGCACATTTTCTGAAGTTAAGTAGCATGCTTGCCTGTTTGGGATGAGCACTATGTACTGGTTATGAAGGGACTGCACATGCTGTAGGGAAGGAGATCTGGCACATAGCTGAAATAGCTGGTGGTTTGGCATTGGGGTTTTTTTAGTCATCTAGCTTTCAATATTTCAGAAATCATTCTTAAAAAAATACAGCCTTTTCCTTCTGCTTAATCACCATTAATTCCCTTCCACATTCTTTTTCTGAACAGATGAGCCCAGCCTACGAGAAGTATTTGAAGCCACTTCTTCACAACAGGCTATCAAAATTATGAAGACCATGATCTAAGGCCAGACATTTCCTCCTGTTCTTTGTGCAGCAGTACATTTATGAAGCACCAGTAATGACTAATCAGAATTAATTATCAGTTGCAACAAATATAAAGATTCGTAGCCATCATTTGCATTTAATCAGACAGAAGCCAAATAATGCTGAGTGGTACCCACTGTGATGAGGCAATCTAATCAGAAGTGGCCTAGGGTTTGCTATTTTCTAGCTAGAGTGTCCTGACAGCACCTGAACTACGCCATTCGGCTTCTTGTTCATTTCTGAAACGACAATGAAGGAAAACAACCCAAATCAGCACCATCCCACATTATGAGCTCCCCCTCAGTGTGTTTTAACTGTACAGTTCCTTCAAAAAAATCATAGAATCATAGAATCACTACGGATTGGAAGGGACCTCGAAAGATCATCTAGTCCAATCCGCCTGCAACAGCAGGATCACCTACACCAAATACCAAAACACTTCACGGGCTAATCCAAGGAAGGTAAAATTATGGTCCTTGGTTTCATGGAACAATTTGTTCTTAGATCAAGAAATATTTTAGAAAATACTTCCGTTTAGACAGTTAAAATAGCTCTTCATTTTCTCAGCAGCAGCATACTCCTGGCTAATGAAGATTCAGACAAAGCTGATGCCAGCTCAGATCTGCAGAATTTACTTTCCCATTAATAGAGATGTTCATACTGCCTTTCTATAAATCTTGGACTCCAATAAAGTGCATTACTTGGGATACTGTTTCTCTAATTGTTGTATGTCATAATTACAGAAAGGGCAATCTGATCCAGGCCAGTTGTTAATTTGCTAGTAAATGAAGTGTTACAAAGAACATCTTGTGATTATAATTCATTGCCAGTTAACATTTCTTACCACATGTTGCAGGAAAAGAAACAAGCAGTTTTCCTGAGCTTTACCAGTTGAGCTTTTCTTTCTCCCCTTACAAGAATAATAAAAAACTCTTAATGCCTCTTCTAACAGAAGTCAAAAACACTGCCATGTATGAAGAGGGGGAGACAAAATATGACAGAGAAATGCAAACCTGAGACAGGCCTTGAGTGAGAGGAGGGATGGAAAGCTCCCACCTTCAAGAACCTGCAACTGCCATAGAAGTCCAGATGCCCTCCTACACCCCCAAAGAGCTGTGGTGGTCTGCAGAGAGCAAAGCAGCTGTGCTAAGGAACATTTGTGACACATGGGTAAACAGAATCAAAACAGATAGCAACTCTCACTTCCAAAAGCATTCGAGTCAAAGCTTAACCAGAAATTCTACCAATAACTATGAAAAATTGCCCAACACAAGCAGAAATTACTAAACAAAGTTGAATAGAAATACAGAACTTGAGTGCCTTCTCTTGAACATAATCAGAAGAGCACTCCACAGCTGAAGTTACATACATAAGCCATTAGACAGATCACTGACAAACGCTACTTAGTGGCTACTGGCATTTAGCCTCTGTGTTTTCTCTATCCCTGTCCCTTCAGCCAGTAAAAATACTTGCCATCTTTCAGTTAGCCATGGTGCAGTTCTCAGAACATGAGCTTTTTCTGTAACGAGGACAGCTGAAGCAACTGATTAATATAAAAAGGAATAGAGTGTATCAGTAATGGAGGAGAATGAAGGCCTACCAGAGCATCTGAACTACTCCACAGAACAGAAAAACCAGAGTTTGGGTGGGTTTTTCTTTTAAGTATCAGAGTTCTAGAAAACAAAAAGAAAATACAATAGTACTCTGTATTTCACATTTTTATTAGATTCTTGCTGGCAGGCATTACACTTGGGAATAATATTGCACCAGGCATTAAAAATATGAACTCTATCACAGGGACATTTTGCATTTAGAATCCAATATAAATATTTCTAATCATATTTCCATGGCTACAGATAGTATTTGGTTGCTTTATATGCATAGAAAGAAACAGTTGTCATAACTGTAAGAACTTGTACTTATCAAGTACTTTTAAAGGGTGGGATTTGTTTTCCTAGAATATTACAATACGTTTACTGTTTAGAAACTAAATTAGTCTACACAATAGCAGCTTTTCCCCAACCGCATCTTAAATTCTTTTTGTTTGTTGCTCCCAGTGTCGTAGCATTAGATAGATTAGAAACCATTTAAACAGAGGTAATTTCAGCACTTTTAAGTTGTGTCAGAGAATTGTGTTAATGACACAAAATACCTATTGAACTGATTCTTCGGACTCCCTCTTTCAAACAAAAAGGTGTCTTGACTGAACAGGCACATGCATGGCTTTTTTCTGAACAAGACAAAAGGACAGAGCTGCTAGAGAACCACGCTCCTCCAGCCCTTACTGATAAACAATAAATAGTCGTATAAAAAGAAGCTCACGTTGTTGCTTTAGTCAAAATCCAAACTGTCTTGGCTTTACTGTCCAATTAAGTTGCTAATCGCTGAAGTGGCCCCTGTGGAGTCAGAATCAGTCATCTGTTTTCCGTGCCAGTCTACAGAAAGTCCAGTTATGCTCCACTGTGTTTTCATTGGCACGCTCGCTCATATGATGAACTCTGGTGTTCCTGATTGTGAAGCCTTGCTTTGTGATGTACTCCATCAGATGGACTCTGAGTGACACTTCCTGATGGTAATCGCATGGCCCAAAAGTGAAAGAAACCTGGCAGTCCCTGGTGTCCATCATATGCTTATTCCACTTTGTGAAGTGGTTTGAGATGCCTTCCAGTAATGAATGGACTTTTGTCGTGATAGTGAGCTGCGTAATGATTACAGCCACCGGGTTGGAGTACTTGGAAAGCTTCCGGGTGCTGGACAGCTCCACTACCTCCTCAAAGGTATCCACAGGATACAGCGGCTTGGGGTCATTAAGACACTGAATTAGCGGTTCAATCTGATAGAAGTCCGCTTCCTTCCGAAGTAGGTCAAACTCCTTGAAGTCCAGTGGCAAAGTAAGCTCTGAGGTCCTTAAAAAGTTAAGAACATAACG